>CM066031.1:1811904306-1812578264 GCA_033557465.1 Ichthyophis bannanicus | reverse complement strand
AGCCTGTAAGCGTTGTGAGGGCATACCACATCGACGTCGTGTTATGTGCCCTGTGGGGTTGTCTGCCTGCCAGGTACTACTGTGGACATTATGTATATTGGCCGCTGCTCCATATCGGTGATTGAGTCTGCCCTCTCCCCTCACCAATCGTGTGGCATTGACATTAAATGTTTGTGTATGGCGTTGGAGTATTGGAGATGTATGGAATATAACACTCTGTTAGCCCATGCACAGGCAGTGTCGACTTGTGTCTGGAGTCGGATACGCCTCCTTGCAGGTGGAGCAAACACAAAGGGGCCCCAACAAAACACGTGTGTGGTGTGGATCCATCAATTACATGCGGCGGTACCCCAAAAAACATGCCCGTCCACCCGGATATGTGAGGCCCTTGGGAGGGCATGCTGGATGTCATGCGCCGACTTGCTCCTGCACCAACCACTCACCCGCACTGGTTCGAGAAGAGTGTCGTGGCCTGGGGATGGTGGGAGGGTGCCCCGACGTGTCCGAGGCGTGGCCGCAACCACGTCGCCAACAATGAAACATGATAATATGCCAATACATGGTGTAATTCCTAGTTTTTTGTTGATCTTACAATGCTCATTTAGAGCAATGCTTATGTATCCAGTACAACATGTTTTTGAGGTGTTTGTTATGTGTGGTCAGATGTCATAGCTTTACATAATGCAGATCCATATGTTGTGGTGTTTGTCAGGTAACACTTTAATTTGTAACGCACACACTTGAGACTAATTCCATGTGTATATGGAAAGCTAATTAATGGCACTTACTCTGTGACAATAACAGCTGTAGTACTATACATACAGTGTGGTGTGTCCAATGAGTGTCCATGTTGTCCCCATGATGTATCAGGGAGGCGGGGGGGTTGTTTGTGAAACCCTAAATGAGCTGCGCCCAGGTCATCTAGTGAGGGTGTACAGTAGATGACCCACACACTATTGTCCGCTGCTGCAAATACCTCAAACAGAGTCAGCTACGATTGTCATGCTGCGCGACATGTGATTTTTCACGTGCACCTTGTTTCCGCAACATCCTTGGGGATGGCACCGGCACAGTGTGCACAGACACCCGGTGTGTCACAGGGGGACTATGGTTCCCAATGTTGCGTGTTTACGTCACCATACTCATACCTCATCGCCGTGTGGAACCCCATCAAGAAGAACACTCATTGTTGGTGCCATATATGTGGCTTTTATTCCCTTGGAACCACATCAATAAATTCTCCTGCCGTCCCAACACACCATAGGTTACGCGTCTGTGAGAGAGCAGGATATGGGTGGTCTGCCTATGTTTGGGACTCAGATATGTGAAGACCTTTGTTTCCACATAGGACCATTCCTGTGCCATGTACATACAGTGAGACAGCTGCTACGTTGCAATGGTTACGGGGGGGGTAGACCCCTAATTATGAACATCTACACCTTATTTGGGGGGTGCTGTTGGTTTCACACACATGTTTGCAACCACAGAAACATCTGTGCCCCCACCCCACACATATCACATGCTGACAATCCCCGCCCACTTTTGCCTAGGTCAAACACGTGAGAAATACAGGTTTTT
The DNA here is from genome assembly GCA_033557465.1 of Ichthyophis bannanicus. NCBI lineage: Eukaryota > Metazoa > Chordata > Amphibia > Gymnophiona > Ichthyophiidae > Ichthyophis > Ichthyophis bannanicus. Next base: position 1,812,576,686 of record CM066031.1, on the reverse strand, counting down.
TACAAAACTATATTTTATGATGGAAAACAGAACTGGGATAAACTTTACAGACGTGGGAAGGGGGAAAATACCATCACCCTCCCCCCCTCCCCAAACATCCTCCCCTCCCCCCGCACAAAACGCCCACGAACGCAAATATAAAACACACACACCCATAAAACAGACATCACAGGTGGACACCCACCCTCCCCCAGCATGCCCACTGATGGACGACCAGGGCAAAAAAGCACAGGGCACATGGTGGTGACGTCACTATCACAATCACTGACGCCAGTGACGCCATTGATGTGGTGCTTGCCGACATTGCAGACGTACCACCTCGGCAACCACCCTCTCAATCACTTCCCGACACCCCCAGCCACTGCTGAGAGTGACACATCTCATGTATGCGTTGCTTCCATCCCATGCCAAGGGCCACAGATCAGGTTGTCCACGCATATGCCACCACACACACACATTGTCAATTGCTGGTGCCTCTGTGTTGTGGCAAATCTGGCATAGGGACCTGTCTGTGGCCCCTGGATGGTGGAGGCAACTGCAGTGGCTGGGGGGAAGGTCCAACAGTGCCCGTGATGCGCCTGTCTTCAAACATCACTTTCACCACACCCATTCTGGGAAATCCTCCGCCCCTGATTCCCGTCCCGAACTCCCCCCCCAATCCCCCCCGCTCCACATCCCCGCAGCAACCCTCAACCCTGCCCTCCCCCACAGACACCCCTTCAGAATGTCCTTCTTGGCCCTCCTGTGTCCTTTCTTCAGGTGCTGCAGGTGTTTGCAGCCTCCACCACCTCCACCTCATCATCCTCGTTCACACCTCCTCCTCGCTTGCTCCTCCTCCTCCTCCCCCTCTGTTGTGTCCAGGACCACCACCTCTGTCAATCATGTGGTGTTGGTAGTCGCTTCTGAATAGGTGTGCAGAAGGTGGTGGCCTCATCCTCGGGTGCCATCACCATCTGTGGAACATGACAGGGCCATCAGCACGTTTTCTCTGTCAGAAATATAGCACATCTACATCGCAGGTGAACACAAAGGCATCTCTGATAATGGTACATAAGGTTACAACAATATCGTGACCTTCTCATTTTATTATAACATCATCACATCACCCTTTTGTGAGTTCTCAACCCTGGAGGCTGCTGAAGGTATGCAGGCATGGTGGAGGCGCAGCTGCTCCCTGGCCCTTCTCTTCCGGAGATCCCCTCGATCTGTGGATATGCAAAGGAAAGGTGAGGGCATTAGTGACTGGTCACCTTCTGCTGGTTTGCCCCACACACACACACACACACACACATCACTGTGCACAGGGTCTTGCTGCTTCAGCGACAGTGCTGTGTGTGTGTGTGTCATGTACTGCATAGTTTTGTCACCTGTCAGCAGGCAGTTCCATGGGCAACACGCATATGTCATGCCATGGGTTCTCCGCTGGTGACAAGGGAGCCTGTGTGTCACAGCTGACCCTCATCCCTTGTGACGGTGTGTGTCAGCATCCCACAGTGTGAATGCACTTCCCCTCCCCTGTCCAACATGTCTCTCTCAGGTGAGGTATACAGCTTACACAGGGATCAACATTGAGAAAAACGTGTGAGAGTGACACGGACATGGATTGGGCCCCCCCCCCGGGGATTGGGGGGGCTGTTATGTCCTCATGCTGCTGTTACGCCAGGTAAACTCTGACAGGGGTTTGGCTATGCTGTCACCATATACCCACATAACATTGTCTATGACCTGGCTGCAATGTCTATCTACATGCTAGTTTGTTTTCTGCGGTGTGCTGTTGGACTGTGGCTGCCTTCTTATTCCCCCCCTCTTTCTTTCGCATCCTGTGTGAGTGTCAGATAAAAGTGGGTGACATCATTTGGGTGTGGCCCAGGGCAGTCAGCCCAACCGGCCATGCCTTGAAGGGCCTTCAGGGGAAGCTTACATGGTTCGTGGGGGGTGGCCAGAAAGGCTTCTTAAGTATTCATATTTCATTACGGCCTATTGGCAAACGGGGGGAAACCTACAAAGTGAATACTCCTGTTATCTCATGGCTCACGTGTGTGTGGGGGGTTATGGAACCTCCATTTGTGTACATTGTGACATATAGGTCAGATGACACACAAACTAAACATACACTGCCACACGTGTTTCACTACAATAACTAGTGTCATGCAATGACAGACACAGTGACCTGCTTGATGTTTGGCAATCCATGACCTAGGAAGAGCCATATTGCACACGGCCAACATCACAACACACATACACATTAGTTTGCTTATGATGTCATTGAAAATGGACACTGGGGTGTGTGCTCATGCATCCTGGGGTTTCATCAATATAGATACACATGGAAGGCCTACCTCCTGTTGTGCACAGAACATTCGGGGGTCACAGTACCACCTGCATTAGTTGCTTTGTCTGTGCACATGTGTGCAGTGACACCTGTGCCAGTGTACATGGCTCCCTCAGCACATCCTGTACATACCCTATCGCACCCTTGCATGACCTTGTAGCAACATTGCACAGTTTGGTGCCAATGATGTTGTCCATGCTAGTCACAGTTACACTGCATGTGCTGTGTTACACACATCTATGTTGAGATTCTCTTTAGACATCCTGGTACTCAACCCCACTGGCAAACTGATATGCAACCAATCATTGGCGGAGTGTGGTGAGAGGAGTCATTGTGTGGGTGGCCCTATTGACTGTGACAGGGGACACTAACATAAACATTCACCTTTGACATGTCCAACAATATCAATGCTTGCACCACTGGCTGCATTTTGGGAGGTGTGTCATATGGGCAAGCTGCTGGCTTTGTGCAACATTCGTTGCACACATTTGATGTCAGAGTAATGTAGGGGTAGGGGTGGGTATTGTGCCTGTATGGCCTAGGTTATGTTGTTATTTTCATATTCACTGGTTCAGCTGGGCTGACAGAAGGTGTTTTGTGGAAGCAATATCGACAGGGGCCATACCGACATAACGGCTCTTTGCACCAGTGCTAATGTGTGGGTTAATGAAAGTGTTATCCAGCAACATCAGTTGCAAGGGTCACTGAAACACCATCAGTGATGTCAATGAGGCTGATGTTGTTGGATTTATCATAGATGTTAAGGTTTTGGACCACATTCTGCATGGTGGTATGGGGACATGTCTCTGCTACAGGTTTCTGATAACACATATAATGGCTAAGGGGGATGGGGTGCTGTTACACACATTAACCTCTGCATCTAGCATATCATCTGGAGACAATCACAGACATGTGTGATGAGATATTCACTTCACAAACTATGGTATAGGTCCAACCTACCTGCCATGAACATACACATAATCTTACTGACATACCCACCATAGCTATTGCTGATCTGTCCCCCTGTGGGCTGGTTGTCCTACCACAATTCATCAGCTGCACACACATTAGCAAAAGGGTGACTAACACGACGCATTGCGCAGCTCACAGGAATCCTGGGGATAGGGAGAATGCATAGTAACCTGTTAGGCACACACAAGCATATCCCCATGGGTGCCAGATTAGACCTGGGATGGTCTTCCTGGCCTCCAGGGGATAGGGAGCATAGAGCAAAACTGTTAGAGCACACACAAGCATATCTCCATGGTTCCATATTAGCCACTTGAGTGGCATACATGGCCTCAAGGGCATAGGGAGCATAGTGCAAAACTGTTAGTGCACACACAACCATATCTCCATTGTGCCAGATGAGCCACAGTAGTGGAATACCTGGCCTCCAGGGGATAGGGAGCATACAGCAAAACTGTTAGAGCACACACAACCATATCTCCATGGTGCCAGATGTGCCACTGTAGTGGCATACCTGGCCTCCAGGGCATAGGGAGCATAGAGCAAAACTGTTAGTGCACACACAACCATATCTCCATGGTGCCAGATGAGCCACTGTAGTGGCATACCTGGCCTCCAGGGGATAGGGAGCATACAGCAAAACTGTTAGAGCACACACAAGCATATCTCCATGGTGCCATATGAGCCACTGTAGTGGCATACCTGTCCTCCAGGGCATAGGGAGCAAAGAGCAATACTGTTAGTGCACACACAACCATATCTCCATGGTGCCAGATGCGCCACTGTAAGTGGCATACCTGGCCTCCAGGGGATAGGGAGCATACAGCAAAACTGTTAGCACACACAACCATATCTCCATGGTGCCAGATGAGCCACTGTAGTGGCATACCTGGCCTCCAGGGGATAGGGAGCATACAGCAAAACTGTTAGAGCACACACAAGCATATCTCCATGGTGCCAGATGAGCCACTGTAGTGGCATACCTGGCCTCCAGGGCATAGGGAGCATAGAGCAAAACTGTTAGTGCACACACAACCATATCTCCATGGTGCCAGATGAGCCACTGTATTGGCATACCTGGCCTCCAGGGGATAGGGAGCATACAGCACAACTGTTAGTGCACACACAACCATATCTCCATGGTGACAGATGAGCCACTGTAGTGGCATACCTGGCCTCCAGGGGATAGGGAGCATACAGCACAACTGTTAGAGCACACACAAGCATATCTCCATGGTGCCAGATGAGCCCTTGCGATTGTCCACATGGAATCCAGGGGATAGGGTGTATGTGTTAACCTGCCCATGCACAGACAAGCATATTCCATGGGTTTCTTAGAGCCTACTGGGATGAGCTCTATGGACCTCTGCAGTTAGGGGAAGTGTTTGGGGCTCTGACAGCACACAGACCAATATCACAGGGCTGACAGCAAACACACTGTGATGGGCTCTCTGTCCTCCTTGTGATAGGGGGGATGCCTGAAATTGGATGGGCACGCACACGCATTTCTCCAGGGTGACTGCTAGCCCACTGTGATGGGCGCTGTGGACCCATGCAGATAGGCGTGTGTATTGAACAACATGGCCAACACTGCCCATCTCATCTGGGTGTGTGACATACCATCATGCTACGTTTCACTTATCCTTGTGCTTGTCCCAGGGTGCTTTGTTACAGGTACTGATCCCACCATATCCATATGTTGTTGTTTCTATTTACATCTGCTGATCTAGGGTCTAGCATAATTACAGTATGTTGTGGCACAGCCATGGCAGCAGCTGACATGCCACAAGGGTAGCATGACACCTCTATGACCATGTCCATCACCACCTGGGTGCAGGTCCCCACACTCACAAATGACACGATACATTTCGCTATGTCTTCTCATCTTGTGCACATTACTGACTCACAGTAACTCATGACAACAGCATGGATATTTGCAATTAGCACAGGCTACAGATCTCATTTTGGGGTACAGGCGCCATACACTTACCTCACGTGGGTAGTCTGCTCACTATTGAAGCGTCTTTGCAGACGTTGCCACGCCCTTAGGACCCTGGAGCTGTCCCTGTGCCCGGTGGCCCCTGGGAAGAGCTTGTGCTGGCGTGGTGCGATCAGCCGGGACAGGTGCCTGAGCTCTCGGAGGTTGAAGGAGGGCTTACTTACTCTGGGCGCCATTTTCAGATATTATCACCTGATTGGACGCAGCGTGCATCACGCCCATGCGTAGGGCACCTGACGCGCAAATTTACGTGCACCTGCGCCACGCATATGTCGCAGTTTCAGGAACGTATGGCGTCCATGTGCGCACCGAACGCAGTACGTGCATGTGGCCTACGCAGCTGGCGCATGTTTGCAATATAGCACGTGCAACTGCGTCACGCAAATGCGCACAGAAAAGTTTATCGCTAGAAACCTGCGCGACACACATTACATATACACTGTTGTGTGTCATTTATCTTATGGAACTGAACACCATTTGCGAATGTTGATGTGTATACACATTTGGGTCTTGAACCTATCAACACATACACAATGGTTCTTTGGCTTCTGTATGATGTGATGTGCTATAGCTTTCACATTGCAATGACTGCCAATATTAAGGGCGATGTTAATTAAAGTAGGTTTGCTGTGTGGGTACCCGTTAGTGTACTGGTGCCATATACGGAGTGGCCGTTTCAGGGCGGACATGGACAGACACCAGAGCAAACCTGTGCGTGTCGCAGTAATGTGCGGGGCCCACATTGGCGCGTGGGAAGGCTACGTGGGCCGCTGCTGCATAAACATACAGCAGAGCCGTAGTACAATGGTGATGACACTGACCCATGGTGCAGGGGCCATGGGTTCAACACCCCATTGTGCTCAATGGAAGAGGCCAGCTGCGGCATCAAATGTAGTGGGAAAAAGTGTTGTGGGAGGTATAGTAATTTTGGGCGGCAGAGAGCGGCGCACGGTTTATTTTTAACGGCATGAGTCGGCGCAACCGTTCACTGGGGGCGGCAGGGGGCGGCGCACTGTTAGGTTTGGGGGGCAGAGGGCGGCGCGCTGATGTATGAGGGGGCAGTCCGATAGTGGGCGGCATAGGTGGCGCACTGATGTGCACAGCAAACAGTAACAGAGCCTTAGCACAATGGTTGGGATACTGACCAATGGTGCAGAGGTCAGGGGTTCAACCCCTCACAGTGCCCAGTGAGCAAGGTTGGCTGGGGCAGTAGTATTATGGTGAGGTGTGCTGTAGGAGGCCTTATAGTTTATTTTTATTACCCACTACCAGTATACCCGCTCTAACCGCGTGTTAATATATGGAGGCCCGTAGGCACATGTTACAGTGCACAGTCCGCAAAGGCACCCTAGCAAGTCCCCTATAGGGCACCATGTATGCTGCGCCACAGGATAATGTATAGTGCACGCAATATGGATGGCAAACCATAAGGTGGCCTATAGGGCGCCCTATAATGCACCCTCAGAGGCACCCTTATGGGTACAGTATGGCAAGGGTGTGTTTGATGCCATAAACATATGTCCAGTAAAATGTACAATGCTCTGGACAAACCTATCACAGAACCCCTCTGTGGACTTGAACCCATGACCTCCTGCTATAAAGGCAGTGACGGAACCATTGGGCTACGGCACTATAGCTCTGAGTAAGCGCCTGTGTGGCTGCAGAGAGCCTGCACGTCACCCCACAGACAGTCTGCTGCTGTAGACAGGACGGGGTAGGCCACCCGTACCCATGATGCAATGCACATGCAAATCAGCTGCCCACAGATGCACACAAGATGGGGACTGCACCCCAAAAGCTACACGGCATGGTAGGGGGAACTGTCCGTGTCCACCCACACAGAGCCTCGGCCTGGTGGGGGGCCTGAGCGTGAGGACTGCCGGCGAGGGGTAGCTACACAACCGTCACATTGTGCAGGTAATGTGCTCACCCTGAGGGTGGGGTGGTGGTGCCCAGTTCCAGGTACACTTCAACGGCCATGCCATAGCTCAACATCAGTATTAACCTGTGTGATAAGAAGGTGTTGCAAACTCAACATGGATACCCCTTCTGTCTTAGTTGGTGGTTCTCCCCCCCCCCCCCATAGGTGGGCAACATACCTACCCCCCCCCCATGACAAACAGGGTCTCCCATCAACACATCCCCATCCTTTCCCCCCCCCCTTGCACTAATGGCAGTAGAGTGGGCCATCAACCCCTGTCCTGCTGGGGGACAGACACCCTACAGGGCAGTCCAAGCAGCTCCACACACATCCAAAACACACTATCAGACAGACAGTAGGCCTGGATATTCAGGGGTGCACCCCAGCACTATCTGATATTCTCCTGCAGCAGGCCATCAGCTGCTGCACCCTGCAAGGAGCTCCATCAGGACACATACCAGCTGTGCAGAGTCTGCTGGATAGTCCTGATAGGATTGCATGCACCCCAAACTGGGGTGGCAGCACACACAGGGAGATCAGTCCATGAAGAGGCCCCAACAGGACACCCATATATATCACAGGAGAGAAATGCTATACAGCACTATGGGGTGCCTAGCCATGCTGTCATCACTGCACGCTCAGGGTGAGAGTGATCCACCAGCAGCAGATACAGAGGTCAGCCTGTCTGTGTAGGTGGTGGCTGGGCATTACAATGTCCCAGCCAGTGCCCCATGCCCTGTGCAGATGCATCCTGGCCAGCACACCCTGTCTGAGCTATACCCATGGTACCTTGCTGCTCATTATGCACATTGTCAGGCCAATACTGGCAACAGTGCTGGCAGTGTGGCCTGTGGAGGGTGTTTGTAGCCAACACACACTGTATAGACAGACACCCCCCCCCTCACCTATGCCAGCATTGTGCTACTATTGGGGGAGTCATTCGACGTGCCCACCACACCAGTCCTGGGAAGGGTACAGGCATGGATATGGTACACTGTACTGCTGCATGTCACTCCCCAGGGTGGTAAATACTGTCAGGGGCCAGACCTGGGGCACGCACCACAGACAGCCGACAGCTTGTTCTGCTGCAGCACAAGGAGCAAACAGTGCTGAGTGTAGGACTGTCTACCTGCCAGTACCCACATCAAACGTTTGTGGTCTGTGTACCGTGTACCCAGGTATAGGGTGGCATTGCTAGGGTACGCAGGAGCTAGATCTGGGAGATGCCCCCCCAGGGGGCTTTTCCAATGTGGCCTGTGGGTGTGGGTGCGTCTGGACCTTTGCCTCTTGCTTTACGGCAGAGTGTCCCTACTCCAGTCCTGGTGTTCCAGACACTGTTCGGGCCTTCATGCTGTCCCCTATGAATATGCATGGGCTACAGTTGCATAGCATGGGGGTGGTGCAGACATCTGCAGCACAGGCATCTGTCTTAGGGGAAGCATGGAACCTGAATGGTGTTTGGCCCTCCAGGACTGCATTTGGGAGACTCTGCTGGAGATAATGTGCCTGTTTATGGTGTCTGTGTTTGGTGTGGTAAAAGATAGGCGTATTGACCATGCCTATGTTCTCAGCAATAAAGGTTTGTCCTTACTACCACGGTGTAGCTGTGGGGTGAATATGTGGACAGGGTTGGCGGTAGCTGCAGCTGGGCTCAGAACCTGTGACCCTCTGTTCTTGCACACACTGTCTGTGTGCACTGCACCACCGTGTAGCCACTGATTGGCTGCAATCCCTGGGTGGTCCATGACTGTACATCCGACAGGGCCTGTCTGTTGCAGTGGACGGTGCCAGCCTGCACATGGCCTGGCCACTGTCCTCTGTGGCTAGCAGCCACTGCCCCCTCCACCATCTGAACCCTTCCGCCAACATGCTGGCATGTCCTTATCCTTGCAAAGGGATATGACCTGATTGCGTAGTGTAACCCCAGGACTGTATTTGGCTCACATGGTATAGCGGTCTAGCTGTTGTTCTTTAGCAAGGTTTTTGTGGAACGTGGGCCACCCATTACGTGATCATGACCAGGGACACACTTGGCCCTTGGCACGTGGGGTGAAGGCATGTACAGGCACATCTGTCGTACATAACCTCTACCTACTTAACCTCTACCTACGTGTCCTTGGCCCCTACAGTTGTGGCACTACAGGACTGCATTTGGGGGACGCGGCTGTTGGTGATGCACATTGTGCTGGTGTGTGTGTGGTGTAGGGTAAAATATGGGTGTTTGCAACATGCTTTTGTTCTGTGCAATAAAGGGGTGTCTCTGCTATCTGTGTTTAGTGGTGGGTTAAATATTGGGATTGTGCTGGCATGTGCCTTAGCTGGGATTTGAACGTGTGACCCTCTGGTCCTAGAGGTACCGGCTCTGTCCACTGCACCACACTGTGGCCACAGAGACAGTGCAGTCCCTGGAGATAGTAGACCTGGCAGGGTGGGGTTCCAAGACCTGCTCTGCACATTATTACTGTGAGCTCCTTCACCCTGTCTGGTGACAAACGTGCAAATATAACACGGGTATGACGTCCGAACAGAGGGGGATAGCATATTCCCATGCTGGGCAACAGTGCTATTGATGGTCAACCATAAGTAACACTCCCAGGAGGGGTCCAATACACGGAGACGTTTTTGGAGGTGTCTCCGCTCCGTGCCCCTTTCCAAACAACTGTTATTTTATTTTTTAGGAGCTCTGCTGGGTGTGTTTTTAACTTTTGCGCATTACTATACCTGTTCCCCAGCTGATTTACTATTTTAATGCTTTTGTTGTGGTCATTTCCTCTTTTTCATTGCAGTTTTGTGCTGTGCACATGTATCACACTGCTGACGTTTTGCATGTTTCCCCGGTTTTGCTGTACATTGCTGACGGAAATGGTTTCTCTTCCCTTTATATGCCCTCTACCGCGAGTGTTTCACTCGCGCTATTTTTTACATGTAGATTCGGGCCCGATACCGTGCGGGGAGACTCTCCCCTCCCACTCTCCACCCATTGACCCCGTCCCTCCGCCCCTCCGGAGCCTTCCTCCGCCCTCCTTTAGCCGTTCCACGCCTCTATCGGACATTTGCGGGCCCGCACTTGTACGGGGCCCGTTCTGAACCGCGTACCTGTGCGGGGGTGACACGCACGTGTGCGGGGCGTTTAAACGTGTTTCTGCGCGTTTCAATGCCGCGTTACCGTGCGCTATTTTGCGCCGCGCAGATTTGCGGACTTTAGTAAACATGCCCCTATATCTACTAGTGAAATTGTAAAAATTATCGCCTCCATCAATCCTAGCACAGCTCCCAATGACCCATGTCCAGCCAGCTGGATCAAAGAGTTACGCCATGAGCTAAGTCAAATTCTGTGCCTGTTACTGAACCAGTCCTTCCTAACAGGCTCATTCCCAAAAAGTCTGAAACACACCTCCATCAAGCCTTTACTAAAAAACAGTAAGCTTGACTCATCCAAAGTTGAATCGTTTAGGCCAATCTCGAGCATTCCCCAACTTGCAAAAATTATCGAGAAAGCTGCCCAACAACAGCTCCAGCAGCATATTGACACTGAAGCGCCTCTAGACAAATCACAACATGGTTTCAGAGAAGCACATGGAGTTGACACAATCCTTACAACCTTATTCAATGATCTTATCACGGGAATAAACAACATTAAACAGGGATTTGTGCTCATATTTTAGACATCTCCGCTGCCTTTGATTCTGTAAACCACAACATACTGCTGCAACGTCTGAGTGAGAAGGGAATTCAAAGCACAGCACTTGAATGGTGTAGATCCTACCTTTCCAATAGGTGGCAACAAGTTAAAACAGGTCAGGAATCATCAGAGCCATTCCTACAGTCTCAAGGTGTACCTCAAGGATCTTCATTATCAGCATTAATGTTCAACATTTATATGCAGCCGATATGTGAATTGATCCGATCCTTCAACGTGCAATGCCTGGCATACGCAGATGACATCCTCATATACATGCCGTTTAATACTGACCAACCAGTGTTCACACCAATAATTAATTGTTTTGGTGCAATAGCCGAATGGCTGTTGACACAAAACTTAAGAATAAATCACAGCAAAACTGATGTATTATTTGTCACAAGAAATCGCAAGTTCATACCCCCTCCGTCGCTGCTAATCAATAACATAGAACTGACGTCAAAACCCACTATCCGATACCTCGGCATCACATTGGATCAACACCTAGATATGACAACGCATGTGAAGAATGTGACAAAGAGGATATATCATAAGATCAGAACGCTACGCCACCTCCGACCACTACTTGACTATACTGATTATCGTTCAATATTCCAGGCACTAGTCATCCCACACCTAGATTTTGCGAATATCATCCTCCATGGCCTCTCTCAATCAACCTTAAATCCACTTCGTCTGGCTATGAACACAGCTGCAAGAGTCCTCTCTGGGTCACCAAGAGCTGCTCACATAACGCCGATCATGAAGGACCTACACTGGTTACCATTACAAGCCAGACTTACATATAAGTCACTAGTTCTGACCTTCAAGGCCATGAATAACTACCCTCCGACACCAATTAGCAAACTAATACATAACACCCTCGAAAATAGAAACAGAAGGACCACTGCTATGAATACCTTAATAGTTCCCAAGATGATGACATCATGTACTAAAGCTACATCGAACAGAGCTTTCTCTTTATTTGCACCCCTGAACTGGAATTTACTTCCTCACGAAATTCGTTGTATCAAAAACCTTTTACAATTCAGGAAAGCCGTGAAGCATCACTTATTCACAAAATTCTACCCAGAAGTGACCTCGCATGTTCACTCAAACAACAGACCTCCAACTTGCACTAAACACCATATTACCTTAATTCAACCAGAAAATGGTTAAGCTCAACGATAGCTCCACATCCTCTCTGTTGATTCGCGCCTCCTACATAAATTACGCAGATAATCTCCACTTGAGCTAACATATTTATATAGTAAAAACATATACATATATGATGTTGACTGTACATAGTTTTCCCTGTTAATCCATGTTATATATTCCCATGTTCTATGTAAACTCAATGTTACTTGCATACATTGTTGTATATTTTGTTCAATGTACACCGCACTGATCTTAATAGCGCGGTATAGAAGAAATGTTAAATAAATAAATAAATAAAATAAATAAAATTATGCATAAAGCGGGATTTAAATTTTTCTGCTCTGTGCTTAATTCTATGTGTCACACGGGGAGCATGATTTGGGATGTTCCTGAAACAGATCTGCAGGTAGGCACAGACTATGTGCATAGGAAGCAATTTTTGGTGCTTATACGTGTAGAGGGGAATTTTAGAAGATCCATCCAAGTGCAATCTGAGATGTCTAAGCTAGAACGTCTGAAAGCATTGTGGGCACCTCCAGGTGCAGGCATGATTTCACAAACCGGGAAGTGCCCAGTAGAGATGTCTACTTAGACAACCCCAGAACAATATTTCAGAAATGCCCGATATTTGAAAGGCATTTACACAGTTCACAGCCCAGTAAACAGTGTAAATGCCTTAAATAGGGATATTCAACGGCACATACACATTTAATGCTATTGAATATTGCCATCTATGTCCCCTATGCTCCCCGAAGCTATCCGGTTAGCATTGGAGCATGTTGAGGACATGCCAGGGTGGAGCAGAGGCGGGAAGTACTGCTAACTGGGTAGCGGTGATACTGGACCGCTACTCGGTTAATGATCCGTGGCTAAAACTAGAGCAGCTTTTGGCTCGCCTAGTTTTAGCTGCAGATGCTAACCGGATGGTGGTCCAATATCGTCACTACCTGGTTAGGCTCTGTGGCAGTTTTCTCTGGCTGCCAAAATCGGATATTCAATGCCGTCACTGCGGTATTGAATATCCAGGGGTAGGGGTGAATGGGCAGGGCTATATGCTGTAGTGGCGCATAGCCTGCCTACTTGAATATTGGGCCCCAGATGTCTAGGATAGCAGAATGGTTAGAATAGTGGGCTAGGAACAGGACATGGATGGTTTAAATCCTGCTGCAGGTATAGCTGAAACTGTGTTGAATACTGGGGATGATAGAGTGATTTCTTTTCTACACCTTTTGGATGTTTTTCATCTAAAAAAATTCTGGATGTCCATGATGTTTAATCGGGGAGGGGGGCATCCAGGATCCTAGGAACTCCTGGGCCATGCCTCAAAGTTCCTAGAAAGACCAGAGTCATGCCTCCTCCATGTCCCTGCTCAGATTTGGACATATCTCCATGTTGGGGAAGTGCTCAGAGCTGGCTTCTAAAATGTCTGGAGACAGCCTCTATGCTTTGGATATCTCTATACCCATTTTTGGACTTCCAAAGCATGAATAGGGCTTCTAAAATGACTCCCATATTCCTTGCCTTTGGCTCAGATGCACAAAAAACAGATAAACCTGGGGCATTTGGGCCAGATGCATATGGGGTCATTCTGAACCGCGAATAAGCCGGTTGAACATATGTGGGAGACATGCGCTCTGTGACTACGTCCTGACTGTATTCTGAGCACGGCCATACCTGCACATATGTGACAGATGTACGGGGATCTCTGAACAAGGGTGGGGATCCCCGGCCGCCTACCTGTTTTTAGATTCCCCGCAGCCCGACCCCCAATCTGGCCTCCCAAGGCCAGGGTCAGGCTGCTGGGAACCACCTGCACCTCCTCCTACCTTTTGGATGCCCTGGGCTACTGTCCCCCAACATCTCGGGGAACGTCTTCTGCTTCAGAGGTGGAATAGGTTCCCCCTACAGCCTGCCATCAATAAAACCTAGTAACCATGGAACACCATGTCTGCATGTATGTCCACATACAGGGTCATTCTGAACTGCGAATAACAGGGATGGGTGTCCTGTTGGAACGTCCATCCCTGCTATTTGGCCTCCTCTGCTGACCCCAACTAACCTCCCCATACATACATGATAGAAACATAGAAACATAGAAACATGATGACAGAAAAAGACCACAAGGCCCATCTAGTCTGTCCTTCCATAACAACAACTACAACAGTCCACTTTCTACCTTTAGAGATCCTCTGTGTTGGTCCCATGCTTTTTTGAATTCAGTTACTGTCCTCATCTCTACCACCTCCACTGGGAGACTATTCCACGGATCCACTACTCTTTCCGTAAAGAAATATTTCCGCATATCACTCCTGAATCTATCTCCCTTCACCCTCATCCCATGTCCCCTCGTAGCAGAACTTGCTTTCAATTGAAAGAGGCTCTCTCCCTGAACATTTATGCCACGGAGGTATTTAAACATCTCAATCATATCACCTCTATCCCGCCTTTCCTCTAAGGTGTACATATTAAGATCCTTAAGTCTGTCCTCATATGCTTTATAATGAAGCCCATTAATCATTTTAGTAGCAACCCTCTGCACCGATTCCATCCTGTTCACATCCTTTTGAAGGTGCGGTCTCCAGAATTGCACACCATACTCCAAATGAGGTCGCACCAAAGACTTATACAGAGGTATTATCACCTCCTTTTTTCTGCTAGCCATTCCTCTCCGTATGCACCCAAGCATCCTTCTAGCTTTTGCCGTCGCCTTTTCTACCTGTTTAGCTACTTTAAGATCATCAGACACAACCATGCCTAGGTCCCGCTCTTCTTTAGTGGACAAAAGTACTTCACCTCCTATACTGTATTGCTCCCTTGGATTGCTGCAGCCCAAATGCATGACCTTACATTTTTTTAACATTAAATCCCAGCTGCCAAATTCTAGACCATTCTTCAAGCTTAGCTAGATCCCTCCTCATGTTATCTACACCTTCCTGGGTGTCTACTCTATTACAGATTTTGGTATCATCCGCAAAGAGGCAAACCTTACCCGACAGCCCTTCTGCTATATCACTAACAAAGATGTTAAAAAGAATCGGACCGGGGGGCGGAGCCTGATGTCCAACGGGGTAGACGCCTGGTGCTGAAGCTCCCGAGAGGCCTACACAGAATCCTGACTAAACTCCTGCAAAACTTCACTATTTTGCTTTAAAATCGCCGGGGCGCATCGGAGGGATGGCGGGACCTAAACCACAGCGCCTAGATTTCGGCTCCCCCACTTCGTCGCACGGCAAACGCTCCAAAACGGAACTGCCTTCCCCGCATAAGATGGCGCCGCTCTGTGAGAGCCCTGAAATGCAGCGGGTGATACTCGAGGAGATTCGTGGTGTAAAGGAACTGGTACAATCCAACGGAGAAGCGATCCGCGCCATGCGTGAGGACCTTACCATGATGCAGGAAAGGCTCGAGGGCCTCTCGTTGCGCCAAGACAAAATGGCGGAGACTCTTGAATCGCACGCGGTGCGAATGGGGAAGATCGATAAAGCTGAACGCCAGATTTTGCTCCTTCAAAAGGAACTTGAAGATAGCAATAATAGAGCTCGTCGCAATAACATTCGACTCATTGGAGCTCCAGAGGGCGTAGAAGCAGGAGATCTGCGGGAATATCTGGGCAATATTCTACCCTCTCTATTGAAGACGACGTTTCTTAAGGACCTGGAGATAGACCGGGCACATCGTGTCCCCACTAATATGGCGCTCAACCGGACGACTCCCAGGCCCATCATTTTTCGGCTACTGCGCTATCAACAAGCTGAGCAAATTCTGGCTGCTGCCCGGGCTAATCATCACCTCGAGATAGATGGGCATAAAGTGTCTTTCTTCCCTGATCTCTCTAAGCCCACGATGGACCGCCGAAAGAAGCTTCTTGCTTATCGCCCTCGCCTTCAGCAACTGCAGGCCCGATTTGGTCTCCTGTATCCGGCAAAGCTACGCGTTACGCTGCATAACCATACCAGGACCTTTGAGGATCCTGACCTCCTCGCTGCATTTTTGGACTCTAAAGAAGCTGAACTGATGCGTTGATGTTACCATCAAGCTGTGTTGCTGTTCAAAGCTCTCTTAAATCTCTACCTCATTGGGGCCTATCGCAGTGATTTCGCTGCGGACGCGGTTGGACTGCTCTCCTGACCTACTTCTTTGAACCGCCATCCTGCTTCTCTGCACCCTTCGGTGGCTCCCGGGACTTGTTCCTGCTGCAGGGAGTATGGCCAGTATCGGGCCTTCTCTGGGGCTTCCCCCCGCAGACTCATGGTCGCCAGTAATAGTTGGGGTTTTGCTTCTTCTCTAGTGCACTTCGGTGCCTGTCTCTTTTTTTTTGGGGTTATTTATGCTTTCTACCAAAAGTTTATTATTTCATGTCGTGTGTACAGTCATTTGCTACCAATATGCATAGTTTAGGGAATAATGTGCAACTTCATGTTCTTTCAGAATTTTGTATATTACTAGATGGCTTTCTGTAAGCTCTTATCATTGAATGTCAAAGGTATCAATAGTCCAATCAAAAGGAAGAAAATTCTTAGCTATTTGAATACTGAGCATGCTGATTTAGTACTGCTTCAAGAAACGCATTTAAATGCTAAAGAAACACTAAAGCTTAATGTCAAGCCTTATGCTGTTGTGGCGTATTCTCCCGCTGTTGCTAAACGCTGTGGTGTTGCCATACTTGTTAAGAAATCCCTGCAGGCCACCGTGCTAGATATTAGCTCAGATAATGAGGGTAGATGGGCTCGCGCTCATCTCAAAGTGGGGGATCTAGAATTCACGTGTATTTGTATTTATGCTCCAAATGTTGACAATCCTGGTTTTTTTGCTAAAATTGCACAAGCTGCGCAAGCCTCCGCTCATACCCCACTAATACTGGGAGGAGACTTTAATCAGGTCCTCGACCCTTTGGTGGATCGGCAGCCGCCTAGAACCTGTGGTCCACCCAAGAGTCTCTCCATACTTACAGCTATGATCGCTGATTTGGCTTTGGTGGACATATGGAGGTTATTGAATCCTTCTGATTTGGATTTTACCTTTTTCTCCGCTCCTCACCAATCACAATCCCGAATAGATTTTTTTCTTTTATCTAAAACATTGGTATCGCAGATTGGTATGGCTAAGATTCACCCCTTGCACATTTCAGACCATGCTGCCATATCTTTTACGATACACACTGCTGCGCAAAATGCAAGTCCCCGAGCATGGTCTTTTGATAGGTCTCTCCTAGACCAACAGGATTTTCAAACTGTAATACGGGCTGCCATACAAGATTACTTTCATTTTAACTCTCCCCTTGACACAACGAACTGGGCCTGGTGGGAGGGTTTTAAGGCGTCTATTCGAGCCACGGTGACTAGTTATCAAATCCGTCTTGGGAAACAAAGAAGGCAACAATTGGTGATCCTTGAACAACAGATACAGGCTGGTGAACGTATTCTTACGTCCCGAACAGACCCATGTGTTCTGCTTCGTTTGCAACGTCTCCGTTTTCAGTACAACAAGATTTTGCATAATGCCGCTGTTAGAAATATAGCATCCCAGCAGGGATTGTATTACCGGGAAAATAATCGCGCTGGTAAACTACTAGCTAATGCTTTGAAGGGGAAAAAAGAAGCCAAACGGGTAGCAGCTCTCCGAAGCCCATCTGGGAATGGCCTTGTCACAAAAGATCATGAGATTTTAGAGCTTTTTCGCGATTTTTATGCTAGCTTGTATAAATCTGAATGTGAGTTTGTTCCTGAACATTTCGACCGCTTGTTAGCTGGTGTACAGCGTCCTACTCTCTCGGCTGAGGAATGCACGGCCCTTGATCATTCGTTTACTCTTGTGGAAATACAGGATGCAATTAAAAGATGTGCCTCCGGCCGTGCTGCGGGTCCAGACAGCCTTCCGGCTGAGTTCTTCAAAACTTTCAGCTCTGATCTGGCCCCGTTTTTGCAGCAATACTTTACTACCCTAGTAGCCGACGGATCCTCCTTGGTTCCTTTTCAGAGGCCAACATAGTGGTCTTTGAGAAGGAGGGGAGAGACCCACACCTGACAGCCAATTACCGACCCATCTCCCTGCTTAACGCAGATTATAAAATCTTCGCCACTATTCTTTCTACTCGGCTCTCTCACAAAATGACCACTTTAATACATCCAGATCAATGTGGATTTATTCCCGGCAGATCAACTGCTGATAATGCCAGGACTCTTTGTCATGTACTAACTAATATGGCCTCCCACGATCGTCCATTGGTTGGCCTTTCCCTAGATGCCGAAAAAGCCTTTGACCGGCTAGAATGGCCATTCCTATTTGCGACCCTCCGTTGGTTTGGTTTCGGCGATAATTTTCTCCGTTGCCTTCAAGTGCTATACTCTCAACCAACTGCTAGTGTCTGTGCCAACACATTGAAGTCCCAGCCATTTTTACTGCAAAGAGGCACCCGTCAGGGGTGCCCACTTTCCCCCTTACTTTTGATCTTGCGTTAGAACCCCTAATCCTGTTAATCCGTCAGTCTCCACATATCCACGGCGCTCCTTTTCCCCGTCGGGATATAAAAGTCTCAGCGTATGCAGATGATCTTATGCTTTTGTTTCCTTAGACTCCGTATCTGTTGTTCTGGATCTAATTGACCGCTATTCTCAACTTTCAGGTTACAAAATTAATTGGACCAAATCAGTCGCCTTTCCCTAAACCACCAGGTTCACCAAGCAGACTTGCAAACCTTTCCTTTTGTATGGCAGCCCCGTATGGTAAAATATTTAGGGGTACATTACTGTTATCCTCTCGAAGAAACCGTCGCTTTTAATGTCAAAAATTTAATTACCAAGGTCCGTGAGCTCACCCAACGTTGGTCTCCACTTACTCTTACGTGGTGGGGCCGTATGGATACCATAAAGATGATGATTGTTCCCAAGGTTAATTATGTCTTAGAAATGTTACCGTGCCTTCTCCCTCGACACACCTACAAAGATATCGAGGGCCTGTTGATCAGATTTTTGTGGCAGAACAAACCGCCTAGAATAGCGAAACATAAACTTCAGTCAGATAAGGAACATGGTGGGATAAGATTTCCTGATTTTTTCAACTATCACCTCTCTTTTCTTCTCAAACAGGGTGCCCGTTGGTTGGACGCTTCTTTCCCGTCCAGACCAATATGGTTAGATATAGAAGAAGACCTCTGTAAGCCCATTCCACTTAGCTATCTCCCTGGAATGACTTTCCCACTGGATGCCCACTATCCACCAATGCTCCTGGATACACTTCGCTCCTTCAATGTTCTCATCAGCTCCCTAGATTCCCTAGCTTGCCCACTAGATAGGCTTCCAATTTGGCATAATGCTCGATTCCAAATTCAACATAAGCCGGTGGCCTGGAGTCCCTGGTATTCCAGAGGCATCTGGACTCCCAATCAACTGTTTCACAATGCTCGCTGGAAGTCCATTAATGAGCTCCATTGTGAGTTTGGCCTTCCTTCTAAATACTATTTTCAACTGCTTCAGTTGCAGCACTGTCTCAAGAGTGCTGGGGTTTTTCCCCCACTAACTCCTCATGACCAAGGGATAACTGAGGTGGTCTCCTTTATTGGGGCTCAGTCCGGTGTTGCTTCCACCTTTTATAAAACTCTTTGTGCTCCTCAGAATGCTGTCCCCCCTTCTGCACAGCAGACTTGGGAGCGAGAATTGGGTGTAACTCTAACCCCTGAACATTGGAACCTCTTCTGGAGCAAAGTGGTTCGTGTTTCCCGCTCGGCTTCCTTAACCCAGACGCTTTTCTTCTTTGCCCATCGCTGTTTCTATACCCCTGATAGACTGGCCAAATGGACTTCCACTCTGAGTAATCAATGTTGGACTTGCCATGCAGCTACAGGCACCCTCACTCATGTCATGTACGAATGCCCCGCACTACAACACTACTGGAGCCGGGTCTGGGGTCGTATTCAATCTATCTTACACTTTACTGAACCACTCTCCTGGAAAATAGTGGGACTCCGTTCTGCAGCGGGCATCCCCTCTCTCCCGAAGTCTGCTTACTTCCTCCTTGACTTTCTAATGGGTATTGCCATATCGTTAATCATGAAATATTGGAAAAATAGCTCTTCACTGAGTCCTCTAGAATGGTGGAATTGTGTCTGTCTATATAGTAAGTTTGAACAAATTCCTCGTAGGGCTACCCCTTCCCTTCAGGCCCGCTACCAGGTGTCTAACTGGAAATTACTCACAGATTTCGTGCAGTCGGCCAAATGCTCGCACTTGACTGTCTAGTTATATCTCTCTCTTGATCCATAGTATATCATGACTGTTATGTTTATGTTCTAACATAATTGCTATGGACCCCATGCCTGGGTTAATATCTTTTCTTTTCTTTTTTTTTTTTATTATCTAGAGAAGAAGCATAGGGGGGGAGGGTTGATGGGGTTATTTTCCGGTTTATTCCATTTTATTTTGATGCAATCATCCTTGTTTTATTACTGTGTGTATTGTTATTGTTATAAAATGAAAATAAAAGTTTAAAAAAAAAAAAAAAAAGAATCGGACCAAGGACAGATCCCTGGGGCACACCACTGGTAACATCCTTCTCCTCAGAGTGAGCTCCATTTACTTGTACTCTTTGTCGCCTCCCACCCAACCAATTTCTAACCCAAGCAGTAACTTTAGGGTCCATCCCTAGGGTGCTCAGTTTGTTTATAAGTCGCCTGTGAGGAACAGTGTCAAAGGCTTTACTGAAATCTAAATACACCACATCTAGAGCTCTCCCTCAGTCCAACTCCCTGGTCACCCAGTCAAAGAAATCGATCAGATTTGTCTGACAAGACCTGCCTCTGGTGAATCCATGCTGCCTCGGATCCTGTAATCCGCCGGACTCCAGAAACCTCACTATTTTCTCTTTCAGCAGCGTTTCCAATAATTTACTCACCACTGAAGTTAAACTAACCGGCCTGTAGTTTTCAACCACATCCTTACTTCCGCTTTTGTATAAAGGCACCACATGAGCCTCTCTCCAGTCCTTTGGCACCACTCCCGACTCCAACGAGGCATTGAAAAGGTCAGTCAGTGGAGTTGCTAGAACGTCCCCAAGTTCCCTCAGTATTCTCGGGTGTATCCCATCCGGTCCTATCGCTTTGTCTACTTTAAGTTGAGCTAGTTTCTCACGAACACAGTCTTCTGAAAAATGTTCAAGATGTCCCTCGCTTCTGTTCTTATTTGTAGGTGTTTTCTGAGGTCCTGCTCCTGGTTCTTCATCTGTGAACACAGAACAAAAATATTTGTTAAGCAATTCCGCTTTATCCTTATCAGCTTCTACATATTCCCCCCCTGCACCCTTGAGTCTGACAATACCACTTTTGCCCTTCCTCTTCTCACTAATATATCTGAAAAATGTCTTATCCCCCCATTTTATTGCATTGGCTATTTCCTCCTCCTTTTGAATCTTTGCCTTCTTGACTACTTTGCTAGCTTCTCTAAGTTTTTCCAAATGCAGATGCCTGTCTTCCTCTCTCTGTGATCTCTTGTATTTCATGAAGGCCTCCCTCTTTTTCTTCACGTTTTCAGCTACTTCCTTCGAAAACCATAGCGGTCTCCTGTTCCTTTTGCCTTTATTTACCATTTTAACAAAAAGGTTGGTTGCCTTTAAAATACCACCTTTCAGTTTTGCCCACTGTTTTTCTACATCCCCCAGCTGTTCCCATCCCACTAACGACTCCCTGAGGTATTGGCCCATCTTCGCAAAGTTAGTCTTCCTAAAGTCTAAGATCTTCACCTTGGAATGGATTCTAACAGCCCTAGTCCTAATAGTGAACCACACCATCTGGTGATCACTGGATGCAAAATGATCTCCCACTACAACATCAGAAACACTCTCACCATTGGTAAGCACCAAGTCCAATATGGCCCCTTCACGTGTGGGGTCTGTTACCAATTGCCTGAATAGTTCTCCCTGTAGAGAATCCAGGATCTCCTTACTTCTAGATGATACTGCAGCAGGAATGTGCCAATCAACATCTGGCATATTGAAATCTCCTAGCAGTAGCACTTCCCCTTTCCTAGCAATGCTGCATATGTCTTCAATTAACTCCCTGTCCACCTCTTCCTCTTGTGAGGGAGGTCTGTATATCACACCAGTGCAAATAGATTTCTCTTTCCCTCTTTCTAGTTTAACCCACAATGCCTCCTCTCTCTCCCTTTTAAGCTCTGTAATTCCAAAGCTTTAATAGTAGTTTTTACATATAGTGCCACTCCTCCTCCCCTTCTTCCTACCCTGTCCTTTCTGAATAAAGTATAGCCAGGTATAGTTACATCCCAGTCATGGTTTTCTGTGAACCATGTTTCTGTAACTGCCACTAAATCCAAGTCAGCCACTCCCACCAAAGCTTCAACTTCAGGGATCTTATTTCCCATGCTACGGGCATTAATACACACTGCTTTCCATGTGTTACCCCTGTTACCCATTTCCATAAAGGTATTTAATGTATCACCTACCTGGGGGCTTTCACTTACCTGGGGGCTTTCTTCACCCATCCCCAACGAATCTAGTTTAAAGCCCTCTTCAGTAGATTAGCCAGTCTACTACCAAAGATGCGTTGACCTTTCTTGGACAGATGGATGCCATCTCTGCTCTGCAACCCTTGGAACAGCATCCCATGGTCTAGGAAACCAAAATGCTCTCGAAGACACCATCCACGCAGCCATGCATTCATCTCCAGGATGCGAGCCTCTCTGCCTTGGCCTTTACCCTCAACAGGGAGGATTGAAGAGAACACCACCTGTGCACCTACCTGCTTCACCCTCTGTCCCAGAACCATGAAGTCACTTTTGACACGTTCCGAGGTATACCTGGCAGTATCATTTGTTCCAACATGGATTAGCAACATTGGGTAATAGTCAGTGGGCTTGATGAGTCTCGGCAAACTCTCCGTAACATCTTGGATCTTGGCACCAGGCAGACAGCACACCTCTCTGGACATCAAGTCTGGTCGGCAGATGGATGCCTCAATACCCCTCAGAAGAGAGTCTCCAACAACCACTACCCTTCGTTTCCTTCTGGTCACTGATTCCACAAATATGGGGTACTTGAACTCTGGTTCTTCCCTTTCCAGGGATGCTTTCACCTCCTCCACTTCCAGGGCTGCATAATGGTTCTTCAATTCAAGGGCTGGAGAAGTTGGATTGGTGATTTTGCAGGCTCTGGTGACTGTTGTCCAACCATCGACATTCTGTTGGCACCCATCTTCTCCTGTGCTGGAGAGCCTGGTTGCTGCAAGAAGCATCTCATCAATGTACTTCTCACTGTCTTGAATGCTCCTCAGCCTCGCCACCTCCTCTCTGAGTTCCTCCACTTGTTTCCTCAGAGCTTCAGCATGCAGGCACCCTGCACATGGAACCGGTTCTTCAACTGGCATTAGGACCTCTGTCTGGACCGAGGCAGAAGCTGTAACGGGGGCAACAGCTTTAGCAATACCATTTTTCCCAGCCATTGTTCTGTTTGTGGAGCTTAGGTATCTGTTAAAGCAAAAGAGAGAGATCTACCAAGTACCAGCTGGTTTCGCAGCTGTCCTTTCAGAGAAAAATCAGTTAAATCTCTTTAATTATATTCAATATGTGCTGGTCCAATTCACTGTGATTTGCTAAAGGGGGAGGTGCCCTATAAAGCAAGACTGCTCACTAGGGGTGGGTGGGTGCCGGGGTGGGTAGGGAGGGAACTAACACCTGATTAGGTGTTAGCAGTTTCTGAATCTGAGGAGGTTACAGAGTTCAGTGTTTGTACAGGGAAGCTAGATGGGGGCAGGAAAGGGGTTGGGCAGAGGCAGAGTTAGGGTGGGTAGTGGGTGGTCTGCAGCCCCAGATGTACAGGGCTGACATCTGAATCGGCCCTCTACATCTGGGGCTGCAGACCACCCACTACCCACCCCAACTCTGCCTCTGCCCAACCCCTTTCCTGCCCCCATCTAGCTTCCCTGTACAAACATCATGTATGTATGGGGAGGTTAGTTGGGGTCAGCAGAGGAGGCCAAATAGCAGGGATGGACGTTCCAACAGGACACCCATCCCTGTTATTCGCAGTTCAGAATGACCCTGTATGTGGACATACATGCAGACATGGTGTTCCATGGTTACTAGGTTTTATTGATGGCACAGCAGCATTCCATTACACATGCAGGCATGTGCTGCACCTGTAACCCCCCAATGGTGACTACCTGGTTCTAGCACCTCCACCCATTGGCCTGAGCAGGGACATGAGCGCCTCCTTCAGCCACTGCACTGCCTGGATGAGGGCCTGGAGGTCACCCCGGATGTCCTGAAGGTGCTCTGCAATGCAGACTAAGGGTCCCATTGCAGCAAGGACCTGCTCCATAGCACCCATGGTGCCCATGCCATGCTGTGGGCTGCCAGCCTGTGCCTCCTCTGCTGCTGCTATATTGCACATCAGCATTGAAGGGTCCATATCACTCTAGCCACCCATGTCCCCACCCCCCAGCCCATGCTCCTCCATCCTCTCCTTCCACCCCCCCTGCCTGCTCCCATCCTCTCCCACCACCTCCTGCCTGTTTCCATCCCTGCCACCCCCTCCAATCCCCCCATTGTGCTCCCCCCTCCTCCATCCTCTGGGTATTCCTGGTTGGCATGTCCCTGAGTTCCCCCTCCTCCAGGAACTCCTCTTCCTCCTCTCTCTACTCCTTAGGGTCAATCCCACAGGTGCACCATGACTCACCACCCTCGGCCCCTGCTGTGCCCCCCCCCTCTGTGCCCAGGACCTCCCACTGTGGAGTGCCCTGCCCAGCCCTCATGGTACCATCCTGTCCCTCCCTCTCAGGGGAGCAGGGAACCTCTGTCAGGGTAAGGGTGTAGACCTCCTCATCCCCACTCTCCCCTGTTGGGAAGGTGCTGGATAGCACTATGGGGCTGGCTGTTGCGGTGGTGTCTGTTTCCACAGTGGCCAGGCTGTAGGGGCTGCCTGTTGCTGGGGCTCACACAGGAACATATAACCTCTACTGTGGCTGCTGCTCTTCCCTTCCTCTGCCTCCTCTTCCTCTGCCTTCTCCTCCTCCTCCTCATCCCCCTTATCATCTTCTTCATCCTCCTCCTCCTCCTCTGCCGCAGGGGGGAGAGGAGGGGGAGTCCTTGACCGGGATGTCTGTGTAAGGGATGCAGAGAGGTGGTTGTTAGTTACAGTGGGTGGGGGTGACTAGCTGCCATGTCCCCATTGTCAAACACTTCCCCATGCTCTGTCTGCTGTCGCCCCTGTGGTGCCTAGACACACTGGGCCTGTGCCATGTCACATGTCATGGCTCCTTTCCTGCACCATACCTCAACACTCACCTTGCTCCTGCTGCAGCTACCACTGGAATCTCACTGGCATCCATGGGCATGCGCAGCATATGGTTTGGAAGCACACCTGGTAGGCCGCCATCTCATGCAGGATGTGGAGGCAGGAGGGAAGTATCTTACATATGTACATTTCTTTCTCCTCCCCCCCCCCCCACAGGTTTGTCCCTGAAGCTGCCTGCCTGTCATACCACCACCTGCATACACTGGACCCAGTCACATCATGCCGCCACATCTCTAGTGCTACCTCACCCCAGTCCGGGGCTTGCCCTGGTCCCTCAGGCCTTCTCTGCCCTGTGTGCCTGCATTGCTGACTGGCTGGGTTATGGGCTGAGGGGCCCACAGGGACAGTTCTGCCTGCCTTGTGGTGCACTTTGTAGGCCTTGCATGCTAGTTTCGGACCTGGCTGTTGACATGTAATGTTATACGATTGCGTATCATGCAATTGGGCTGCAGCAATCCAGGGGAGCATTATCGTGTGTATGGTGTGGTATCTTTCTATACATTTCAGGGTTGGAACCTGGCCGTGATTATGTCTGATGATTTTACCAGAGCTGGACAGGTGGGCCAGGCAACAGCAGATGCTAGTGGGATGCCTGGATGCATTGGGAGAAGTATAGACAACAGAGAACAGGTAGTGATAGTGCCTCTGTATACAGTGCATTGAAAAGGTATTCATTCCCTCTGGTTTTGTCCTGTTTCGTCGCATTACAACCTGGAATAGACATGGAGTTTTGGGGGTTAGCACCATATGCTACACACAACATGCCAACGATTTTGATGGTGCAAATTATCCTTTATTGTGACACAAATAATGCTTCTGACAACATAACATGGGTACAGGAGGGTGCATATATATTCACCCCCCCCCCCCCTCCAAAGTGACTATGTTGTAGAGCCACCTTTTGCTGTAATTACAGCTGCAGGTCTCTTGGGTATGTCTCTATTTGCTTAGCACTTCTAGCCACTGTGAATTTCACCCATTCCTTACAGCAATACTGCTCCAACCCCTTCTTGTTAGATGGGTTGCATTGGTGTACAGCAATCCTCAGGTAATGGCACAGATTCTCAGTTCAATTGTAGTTTGGGCTTTGACTAGGCCATTCCACAACATTTAAGTTTCCCTTTAGACCAGCTTTAGCAGTAAGTTTTTGGTCATTGTCCTGCTGGAAGGTGAATCATCATCCCAGTCTCAAATCTCTGGCAGACTGAAACAGATATTCCTCATGACTTGCCCTGTATTTCATGCCATCCATCGTTCCTACAGTCCTAACAATTTTTCTTGTCCCTGCCGATGAGAAACATCCCTACAGCATGATGCTGTCACCACCATGTTTCACTGTGGGAATGGTGTTTTGGGGTGATGGGATGTGTTGGGTTTGCACCACACATGGTGCTTCCCATGATGGCCACAGTTCAATTTTCATCTCATCTGACCAGAGACCTTTCCTCCATGTGTTTGGCGGGTCCGCCACATGCTGTTGTACAAACTCCAAACGTGTTTTCTTATATCTTTATTTGGGCAATGGCTTTTTTTGGCCACTCTTCCATGAAGTCCCATTCTGTGGAATGTTTGGCTTACAGTGGTCCTATGGACAGATACTCCCATCTCTGCTGTGGATCTTTGCAGCTTCTTCAGTTTTCTCCTTGGTGTCTTTGTGGCATCTCTGATTTATGTCATCCTTGCCTGGTCTGTGGGTTTTGGTGGGCGGCCTTCTCCTGTCAGGTTTGTCGTGATGCCATATTCTTTATATTTTGTTTTAATGGATTTCATGGTGCTCCATGGCATATTCAGAATTTGGGATATTGTTTTATGATGCAATCCTGATCTATATGTCTCCACAACTTTGTCTCTGACCTGTTTGGAGTGTTCCTTGGTCTTCATGTTGCTTGCTTAGTGATGTTGCAGAGTCAGGGGCCTTTTGGAACAGGTATATTTGTACAGGCATCATGTGACAGATCATGTGACACTGCTTGCACACAGGTGGACCCTGATCACCTAATTATGTGATGTCTGTGGTTAATTGGTTGAACATGATCTTATTTGGGGTTTCATAGAAGAAGGGTTGAATACATATGCATTCACACCTTTTTCAGTTTTTACTTGTTTTTTTATATATACAAGGTATTTTATAGCCATTTCACTTGGGTTATATTGTTAGGTCCATTACCTAACATCCAAATGAACCTCCATCTTCATTCCAAGTGGTACATCATGCGACATAACTGGACAAAAACCAAGGGGATGGATACTTTTGAAGAGCACTATGGGTCTTCAGTGTGTCCACATTTATGGTATTGTATGTAATTCTGGTGACCGCACCTTTAAACGACTGTACACAGGTTGGAGTTGGAACAGAGGGTGGCTACTAATATGGTTGGTGGTCTATATTTTGGCCATCTGAGGACAGACCTATGGTTCTTTCAGGTATACGTTGGCGGGACAGCATTTGTATATCTCCATGGCATATATGCACAGGTTGGGAGTCTCCGATTGTCAGCATGCTCTGCTACAAGATGACATAGGATGGGAGTGGTAGGGGATAGACTCAGGTGTAGTATGCAGGGATGTTTTTTGGCAGACAAAGTGGTGGCTGCATGGGATAGTCTCCCATTGGAGGTGGTAGTGTTGTGGATAGTATCTGACTTCATAGGGCATGGGGCAGACATAGGGATCTCTCAAGGGACATGGGGACTGTTGTGGTGGTTGTTCTGGTAGGGCAGACTAGTTAAGCCATGTGTTTTTTTTTCTTCCATCATATTTCTGTGTTTCTACTATGCTGTGTTTTGGCTGACACTATCGGGCCATGTTGCTGCACTGTTACACATGGTAGGTATGTTTCACTGTGTTCATGTTTCCTTACGTATGTGCTTTCCCTTTTGCCTCCTATTTTCTCCCTGCATTACCACCATGATTTTCTCTTGCCATTGTGTTTGTTTGCTTGTTTCCTGTGGGGGCCCAGTTGTGTGTTTACAGCTATTTGGTCGTGTGGTGGGTTCAGTTAATCCTTGCTCCTTTTGGCCTTTTACTTCTAGCTACTTTCTGTCTCTTTACACTGCTGTTGTCCCACCACATGCATTTTCCCTGCCTCCCCCCTTTCCTGCTTTGACCTACTTACTGCGCTAGGGTGGTCCTAATGCACTCCCAGCCCCTGTGTGCTGCAGCTAGGACTGGCCGTCTGTGTGTCATGGGGAGCAGGGCACACTCATTTTCAATCACCAGCCTGCAGAGCAGGCAGATCTCTTCCTCAGAAAAATTTACTTGGTGTGTTGGCATTTTCTGAGGTATTGTATGGGTCTTGCTGTGGTCAACACTCCATCCTGTTTCCTGTCGCACGTGGGAGACAGTGCAGATGGGCACATTTTCAGACTTACATGCCAGCAGCATGGTTTCCAGACCTGCACATGCGATTTGCACAGTCAGGACCATGGGCCTGGATGCGCACTATATGTGTAGCGACATAAACATCTGGATCCGTATTCCATGCGCGCCTGCATGTCATTGCAATCGGGCACGGAATACCATCTTCAGTGGGATGTGCAAGTTTTCTGCGTTTACCTTTGCCCCACATGTCCCTCTCTGAATTGTGCCCATAGCCTATACAGTAAGTGTCTATGCATATACTTTACGTGCATAACCTTCTTCTCTGCTCCTCCTCACCTATTTATCAGCTTGGTCACTATCTCGATCTTGTCTTCTAATCTAATTGTTTACCCTCTAATTTCTGCTCCTCTGTTTTTCCTTTGTCTGACCACCATCTTTTAAGCTTCACTCTCTATTACTTCCCACCTCAATTTCAACCTATTTCTTCCCTTCTTTTTAGGAATCTACATGCTATTGACCCATTAACTCTATCATCTACTGTCTCTTTGCTTCTTCATTCTACTTTGTCCTCTAATTCTGTTGATGAGGCCATTCTCCATTATAATACTGCTCTCTCCTCTGCTCTTGATGGCGTTGCTCCACCCATAGTTCGTCCTGTGAGGCGTACCTCTCCTCAGCCCTGGCTTTCTCCTACTTCCCGCTATCTCTGTTCCTGTGCCTGTGCAGCTGAATGCACCTGGCTTAAATCATGCTCCCTTTCTGACTTCCTTCACTTTAAATTCATGCTTCTTTCTGACAAGTCTGCCCTTGCCCTCGCTAAGCAAAACCACTTTATTCATATTACTGACTGTCTTGCCTCCAATCCCTGTCATCTATTCTCTACCCTCAATTCACTTCTTATGTCTCCACTGCCACTAATCCCTCCTGCCCTCTCTGCTTATACCCTAGCTAACTTTTTGCATGACAAAGTCTCTAGGATTACTCTTCTATTCCTTGCTATTTCTTCCTCACCTCCCCTTCCTCCTCTCCATTATCAGCTTTTCCCTTCATCTTCCCCTACCCTTTCTTCTTTTTCCATAATCCCGGATGAAGAAACTTCCCTTCTTTTTTCAATCTCCAAACCCACCGCCTGTTCTTCTGATCCTATCCCTAGCCATCTCCTCAATTCCGTCTCTTCAACATGCTGTGATCACTCCTATCCTCAATAAACCTTCTTTTGACCCGTCATCTCCTTCCAGTTATCGTCCTATTTCACTTCTTCCTTTCATTTCTAAACTTCTTGGACGAGCTGACCTCTGTTGTTGCCTTGAATTTCTCACCTCAAATGCACTCCTGGATCTACTAGTCTGGCTTTCACCCTTTTTATTCCACTGAAACGGCTCTTACCAAAGTCTCTAGTGATTTATTTTTAGCAAAGTCCAAAGGCCTCTATTCTGTCCTTATTCTTCTTGACCTCTCTGCAGCTTTTGATACTGTTGATCACTCTCTCCTTCTTGATACATTATCTTCTCTGGATTTTAGAGACTCTGTACTGTCTTGTTTTGCTTCTTATCTTTCGAATCGCTCTTTTAGTGGGTTGTTTTTTTTCACATGGTTCCTCCTCTTCTGCTATTCCCCTCTTATTGGTGTACATCAAGGGTCTGTTCTCTCACCCAGTCCCTCAGTGCCCTCATCTCTTCCCATGGTTTTCACTATCATTTTTAAGTCGATGACTCTCAAATCTATATTTCCTCACCTGATATTTCTCTTGTACTCCAATCCCGTATTTCAACTTGTTTGTCTGACGTTGCTGCCTGGATGTCTCTCCGCCATCTGAAATTGAAAATGGATAAAACTAAGCTTCTTATCTTTCCTCCTAAGCCCTCCTCCCCCTTCCCCCTTCCTCCTTTCTCTATCAGTGTCAATAATACTATACTACAACCTACCTCTTCAGCCCATAACCTTGGAGTAATTTTCAACTCCTCACTCTCCTTCTCCTGTCACATTCAACAGATTGCTAAAATCTGTCATTTATTTTTGTTTAACATTAGCAAAATGTGGCCCTTCCTCTCTAAAGACAATACTAGGACCCTTATTCACTCCTTAATTACCTCCCGTCTTGACTATTGTGACCTCCTCCTTGCTGGTCTTCCCTTTCATCTTCAATCTGTTCAGAACTCTGCGGCACAACTTATTTTCTGCCAGTCGCGTAACTCTCATGTGACCCCTCTATTGAAATCGCTTCACTGACTTCCCCTTTTGGTTCCGTATTCATTTCAGACTACTTCTCCTAACCTTTAAATGCATTCAATCTACAGTACCTCATTATCTTTCTTCCCTCCTCTCCCCCTACTCCCCTCCTCCCCTCGTGAACTCCACTCCTCCTCTGGTCTCCTTTTCTCTATGCCCTTCTCTTCTAATGCTAACTCCAGACTTCGATCCTTATGTCTGGAATAAGCTTCCCTTATCTCTATGTCAAGTCTGTTCTCTCTCTCTTTTCAAATTCTTGCTAAATACGTACCACTCTGAGACCATGATCTTTGTTTTCCTTGTGTCTTCTCCTCCCTTTGATCTCATGCTTCTTGTATTGTCTCGTCTATTTTTCTTTTAGATTGTGAGCTCTTTGAGCAGGGACTGTCTTTCTTTGTGTTTATACAGCGCTGTGTATTCCTTGTAGTGCTTCATAAATGAATAATAATAATAATAGGTAGCAATATTGGATGCCTGTGTATAAGGTGTGTGCATACCCATGCGTCTATATTCTGCGGCGCTATGCAAATGTGTAGCATAAATTGAAACGTCTTTAGACATTTCAATTTATGTCCCAGACATCCTGGTGAAAATTGTATCCTGAAGCAGGAGACAGAAGGAATTTCAAGGATGGGCATTTTCCCCTCTCTATTATTCTTTTTGGACATGACTTGTCTCATAGGAAAAGAGCTTTTTGGGAAGGGAAAGGAAGTTTGGTTTTACTTCCTCCGACACTTTTGTTTTGAAGCAATCTTGTTAGCAACACACACTATGGGTGCCTATTTATTTATTTTCCAGTAGTAGTTTAAGGCAAGTTATAATTAGTATTTTCCTGTCCCTAGAAGGCTTACAATCTAAGGGCCCGATATTCGTTTGCAACGGCTATAGCCATCGCCACTGAACTGTAACCTCAGATATTCAATCCGGGGCCATATCCAGCCACTAACATTGAATATCTAGGGTTGCCACACATGGCGCAGAAGTAACCTTGCAACAGCGATATTCAGCCACTACCCAGTTAGCTTCAGCAGCGAACGTTAGGACAGCTTTTGCTGCGCTTAACTTTTGCCACTGAGGGATAACCGGGCAGTGACTGATTATCGCTCCTGCACGGTTATCCCCGGATACTGCCCCGGAACGCCCTGATGTTAAGCGGTTAGCATCAGGGTCTATAGCGGCATTACTCGGGAATATTCAGCAGCACCAAGCATGTTAGCGCCACTGTATATCCCGCTTAGGGGCATTTACATGCTTTACAGCTCTGTAAACTGTGTAAATGCCTTTGACTATCAGGCCCTACGTTTCTATCTGAGGAAATGGAGGGTTAAGTGACGTGTCCAAGGCCACAGGACATGCTAGTGGGGTTTGAACACTGAACTTCTTGGTCACTGCTTGAACCACTAGGCTACTCTTCCGTTCTAGAATAGGTGGCACTTTATTAACAACAATGGCAAAACAATGCAATTTATTTCTTGCCATTTCAGCTTGAAAATGTTATGAAATGACATGGGAAGCGTTGTTTACAATTCCCATGTCATTTCAAATAAACTGCCATCCCTAGTGGACATAGGTGAGCAGGGCCGTACCAAGCCAGAATCGTACCCTGTGTGATTTGCATATTGGGCGCGTCCCCCTCCTCCTCCTCCTTCTCCTCCCCATACCTCTGTCCAGCTGCTGCCTGCACTTGCCCCGCTGCTGCTGCCCTCTGTTTTCTCCATGGTGGCGCCAGCAGCAGGGCAAGAGCAGGCAGCAGCTGGAAGGAGCAGGGGTGGCTCAAGGCAACCTGCTGCCTGAGGCGAAGGATAAGATGCCCCCCCCCCCCTGTAGAGGTGGGCGGGGCTTTTCAGAGCTCCAATCAGGGACTGAACCAAACCAAAAAAACAATTAGATTATATGGAGGAAATGCAAGATGTTTGCACACAAAGAAACTAAAAGACAGCAAGAATCAACAGCACAGTTTATAAAACTAAATTATAATGCATTTTTATTTTGTTGTTATAAACTGCGTTATGGTTCTTTTTCTTTTTCAGCATATATTTTGCATCCACAGTGGGTGCAGAGCAGAACCAGGACATTCATCCACAGAACTCAATATCTTAAAAAAAAAATCTGATTCTGATCATCTCACTAACAACAAACATTCTCCAGTACCAGGCATATTGTGAACTATAAAAACCCTACAACAAAGAGCACATCTACCATACCATATCAGCACCAACTTCCAAAACTCACATAAGGAACCCATCCAAATAAAGGTTCACTGGAAATACTTCAGTGGGCCCTGGAACATCCATACACCTATTTGAAAAGCTGAACAAGTCAAATTACTACAGTACAGTATAGATCTTTATGTACAAACTCCATGTTAACAGAACATCTGTCCTCAGTCACACACTCACAACATCAGCCCTCACCAAGTACAGAATAAGTAACCACAATCTAAAGTAATAATACAAATATGGATTTATTTATTTTTATTTATTTTATTTTTTGTTCTTATATACCGCACTCTTAAAAATCAGCGCGGTTTACATAAAACGGATCTGTGCCGAATAGGCTCCTATTAGGCTCTTACAAAGAACAGGAAGTAAAACTTGGTTTCAACTGGGGGAACTATGTACATCAATTTCAGTTTATCTACAGTATGTAGACAAAATTTAAACTGAAACCCCAAGAAGCCAGACTCTGCATGCAGTGCAACATCATATAAATAAGATATGCAGTTCCCCCATACTGTGTAAAATATAAAGATAGCACAAAGTCCAATCACTAAAATTAAATAAAATTATTTTTGCTACCTTTGTTGTCTGTCCATTTTATTCTCTGATCATGCTGGTCCCGATTTGAGGTTTCTGCTTTCCTGTCTTCTCTTATCTCTCTTTCTGTGGTCTATGGTCCATCTGCCATTTCTTATCTCTTCTTTTGTTTTCTTCACTTCCTTCCATCAGCCCATTTCCAGTTCCAGTAATCCTCCCCAGTATCGATCCCCTTTCCAGTCCTCCCCTCCCGGGACCCTTCAATGTTAACCGCCTTGCATTCCCACGACTGCCACTGGTGTCCATTCCCTTCCAGTCCCCCTACTTCCCCACTGTCCAGCCCCTTCCAGTCCAAATACCATCCCAGGTATCAGCTTATGACCACTCTCAGTGCCACCCCCCAGTCAGCTCCCTTCCAGTCACCCTACCCTCTGTCCAACCCCCTTCCAGTGCCATTCACACATATCAGCTCCCTTCAGCCTCCTCCCCATTACCCAGCCACCTACTACTGCCTTCCCCAAGTATCAGCTCCCTTCCAATCCCCCTTCAGTACATCCCAGGTATCAGCTCAATTCCAGTCCCTTCCTTCCCCTGCCATATCAGCTCCTTTCCAGCCCCCTCCTTCCCCCGTGTCAGCTCCCTTCTTGCCCCCTCCTTCCGCTGGCAGACCCTGTCAGTATCCGCTCTCTTCCAGTCCTATTCTCCCATCCCCCTGCATCAGTCCATTTGTAGCCCTAGCCCCTAGTTTTCTTCCAGGACCAGCAGCACTATCCTCCCCTCCCCCATTAGCCCATTTCCAGTCCCAGCCTATTTCCAGTCCTATCCCCCTTATCATCCGACTCCAGTCCTAGCACCCCATCAGCCCATTACCACTCCTACCCCCACCAATCAGCCCATTACCAGTCCTAACCCCCCTCCCGATCAGCCTATTTCCATTCTTAACCCCCCATCAGCCCATTTCCAGTTCTAACCCTCCCGATAGCCCATTACCAGTCCTAGCCCCCTCTATTGATCAGCCCATTTCCAGTTCTAACCCCCCCATCAGCCCATTTCCAGTTCTAGCCCCTCTCCCGATCAGCCCATTTTCAATTCTAATCCCCCCATTAGCCCATTTCCAGATCTAGCCCCCCTCCTGATCATCCCATTTCCAGTTGTAACCCCCCCATTAGCCCATTTCCAGTTGTAACCCCCCTATCAGCCCATTTCCAGTCCTAGCCCCCCTCCCGATCAGCCCATTTCCAGTTCTAACCCCCCATTAGCCCATTTTTAGTCCTAGCCCCCCCATCAGCCCATTTCCAGTCCTAACCTTCCCCCCATCAACCCATTACAGTGCTATTCTCTCCCTCCCAGCACAGCCCAGCCCAGCCCGACCTTCAAAGGGAAATTAAAAAAAAAAAAATCAATCAGAGCCAGAGCTGCTGCCATCATGGCAGCAGCAGAATGAAGTGCCCCGCAGTCCCTCTACCTCCCCAGCAGAGCTCTCCTTTCAGCGCTGGCTGCATTCCAGAACCGCGAATGGAGAGTTTCCCTTTCTTGCAGCTCTGTTATTTGAGCCCGCTAGCGCTGATGGGAAACAGGCATTTCCTGTTTCCCATCAGTGCCGGTGGGCTCAAATAACAGAGCCGCGAGAAAGGGAAACGCTCCCTTCGCAGGTAGCCAGTGCTAAAATAAGAACTCTGACGGGAAGGCGGGGGGACTGTGGGGCACTTCATTCTGCTGCTGCTGCTGCTGTGGCAGCAGCAGCAGCTCTGATTGTTTTTTTTGTGTGTTATTGGAGGGAGGATTTTGTAGTCCGAGTGAGGCGGTCTTTTGGGGGGCAATTTTTGCCACCCCCAAAATGTTGCCACCTGAGGCCACCGCCTCACTCGGCCTCATTATAGAGCTGCCCCTGGGAAGGAGATATGGGGAGGAGGGGGGGCACATGCCCGATGTACAAGTTGCAGGTCTGCTCTACTGCTGCCGAACTTTAGGCAGGTCTGATCCCTCCCTGCTCTGATGTGAAGAAGTGGTTTTCAGATTGTTTTTGTGATGACAGTGTTCTGTCTTTTTCTGCTTTTCTTACCTTTTTTAGCCCATCCTCTCTGTCTGTTAGTGTGTTTAGTGTAAACCTTTTACGTGCAAGTGATTATATGTCTGTCCTTTGTAAGAAGGGTAAATGAGGAGCATGACTGGCGCAAGGAGATGAGGCATCCTAGGCAAACCTCATGCCTTTCACTCCTTCCCCCTCAGGTGCCCATTACTGCTACTGCCACCCCTCTCTAGGATGTGCAGCAACAACAATGGCCTCAAAGAGCCACACGGAACGTACCTTGAAACTTCAGTGCTGTGGGACTGTCTCCTTCCATCCCCTCTGATGCCCAATGCCAACTTCCTTTTTGAAAACAGGATGACAACAATGGGTGGTGAGAGGGGGTAGATGCAAACAATCACAAGGTGTTGAAGTTTCAAGGTAAGTGCCATGGGGCTCTTTGTAGACATTGCCACTGCTGCAGTTCCCAAGAGGGGCATCAGCAGCAGCAATGGGAGCCCCTATATTGCCAGTACTCTAGACAACCATCTAGTTCTCCTAATGGTAACAATAACACTACTGAGGAGTGAGAGAAGTGTGTGATTGATAGGGCAGATGGGAGGAGAAAGGGGAAGTGAAAGACAGGAACAAAGCAGTGGTGAGAGAGAGAGCAGGTGCAGGAGTCAGAAGTAGCAGATAGCTGGCCAGCTATAATAGGTGCAGGAACTTATAGTAGAGGAAAGAAAAGATGAATGGAGGTGATAGGACATTGGGAAGGTGTTGGGGGGGGGGGGGGTAGTGGAGGAGGCAAGGAGATGGAAGCAGGAGGAGCCACCAGGGTAGGGCCCATCACAGATGACGGTTTAAGTGATAGCACCATGTGTTTGAAGTGACATAAAAAGGTGGACTACTACATGCCACAAACACTACCAATTGGAATGATCCAGAGGCCAGAAAATGAAGACTACTGAGGAGCTTCACCACACAGGGACTGGCATACCAGAGACACCAATAAAGCTACAATGTGCACATTTAAGACTAATTGGAGAAAATCTTTTTTCACTCGACATGCAATCAAACTCAGGAATTCATTGCTGGAGAATGTTGTAAAAGCTGTTAGTGCAGCTGGGTTTAAAAGAGGTTTGGACAAATTCCTGGAGGAAAAGTCCATAAGCCATGTTAAAGTGTACCGGAGAATTCTACTGCTTACCCTCTGGGATAATCAGCATGAAATCTATATACCTTTTGGAAGCCTGATAGGTACTTGCAAATTGAATTAGCCACTGTTGAGAACAAGATACTGGTTTGATGAAATTTTGGTCTGATCTAGTATAGCATATCTTATGTTCTTATGAAATATGATATAGACTTAAATACCTCCATGGCATAAATGCAGAGCAGGAGAGCTTCTTTCAATTGAAATCTCTGGACCGAGGAGGCATAGGAGGAAGGTGAAAAGAATAAACTCAGGAGTAACCCGAGGAACTATGTCTTTACAGAAAGAGTGGTGAATACATTAATAGCTTCCCAGCAAAGGTGGTGGAGATGATGTTGTTGTTGTTATTAAGTGCCGTTGAGTCGGTGTCAACTCATGGCGACCCTCTGGATAGTTGTCCTAAATTGTGTTCAGTCTTCAGTCAGGCTCATTGTTGACAGACTGGCACCTGTAGCTGCTGTTATTGTATCGATCCATCTCATTGCTAGTCTTCCTCTTTTGTGTTGACCTTCTACATTGCCAAGCATGATGTCTTCCTCCAATGATCTCTGTCATCTCATGATGTGTCCAATGTATGAAAGTCGAAGTCTTGTCATCTGAGCTTCCAAAGAAAGCTTAGGTTTGATCTCCTGTAGTACTTGACTGGTTTGTTCTTTGGGCAGTCCATGATAGACACAGTATTCGTCGCCAGCACCGTAATTCAAAGGCATCGATTGTCTTTTCATCTGTCTTTTAACTTTTACATCCCTATGACGTTATTGAAAATGCCTTGGCTTGAACAATTCAGATCTTTGTATGGAGAGAGACATCTCTACTCTTGAGAATCTTGTCTAGGTCCTTCATAGCCATTCTGCCAAGAGCAATGGGTCATCTGATTTCTTGACTGTTTGTTGCTTCTTTATTGATAGTTGATCCAAGCAAGTTAAATTTTTCTACTATTTCAATTTCTTCTCCATCAATGATGAACTTATTGATTTTTCCAGTTTTCATGATCTTTGTCTTCTTTACATTAAGGTGCAGGCCCATTTTAATACTATGTTCCTTGATCTTGAGAAGCAAATGTTTCAGATCATCTTCACTTTCAGCCTTTAATGTGGTATCATCAGCATAGCAAAGGTTGTTGATGAGTCTTCCACCAAACTTCACACCTCTGTTGTCTTCATACAATCCTGCTTCTCTGATGATTTATTCTGCATATAAATTAAACAGGTAAGGAACATAAGAACATAAGAACATAAGATATGCCATACTGGGTCAGACCAAGGTCCATCAAGCCCAGTATTCTGTTTCCAACAGTGGCCAATCTAGGTCATATGTACCTAGCAGTTTCCCCAAGGGACACAGGTTCCACAATGCTTGTATTGGTTCAAGCATTGATATCCTGGGTCCCTTCTTAATAATGGCTTATGGATCTTTCCTCCAGGAACTTGTCCAAACCTTTTTTAAACCCAGCTACACTAACAGCCTTTACTACATCCTCCGGTAACAAATTCCAGAGTTTGATTACACGTTGAGTGAAAAAATATTTTCTTTTATTAGTCTGAAATAGTTTGCCCTGTAGCTTCATTGCATGTCCCCTAGTCTTTCTATATTCTGATAAGGTAAACAATCGATCTACGTTTACCCGTTCCACTCCGCTCATTAATTTATAGATTTCTATCATATCTCCCCTCAGCCGTCTCTTTTCCAGGTTAAAGAGCCCTAACCTTTTTAGCCTTTCTTCATAGGAGTATCCTTCCATCCCCTTTACCATTTTGGTGGCTCTTCTCTGAACCTTTTCTAATAACTCTATGGGGTATGTTTACTAAAAGCCGCACAATTGCGTGCCGCACAATAGCGCACGGAAACGCGGCACTCAAACGCTCAGAAACACTCTTAAACGCCCCGCAAAAGTGCGCGTGGGCCCCGCACAATTGCGCGCTGCACCAACGCACCCCGCACAAGTACCCGGCCCGCAAATGTCCGATAGAGGCGTGGAAAGGCATTCTGAGGGCGGAGGAAGGCTTCCGAGGGGCGGAGAGACGGGGTCAATGGGCGGGGAAGGGGAGGGGAGAGGCTCCCCGCACATGATCGGGGCCGAATTCACAGGTTAAAAATAGCGCGAGTGAAACACTCACGGTAGAGGGCATTTAAAGGGAAGAGAAACCATTTCGCGTCAGCAATGTACAGGGAAACCGGGGAAACCTGCAAAACGTGAGCAGTGTGATACATGTGCACAGAACAAAAGTGCAAATACAGATAGAAAAAGACCCAAACAAACACATTAAAAATAGGAAGGCAGCTGGGGAACCCCGATAATAATGGGCAAACATAAGAAACACACCCAGGAAAGCTCAAAGAAAATGAAATGAAGGTTGGAAGGGGCTACGGAGGGGAGACCCTTCCAAAAACCATTTCCTTGTTTCTGAGCCTTCCTGGGAGTGTTTGCTATGGTTGCCCATTAATATCACTGTTGCCCAGCTTGGTTATATTTATCCCCAGTTGTTCGTGGTCGGTTGAGGGGTGTATTTGCAGTTATGTCACCAGACATGGTGACGGAGCGCACAGTACAAATGTGCAGAGCAGGGTTTTTGACTCTGTTGGTCAGGTTTCCCACCCCCAGGGACTGCACTATCACTGTGGCCACAATGTGGTGCAGCGGACAGAGGCAGTACCTCTAGGACCAGAGGGTCACAGGTTCAAATCCAAGCTGGGGCTCCTGCCAACCCAGTCCCCATATTTTACCCACCACTAAACAGAGATAGTAAAGACACTCCTTTATTGCAGAGAACATAAGCATGGTTCACACACCCATTTTGTACCCAACACCGCACACACACCATAACAATGGGCATTACCGACAGCCGAGTCCCCCAAATGCAGTCCTGGAGTGCCACAACGCAATCAGGTCATATGCTTTTCCAAGATACGGACATGCCAGCATGTTGGCGGTAGGGTACAGGTGGTGGAGGGGGCAGTGGCTGCTAGCCACAGAAGACAGTGGCCGAGCCATGTGCAGGCTGGCACGTCCACTGCAACATAGGCCCTGTCG
The DNA here is from genome assembly GCA_033557465.1 of Ichthyophis bannanicus. Classification (NCBI taxonomy): domain Eukaryota; kingdom Metazoa; phylum Chordata; class Amphibia; order Gymnophiona; family Ichthyophiidae; genus Ichthyophis; species Ichthyophis bannanicus. The sequence continues at coordinate 1,812,536,771 of CM066031.1, read as the reverse complement.
GATGTACAGTCATGGACTTCCCAGGGAATTCAGCACATCTGTGGCAACACAGTGGTGCAGTGCACACAGACAATGTGTGCAGGAACAAAAGATCACAGGTTCAAAGCCTAGCTGGGGCTACTACCAATCCTGTCCACATATTTTCCCCACAACTAAACCATGTTAGTAAGGGCTATCCTTTATTGCTGGGGACATACGCATTGGTCATACGCCATCTTTTACACCACCAAGCACAGACACCATGACCAGGGGCATTACCTAGAGCAGAGTCCCACAAATGCAGTCCTGGAGGACCACACACCATTCAGGTTCCATGCTGCCACACATACAAATAACTGTGCTGTATATCTATGCACCACCCCCATGGCATGTAGATGTAGCTCATGCATATTCATGAGGGACAGCAGGAAACCCCAACCAGTGTATTGCAAACCTGGACTGGATATGGGAACCTCTGCCGTACAGCAGCAGCCAACAGGGGCAGACACACCCACACCCACAGGCCCCATTGGCCAATGCCTCCTGGAGAGGCAGGACATTGGGCCCTGCGTGCAGCACCCAATACCAGCACTTGCATACCTTAGCAATGTCACCCTACACCTGGGTATATGGTACACAGCTCTCAAACGTTTGCTATGAGTACTGGCAGATAGATATCCCTACGTTACGCACAGTCTGCTCTTTGAGCTCCATCATAACAATCTATCTGATGTCTGCGGTGTGTGCGTCAGGTCTGGCCCCTGACAGTGTTTACCACCCTGGGGAGTGACCCCCAACCGTACTGCATACCATACCCATGCCTGTACTGTGCCCAGGACTGGTGTGGTGGGCAAGGATTCTGAACCCCTCTATAGTAGCACAATGCTGGCATACGTGTGGGAGTGTGTGTCTGTCTATACAGTGTGTGTTGGCTGCAAACACTGTCCACAGCCCACACTGCCAGCACTGTTGCCAGTTTTGGCCTGATGATGTGCATAATGAGCAGCAAGGTACCATGGGTATAGCTCAGACAGGGTGGGCTGGCCAGGATGCATCTGCACAGGGCATAGGGCACTGGCAGGGACATTGTAGTGGCCGTCCACCACCTCCACAGACAGGGTGACCTCTGTATGTGCTGCTGGGCTTTCACTCCACCCTGACTGTGCAGTGACGGCAGCATGGCTAGGCACCCCCATAGTGCTTCATAGCATTTCCCTCATGTGATATATGGGTCACCTGTTGGGGCCTAGTCACTGATGTATCTGCTTGTGTGTGTTGCCATCCCAGTTGTGGGTGCATGCATTTCCAGCGGGACTAACCAGCAGACTGTTCATAGCTGGTATGTGCCCTGCTGGAGTGCCGTGCAGTGGCTGATGGCTTGGTGCAGGGGAATATCAGATGGTGGTGGGGTGCATCTTAGCATATCCAGGCCTACTGTCTGTCTGATATTGTGGTCTGGGTGTGTGTGGGGCTGCTTGGACTGCCCTGTAGGGTGTCTGTTCCCCAACAGGACTGGGGTTGATGGTCCACTGTACTGCCAACATTGCAGGGGGGGAAGGAAAAGAGAGATCTGTTGATGGGAGACCCTGTTTGACACCCTGGGGGGGGGGGGGGGGGGGGGTGGTGGTGGTGCATGGCCCACCTAGGGGTTCATGGGGGTTCCCCTGACTGAGACAGACAGAGATATCCAAGGTGTTCCTGCAGAAACTACCTATCTGACAGATTACGACTGTTTTGGAGCTCTGCCATGGCCTCTCTCAGCCATGGAGGGTGCTGTGGACCTGGTCCAGGGCGCCTCATCGCACACTCAGGGTGAGCACAGTTCCCGCACAATGTGACTGTGTGTAGCTACTCTGTGCCAGTTAATCACCCGGTCAGTACCTCCTACCTGGCCAAGGTGCTGTGTGGGTGCACACGGACACGTCCCCCTACCATGCCGGGGAGCTGTTGGGGTGCATTCCCCATCTTGTGTTCATCTGTGGACAGCTGATTTGCATGTGCAGTGCATCATGGGTATGGGTGGCCTAACCCTATCCTGGTTACCACAGCAGACTGTCTGTGTGGTGACATGCAGGCTCTCTGCAGCCAGCCCGGGGCTTGCTGGCAGCTATATAGCTGTAGCCCAATGGTTACTTCACTGCCTGTGGAGCCAGAGGTAATGGGTTCAAGCCCACAGTGGGGTTATTTGATAGGGTTGTCCAAAGCTTTTTTTAGATTTAATGTACATATGTTGCTGCCATCAAACACACCCTCAGTGTACTGTACCCATAAGGTGCCTCTGAGGGTGCTTTATAGGGCGCCCTATAGGGCACCTTATGGTTGCTGTCCATATAAGGTGCACTATACCTTATCCTGTGATGCAACATATATGGTGCCCTATAGGGGACATTCTAGGGTGCCTTGGCGGACAGTGAACTTTAACATGTGCCTTATGGGCCGCCTTATGTTAACACGCTTTGTGAGTGCGTTTGCTAGTAGTGATAACTGAAATAAAAATAAATTGCCCCCTACAGCACTCATCCCCATAATATGCACTGTCTCAGTGAGCCTTCTTCATTGGGCACTGTGAGGGATTGAACCCCTGATCTCTGCACCATTGGTCAGTGTCTTAATCATTGTGCTGTGGCTCTGGTCCTGTGCATGGGCATCAGCGCACTGCCTTATGCCGCCCAAAATTAATATGCCTCCTAAAGCACCTTTACCCATTAAAATTAATGCCTCAGCCAGCCCTTTTTGTTGCACACAATGGGGAATTGAACCCATGGCAGCTGCACCAGCTGTCAGTGTCTTAACCATTGTACTATGACTCTGTTCCTTTGTGTGTGTGCATATCAGGGCGCCACTTAGCCTTCCCACACACTATTTTGCACGGCGCACATTAGCGCGCCGCGCAAATGTGCGATCGCTTACTCCCATTTCTTTTCTTTTTTCTGCCTGACCCGCCCACTCCTTATATGGCACAGGCACACTACCGCGGCCCCGCACGTTAGGAATGTTTAGTAAACATGCCCCTATATCCTTTTTAAGATACGGCGACCAGAATTGCACACAATATTCAAGGTGCGGTCTCACCATGGAACGATATAGAGGCATTATAATATCCTTTGTTTTATTTTCCATTCCTTTCCTTATCATACCTAGCATTCTATTTGCTCTCTTGGCCGCCGCTGCACACTGGGCCGAGGGTTTTAACATGGTATCCACAATGACGCCTAAATCTTTTTCCTGGGTGGTGGTTCCTAATGTGGAACCTTGCATCGTGTAACCATAGTTTGGGTTGTTCTTCCCTAGGTGCATAACCTTGCACTTGTCCACATTAAATTTCATCTGCCATTTTGATGCCCAGTCTTCCAATTTATCAAGATCCTCTTGCAATTTTCCACAATCCTCTTGGGTTTTAACAACTTTAAATAGTTTTGTGTCATCTGAAAATTTGATAACCTCACTCGTTATTCCACTTTCCAGGTCATTTATGAATATGTCAAAAAGCAGCGGACCCAGCACAGATCCCTGGGGTACACCACTATTCACCTTTCTCCATTGGGAAAATTGGCCATTTAGCCCTACCCTCTGCTTTCTATCTTTTAACCAGTTCCTGATCCACAATAGTACACTGCCTCCTCTCCCATGACTCTTTAGTTTTGCCAAACGTCTCTCATGAGGGACCTTGTCAAAGGCTTTCTGAAAGTCTAGATACTCAATATCAACCGACTCACCTTTGTCCACCTGATTATTCACTCCTTCAAAAAAACATAACAGATTAGTAAGACAAGATCTTCCTTGTCTAAAGCCATGTTGGCTGTCTCTCATTAGTTCATGACTATCTACATGCTGAGTAATTTTATTCTTTATGATGGTTTCTATCATTTTTCCCGGTATTGACGTCAGGCTCACCGGTCTGTAGTTTCCGAGATCACCCCTGGAACCCTTTTTAAAAATTGGTGTTACATTGGCGATCCTCCAATCTTCAGGTATTAGAGATGATTTTAATGATAGTTCACAGATTACTAATAGCAGGTCTGAAATCTCATATTTCAGTTCTTTCAATACCCTTGGATGTATATCATCCGGCCCAGGTGATTTGCTACTCTTCAGCTTATCTAATAGTTGTAATACATCTTCTCGATGTATCGATATTTCCTTCAATTCTTCTGCATCTTTAAATACCACTTCAGTCATGGGTAACATCCCTACATCTTCCTCAGTAAAGACTGAAGCAAAGAATTTGTTCAGTCTCTCCGCTATCGCCTTGTCGCCTCTTAGTGCTCCTTTAACCCCTTTATCATCTAATGGACCAACTGACTCTCTCACAGGTTTTTTGCTACGAATGTACTTGAAAAGGTCTTTACTTCGCGTTTTTGCTTCTGCAGCAAGTTTCTTCTCAAATTCTCCCTTTGCCTGCCTTATCAATGCCTTGCATTTGACTTGCCAGTGCTTGTGCTGTTTCCAGGTTTCGTCGTTTGGCTCTTTTTTCCATTTCCTGAAAGATGCTTTTTTGGCAACAACAGCCTCTCTGACCTCAACTTTAAACCATGCTGGCAGTTTTTTGGACTTCTTTCCACTTTTCTTAAAGCGTGGAATACAGCTGGTCTGGGCTTCCAAGATAGTATTTTTCAACAACAGCCAAGCCTGATGTACGTCTTTAACCTTTGCAACTGCTCCTTTTAGTTTTTTCTTGACTGTTTTCCTCATTTTATCATAGTCTCCCTTTCGAAAGTTAAAAGGTAGTACTGTGGATTTCCTTACTATCCCTCCTCCACTAATTAAATCAAAGGCGGTCATGCTAAGATCACTATTGCCAAGTGGCCCCAACAACCTTATCTCTTGCACGAGATCTGGTGTTCCACTAAGGATTAGGTCTAATATGGCTTCCCCTCTGGTCAGTTCATGAACCAGCTGCTCCAAGAAGCAGTCATTTATTTCATCTAGGAACTTTATCTCCCTAGCATGTCCTGATGTGACACTGACCCAGTCGATACCGGGGTAGTTGAAATCACCCATTATCATTCTGGCCAGGCGCTCGATAGTACACCCCCACTGCCATTGCCTTCCCCCTTTTACATGGAATTTCAATCCATATAGATTCTACAGCAGATTTTGTTTCCTGCAAAACTTTAATCCTTTCTAACTCAATGCCCTCTCTAACATAGAGAGCAACCCCTCCACCAATTTGATCAGCTCTATCATTACGATATAGTTTGTACCCAGGTATCACAGTGTCCCACTGGTTGTCGTCCTTCCACCATGTCTCTGATATTCCAATCCTATCTAACCTTTCATTTAGTGCTATATATTCTAACTCTCCCATCTTATTTTTAGACTTCTAGCATTTGCATACAAGCATTTTAGAGAATGTATTTTATCCATATTAATTTGTCTGTTAGACATGAGTAATTTGGGATCTTTAAGCTCTGTCTGCTCCATACTTGAGGGCATTTGGGCTACTTTACTCTTTTGTGGAACCTCTCTGCTTTTGGTAGTATCCTTCAAAGATACATTCTTCCGAACCATCTGCTCTTGGGCGACTGTCGGCTTTCCCCTAATATCTAGTTTAAAAGCTGCTCTATGCAGGAGAAACTATGCAGCCTTGTTGTACACCTTTTCTGATTTTAAACCATTCTGTTTCTCCTTGTTCCATTTGAACTGTTGCTTCTTGATCAATATAAAGGTTGTGCAAGAGAACGATCAGGTGTTCTGGTATACCCATGCTTCTTAATATGGCCCAGAGTTTCTTATGCTTTACATAGTCAAAAGCCTTGCTGTAGTCAATAAAACGCATGTAGATATCTTTTTGGTATTCTTTAGTCTTTTCAAGGATCCATTTCACATCCACAATGATGTCTCTTATTCCTCGCCCTTTCCTGAACCCTGCTTGCACTTAAGGTAGTTCTTGTTCGAGGTATGGTTGTATTCTCTATTGAATAATCTTCAGTAGAATCTTGCTGGCATGTGGAATCAGAGCGATTGTGCGATAATTTCCACAGTCAGTTGGATCATCTTTCTTTAGTATTGGTATAAACACAAATCTTTTCCAGACAGTTGACCATGTTGCCGTCTTCCAAATTTCCTAGCAGAAGCCTTGTAAGTATGGTAACAGCTGCATCAGATTGCTGTGATACTTCAATGGGAATGTTATCAATGTCTGGTGCTTTGTTCTTTGAAAAGGCTTTCAATGCTGCTTCGACTTCTTCTTTCATCACCAATAGTTCCGGATCATAAGGTACACTTGAAACAGCTGTTGGGCCACTTGATCTTTATCATATAAAAACTCTGTATATTCTTTCTACCTTTACTTGATCTTCTCAGCATCATTCAACATAGATCTTGAACATCTTGTAACATTCCAATTTAAGGCTGGAATTTTTTCTTTAACTCTCATAGCTTTAGAAAAGCCGATCTTGTTCTTCCTCTAATAGTTTCTGCTTCTATTGCCTTGCATGCATCATAGTAGTACTTCTCCTTGTCTTGTCTTGCTGCACATTGGAAATCTCTGTTGAGTTCTATGATTGTCTCTCTTTCTCTTCTGGCTTTAGCTTCTCTGTGATTCTGGACAGTTTTCAGAGTTTCTTTGGTCATCCATTTTGGCTGTTTTTGCTTTTTCACTTTTAGTAGAGACTTCTCACTTTCTTCCAACACAACCTTCTTGATGTCATCCCGTAACTCTTCTGGAGCTTTGTCATTTGTATCTAAAGCAGCAAATCAATTTTGCAGGCAATCTTTAAATTCCAGTGGTATATTCTCAAGGTCATATTTTGTTACATTTATGAGTGGCTTGCTCTTTTTCAACTTTAGCTTGAGTTTGCATATTAGTAGTTGGTGATGTGTACCAGTCAGCTCCAGGTTTTGTCTTTGTTGATGTTATAGAGCTTTTCCATCGTTGACTTTCACAGATGTAGTCAATTTGATTTTTGTATAATCCATTGGGTGAAGTCCATGTGTACAATCGCTCTTGTGTTGCTAGAAGAAAGTCTTTCTCCAGCTTCATTTCTGTTGCAAAGTCCATATTTTCCAACCATTTTGCCTTCTTCTTTGTTGCCAACTTTTGCATTCTAGTCACCCATGACTATCAGGATATCAGGAGACAAGGACTGTATCTCAATTCAGGAATGCATAGGACAAGCACAGAGGACCTCTAATGGAAAGGAGGGGTTTGTAGACCGTTGTAGTTGGTATAGGCTGCATAATCATTATCTGCTCTCGTTTTTCAATGTTTCCAAGTTTCTATGCTTATAAGCTGTCATTGGATCAATTTTATTCAGGGCTTTGCAGAGGTCCAAAATTACTATGATGCTGAACCTATATCAACAAACTACATCTGCCTATGGAGGATCCAACACTGTGGTATGGGGATGGTAAATGGAGGCTCTTTTTGGCTTTCTAAGCACTGGAACATGAGGTGCTTGGGCCTCCTGCACATCAACAATATGTCTTTCTCCACGCCATTGAATACAACCCAGTATCAACCAGAGAATAAGGTACATCAGTACATATTCCATTTTTGTTTGAATAAGTAAAAGCGTCTGCAAAACCACAGTGTTGTGTTCCACAGATAGCAGAAGAAGATGTGTCTGACCAGCAGTTACAGCATGTGAGTCTGTCTTCTGTTGGGTGGATTTCTGGTTATATCTCTGGACTATGTCAGTCATCTTATTCCATCGCTGTATTCTTTCAGTCATCAGAGCTATGCTGCACTTCACCTCTGACCCTTTCGCTTCCACGTTAACATTACTATAGCTGTAAGAAATATTCAGTGCTAAGCATGGAGTAAAAAACTCATGTTAAAATTTAGCATGGTTTATTACATCAGAAGTGATTCCCTATTTGACTCATTTGCATTGTATTATACTCATCATTCTATCCTTTATTATGGTGATTTACTCAGATTTCTTCTATGTTAAAACTCTTTTTACATTTGGTGATAACGGAAAATGCAAGCACCACACAAGGGTTAGTGTGGATTATTACATCAGGTTGGAAAAGCAATTAAATATAGTTTTGATTGGAAAAGCAACTAAATATAAATTACATCTGATGTGAAGAAGAGAGACATGTCTTTTAATTGTTAATAGAAGCCAACTGGGGTAAGCTCTGAAAATGCAACATGTGCCTTTGAGTCAATACTGACTCCTGGCCACCCCGTGTGACTGGAAATAGATTTCTAGGCCTTTCTTCCCATGCAATAGAGGGTTAAGTAACTTGCCAAGGCCACAAGGAGTACTAAAGAGAATCAAGCCCTGGTCGCTTGGTTATGAAGTCAGTGCTCTAACCATTAGACTACTCCTCCACTCCAAGCTAGAATACTTACCACATTTATATCAGCCTGATGCTAGAGAGAGAGGTTTGCAGAGCCCTGAAAGACAGTGGACTTACAAGAATGCTATGAGAAGTAGGATTAGCAGGACATGAACTCATAGAGGCAAGCCCGCTCAGAGCTCAGGTGGAGGCAATCATGCACCTGGCACCAATTAGGGAGGTTACTGGCGAACCCCAGAAAAGGCCAAACTATTTTGCAGAGAGTCAGAAAGATGACAAAGGAGCTCAACCTAGGGAGGATTTCTAGTTTAAGACTAGGACAGAGCCAGGGTTTCTGACACGTTCCTACAAACTATAAATCGTCATCCTCCCTCCCCCCCTCCCTTCCATCATCTTATCTCTCCTTGTCTACCCCTTTCCCTGCTGAGTTTCAGCCTCTATCATTCTACTTCTACTGCTGTGAAGTGCAGAAAGGAGCTAGTCATGCAAGACTTGGACTGGAGTTCCTTCCTGTACAACCAGCTTAAATCTAAAGAGCCTATCCAGTGCAATAGAGCAATGCTTGTGGTAGCTTTTGGTATCGCCCAAATGCTAGAATCCCCTCGCCATACTTATCATGCCTGGTTTAGGAGGAAATATCCTGAGGTAAGGAATGTTTGGGGCTTTAGTTATATAGAAACATGTCAGCCAGAAAACGACAATATGGTGTATCTAATGTGCTCTTCCATATCAACTACTATAGCCCCCTTTTTTCCTTTAGAGATCTTCTATGTTTGTGTCATGCTTTCTTGAGTTCGGATACTGTCCTCGTCCGTCCCCTGGGAGACTATTCCATGCATCTACCACTCTTTCTGCATATTACTCCTGAGTTTATCCCCTTTCACCCTCATATATTGCCCCCTCATAGCAGAGGTATGTAAATGTTTCTATCACATCTCCTCCAACCCGTCTTTCCTCTAACATATACCTATTAAGATCTTTAAGTCTATCCCCAGATGCTTTATAACAAAGACCACTAACCATTTTAGTAGTTACCTTCTGCACCCACTCCAACCTGTTTATATCCTTTTGAAGGTGTGGTCTCTAGAACTGCACACAATACTCTAAATGAGGTCGCACCAGAAACTTATACAGAGGCACTATCGCCTCCTTCTTGTTGCTGGCTGTTCCTCTCCCTGTGCACTCCAGCATCCTTCTTGATTCTGCCATCTCCTTTTCTACTAGCTAGTTGTCAGAATTTTAAATAAAGTGTTATTCTGAGTTCAGGTTTAAAGAACTGAGAATTTGTCAGTGTTCTAGAGTATTGACAAAGAACAATGGCTTTGCTGTGTGAAATGGATCTTACAGAGGAGCAGGGTCCTGCTATTTAACAATAAGCCTATGCTGGGGAACAGAAAGCTAGGACAGGATAAGACACTATAATATCATTGCGAATCTACCCCTGGTTTAGAGTACTACCAGAAAGCCTTGAGAGAGCTGGGGGATCTGTGGTCTGGGGCCCTGGTTAGGAGCTGAACTTACAGCTGGAAAAGGCATGTCAGCTGAAGGGAAGACTCCTATAAGGGAAATGTTTAGTTTGGCTAGGGAATATGTTGTAAAATATAATTGTAAGTATATTGCAGAGGCTGTAAGTGTGCTATAGATGCCAGCAGTGACTTTGACATATGAAATTATGGGCTGCATTCCTGCTGTTAAAGGTACAGGCTGCAGTTCAGAGCAGTCAGGATCTTGTAGATGCTTCCTATAAGGAAAAGACCTTGAAAAGGGCTGTGTAAGTGGTGACAAAGGTAGCTGTATGTTAACTGGGGAACGTTAAAAAGCTTTCCATCTGAGCTGTTCAATTAAATGTATAAATAAAATATGTTGAAAGTACTCCAGTGTCGTGCTCATTCATTGTGGAAGTCCTGGTGCTGCATTCTTGGCCTAGAGGGGACACTCTCATTACACCTTCTGCACATGGGCCTTACAGAGTGCTCCATGTGCTAGATTCTAAAATATCTGCATCTGTGATTAAATAGTGTCTCTCTTTTAAATTTTGTTTTCTCCTGTTCCTTTAAACTTTATATTCGGTCAACACCAGAGCTGGGATCTGGCATCATGATCATCAATTCACAATTACCCAGGGATTTCTCCCTATTTTATATTCTGTGTCTCCCCCCAATATACCTAGTCTAATCATTGCAATGACAGTCCTGGGCAAGGAGCCACGCAACCCTGCAATCATAGACCCTGAATCTGGCCAGTAGGTGCCACCCTTGAGCAATTACCATGATTCCTTTCCCCGGGGGCTATGCATACAGCCTTCACAGCATTGCTAACTCCAGTTGACCAAGGGAGCAAAAGTCCTAACTTAGATATTGCAAGACCTTCTGCACTGAGACACAACAGAAGCTCCTTATTTAAACATACAAAATTAAATATATGATTTAACAAAAGTTCTACAATTGATAGAGCTGGAAAATACCTTTCAAATGTCTTAGGGGCCCATCAGAACTGGCCCGTCCACTAGGTGAGCTAGGTGACCGCCTAGGGAGGCCAGCCCAGGTGGGCAGTGGCAGCAGCATGGGCGGCCGCATGACCCCCCTCTCCCCCAGCTGCTGCTGATTCCATTTGGGGGGGCGGAGGTGGGCAGCGGCAGTATTTCCAAAAGCGGCAGCAAAAAGCTGGATGGAATCAGCATCAGCTGGGGGGCGGCAGTGGCAGTTGAGGGGGTGGTGGTGGTGGCATCAGCTGGAGGGGCAACATCGGAGGGGGGGGCAGCAAGGACGGGGCTTCTGCCTAGGGTGGCAGAAACCCTTGGGTTGTCCCTGGGGCCCATGCATTAAAACTCTAGTTAAATTCTTTTTTAGTGTGCATATAGTAAAAATGTAATATGTTAATTCATTACTGAATGTGCCATGCAATAAATGTTAATCAGCCAGTTAGAGTTGGGAAACACCTTGATAAATCAATTTGTCATGAATATATACCATGAGTTCCCTTTATTGTTAAAACTCAGTGGAGTATGAGTCATTTAAACTTGAGAGGCTAAGTGTGTGTGTGTGGGGGGGATGTGAGAGAAGACAATAGTGACAGTTTTACAGCACAATAGCCCCGTGGTGCAACAGAAGAATGTCACAATAAAAGGAACAGGAGTGTATTATAGATCACAGGCATGTCCCACAACTATAGGAAAAGTAAACTGAAACTGCTATTTAGTAGCAGGGTCATTCCGAGCAGCGAATAGCAGTGAAGGATGCCCCATTGGGATGTCCATCCCTGCTATTCAGCTTCTCTGCTGACCCCAACTAACTTCCCCGCACGTTCTACAGGGAGGTTAGATGAGGATGGGAAAGGGGCTTTGTGGGGGTGGAGTTAGGGTGGGCAGTGAGCAGTCCATGGCCCTGGACGTACAGGGTCAATTCCAATGTTGGCCCTGTACATCTGGGGCCTGCTGCCTGAATGGGTCGGTGAGGAATGGCAAGTCCAGCTATCGGAGGAGGTAAGAGGAGGTAGAGGGGATTGCGGCTCCTGAATGGAGCCCTCACTGAGTTAGCCGGACAAGGCCTGTACGTGCAGGCCGACCGGGATCGGGGTCCCTGCCTGCATATACAGGCCTGGACGCGATTCTGATCCCATGGGGCTAGATGTTTCCCGCGGGATCAAAATTCCTTCTAACTCTGTGCATCCGGTTCCGACCGGGCACACAGAGGGCTGGGACATCCAGAACAGAATCAGGTCCTAAATGTACAAACTTAGATTGTAAGTCCTCTAGGGACAGGGAAATTTAATTTAGCAACTGTCCCTGACTGTAACCCACCTTGAACTACTTCTGGAAAGGCATGAGATAAATACTACAAATACAAGATACAAAATAGCCTTTTTGTATATAAAGAATTTGCTAGATTGTTACCAAGTGTAGTTATAAAAGTTGCCTCACAATCAAACTTGAGTGTATGTGCAAATAACAAAATTGTGCAGGTAGAGAGTTAGATGATGAAAAGCACAGATGGTTTATGAGAGACCCGAAGATGGTGCTTCTCTCTTCTGATATAAAAATATTTGCTTATCAGAAGTAAATAAGATGTACAAGATAGAAGGAAGATATTTTGTTTTTGGTTTATAATATAGGGAACTCATGGGGGTATGTTTACTAAAGAGCGTTAAGATAGCAGGTGTTATCGAGCGTTAGCGGCAGTGATAAGGGGTTTTCCATGCGAAAAAGACACTGGGCAGGTAGTAGACATTCTAGCGGTAAGGGTGCAATGGGCCATTTAACATGCACTAACAGGACATCGGGCATCAAGGTATCAATCATGCAGCTTAATGCCCGAAAAGAGCTGTCACTTTATCGCTGGATAAGGTAGCTCCAGCGGAAGCTAATGCAAAGGTAATGGATGTAAGGACAGGTGGGAGCTGATGGACCTAACAGATCCGTGGGCATCCTATGTGGCAGTTGGAAGAGCCTGTGGGAGGCAGCTGTACCGATGTACTGGGGGGTGCCCATGTAAAACATCGTAATGTTAGTGTGTGGCATAGGATGGGGAAGACACGTCCCCCAGCGGAGTCAGAAGTGGCATGATGTGTAAGTGAAAGGAGAACAGAGCAGGAGTGGTAACGTGCAGATCAGGCACAGGAAAGGCATGAGTCAAATGACAAAATGCAGAAAAGAGTGCCTGTGTAGGCTATGGTGTAGCAGCTTGCACGAGAAGACATAACTGCACATAGCTGCCAGAGGCTCATGGATGGGCTGAAGGAAGGATGGCAGCAGAGAAGAGTGTGGTATGGGCTGACAGCACCGATGTACCAGAAGTGCCATCCCCAATGCATTTGTACTGTGTGGGGAAAATGTGTGTCCATGCCACGTGGAAGGCCTGATACCAGACATGTGTGTCTCACACTTATCTCAGCCACCCAACCACCATACAACACCCCAGGCAAATGTGCACACAACTGGACAGGAGTTGTTCAAACTGTGTAAAAGGGGCATGTATGGACATGAGTTGATATCTGCAGGTGGCTATCCAAGGGGTAGGATGTGCCTGCATATAATGCAGAGATGTGATGGAGCCAAAGCTGTACAGGCACAGTCATGATGTCATACTTGACTCATGTTTCACATGTAGGTTACAGCTATATGCATGTAACTGTCTGTTAGTACATTGCTGTATCAGTGCAGTCACATTGGGGTACCTTGTACCGAAAACTTGGTAATATCTGATAAAAAAACAGGGACTGTAAGGAACTGTACTGAGCTGAAGCAATGGAGGGTTAAGTAATCTGCCCAAGGTCACAAGGAGGTGTGGTCATTCCATGAAGGTTGTGGCATACACAAAACACAACAGTAACATAGTCCAAAATGTCACAAAGGGAATGCTAGTGGGCATCAAACCCTGGTATCTTGGTTCCCAAGCCAGTGCTATGACCTTCATGCCACACCTACAAGCAGGTGCCAAAGATCTTCGGGGTGAACATGTTGGACCCCCTGCAATGGGCTGCAGCAGAGCCAATAAATCCATGCCCTTAGAAGGGAATGAAGGGGAATAGCATGTTTACTGACCCAAATTGTGGCCAAAACGCATAACAAAGTCTAAGGATGTGTGTCTGCCAGTCACAGCAGAGCCTGGACTATTACAAGCATGAAAATAAACTGAGTAGCACACAGGCCCAAAAAGAACAAGAGGGAATCAACTCCTTGTCCCTTGCATACAGAGAAATTGCACTAAACAGTAGGCTACACCTCTACACTAGTCTAAGCAGCAATGTCTGGATTCAAAGAAAGGGCAAGTCACCGCCTAAACTTTCTGCTGTGTGTGCCAGTATAGGTTAACCCTTCCGGTACTCATGATGCACTGCACATGCAGAACAGCATTCTGCAGCTGATCACCAAATGTAAAATACAGTGATCCATCACATCAGCTCACTAAGATGCATTGACAGTGTGTGCTGCAGGCACATAACAGCTGCAAACCGTGCTACTGAGCAGTTTCAGTCATCACCCTGAGGGTGAGGATGGGCGCCAAGCACCTTATCCCCAGAGCTTGCACTGCTAGAGATGGTCTCTGCTGGCCATGCTGCAGATCCACATCATTGCTAGTGTATGGCAGGTATTGTCTGCAGTGTGTTATGTTGGTCACCTTATTTCCTGCACAATTGCAGTATGCCATAGTTGCCCTCTCATCTGCACTCTGTGTCCTGCCCCTGTTGGACAGGGGCTTTTAGAACATCTCATGTTAGTGTCCAGTGTGGCAGCAGTTTGCCATGGAGTGGGGGTTGTCTAGGCTTGTGTGGGGCTGCTGATACTATTCTGGCATGACCACAGGGGAAAGGCCAAGAACGGGTGCTGTACCAACCATCTGGAACTATCAATCCACCATAACAAGTACAGCCAGACTGCACCTGCTGCCCATGAAAGTGCTGTCTCAGCCATGCACATACCAACTGTGTCCAGTCTACTTTTCAGCACACATTGCATGTGCACAGAGCAACCATGTATACCCCAGCTTGGGACAAACAGCATTTGGCTCAGTGATTGGGCTCCCAGGACATTGAATGCACCCACAAAACTGGAACTAGATACTATATAGCACTATGTGGATACATAGCTGTGCCATGGTCACAGCTCGGTCAGAGTGAGAGTGGCCTCTTGGCATGAAATGTTGTGGCCACCCAAGCCATTCACATGGGAGACGGGCAATATGAAGTCACAACCATTGACCCTACCTCCGATGCAGACACATCCTGTCCAAACTGCTCTGTTTAAGGCCATACCCGCAGTCCTCTACTCCTCATCATGCACATTTGCAGACTAATGTGCCCCCCAACCAACTGCTGTCACCAGAACCCTATCCCCACCTGCTGCAGATATGTCTCTGGGGGAAGCGGACAGTTTCAGCATTGGTATTTCCCCATGCAGCTGCTTTTTGAACCTCCCTTTAGAGCTACAGCTGCTGGTGCTACCGTCCTCTTCCTCCAGAGCTGGCATCAATAGCTGCAGGTGTGGGAATGGCCAGGGTCTCTCCTTAGGGCGCCATGTACTCTTGTATCGCCCCATTTTGTGCATCACCTTTTTGCAGCATCAGCATGTCTGTGTGCTGCCACTGTCACTGTGGGATCATAATAGACAGGGCCGGATTTACGTATACGCCATGTACGCCATGGCGTAGGGCCCACAACCGGCAGGGGCCCCCAAAAAATAGAACCAGGTTTTGTTTTTTTTCAACTCGATTAAAAAAAATCCTGGTGGCTGCCGCCGCGGGGCCCCCTCTGCTGCCGCGGGGGCCCCGTCTACAAGCTGGTCTGGTCTGGTCTGGTCTGGTCGGGTCGGGTCTCGTCTCCCTCCCTCCCTCCCGGCTGCGAGAGACGCGAAGATAGAGCGTCTCCTCGCGTCTGTGTTAAGCCCGCAGGGGCTGATGGGATTTCCCATCAGCCCCTGCGGGCTTAACACAGACGCGAGGAGATGCTCTCCCTTCGCGTCTCTCGCAGCCTGCAGCGAGGGAGGGAGAGAGACCCGACCGGACCCGACCCGACCCGACTAGCTTGTAGACGGGGCCCCCGCGGCAGCAGAGGGGGCCCCGCGGCGGCAGCCACCAGGTTTTTTTTTTAAATTAAATTTTACTTTAGGCCGGGGGGTAGGAGTCCTACCCCCCCCCCCCGGCCTAAAGTAAAATTTAATTTTTAAAAAAAACCTGGTGGCTGCCGCTGCGGGGCCCCCTCTGCTGCCGCGGGGGCCCCATCTACAAGCTGGTCGGGTCCGGTCGGGTCGGGTCCGGTCGGGTCTCTCTCCCTCCCTCCCTCGCTGCAGGCTGCGAGAGACGCGAAGATGCGTCTCTCGCAGCCTGCAGCCTGCAGCGAGGGAGGGAGAGACCCGACCGGACCCGACCCGACCCGACCCGACCGGACCCGACCAGCTTGTAGACGGGGCCCCCGCGGCAGCAGAGGGGGCCCCGCGGCGGCAGCCACCAGGTTTTTTTTTTAAATTAAATTTTACTTTAGGCCGGGGGGGGGTAGGACTGGTAATGGGCTATGGGGGGGGGGGTAGGACTGGTAATGGGCTATGGGGGGGGGTAGGAATGGTAATGGACTATGGGGGGGGGGTAGGAATTGTAATGGGCTTTTGGGGGGGGTAGGACTGGTAATGGGCTATTGGGGGGGCTGGGTCTGGAAATGGACTGGGGGGTGTAGGGCTGGTAATGGGCTATTGGGTGGCTGGGGCTGGAAATGGGCTGGGCTGGGGGGGGCTAAGGCTATAAGAGGGCTGATGGGGTTAGGACTGGTACCGGCCTGTGGGCTGTCGGGGGGGGCTTAGAACTGGCAATGGGCTTTGGGGGGGTTAAGACTGGTAATGGGCTGTGGGCTGATGGGGGCTGTCTGGTAATGGGCTATGGGGGGGGCTAGGACTGGACATGGGCTGGGGGGTTAAGACTGGAGGTGGGCTGATGGGGTGAGGACTGGTAATGGGCTGTTGGGGGGGGTTAGAACTGGTAATGGGCTTTGGGGGGGTTAAGAGTGGTAATGGGCTGTGGGCTGATGGGGAGTGTCGGGTAATGGGCTATGGGGGGCTAGGACTGGAAATGGGCTGGGGGGTTAAAACTGGAGGTGGGATGATGGGGTTAGGACTGGTAATGGGCTGTGGGCTGATGGGGGGGGGGGTAGGACTGGCAATGGGCTATGGGGGGCTGACTGGAAATGGGTTGATGGGGTTAGGACTGGAAGTGGGCTGATGGGGGGTTAGGACTGGTAATGGGTTATAGGGGGGGCTTAAACTGAAAATGGGGTGATGGGGGGTTAAGGACTGAAAATGGGGTGATGGGGGGTTAAGGACTGTAAGTGGGGTGATGGGGGGGCTAGGACTGGAAATGGGCTGATGGATGGCTAGGACTGGAAATGGGCTGATGCAGGGACTAGAAGGGAATGGATGCTGGGTGAGGCTGGAACTAGAAGGGAGCTGATGTTGGGGGAGGATTAGAATGGGATGGGGCTGGAAGAGTAAAATGGAGAAGGGAAAAATATTTTGTGTGGGAGGGATAAAAAATCTACAATTGGCCGGGTATTGGGAGAGTAAGTGGGGATTGAGGATGGAGGGGTAAAATTTGAGTGGATGAAATAGGAATGAGGAAAGAGCAAAAGGAGAAAGATTAGTATGTTAAAGCAGATGTAGAGAGAGAATGGAAAAAAATCTAGAAGAGAGAAGAAAGGACAAATGGACAGCAGACGATGGAGAGTTAGCAGAAGACACGAAGAAACCAGAAGAAAGTGGCTGGAGCAATTGCAGCTGAAAAAAATGCACAAAAGGTAGAAAAATATCTCTTTATTTTGAATTTATTAATTGGAATATGTCAGCTCTGGTAAATGTGCATCATTAACATCTGTGCTTTGTTTAGTACAAGAGCAAATTAATGTATTGTTTTATTTCTACAGTGTTGTACATTCCAAGTTAGGCTTTTGGGATTCCCAGTTTAATTATTGTCTTCCTATTTCTAAATTGTGATTACTTGTTTGGTGATGGTCTATGTTCTGCATGTGTAACTGAGCTGAGGTGTTCTGTTTATATAATTCCTATTTGACATTGCCACTTGTTCTCTTTCCCCAGTAGGTCATGTATTGTTGTTCTCTGAAATGTATTGGTTTAATATTTGCAGTGTTGCCTTTTGATTGGTAGAGTATGGTGCTTTGTGAGTCCTGGTAGTGCTGTTAGGATACGGCGGGTTTACTATGGGCAGTGTTTGTAGTAGTTCCTAATGTGTCTGGCAGTTGGCACTGGATTATAGTAATGTAGAAATCTTTTAGTCTTTCTTTATCCATACACTCATTAAGAGGCATGTTTACTAAAAGTTAGTATATGGTAACATTATGCAAATATTTATGCAAATGAGGCCCCTTATGAAAATGAGGTCCGCACCCCCCTTGGGCCGCCCCTGCTGGGGGCCCACAATTTTTGTTGGCGTAGGGCCTCACTCAAGGTAAATCCGGCCCTGATAATAGACATCATGAATGTGCCACCTGGGCAGCTGCCTGGTCCGCCTTGTGCACCAGTAACCCCCACTGCATGACCAATGTGCCACCTCCTTTGTCCCATTTGCACCATCAACATAGTACCTTTTCATACTTGGGCACTATGCTATTGCTACTTATGGAGCACTACTATTATTGTCTTGGGCTCCTCTGTCTGTGCATCACATTGCAGACATGAAATGATCTCTCTCCCCTCAAAATATACCCTTTCTGTGAGGTTTTACTTGTCGTAAGGATTCCCAGCATTAGAAGTCTCTAACACACATTTATGCAACAGGTGTTAAGGAAGCACCCGCTGTCAATGCCCAAACTCCACCCCATTAACACCCACTCTCCGCCTCCTGTTCCCTTAACACCACGAGAGTCTTTAAGTCTTGTTAATTCAGTGTTCTCGCAGCAATAAGGGCACAAGGATGCCGATAACAGGTACTAACAGCACACTTGCTCCCTTACCACCCTTTAGTATACCTATCCAATGGTGTATATTTATGACATATTGATGTGTTAAATTTTACAACAAGCATGCTAAAAATGTGCACATGGAAAAATTTAGTGTATGGATGATATCAGTGTCATAAAGGCGGTTATTTTAGAAGCCTCATTGACAGTTTCCATGTGTAAAATCAGGGGGTTATCCTCCTTAATTTTCCATTGTTTATTTTCCCCTCCAAATTTTACTTGAAGGTAGTAGCATCTGTAGCTAATTGGCAGCATTTATATGTGTAGGTTTGCAAATTGGCCAACATATACGTGTAACTGCCAGCACATACAGTATATGTATAAGTTGTGAAAAAGTAACTTCCAGGTGTAAGTGCCGATATCTACACGTGGAAGTTGCCAGGTTTCCACTGTTACTTTTTCGCACATGTAGTTTTACAATGTGGGTTCTAAGGCCCCACATATTGGCAAATACACTCCTGCACTCTTTTTGAAAAGATCCTACTTTAGCACAGCCTTTTCTAAAATACTGCCAGAATTGTAGGCATTGTCCCAGTTACAATCTCCATGTACTATCGTGTGCTGCATCTGAAATTCCCTGTGCTAACTGACCCAAAGAAACATAGAAACATGATGACAGAAAAAGACCACATGGCCTATCTAGTCTGTCCTTCCATAACAACAACTACAACAGTCCACTTTTTACCTTTAGAGATCCTCTGTATTGGTCCCATGCTTTTTTGAATTCAGTTACTGTCCTCATCTCTACCACCTCCACTGGGAGACTATTCCATGGATCCACTACTCTTTCCGTAAAGAAATATTTCCGCATATCACTCCTGAATCTAACTCCCTTCACCCTCATCCCATGTCCCCTCGTAGCAGAACTTGCTTTCAATCGAAAGAGGCTCTCTCCCTGAACATTTATGCCACCACGGAGGTATTTAAACATCTCAATCATATCACCTCTATCCCGCCTTTCCTCTAAGGTGTACATACTAAGATCCTTAAGTCTGTCCTCATATGCTTTATAATGAAGCCCATTAATCATTTTAGTAGCAACCCTCTGCACCGACTCCATCCTGTTCACATCCTTTTGAAGGTGCGGTCTCCAGAATTGCACACCATACTCCAAATGAGGTCGCACCAAAGACTTATACAGAGGCATTATCACCTCCCTTTTTCTGCTAGCCATTCCTCTCCGTATGCACCCAAGCATCCTTCTAGCTTTTGCCGTCGCCTTTTCTACCTGTTTAGCTACTTTAAGATCATCAGACACAACCACGCCTAGGTCCCGCTCTTCTTTAGTGGACAAAAGTACTTCACCTCCTAAAAATATTTGTTAAGCAATTCCGCTTTATCCTTATCAGCTTCTACATATTCCACCCTGCACCCTTAAGTCTGACAATACCACTTTTGCCCTTCCTCTTCTCACTAATATATCTGAAAAATGTCTTATCCCCCCATTTTATTGCATTGGCTATTTCCTCCTCCTTTTGAATCTTTGCCTTCTTAACTACTTTGCTAGCTTCTCTAAGTTTTTCCAAATACAGATGCCTGTCTTCCTCTCTCTGTGATCTCTTGTATTTCATGAAGGCCTCCCTCTTTTTCTTCACTTTTTCAGCTACTTCCTTCGAAAACCATAGTGGTCTCCTGTTCCTTTTGCCTTTATTTACCATTTTAACAAAAAGGTTGGTTGCCCTTAAAATACCCCCTTTCAGTTTTGCCCACTGTTTTTCTACATCCCCCAGCTGTTCCCATCCCACTAACGACTCCCTGAGGTATTGGCCCATCTTCGCAAAGTTAGTCTTCCTAAAGTCTAAGATCCTCACCTTGAAATGGATTCTAACAGCCCTAGTCCTAATACTGAACCACACCATCTGGTGATCACTGGATGCAAAATGATCTCCCACTACAACATCAGAAACACTTTCACCATTGGTAAGCACCAAGTCCAGTATGGCCCCTTCACGTGTGGGGTCTGTTACCAATTGCCTGAATAGTTCTCCCTGTAGAGAATCCAGGATCTCCTTACTTCTAGATGATACTGCAGCAGGAATGTGTCAATCAATATCTGGCATATTGAAATCTCCTATCAGTAGCACTTCCCCTTTCCTAGCAATGCTGCGTATGTCTTCAATTAACTCTCTGTCCACCTCTTCCTCTTGTGAGGGAGGTCTATTACACCAATGCAAATAGATTTCTCTTTCCCTCTTTCTAGTTTAACCCACAATGCCTCCTCTCTCCCTTTTAAGCTCTGTAATTCCAAAGCTTTAATAGTAGTTTTTACATATAGTGCCACTCCTCCTCCCCTTCTTCCTACCCTGTCCTTTCTGAATAAAGTATAGCCAGGTATAGTTACATCCCAGTCATGGTTTTCTGTGAACCATGTTTCTGTAACTGCCACTAAATCCAAGTCAGCCACTCCCACCAAAGCGTCAACATCAGGGATCTTATTTCCCATGCTACGGGCATTTATACACACTGCTTTCCATATGTTACCCCTGTTACCCATTTCCATAAAGGTATTTAATGTATCACCTTCCTGGGGGCTTTCACTTACCTGAGGGTTTTCTTCACCCATCCCCAACGAATCTAGTTTAAAGCCCTCTTCAGTAGATTAGTACAAGGGGTAGTTCACATAGAGGGCTACATTCCCCCTCCCTCACACTCTCCCTTCAGGATCAGCTTGAACCCCCTAATGCAGATCCTGATACACCTCCTCATTCAACGTCCCGTGCACCCAAATCACAAAAGGCCAAAGAAGGAAGACAACACTGCCTTGGATAAGGAGTGGTCTCATATAGTCATCTCCTCGATAGCATAGATGGTAATAACTGCTCAGACTGCATGAACCTATTGGTCTTTTTTTGCTATCATGTACTATGGTAGTATATAATTTTTATTTTATAAATCATAATGGGAGTTGCTTCTCAAAAGACAGGCCCAGTTGTACTTAGTCCTGCCATAGGCAGGATATGTGTGGGACGGAAGTCTTATAAGTAACAAATAAATGTATGGGTAAATAGCTCTTAGGGACCTTTTTGGGTGTGGAATGGAAACCATGGAAAATATGCTTCTGTCTGCTTTGAGAAGACCGTAGAACAGTTTATCCAGATAGCTGCTACTATGCACCCAAAAGACACTGAAAACTATGGGGGATGAATCTTCGCCATAGTACTGATTGTCCGATAAGGACCTTTTGGTAGGCATTTGACCAATAAATAGAGAAACGTGACAGCAGATAAAGACCGTATGACCCATCCAGTCTGCCCTTCCATACCAGCTACCCATGATTTAGGATAGTGATAAGACTTGGCTGGTCTGATATGATAAATGCCTTTGAAAATTCAGTCCATTGCATCACACTGATATACAGTATAAATTAACAAAAAAAAAACAATACCTTTGTTAGCTGTCAAATCGCATTTGTTAACTTTTAAAGATCTCTATCATGTAAATAAGGTTTATCATTACTGCAGATGAATGCAGGCTGTCATGTGTAAAAGTACAGACCTACCAGCTCGGTAGGCAAACAGTGCCTGCGGAGTTAGGGGAGTTATCCTCTTCCAGACATTTTTATAACATTTATCCTCAGAATAAGAAGATTTCTGCAACAAGTCTATTCTTTTAGAAGTGCTGAAGTTCAATGTCAAAGGGCCAAGGAGGTCTGTGCACAGGTGGGATCTGCCTCCTTTCCCTAATTTGTGCTTACAACCTTTTAAACACGTATAATTTTCTTTTGTAATTGTAACTTTTTATATTGTAAATCACTTTGCCAGTATTTGAAAAGCAGCCTAGCAAATGCCAATAAGCAAATAAGTCAGTCACAGCTTGCAGGATCCCTCATTGAACTAAGCTGGAGAGGTTCAGTGAACCACATCTAAAAAGGAGCAAGTCTGAGAGGAGACTTCAGGTGGAAAAGCTGCTAAAAAAGTGAGAATCTACAGAGGGAAGAGATAAATAGAGAAGTCAGTACTGGAAGACCTGGTGCCTATCCAGAAGCAGGAAATTAGACTATCGCCTAACCCTGGAACTCACCAGACCGGGGCACCAGAGACTGCTTTGGTTGCTTTACTATAGAACTGCATTCTGAGAAACCTTCCAGTAAAGTTTTCTTTTATTGTTCAAGAATACCAGCTTGGCCGCTGGGCTTATTTGGAAAGTTTGATGAGACTTGGACATGCCGGGGAGAAGGGCATCCCACAGAGGTGGGGTCCTGGCAATGATCCTCCCCTCCTCCACCCCTGTTCAGCACATTCCTTGGGGCAGCAAAGGAGAGGTTTGCCCATGCCCTGGAGAGCAAGTCCTAGCCACCTGTGTGTTACATACAAAACAAACTGATATAAAATCTATGATATGTTGAGTGTTCAATTTTGTCGCATTTACTGTAAACTGCTGTGATTTCCTAATGAAGCAGGGGTCAATCAAATTATCCTAACACATGGTGGGGGCGGGTAACCTCATAACAAGGCACCTATATAAACTGCCCAAAATATATCCATTATATGACTATTTTCTAAAAGCTATTTAACAAAAATAGGTATCAGCAGTCCTCTTAAATGCCAATTAATGAAAAAACTACTGACAAATCAGTAGAATTGTCAACAATCTCTATCCTTATCAGTATCAAAAATTACTGGAGGAAAAAGACCTCACAATATATTCAATATATTACTCTTTGCATAAATTGTCAAAATATTCTCTTATTCAATAAATTTCCAATATAATAAGAAGAAATCCGCTGCTGCAAGGGCTAGCGCTGAGTGGCTGCCGCTGCACGCGTATGCTTCAGCACCGGCCCAAGATCCCTGTGTCCTATGGCCACGGTGATAAAGAAATAAGCAGCTTTTAAAATACAAATTAAAAAAAAGAATAAGAACACTGATAATAATCTCAAAACAATCCAGTACTCTAGCCCACATCTACGGAGAGAAAAGGAAAACAAAAACATAAGTAATTAAACCAATTCTCGAGAAATTTGGCACACAACCACAATTAATATCTTGAAAAAAGTAAAACAAAAATAAAATTCAAAAACATAATTCAACCTGGTCCTTCCTAGCTGAAATAAATTGTTCCAACTGTACAGAATAATAAAAATATAATTTATCTCTGAAAAGAAATTAAACATTTATAAGCAGGAACAGCACCGCAGCACTGGAGGTATGCACTGTCATTTTAAAAGCATGAGCGCTGCTACACTTCCCAGAGAGGGGTCACAGCAGTGGATATGGGTTTCCCTCTGACCACTGGTGCTTTAGGTAACTACCAAGGGATATGTTTACTAAACAGTGCTAAGTAACATTATTGCGCGATAACCGCGTGATAGTGTTACTTATCGCGCGATAACGTCTCTGGTGGTGTTAAGGCGCACAGAGAGTGGAGTAGGTCTCCCCAGAGGGCGAAGAGAAGGGGTCAATGGGCGGAGAGGGAGGGGAGAGGCTCCAAGCACACTAACGCTGTGAAATGAAGGTCTGAAAATTAACACCAGTGAAAACCTCGCGTTAGAGGCACATTTGCAGGGGAGAGAGACCATTTCAGTCAGCAATGTACAGCAAAGGCAGGGATACCAAGAAAAGTGATAGTAGTGATACATGTGCAGAAACAGCATAGTGCCCAAGTGCGAAAGGTAACGATGGTGAGGCTGCAAATTGGGTACAGGGGGCTGAAGGAGGGACATGCAGTGGGGCAGCTGGGGCACAGGGTGGACTAGGCAGATGCCTAGGTGGCACACAAGAACGCAGAAACTGAAAATCAGTAAGACAGCAACTGACCAAGGTCAAACATGCCCATGAGTGTGTGTCCCACAGTGTCCCAGGGGACAGTACCCAGCAAGTACCCCAAAGGGCACATAATATGGACAGGCAGTGCTGGTGGAAGCACGGATGCCTATGTAGGCACCCCTACACCAGATCCCACACCATAGGCAGCCGCCTGCAGGCACACTGGATGGCCTGGGACTGCGCACCACCAGCACCACCAACATAAGGGCATGTCAGCATGGTGGCGGAGGGGTGCTGGTGGTGGATGGGGAAGTGGCACCTGCCCACAGCACACCAAGGCCAAGCTCTGTGCAGGTAGGTGGTGTGCAGTGCAACAGAAAAGGGCTGTCTGATGAACAGGAATGGTATCCCCAGGGGACGACCTGCCTCTGTAGCAACAGTTTGGTGCAGTACACACAGCCAGTTGTTCAGGGGCAAAAGGTCACAGGTTCAAGTCCCAGCTGTGGCTCCCACAGACCATGTCCCTATGTTTTACCCTACAGCGCACATACATCATAAACATGTGCATCCAACATATATCTTTTAAACATATCTAACGCTGTAACACCAGACACACGTGGAAAATTCAAAACACGTAGATTTGCAGCCCTGGAAGCGTTTTCCAACACTTCCAGCTTATACTTAATTATCCCCTGATCTTTCATCAAAGCTGAAGAAAGAGTGGAAAGATTATCTAGCTGGGATCCCAGATTATTAGTCTGACTCTTCAATTGTTCATTAACAGACATAACAGTGTCGATATTAGCAGCATTTCACTGGATAGCAACATCATTTTCATGAACATGAGAGGCCAAAGTCATGGTTTGTGAGATAATCGCTGAAGATAAAGTGGCAATAGCGTCCCATATGGATTCCAAAGTAAAAACCTTAGGACGAAGGAGAAGAGGAGAGTTCAACGAAACAGGCATCGAAACAAGCACAGAGGATCCTTCCTCACACATAGAGAGTGTCAACTGAAGAGCCGCCACTCTATTCTCACCCAAAGCCTCCCTGGAATCACCGGGGGTCAGAGGAACCACAAGAACAGCAGACACCCTCTCCGCACTCGGGGTTCCCTACCCGGAAGACACCGAAGCTGCCGTAGCTGAACCAGGGTCCGACGCAGCTGGGCGTGGTGGCGGAGTTCTCTGTGCTGGGGAGAGAGAAGTCTCTGAATCCGACGGAAGCGCCCGAACCTCACCACCAGGCGAAACCAAGCCGGCTCGAATCCCCTGCTTCTTTTCCTCAGGTAGATAGACGAAAAGGTCCATAGGACCTGAAATGGGCTGTCGGGGCTCAGAGGGAGCAGCCCGCAACTTCCCTTTCCGCTTAGGCATTCAAACAGTGGAAACACTCCGCGGCCATCTTAGGAATACAGCTCCTCCCCCCTCCAGCGTTAGATATGTTTAAAAGATATATGTTGGAAGTCTTAAAAATCCCTGAGGGTTTGATTCCCCCTTTGGCTAAAGTATATTATCTCCCAACAGCTAAGAAAAATGCTGAGAACCCAGTAGTTGTATCTGAAGTTAATTTTGAAGCTCATATTTCTGGTATGATTTCTGACGTTGAGGGGGAAAACTGTATTGCCTCTACATTGTTAGTTCAATGTGCTTTAATCTCAGATAAGGATTGGCTGTTGAAGCTGTTTTTTAAAAAACGTCTAGAATCCTTTATGGGTTTTACTATTTCAATGTTTACTGATTTGACTAAAGAAACCCAGAAGTGGAGGAGACAGTTTCTCTTATATAAGGCAGGTGTGACTCAGTTGGGGGGATCCTTTTTTCTTAGGTTTCCGTGTCGATGTTTGGTAATAATCAAGAATGTTAAGTATGTTTTTTCAGACCCAAATGATCTTAATACCTTCATCAATGCTAGAATTTCATCAGCTGTGTCGTCAGAATGATAATGTTACTGTAGTATGTTCTCTTAAGAAATAGTAGTACTTGGGTCCTCCGCGCCTCTTGGATTGTCCATTAATTACTTTATCTTATACATTTTGCTTCCAAAAAGCCTCTGTTTGGAAGTATTTTTCTTTTGCTTTTTCCCCCACTATGTGCACTATGTGGACTATTTGGAGTAATGTTTGAATTGTTCTCCTTTATATTATGTTGGTGAGATTACGGATCTGTTGACATGTACTCTATTTTCTTGCAAGGAATTGTTTGTTTCTTGTTGTTTTTTTTGGAAAATTGCATAAATAAATAAATAAAATAAATAAATAAATAAACATGTGCAGTCCCTAGAGCAAAGGTTCCCAACTGCAGTCCTGGAGGGCCAAACACCATTCAGGGGTTCATGCTGTCCCTAATAAATATGCATGAACCCCTGAATATGCATATTCATTAGGGACAGACTGAAAACCTGAATGGTGTTTGGCCCTCCAGGACCGGAGTTAGGAACCACCGCCCTAGAGCATCTGCCAACAGGGGCACAAACATCCACACCCACAGGCTCCACTATTCAAAGCCTCATGGAGAGTCAGGCTGTTGGGCCCTGCGCGGAGCAGCAGCTACCAGTTCTAGCACCTGCATACCTTAGCAATGCCTGCACTGTGCCCAGGACTGGTGTGGCAGCCAGGGCTGCCAACCACCGCTATCTTTGCACAATGCTGAAATAGGTATGGGAGTGTGTGTATGTCTATCCATTGTTTTGTGGCTGCCTTCACCTTACTGAGCCCCCAATGCTTGCACTGTTCCAGTGTTAGCCTGCCAATGTGCATAATGAGGAGCAAGGTATTGTGGGTATGGCTGGGACACGGCAGTCTGGGCAGGATACATCTGCACAGGGCATAGGGCAATGGCTGGGACATTGTAGTGCCCGACCACCACCTGCATGGACAGGGTGGCCACAGCATGTCATGCTGGGAGGTCACTTTCACCCTGACTGAGCAGTGACCATGGCATGGCTAGGTTCCCCCATAGTGCTAAATGGTGTTTTTCTCAAGTTATATCTATGAGTCCTTTTTTTTGGGGCCCAATCACTGACATACTTGCTTGGTGTGTATGCTTACATCCCACTTTTGGGGGCACACAGTTCCTCCAGGAATATGCCCTATGTACTAGCTAACAGACTGTCTGCAGTTAGCATGTGTATGGTTGGAACACCTTGCAGGGTGAAGTGGGTGGAGACTGACTGTGCACTCTGCTGGTGAATGTCAGATTGTGGTGGGGAGCAGCTGAGTTTTTCCAGGCCTACTGCCTGTCTGCCAGTGACCTATGAAAAACATACAGATTTGTATTGACTGCCCCGGAGGGTGCCTATTCCTCAGCAGGACTGGGGTGGTGGTCCCCTCTACTGCTTCCGATGTAGAGTGTGGATCTGTTGGTGGGAGATCCTGTCCCTCACCCTGACCCAGAGAGGGTAGGTTAGGTGGTGCTACGTAATCCACTTTTGGGTCCACACAACACCCTTTTGCTATAACATGTGAACATCCTAACTAATTGTAATAACCCTCCACTCTATTATATAACTATACCCCACAATTTGAGTGAATATATATAGTGACTGGAACAAAATTCTAACTCCACCAAATATTTTTGTCGGACATTTTTGCCTTGAAAGATTTCTCCCTCCTGAAGCGTAACTTCCCTTTTAATCAATAATGTGGTAACCTAACCACTAAATAAAATATTGTGAAATAATTGCACTCTTTATCAGCGCTATATCACAATATAAAACTCTCTTCTATCGAACCCATTTTATTTAGTGGTTAGGTTACCACATTATTGATTAAAAGGGAAGTTACGCTTTAGGAGGGAGAAATCTCTCAAGGCAAAAACCTCTGACAAAAATATTTGGTGGAGTTAGAATTTTGTTCCAGTCACTATATATTCTCTCAAATTATGGGGTATAGCATATGAACATGCCAACCACACAGGTTATGCACTATTCTGGGTGCATCATAGTCCACAAGGGCTAGACGTGACTGGGAAATACAGATGGACACAAGTATATTATAGGTATGTCTACAAAGACTACTTATCACACACTGGCACTGATGGGAACATACAACACAGCCTATTTCAGGCAAACCAGGTGCTGCGGACCTGGTGCTGGGCAACCCACCTCATCCTCAGGGTGAGCACAGGAACCGCACAATGTCACGGTCTGTAGCTACTCTGTGCCAGTAACACACACGGTCAATTCCCCCTACCAGGCCGAGGTGCTGTGGAGGCGCATATCCCATCTTGTGATCAGATGTAGACTGCTGATCTGCATGTGCAGTGCATCATGGGTACGGGTGAGTATACACTATCCTGGTATCCACAACAGACAGTTTGTGCGGTGACCTGCAGTCTTTCTGTAGCCAGCCAGCGCTGTGTTAGCCACTATAGAGCTGTAGCCCACTGGTTACTGCAATGACTGTGAATGCAAAGGTCATGGGTTCAATCTCACAGTGGTGTTCTTTATTAAGGCTCTCTGAGGGATTTCCTTTTAATTTACATCAGTGCTGAAAGCAAAACCACCCTCACAGTGCCATAACCTTAAGGGTGCCTCATAAGGTGCCTTATAAAGCACCCTATAGGGCACATTATAAGGTGCTTTGGTGGACAGGGCACTTTATAATGTGCCCTATGGGGCGCCTTATGAGGCACCTTAGGTTACGGCACTGTGAGGGTGTTTTTGCTGGCAGCACTGATTTAAATTAAAAGGAAATCCCTCAGACATCCTTATTAAGTAATACCACCATGGGATTGAACTCATGATCTCTGCTTCAACAGTAATTGTCATAACCAGTGGGCTACATCTCTATAGCTTCTAGCACAGCAATGGCATGGTAACCACGTAACCGCGTTAATGAGCCAAGGCGCCTTCTATCGCGCGATACAGATTCTTGCTACCTTGCCGCCAGAATGCCCGCTACCTTATATGGCATTCTTCACATTAACGCTGCAACTAGCGCCGGTAACATTAAGACGGTTTAGTAAACTTACCTCCTAGTTTACCTAATGGTAGCACCGGCCCTGTTTCCATCTTATCCAAAGAGCTTTTTCCTGCTCTTCCCTCACCACATTCCTGGAGTAACAATTTGCGATAGGAAGATTAGCCGCATTAGACAAAAACAAAATTTCCTTCTTTTCTAAATAATATCTATGGAGTCAACAAATGGGAATAGGAAAGTTCAAAATACACAAATTTCTAGAACATGAACTGTTCTTCAGTGCCTCCATTTTCCTAGGCATTATCAAACTGTCTTTCAATGTGGTCACCTGCAAAGATGAAGCACGCTGATCCAATGACTTCAGATTTCCAGCTACTATCTTATTAGCACTGTGTACTTCTCCAAACTTAGAAGCCTTTTCTGAGGAATACTAAGAGTTGTGACACAGCATTCTTTAGCATCATCAGTTCTAAAAACCATAGCCCATATATCCTCTAAGGAAATGCAGTAGGTCTGTAGATGAAGGTTCCACAACAGAAGTGCCTGTATCTAAAGGGGGAACAGGATTTGGAACAGTAGAAACAAACTGAACAAGAGAATCCAAGGAGAACAAAGTCTTCTTCTAACTTGATTGGTGGTCAGGCAGGAGAGGGCCTCCTCGTCCTATAATTTAGAAAGAATCTGTCCCTTTGAAGGGGATGGAGTGATTGGACTCCCATAACTCAAAGTAGTTCCTGAATCAGGGGAGACCTATGCTTAAGAGGGCAAGGATGGTGACATCATCCCTTGAGAAATAACACGGTTTTCCATAGTTCCTTTAAAAACTATTGGGGCCCTAGAACCCTTGCCCTTCTTTTCCTTTGAACCATATGTTCAAACCCACCTCCACCAAACTCAATAAACTTAAACTTCCAAACAGCCTATAGCTTCTCTTGGGCTCCAAAGGGGTAGCAGAGAAGTGTTCCTCTTTGGTCATGCCACCTTTGGGCCATGCACATAGCTGGGTCTTCTTTAAATTATTCTGATAGTCTTGCGCTGATGCAGGACCATAGGTCAGAGGTGATTCACACCAGCAGAAGGACAAGAAAATCTCAGCACTGCTGCCCGCGGCTTCCAGATACATACAAATTCATGGCTCTCAGTTGTTCTTCCCCTAAAGATATCAGCAGGACTGCAGGTCAGATGTGACTCACACTGGCAGATGGGCAGGAAAATCAGCAATGCTTCCAGCCGCCTCCAGGTATGCATAAATTCCTCCTTTTCCATTAAAGTACTTTTGATGGAAATCAGGATTAATCTTCATAGGTCATAAACAACCTCCAGAAAGAGCCATTTTTTCCCAATATTAATTAATTTTACTTAAATGAAAAATCAGATTAGCGGTGTGAGCACCAAAGCACCCTATGGAGACCAACGTTGCACATCATTCGTTTCATCTGGGATGCATTCGCTTTCTAGACTCAAATAAAAATACTTTAATAATAATAACTATTATTCCTTAGATTCAATTATCCACTGGATAGTTATGAAAATATGGCATGACATTCTAAAAATTTTTTTTATCTTACTGCATAAAACATTGTAAATAAAAGGTTGGAGATAAGAACCTCTCTTAAATAGTCCTAAAACAAGAATGCTTGGAGCTATTCATTGCTGAGAAACCCTATAGTATGTTACTTTCAAGCTCAACACTGGACAACTCACTTAAAGACCTGTTTACTAAGCCCCATGCTAGTAAGGCACATCAGGGCCATATTCCCAGCATGGTGCTTCTAGCCAACAGCAAGGGGGGCGTGTACATTCATCCTCCTGCAGTTATTGCAGGAACACCATGCTTTACCGCAGAAAACCTGCCATGAATGAAACTAAAGTCACCTATTGGAGTGGTGTTAGTTACACCCGTGCCATACAGTCGGTATCAAGCGCAGTATCAGCAAAGTACTTTCAGTTTAAATTTAAAACACAGAAGAGAGCTTTCTGGTTAAATTTAGAACCCAGCAGAGAGATTGTAGTTTAAATTTCATAATAAGTCAGAGCCTAGCAGCAGCAAAGAGCTGTAATTTAAATCAAATCAGAATATAACTTAGCATAAAAGGCAAAACAGGGTCAGTACTCTTTGAGCAACAAATACATAAGAACATAAGAACATAAGATATGCCATACTGGGTCAGAACAAGGTACATCAAGCCCAGTATCCTGTTTCCAACAGTGGCCAATCTAGGTCATACGTACCTAGCAGTTTCTCCAAAAGACACAGGTTCCACAATGCTTGTACTGGGTCAAGCATTGATATCCTGGGTCCCTTCTTAATAATGGTTTATGGATTTTTCCTCCAGGAACTTGTCCAAACCTTTTTTAAACCCAGCTACACTAACAGCCTTTACTACATCCTCCGGTAACAAATTCCAGAGTTTGATTACACGTTGAGTGAAAAAATATTTTCTTTTATTAGTCTTAAATAGTTTACCCTGTAGCTTCATTGCATGTCCCCTAGTCTTTCTATATTCTGATAACATAAACAATCGATCTACGTTTACCCTTTCCACTCCATTCATTAATTTATAGACTTCTATCATATCTCCCCTCAGCCGTCTCTTTTCCAGGTTAAAGAGACCTAACCTTTTTAGCCTTTCTTCATAGGAGTATCCTTCCATCTCCTTTACCATTTTGGTGGCTCTTCTCTGAACCTTTTCTAATAATGCTATATCCTCTTTAAGATACAGCGACCGGAATTGCACACAATATTCAAGGTGCCATCTCACCATGGAACTATATAGAGGCATTATAATATATTTTGTTTTCTTTTCCATTCCTTTCCTTATGATACCTAGCATTCAATTTGCTCTCTTGGCCGCCGCTGCACATTGGGCCGAGGGTTTTAACATGTTATCCACAATGACGCCTAAATCTTTTTCCTGGGTGGTGATTCCTAAAGTGGAACTTTGCATCGTGTAACCACAGTTTGGGTTGTTCTTCCCTAAGTGCATAACTTTGCACTTGTCCACATTAAATTTCATCTCCCATTTTGATGCCCAGTCTTCCAATTTATCAAGATCCTCTTGCAATTTTCCACAATCCTCTTGGGTTTTAACAACTTTAAATAGTTTTATGTCATCTGAAAATTTGATAACCTCACTAGTTATTCCACTTTCCAGGTCATTTATGAATATGTCAAAAAGCAGCGGACCCAGCACAGATCCCTGGGGTACACCACTATTCACCTTTCTAGAGTCTTCTAGAGACCTTTACAAAGAGGCTTTCTACCTAGGGGGCAAGAGACCTGTGAAACCTTTTCAATAGGTGTTAACACCAGGTGGCAGGTCAAAAGGCCATTTTGAAAGACTCCTCCTATCCAAGCAAGGACTGTTAATCACCCAGGAAGTTGGTCGCAGCTTACATCAGCAGCACAGGACAGAGTACTGTGTAGCAGCCCTCTTTAATAAGTGTTATTTCCCTCCCTCCCACCCTCCCCAACACCCATCCACCCCTGGGATAATTGTAGCTTTATAGATACTTACACATCTTAAAGGAAAGTAGGCGCTCTCAAGTGAAGCTCATTATCCAAATCAGTCATACACTAAGTATCTGAGATTTATTAAGCTTCAGGTGAACAAGGTATATTAAACGTATTAGATACAGTTTTATTAGTATAAATATCCATAGCAACCCTTAGTAAGTAAAGAACTTAAAGATCTAAACACAAGCTTAAAACTAAGATGCAGACAGCAGTCCAGCAGTGAGATGGGGGTTTCCAGTCTTTTGCACTGGTGTCACATGTATGATTTTCTCCCAGTTGGTGAGAGGTCTTACGTGTGCACTAGGTGCAAGGAGCTCTTTGCTCTCAGGGAACGAGTCCATTCTCTAGAGGCTAGAGTAGCAGACTTGAAAGACATAAGACAGAGAGGTACATAGACGAGACCTACAGGGATATAGTCCTGAAGTCCCACCTCCAGTCTGGCAGCATCCCTGTTGCCATGGAAGAGAGAGGTCACGTGACAGGAGAGCATCACCCTCCTGTAACTAGAACCTGTTCTCCAGGTGATGTAAATCCCTCGCGCACCGAGGAAGATTCTCCAGGACCATGTGCCCATGAGGGAAGGGTTAGGACTGCCGTTATAGTTGGTAATTCGATCATTAGGCATGTAGATAGCTGGGTGGCTGGTGGACGTGAGGATGTCCTGGTAACATGCCTGCCTGGTGAGAAGGTAGCGGACCTCACGCGCCACCTAGATAAGGTCTTAGATAGTGCTGGGCAGGAGTCTGCTGTCTTGGTACATGTCGGTACCAATGACATAGGAAAATGTGGTAGGGAGGTTCTGGAGGCTAAATTTAGGCTATTAGGTAGGAAGTTGAAATCCAGAACTTCCAGGGTAGCGTTCTCCGAAATGCTTCCCGTTCCACGCGCAGGACCCAAAAGCCAGACAGAACTCCGGAGTCTCAATGCGTGGATGAGACAATGGTGCAGAGATGAGGATTTTGGTTTTGTTAGGAACTGGGAAACATTCTGGGGAAAGGAGGGGCTCTTCCAAAGGGATGGGCTTCACCTTAACTGGGATGGAACCAGGCTGCTGTCATTAACCTTTAAAAAGGAGATAGAGCAGCTTTTAAACTAGATAATAGGGGAAAGCCGAAAGTCGCCCAAGAGCACATGGTTCAGAAGAATGTATCCTTGAAGGATACTACCAAAAGCAGAGAGGTTCCAAAAAAGAGTAAAGTAGCCCAAATGTCCTCGAGTATGGAGTAGACAGAGCTTAAAGATCCCAAATTACCCATGCCTACCAATAGCCAGATTAATATGAATAAAATACAGTCTCTAAAATGCTTGTATGCAAATGCTAGAAGTCTAAAAAATAAGATGGGAGAGTTAGAATACATAGCACTAAATGAGAGGTTAGATATGATTGGAATATCAGAGACATGGTGGAAGGAGGACAACCAGTGAGCCTCTCCCCCCCTCCCCCCACTCTCCGCCCATTGACCCCTTCTCTCCGCCCTCTGGGGAGCCTTACTCCACCCTCTGTGTGCCCTAACACTGCCGGAGACGTTATAGCTCGAAACCTCACGCTATCGTGCGATAATTTCACTTTATCGTGCAATAACATTACGTATCACATGGTAACGTTATGTATCACGCGCTAACTGCACCGCTGCAACGTTATTGCTGTTTAGTAAACATCCCCCTATGTTGCAAGTAGTCAAGAACTACTACTATTATTTATCAACTCTTTCCTCCTGGTCCAAAATGATTACAGGCAGATTACTTCTTTCTCTCCTCCAAGTTTAGACAGTTTTACCAAACTTTTATTATTTACACTCTCTTAATATGAGCAGTTACGTCTTTCTTTACCACTCTTGCACCCCAGTTATTCAATTTTACTTATTCACCACTTATGCATCTTTAATATGTAATCTGTTTTTTTCATGAGTGGGTATCCCTCTATTCTCATTCTAGTACTTTGTCCCTGGTACCTTAATCTGTATGTGAGGTAGAGACAGTTGCAGATGTGTTGGATGTCACATTTGGCTCTGGTGTCAATGGTGTAAGATGGTTGCTTGGGTTCATTTTCTTCCTGAGAGCTGGTGGCTTCTGTAGATGCAGGTCTCTGGACCTGCTCTGCAAGGCTTCTGCTCTGAAGATCTGGAAGACTTCATTGCTAGCCACAAAAATGGAGTGAGGTGAAGAAAGAACAACCCAGCAACATGAATTGCACAATTGTTCTTTCTTCACCTTGCTCCATTCTTGTGGTTTGACCCCTGCGAATGTGAGTGCTTTCTTTGATGGTCTAGACTTGGTTGCTGGTACAGCTCTGGGAACCTCTTTCACAGGCTGAGCTACTCTCCTTGTGACACAGTAGGGTACTAAGCAGCGTTTGAACAGACATCAAATCTCTTCTCTTTTCTACTATGCAGTTGCACTTTCTGGATAATATGATGTGGGAAGGTGCAAAATACTCCTCTTCCTCCCTCTGGTGCTATGGTTGGGTGTCACAGACACCTGCTCCTTAAGGGAAGACTACCTCTACAACTCCATGGTACAATGGCTGGCTGCCAGTCTTAGATTCTTCTCTCTCTTTCTCATCACACATCCATCTGATAGCTAAGACCTGCCATTTCTCTATAACATCAGCAAAATCCTCCCTTTCCTTTCTGAACACACTACTAAAACGCTTATCCACTCCTTAATCACCTCCCGTCTTGACTACTGTAACCTACTCCTTGCTGGTCTCCCTTTGAATCATCTCTCTCCCCTTCAATCTGTTCAACACTCTGCTGCGCGGCTAATCTTCTGCCAGCCTCGTCATGCCCATATTACTCCTCTTCTCAAATCACTTCATTGGCTCCCTATCCGTTTCCGCATCCAGTTCAAACTTCTCCTGCTGACCTATAAATGCATTCACTCTGCGGCTCCTCACCATTTTTCTTCACTTATCTCTCCTTACAAACCCCCTCGGGAACTCCGCTCATCTAGCAAACTGCTTCTATCTGTGCCCTTCTCTTCTACTGCTAACTGCAGACTTCACTCCTTATTTATTTATTTTTATTTATTTATTTACATTTCTTCTATACCGCACTATTTGCGATCAGCGCGGTTTACATAGAACAAACAGTGTCCGACAATAAACAAGAGTCAGGTCATTACAAAGAACAGGAGCAATTAACTTGGATAACAGGGGAAACTATCTACATGTGCAGAAATTTGAATAGATAACTATGTACATGTGAGATGGAGTTATTGTGCGTAGATCATTCATGGTGGTTGGGGTTCAGTGGAGTCTGTGAGGTATTCAATAAAGAGGAAGTGTTTTAAGGCCTTCCTGAACTGGCTCAGGTTGGGGATGGCTCTGATGTTTGGTGGTAGGGAGTTCCAGAGGCTTGGGGCGCTTAGACTAAAGGCTCTGTTTGATGTTGCTTTGGAGCATTTTGTCATGTCTCTCGGTATTGCTAGCATGTTGGCTACTGAGGTTCTTCTTAGCCTGGTGGTAGTGGGTGGTTGAATGAGGTCACATAGTGAAGAAGAGGAGAGCCCCTTGATGGCCTTAAATGTCATCACTAAGGTCTTGAAGATAATCCTAGCTGGAATGGGGAGCCAGTGTAGCTGCTTCAGGAGGGGTGTGATGTGTTCTCTCCTTGGTACTCCGAAAAGGATTCGCGCTGCACTGTTCATGGCGAGTTGTAAGGGATGTAGGGTTGCTTGAGGTAGTCCTTGTAAGATGGCGTTTGCATAATCGAAATGAGGGATGATGAGGGCTTGATATACGGTGCGGAAGTCGCTTGGATCGAGTAGGGGGTGTATGTGTCTGAGGGATCTGATCTTGAAGTAGATAGCTCTTACTGTTTTAGCTATGTGCTGCTTCATATTGAGGTTCTGATCCAGTGTAACTCCGAGGTACCGTATGGCTGATTTTACTTGCAACTTGGCGTTGTCCACTGTCAGGTGGCTAGGTGGTGTGAAATCAGGATTTCTGGATATAAACAGGACCTCCGTTTTTTTATGTTGGATGCGTAGATTTTGGGAGAGGAGCCATTCGGATATTGCGTTGAAACAATTAGTTAGTGGGGTGAGGTCTGGGTAGGTCAGGGATATTGGTAGGTACAGTAGGACGTCATCTGCGTATATCATGCAGCTCACGTTGAACGATCTAATGATGTTACAAATGGGTTGGATGTAGATGTTGAACATAAGTGATGATAGGGATGAACCTTGAGGGACTCCTTGACTTTGTAGGAATGGCTCGGATGTTGTTCCATTTGCTCGGACTTGTTGCCATCTTCCAGACAGGTAAGACCTGCACCACTCCAAAGCTGTTCCAGTGATGCCTTTTTCTCTTAGCCGACTCAGGAGAATCTCGTGGCAGACTGAGTCGAAGGCTGCCGCTATATCTAAAAAGATGAGCGCGAAACCTGAGTGTGAGTTGTCAATGCCTGAGATTATGGTGTTGAAAAGAGTGGAGAGTAGTGTTTCCACTCCATGTGATTCTCTGAATCCGTGTTGTGATGAATCTAGGGGTGCATTGGTGTCCACATGATCTTGTAGCTGCCTGTAGACTATCTTTTCAATGATTTTAGCGAGCATCGGGATGCTGGATATGGGTCTGTAGGACTCGACCTTTTGAGGGTCTAATTTGGTGTCCTTAAGTAGAGGTCTGACGGAGGTCTGTTTGAGCGTGGATGGGAAAGACCCGGTGTTAAAAGATAGTTCTATCATTTTAGATAAGATAGGTGCAAGGTCGGATCGCAGATCTTTTATCCAGAATGCTGGACATGGGTCTGAGAAAGCAGTGGAAGTATTTAGGGTAGCGATGGTTTCTTCAATAGTTTTCTTAGATGGTGTGGTAAAGGTAGTTAGATACGATGAGCATACTTGAGAATCAGAGGGGTCCGGTATCGTCAATTTGTCGGTCTTGCATAGTTTCGATTGCATGAAGGTGGCATAGTCCTGCGGGTCTATAGTTCCTGGGTGCTCTGGGGTCGGTTCCTTGGCAAGAGTTTTGACCAGGTTGAAGAGGTCGTGTGGCTTGTTCAATGAACGTTTCAGGGTGTCTGTGTGATGTTGTTTCATTTTGTCTGTAACAGCCCTGCGATGTGTGTGTAGGTGTTGGGTTTATGCTGCTTGGTCACTGCTGGTACGTGATTTCCTCCAGCGCTTTTCCAATCTTCATAGGATGGTTAATGACGCCCTTAGGTCAGCTGTGAACCATGGTGCGGATGGTCTTTTGTTTGGGGCTTTGGTAGTAGGGGGGCGGATTGCGATAGCGCTAAGTTTGCTGTTCCATGTGGAGATGAGGACATCTAGGTCTTGTGAGGTCTTGTCAAGGAGAGTGCTTGTTTCAGCCATGATGCGTTCTTTGTTGAACGGGTGAAAACTTCTGGCAGTGGAGAATGTGTTCTTATGTGAGTTCTTACTTGTTTTTTGTGACTTGATGGGGGTCGGAATCTGGAAGGAGATGAGCTTATGATTGGACCATGGAACTGCTGTTAATGATAGCGTGACGTTTTGAACCTGTTGAAGTACTGTTTGTGGGGCGAATATCAGGTCAAGAATGTTTCCCTTTGTGTGTGTTGGTTCTTGTACCAATTGGGTGTATCCCAGGATATCTAGGGCTTCTATGAAGGCGGTTGCCTGATTGTCCTGTAGGGATGGCAGGTTGAAATCACCTAGGATCCAATTTGGTCTGTGTGGGGCATGGGTATTGGATGCTAAGTTTATGATATTGGAGAGGTTGTCTGGATCGGCTGAGGGCGCTCTTTCACCTTGCTGCGCCTTACGCCTGGAACAAACTACCTGTGTCTGTACGCCAGGCACCTTCTCTAACCCTCTTCAAATCCAGGCTTAAAACTCACCTTTTCGCTGCTGCTTTGGGATCTTGACTCACCTGATCTCCTTTTTCTTTCACCTTGCTTTATCCCTGCCTACACCATCTGTGTTTGTCTTGACTAGATTGTAATCTCTGATGAGCAGGGACTGTCTCGTACATGTCTGTGCAGTGCTGCGTATGACTTATAGAGCTATATAAATGCTCAGTAGCAGTAGTAGTAGAGTACTGTTTTTGTGAGTGGTTTATATAGAAAGTGGGATTTTCCCTCACAGAGAAATCTCCTCTCAGCATGAAACGACTGGGAAAAAGTACATCCCCTGTTTTTGGAAAACGTCACACTTTTCTCTCAAACCTCTTGCAATATTTAGTAGGGAGACTGGATGGTGCTATTGCTTAAAGTCACATCTAAGCAGTCTCTACACATTCATAGAAACATAGGGGCATGTTTACTAAAAAACGCTATTTTGCACGGCGCAAAATAGCGCACTAAAAGCAGCACTTAAGTGCTCTTAAGCGCCCCGCAAACGTGCGTCGAACCCCCGCACACGTGCGCGTCACACTAACGAGCCCCGCACAAGTACGGGCCCGTAAATGTCCGATAGAGGCGTGGAAAGGCCTACGGAGGGCGGAGGAAGGTCCCGGAGGGGCGGAGAGACGGGGTTAATGGGCGGGGAAGGGGAGGGGAGAGGCCCCTCGCACAGTTGCGGGGCCGAATTTCCATTGCAAAAATAGCGCGAGTGAACCACATGCGGTAGAGGGGATTTAAAGGGAAGAGAAAACATTTCCGTCAGCAATGTACAGCACAACCGGGGAAACCTGCAAAACGTGAGCAGTGTGATACATGTGCACAGCACAAAAGTGCAATTAAAAATAGAAAATGACCACCACAAAAATACTAAAAATAGTAATTCAGTTGGGGAACAGTTATAGTGATGGGCAAAACTAGAAAACACACCCAGGAAAGCTCCAAAACAAAATGATTTATGGAAAGGTGTACGGAGCGGAGACTCGTCCAAAAAACATTTCCCTGTTTCTGGAGCTGTCCTGGGAGTGTTTTCCATGTTTGCCCATTAATATCACTGTAGCCCAGCTTGGTTTTATTTTATCCCCCTTTTCCCGTGGTCATCTGTGGGCTTTACTTGCACGTTTGTCACCAGACAGGGTGAAGGAGCCCACAGTAGAAATTTATTTATTTATTTAGCTGTATTTATATCCCGCTTTTCACTGGGTCAAAGCGGTCAATTGGGAGATACATTTAACACGAGGGGATATGACACACATACGCTAATACTTACAGGGAAAATGCACACAGCAGGCTTTGCGACTCCATCCTGCCATGTTACTATCTCCAGGGACTGCACTGTCCCTGTGGCCACAGTGTGGTGCAGCGGACAGAGCCAGTACCTCAAGGGCCAGAGGTTCAAATCCCAGCTGGGGCACCTTCCAGCC
Source organism: Ichthyophis bannanicus (assembly GCA_033557465.1). NCBI lineage: Eukaryota > Metazoa > Chordata > Amphibia > Gymnophiona > Ichthyophiidae > Ichthyophis > Ichthyophis bannanicus. The sequence goes on along the minus strand of CM066031.1, from coordinate 1,812,496,695 downwards.
CTGGCCATATATTTTACCCACCACTGAACAACGATAGCACACACACCCCTGTCTTGCAGGGAACATAGGCATGGGGAGATCACCCATATTTTACCCAACACCACACACACACCACAACAATGGGCAATACCTACAGCCAAGTCGCCCAAATGCAGTCCCGTACTGACACATTGCAATCAGGTCATCTGCTTTCTCTGAGAGAAGCTCATGCCAGCATGTTGGTGGACGAGAACATGTGGTGCAGGGGGCAGTGGCCACTAGCCACGGAAGACAGAGGCCTAGCCATGTGCAGGCTGGCACAGTCCACAGCAACAGACAGGCCCTGCCGGATCCACAGTCATGGACTATCCAGGGAATTCAGCCACTCTGTGGCTACACAGTGGTGCAGTGCACACAGACAGTGCATGCAAGAACAGAAGGTTACAGGTTCAAAGACCAGCTGGGGCTACCGCCAATCCTGCCCACGCATTTTCCCCACAAATAAACAGTGACAGTAAGGACACACCCTTCGTGACGAGGACATATGCAATGTTAATACATCCATCTTTTACCCCACTGAGCACAGACACCATGAACAGGGGCAGAACCTACAGCAGAATCCCCCAAATGCAGTCCTGGTGGGCCACACACCAGTCAGGTTCCATGCTGCCACTCATACAAATGCTTGTGCTGTATATCTATGCACCACCCCCACGGCATGTAGATGTAGCTCATGCATATTCATGAGGGACAGCAGGAAGACCCGAACAGTGTGATGCAAAACTGGACCGGATTTGGGAAGCGCTGCCGTACAGCAGCAGCCAACAGGGGCAGACACACCCACACCCACACCCACAGGCCCCATTGGCCAATGTCTCCTGTAGAGGCAGAACATTGGACCCTGCGTGCATCTCCCAATACTAGCACCTGCATACCTTAGCAATGTCACCCTACACCTGAGGTTCACAGCTCTGAAACGTTTGCTAAGAGTACAGGCTGATAGATATCTCTACGTTACGCACATACTGCTAGTTGACCCCATCCAAACAATCTGTTTGGTGTCTGCGTTGTGTGCTCCAGGCCTGGCCTCTGATGGTGTTCACCACCCTGGGGAGTGACCCCCAGCAGTACTGCGTACCATATCCATGCCTGTGCCGTGCCCAGGACCGGTGTGGTGGGCAAGGCTAATCACCCCCTCAATAGTAGCACAATGCTGGCATAGGTGTGGGAGTGTGTGTCTGTCTATACAGTGTGTGTTGGCTGCAAACACCTTCCCCAACCCACACTGCCAACACTACTGCCAGTATTGGCCTGCCAATGTGCATAATGAGCAGCAAGGTACCATGGGTATAGGTCAGACATGGTGGGCTGGCCAGGATGCATCTGCACAGGGCATAGGGCACTGGCTGTGACATTGTAGTGCCCGGCCACCATCTACACAGACAGGGTGACCTCCGTATGTGCTGCTGGGGGAGCACTCTCACCCTGACTGTGCAGTGATGACAGCATGGCTAGGCATCCCCATAGTGCTGTATTGTGTTTCTCTCTTGTGATATATATGGGTTTCCTGTTGGGGCCTCCTCACAGAATTCTCTGCTTGTGTGTGCTACCACCCCAGTTTTGGGTGCATGCATTTCCATCAGGGCTAACCAGCAGCCTGTTCACAGCTGGTATGTGTCTTGATGGAGTGCCTTGCAGGGTGCAGTGGCTGATGGCTTGCTGCAGGAGAATATCAGATAGTGCTGGGGTGCATCTTTGGATATCCAGGCCTAAAGTCTGTCTGATATTGTGTTATGGAGGTGTGTGGAGCTGCTTGGACTGCCCTGTAGGGTGTCTGTTCCCCAGCAGGACTGGGGTTTGATGGTCCACTCCACTCTACTGTCATTGGTGCAGGGGGGGGGGGGGGTAGGATGGGGATCTGTTGGTGGGGGGCCCTGTTTGCTGCCGGGGGGGTGTGTACCTTGACCACCTAGGGGTCCATGGGGGTTTCCACTAACTGAGACATCCAAGATGTTTCTGTAGCACCTTCCTATCTCACAGGTTAGTACTGTTTTGGAGCTCTGTCATGGCTGGTGTTGTGGACCTGGTCCTGGGTGCCACATCACACCCTCAGGGTGAGCACAGTACCCGCACAATGTGACGGTGTGTAGCTACTCTTTGTTGGTAGTCCACCCGCTCAGGACCCCCTACCAGGCCGAGGTGCTGTGTGGGTGCACACGGACAATTCCCCCTACCAGGCCGGGTAGCTGTTGGGGTGCATTCCCCATCTTGTGTGCCTCTGTGGACAGCTGATTTGCATGTGCAGTGCATCATGGGTACGGGTGGCCTAACCCTATCTTGTTTACAACAGCAGACTGTCTGTGAGGTGACATGCAGGCTCTCTGCAGCCAGCCAGGGGCTTGCTGACAGCTATAGGGCTGTAGCCCAATGGTTACATCACTACCTTTGCAGCCAGAGGTCATGGGTTCAAGCCCACTGTGGGGTTCTGTGATAGGGTTGTCCAGAGCCTTATCTTTGTTTACTGTACATATTTTTATGACAGCAAACACACCCTTGGCATACTGTACCCATAAGGTGCCTCTGAGGGTGCTCTTTAGGGCGCCCTATAGGCCACCTTATGGGTGCCATCCATATAGGGTGCACTATACATTATCCTGTGTCGCAACATACATGCTGCCCTATAGGGGACATTCTAGGGTGCCTTGGCGGACGGTGCACTGTAACATGTGCCTTATGGTCCGCCTTATGTTAACATGCTGTGAGAGTGCGTTTGCTAGTAGTTATCACAAAATAGAATTAAAAAGCCTCCTAAAGCACTCCACAACATAAAATATACTGCCTCAGCTAGCCTTTTTCAATGGGCATTGTGAGGGATTGAACCACTGGTCCCTGCACCATTGGTCAGTGTCTTAACCATTGTGCTGTGGCTGTGTTCCTTTGCTTTATTTATTTATTTATTTATTATTTATTTAGCACACATTTATATACCGCTCTTTCCCAAGTATCAAGTGCGGTTTACAGAGAACAGAAAAAATTTAAGGTACATGGATAATCATGTCTTAGTTGTTTTACAGAGAACAGTTTTAACTTTTTACATTTAACAGTATAATTAAGGACATGCAATCAAAAGACATGCAAACAATGATTTCATCCAATTGTATTGAGTGGATGTAATCAAACTTTTTACATATTTACAACCTTTTTACATAAGAATAACCTTTTAATATCTGATTATGCGTTTAGTATGGTTGAGTGGGTGTGTGTTTTGTAAAGATTATTATCCTGTGTCAGCTTGTGTGTTTTGGCAATCCAGAGGTGTATAATGTGAGGTAAATAGATGTGTTTTCAGTTTTTTTCTAAATTCTTTAATTTCGGTTAGGAGGCGAATATTGTCAGGTAGGTTATTCCAGAGAGACGGTGTATAGTGTGAGAAGGCTCTGTTATTAGTTAGTTTTCTAGATTTTTTATAATCTTTAGGTAGTGATATTGTGTTTATATGTCTACTTCTTTGAGACCTTTTATTTGGTTCTGTGTTGATTAGTTTATTAAGAACGGATGGTGCAAGTTTATTTATCAGTTTAAAGGTGGTGACTAGTATTTTGTAGTGTATTCTTTCATGAATAGGTAACCAATGGAGTTTAGCAAGAATTGGTGTAATGTGCTCTTTTGGACTTACTTTCGTTATAATTCTTGCTGCAATGTTTTGTGTTAATTGGATCTTTTTAATGTTTTGACGTGTGATTCCTTGGAGAATTAAGTTTGCAAAGTCAAAGTGTGGAGTGATGATTGCTTGTACTATTGATATGAAGTCATGCAAATGAATTAGAGGGCGTATTTGTTTCAGGGTCTTGATTTTGAAATGTATAGTTTTTGTCAGGTTTTTTATGTGCGAGTCCATATTAAGTTTATTGTCAATTATTACGCCTAGGTATTTTATTTCTTTTTTTGCTTTAATCTCGTGGTTATTTAGGGTGATTGACATTGGAGGTGTATATGTTTGGTTTTTTGTGATATAGAGGATATCAGTTTTTGTAAAATTAATGTATAAGTTGTGGTCAATGAGCCATGATGTTAGGTCATTAAAGCAATCTTTTATTTGTTGTATTGGTGGGTGTGGGATTTTAAATGGTAGATAAAACATAATATCATCTGCATAAATGTGATATCCTACTCCATGATATTTAAAGATGTTGCAGACTGGTTGGAGGTAAATATTAAATAGGAGTGCGGATAGCGCAGATCCTTGTGGAAGGCCTTGGGTTTGGTTAAAAGTATTTGATGTTTGATTGTCGATCCTCACTGTTTGGGTTCTGTTTGTTAAGTAGGATTTAAACCAATTATATACAGTGGATGTTATTCCAATTTGTTGGAGTCTGCTTAGCATTGTTTCGTGGTTGACACTGTCAAACGCTGCAGAGATGTCCAGAAAGATTAATATAAATGCTTGCTTTGAGTCATCAATTCCTCTTATTAGATTGTCAAAGAGTACTGTCAGTAGAGTTTCCACTCCGTGGTATGGGCGGAAACCATATTGATGTTCATCGAGGAGGTCTATTGTATCAATGAGTTCTTGTAATTGGATTTGGATTATTTTTTCAATGAGTTTGGCCATGAATGGGATACTTGAGATGGGTCTGTAAGAGGTTGGGGATGTCTTGTCAAGGGTCTTATTTTTGAGAATTGGTCTTATTTGGACGTGCTTTAGGGAGGGAGGTAGGTATCCTTTTTCCAATGAGAAGTTGATTATGGGGAGAATGAAGGATGAGAGTGTAGGGAGAGTCTTTTTTATCCATTTCACTGGGCAAGGATCAAGATGGGAGGTTGTTGTATTTATATTAGTTATAATGGTTTTGAGAGTGGATTTTGTTACTTGGTTGAAGTTTGACCAGGTGTCAGGGATGTTAGGGATCGTCTCTGTGTATATTTTTGAGGGCGCCGTTTGTGGTTTAGTTTTGTTTATATAGTATTGTGCTAATTCTTGTGGGGAAATGTCAATCGATGTTTCATGGGAGTTGTGGGTTTTGTTAGTCAAATTTTGTACTATGCTAAATAGTTCTCTTGGGCGATTCATTGAGTTAGCTAGTATGTTAGAGTAATGGTTTCTCTTCTCTGTGTCGATTGCTTTTCTGTAACAGTTGAGTGTGTTTAAGTATTTTTCATGGTTAGGTATCGTTTTGGATTTTCTCCATTCTCGTTCATACTTTCTCAATTTTCTTTTAATCTGTTTGATTTTGTCGTTATACCATGGTGCGTTGCTATTTTTGGTCATATTGTTTTTATTATTACGTTGTGTTACGGTTGGTTTACGTTCTGCTGCCTTAGAGATTATATTGTTCCAGTTATCCACTGATTCTTCAAGATTTGTTGTTGTTGTGGATAATTGAGGGATTATGTTGTCAAGAAATTCCTCTTCGTTAAATTTTCTAAATCTATTTTTTAGTGGAGGATGTTGACTCTTTGTTTGGATGTTGTCAGTGTGTTTATTTCAAATTTGAGAAGGTAATGGTCTGACCAAGGGACAGGAATGTATTTAAGAGTTGCGGAATCAAATATGTTGTAGAGGGAGGTTGGTAGGAAAACCAGGTCTAGTGTTTTACCTTTGGTATGTGTTTGATCCAATATGATTTGGTTGAAGTCCATGTTGGTAGCGGTGTCTAGGAAATGAGTTGAGTATGTGCTATGTGTAGAAGGAAGATTAAAGTCACCCATCAGAATTACAGGATTTGTGTCTGTAGATGATGACATAATTTCAATTAGAGTATCAGTGATATCTATGTTATGTTCTGGTGGTTTGTAAATTAGACAAATCCTCAGGTTTTTGATTTTTATTGTAAGGGTATCAATATTGTTAGAGTTGAAAGAATTTATTAGCTTTGCATTGAGTTTTTTTTTTATTATTATGAGTACACCACCGCCTCTTTTGTGTGTTCTGTGTGTGTGGAAGGTCTCGCTTTAGCATCAGCGCGCCGCATCCTGCTGCCCACAATGAACAGTGTGCCGCCTTATGCCGCCCCAATATGAACAGTGCGCCGCCTTATGCCGCCCCAAAAATATTTTGCCTCCTGACACACATTTCCACATTCAAGGTGGTGCCTCAGCCAGCCTTTTTGGGCTGTGTACACTGGGGGATTGAACCCGTGGCCCCTGCACCATTGGTTATTGTCTTCACCATTGTGCTACGGCTCTATTCCTATATGTGCACAGCTGCGCCCCACTTAGCCTTCCCACGCGCTAATGTGGGCCCCGCACATTAACGCGACGCGCACACATACGGTCTTTTTTTTTCCTTTTTCGGCCTGAACCGCCCACTCCTTATATGGCACAGGCACACTACCGCGGCCCCGCACGTTAGGAATGTTTAGTAAACATGCCCCATAGAAACATAGAAACATGATGACAGAAAAAGACCACATGGCCCATCTAGTCTGTCCTTCCATAACAACAACTACAACAGTCCACTTTTTACCTTTAGAGATCCTCTGTGTTGGCCCAATGCTTTTTTGAATTCAGTTACTGTCCTCATCTCTACCACCTCCACTGGGAGACTATTCCATGGATCCACTACTCTTTCTGTAAAGAAATATTTCCGCATATCACTCCTGAATCTATCTCCCTTCACCCTCATCCCATGTACCCACGTAACAGAACTTGCTTTCAATTGAAAGAGGCTCTCTCCCTGAACATTTATGCCACGAAGGTATTTAAACATCTCAATCATATCACCTCTATCCCGCCTTTCCTCTAAGGTGTACATATTAAGATCCTTAAGTCTGTCCTCATATGCTTTATAATGAAGCCCATTAATCATTTTAGTAGCAACCCTCTGCACCGACTCCATCCTGTTCACATCCTTTTGAAGGTGCGGTCTCCAGAATTGCACACCATACTCCAAATGACGTCGCACCAAAGACTTATACAGAGGCATTATCACCTTCTTTTTTCTGCTAGCCATTCCTCTCCGTATGCACCCAAGCATCCTTCTAGCTTTTGCTGTCGCCTTTTCTACCTGTTTAGCTACTTTAAGATCATCAGACACAACCACGCCTAGGTCCCGCTCTTCTTTAGTGGACAAAAGTACTTCACCTCCTATACTGTATTGCTCCCTTGGATTGCTGCAGCCCAAATGCATGACCTTACATTTTTTAACATTAAATACCAGCTGCCAAATTCTAGACCATTCTTCAAGCTTAGCTAGATCCCTCCTCATGTTATCTACACCTTCCTGGGTGTCTACTCTATTGCAGATTTTGGTATCATCCGCAAAGAGGCAAACCTTACCCGATAGCCCTTCCGCTATATCACTAACAAAGATGTTAAAAAGAATTGGACCAAGGACAGATCCCTGGGGCACACCACTGGTAATATCCTTCTCCTCAGAGTGAGCTCCATTTACTTGTACTCTTTGTCGCCTCCCAACCAACCAATTTCTAACCCAAGCAGTAACTTTAGGGTCCATCCCTAGGGTGCTCAGTTTGTTTATAAGTCGCCTGTGAGGAACAGTGTCAAAGGCTTTACTGAAATCTAAATACACCACATCTAGAGCTCTCCCTCGGTCCAACTCCCTGGTCACCCAGTCAAAGAAATCAATCAAATTTGTCTGACAAGACCTGCCTATGGTGAATCCATGCTGCCTCGGATCCTGTAATCCGCTGGACTCCAGAAACCTCACTATTTTCTCTTTCAGCAGCGTTTCCAATAATTTACTCACCACCGAAGTTAAACTAACTGGCCTGTAGTTTTCAACCACATCCTTACTTCCGCTTTTGTGTAAAGGCACCACATGAGCCTCTCTCCAGTCCTTTGGCACCACTCCCGACTCCAACGAGGCATTGAAAAGGTCAGTCAGTGGAGTTGCTAGAACGTCCCCAAGTTCCCTCAGTATTCTAGGGTGTATCCCATCCGGTCCCATCGCTTTGTCTACTTTAAGTTGAGCTAGTTTCTCACGAACACAGTCTTCTGAAAATTGTTCAAGATGTCCCTCGCTTCTGTTCCTATTTGTGGGTGTTTTCTGAGGTCCTGCTCCTGGTTCTTCATCTGTGAACACAGAACAAAAATATTTGTTAAGCAATTCCGCTTTATCCTTATCAGCTTCTACATATTCCACCCTGTACCCTTGAGTCTGACAATACCACTTTTGCCCTTCCTCTTCTCACTAATATATCTGAAATATGTCTTATCCCCCCATTTTATTGCATTGGCTATTTCCTCCTCCTTTTGAATCTTTGCCTTCTTGACTACTTTGCTAGCTTCTCTAAATTTTTCCAAATACAGATGCCTGTCTTCCTCTCTGTGATCTCTTGTATTTCATGAAGGCCTCCCTCTTTTTCTTCACTTTTTCAGCTACTTCCTTCGAAAACCATAGCGGTCTCCTGTTCCTTTTGCCTTTATTTACCATTTTAACAAAAAGGTTGGTTGCCCTTAAAATACCCCCTTTCAGTTTTGCCCACTGTTTTTCTACATCCCCCAGCTGTTCCCATCCCACTAACGACTCCCTGAGGTATTGGCCCATCTTCGCAAAGTTAGTCTTCCTAAAGTCTAAGATCCTCACCTTGGAATGGATTCTAACAGCCCTAGTCCTAATACTGAACCACACCATCTAGTGATCACTGGATGCAAAATGATCTCCCACTACAACATCAGAAACACTTTCACCATTGGTAAGCATCAAGTCCAGTATGGCCCCTTCACGTGTGGGGTCTGTTACCAATTGCCTGAATAGTTCTCCCTGTAGAGAATCCAGGATCTCCTTACTTCTAGATGATACTGCAGCAGGAATGTGCCAATCAACATCTGGCATATTGAAATCTCCTATCAGTAGCACTTCCTCTTTCCTAGCAATGCTGCGTATGTCTTCAATTAACTCTCTGTCCACCTCTTCCTCTTGTGAGGGAGGTCTGTATATCACACCAATGCAAATAGATTTCTCTTTCCCTCTTTCTAGTTTAACCCACAATGCCTCCTCTCTCCCTTTTAAGCTCTGTAATTCCAAAGCTTTAATAGTAGTTTTTACAAATAGTGCCACTCCTCCTCCCCTTCTTCCTACCCTGTCCTTTCTGAATAAAGTATAGCCAGGTATAGTTACATCCCAGTCATGTTTTTCTGTGAACCATGTTTCTGTAACTGCCACTAAATCCAAGTCAGCCACTCCCACCAAAGCTTCAACTTCAGGGATCTTATTTCCCATGCTACGGGCATTAATACACACTGCTTTCCATATGTTACCCCTGTTACCCATTTCCATAAACGTATTTAATGTATCACCTACCTGGTGGCTTTCACTTACCTGGGGGCTTTCTTCACCCATCCCCAATGAATCTAGTTTAAAGCCCTCTTCAGTAGATTAGCCAGTCTACTACCGAAGATGCGTTGATCTTTCTTGGACAGATGGATGCCATCTCTGCTCTGCATCCCTTGGAACAGCATCCCATGGTCTAGGATACCAAAACGCTCTCGATGACACCATCCACACAGCCATGCATTCATCTCCAGGATGCGAGCCTCTCTGCCTTGGCCTTTACCCTCAACAGGGAGGATTGAAGAGAACACCACCTGTGCACCTAACTGCTTCACCCTCTGTCCCAGAGCCATGAAGTCACTTTTGATACGTTCCGAGGTATACCTGGCAGTATCATTTGTTCCAACATGGATTAGCAACATTGGGTAATAGTCAGTGGGCTTGATGAGTCTCGGCAAACTCTCTGTAACATCTTGGATTTTGGCACCAGGCAGACAGCATACCTCTCTGGACATCAAGTCTGGTCGGCAGATGGACGCCTCAGTACCCCTCAGAAGAGAGTTTCCAACCACCACTACCCTTCATTTCCTTCTGGTCACTGATTCTGCAACTTTGGGGTACTTGAACTCTGGTTCTTCCCTTTCCAGGAATGCTTTCACCTCCTTCACTTCCAGGGCTGCATAATGGTTCTTCAATTCAAGGGCTGGAGAAGTTGGATTGGTGATTTTGCAGGCCCTAGTGACTTGTGTCCAACCATCGACATTCTGTTGGCACCCATCTTCTCCTGTGCTGGAGAGCTTGGTTGCTGCAAGAAGCATCTCATCAATGTACTTCTCACTGTCTTGACTGCTCCTCAGCCTCGCCACCTCCTCTCTGAGTTCCTCCACTTGTTTCCTCAGAGCTTCAGCATGCAGGCACCCTGCACATGGAACCGGTCCTTCAACTGGCATTAGGACCTCCGTCTGGACCGAGGCAGAAGCTGTAACGGGGGCAACAGCTTTAGCAATACGATTTTTCCCAGCCATTGTTCTGTTCGTGGAGTTTAGGTATCTGTTAAAGCAAAAGAGAGAGATCTACCAAGTATCAGCCGGTTTCGCAGCTGTCCTTTCAGAGAAAAAGCAGTTAAATCTCTTTAATTATATTCAAAATGTGCTTGTCCAATTCTCTGTGATTTGTTAAAGGGGGAGGTGCCCTATAAAGCAAGACTGTTCACTAGGGGTGGGTGGGAGTCGGCGTGGGTAGGGATGGAACTAACACCTGATTAGGTGTTAGCAGTTTCTAAACCTGAGGAGTTTACTGGAGTTCAGTAACCTACTGTGCTCAAGGAAAGTTCCCCTAAAGCAGCAAAAAGAAAGTAACCTTACTTTAAAAAATATACAAAAAACCCTTTTAAGAGCTCCCAGTCAGAGACTCAGGATTCAGGGCCGGATCAAGTGACTGCAGTACCCTGAGACAACTTTTGTTTTTATGCCCCCTCCCACCTTGGTTCCAATCTGGTAGTTAGTGCAAGCTGCACAAACAGGGGCAAATTTTCAGCCCACTGGCTGGTTAAATGCCACCCTCCCATTTAACTTAATTTGTGTATTCTGTGTCACTATCAATACATTTTTTGAGTATGAGTTTGAACATATTTGATATACCTTAAGTTTTTATGTGGTGTTATGCTTGATTTATACTATAAAACAACAGACCAGTGATGATCTCAGAGCATAACAAGTAGTGGCCTTCAAGGGCTTTTATACTAGAGGGCCAGTAGACTTGTATAAGCTGACTTATGGTTGAGGTCCCTTGTTACTTAATAGTAATCTGGGATTTTTTGTTTTTCATAGTTTGATTTCCCAGATATTTTGTAAGGTCTTTTTTTTCTGGTTGATCACTTTAAATCTCAACATAGAAAAAAATGTCTATTCAAATTTTAGTCTCACATCAGTGACAACACCACTAACTCCCTCCACAGCTAGTCATTGAGCATCAAAACACATAACTCTGTGTGGTAAGCATGGCATGTGGTGGGAAGGGGTTTTCTTTAAAACACAGGCCAGGCAACAGTTCAGGAAAAAACAAAAGCAGTTTTTATCCTGTCCCAGCTTGTTAAACTGCCACAAAACAAAACCCAGAACAGACAACAGTTGAAGGAAACCAAAATCAACTTAACTCTGTCCCAGCTTGCTAAACCTCCACAAGCTGGTCCTCCCTGCCCTTCCTCTAGCCCCAGTTAAAATTCCTACCTCAGAACTCTTTTGCACAGCTTGCCTTGGAAGGATGTGGCTCCATGGACCTCTCTCGCTCCTGCAGTCTGCTGAGTTCTTAACCTCTCCCTCTCAGCCATGTCCTCCCAACCCTATTATATGGGACTGTTGATAATCCCTTTGGAGAGGGATGGGTAACATTCTGTATACCCCATTACATACTCTCCCCCTCAGCTCAGCCATGCCCCATTGAGAACCTACCTCACTCAGAACATCTTGGGAAAGGAAGTCTGTGTTCAGGTGAGTCCAACCAGCCCTATGGCGGACCTGGAGCTGATAGGGTTGGAGACTCAAAAACCACCGCACAATACAGCCATTGGACTCATGTTGAGCCATCCACTTGAGAGGTTGGTGATCCATTATTAGCATAAATGTATGGCCAAGCAGGTAGTATTTGAAGGTTTCAAGCACCCACTTGACAGCCAGGACCTCCTTCTCGATCACCACATAATGCTTCTCTCAAGGGAGCAGTTTCCTACTGATGAATGCTATGGGATGTTCTTAACCCCTGACTTCCTGGGCCAGAATGGCTACTAGGCCCACTTCTGAGTCATCAGTTTGCATAATAAATAGTAGAGAGAAATAAGGGATAATCAGGGCAGGTTGAGAACATATGGCCTTCTTGAGACACTGGAAGGCCAGGTCTAAGTCCAGTGACTACTGGATATGTTCAGGAGTTCTCTTCCAGAGGAGATTATTAACAGCTCTGTCACCTCTGCAAAATTAGGGATGAACCCGCAGTAATAGTGGGTACCTGGACAATGGCATCCACCTTCCGTAGTTGAGGTCATATCTGCCCATTTCCAATCAAATATCCCCAGATATTGAATGTACCAACCTCCCAGAAAACATTTCTTGAAGTCAGCTGTCAACCCGGCTTTCCGCAGACTGGTCAACATGGCTTATACTTGGGTTAGATGGGTGGTCCAGTCTCTGCTGCAAATGATGATATTGTCAAGATAGGCAGCCGCATACTCCTTGTACAGTCTCAGTAGGTGGTCGACTATCTGTTGAAACGTGGCAAGAGCCCAGTGTAATCCGAAGGACAGCACTGTAAACTGGAACAAACCTTGCAATGTCAAAAAAAGCAGCCTTCTCTCTGGCAGCCAGAGTCAAGGGCACCTGTCTGTAACCCTTGATCAAATCCAAGGTTGACATAAAGTGTGCTCCACCAAGTCCCTCGATTAGCTCAGCTTCTCTGTGCATGGGGTACACTTCCAGTTTAGAAGCTGCATTAACCCTCCGGGAAGTCAGTGCAGAATCTGATACTTCTGTTGGGTTTAGGAACCAAGACGATGGGTGATGACCTGTCACTCATAGACTCTTCCCTCTCTAGGTCCCCTTCGGCCATTCTGTATAATAATTCTCCCTTCAGAAGATAGGGAAAGGTTCTTGCAGGGGACTCTGTTACCTACTGGAACCCCATCCACCTCCAAAGGTCACTTTTGGGCATGTTTAAGAGACTCATCCTCTTGCTGGGCCCTCCTGAATCTCCCTGGGAATGGGACCATTCTATTCGGATCCCTCCTGCTGAGCCCTGAGCTATCCCCAAAGGTTTCTTCCCTAGGTTCCCCCTCCTGGATCCCTCCTCCATAGTCGACCCCAGATTCTGTGAGTAGCATAGCTTTTCTGGATGATGCCCACTCTAGGATTTAGCAGGTTTGGGAGTCTTGACATATAGATTTGGGTCTTTCAGAGGGAAGATCTCTGTGAAATCTTCCTGGTCCAACTTAGGAGAGCCATCAGTTAGCCAGGCCTATATCACTTCAAAGTTTGGGTTGTCTTGGCCGATCTCCACTAGACACGGTAGCCAGGGCAGCACCATGATCTCAAATGTGACTTGCCCTGCTGGAGTCTTAAGTGAAACCTGTGCCATTGGATATTGCCTCTGGCCTTCATGCACACAGGCCAGTGTTACCGTCTTCTCCAACCCTTTAGTAGCTCCCTTAGTACATGTTTGTTTATAGTTCTCTTGACCAATCTTTCCTATATTACCTCCTAGCTTTTTACCAGTATCGTAGAATCTCTCGAAAGAAATTTTCTAATAGCTACCGCTATGGTGAGTTCATATGCCTTTCTGGCCTAACATTTATGTCCTTTCTCTTGTGGATTTGTCTGTTCTAATTTATTCAATTTTTTGAAATGTGAATATTTCTTCTTTTTATTAGTATTTATGTATTTTATGCACTCGTGCACTGTACTATTACATTCTTATATTGTGTGTACATTGTTGATAATATCTGATCATTGATTTATTATTATTTATATTTTATATATTTATATTTATTCATTTATCTTTTATATGTGTCTTTTAGCTATTGCATAACAATCCGACAAAACTGTCTTAATGAGACATTTTACTTGACACAGTACTGGTAGGTGTTTACTGATATGTCTAAGTCGTTTGTTTTAATTACTTTTTAATTATTAGAGCTGTCACATCGTTGTGCATTTGAGTGTGACTTTTTATTCATTTCATCCCTAATTTTCTTTATCCAGTTTACGCATGCATGTTTATTGTTTTTAATTATTCACCTATGATTTTAGATTTTCATGTGCATATGGCTCATTGTTCCTAAACAAAGTGTGGATAGTCCTCAACGTTTGGGTAAATAGATTCTGTCTTTTGTCTCGGCCCTTCTTACCTCACAGTTGTTCTGAATGTGGTCCTATAATCTATTCTTTATTTTATCTTTTATCATTTGTATTATTTATGATGTTACATATTTGGTTTTAACATTGTCCATATTTTTAATAATGTTTGTGTACTTTATGTTAGCTGTATGTCCCCCGAGGAAGGCGTTTGCCGAAACGCGTAGGGACTATCATCAATAAAGCAGTCTGTTACCAACCTACGTCTCTTGCTCTTTGTGTTCCCCGTTTGTTCTGCAAGAGCGACGCTCCTCCCCTTTGACACAGCCCAGTCCAATCAGGCATTGGCATATTCGCAGAGGAAGTGCCACAGGCTTGATTAAGAAGAACTTCATAGTACACCTTGATAAATCACCCATACATGGGACATCCTATGAACTCCAGAAGGAGGCTCTCTTTGGCATGGTGCAAGTACTAAGCTGAGCATTAGCTTTAAATTTGAGAGACTGAGATCATACTCTACATACCCTGGCTTTGGAGTGAGATTCGTGACCGGCATGGTCTGCACAAAACTAATCAGTTTGGAGAAATTTCCCTGAAAGAAGAATCTGGAAAGAAGATGATATTCTAAGAAGAACTTACACTGATCACTGACTCCCAGAATGAATCCTTTTTATATGGCTGAATACACAAAGGGACTGATTTAATAAACATTTTTCCCCCAATGACATAACGGGGGTAATGTTACAGTCAAGTGCATGCACAAATATTATGTACAGTGCCACCAGCACCCCTTTTTGGCCCTGTTGGCACCCGCCTAGGGCCGTGAGGTGTGGGTTGCCTTATTAAAGAAATAGTCAGTAGCCGTGTAATTAAGGCAAAAGAAATAATTTGGGTTTTATTCCGTCCCACATAGGATTCTTTATGAACAGCACAAAGGAACACAAAAGAAAACTGTTTCTTCACAGTATAAAAATAAACTCTTCGCCAGCACAATGTATCACAGAACTCTTGCTTGCCTGGCTAACATAGGGATGTAATTTCATCAGACAGACAAAGTGTGCAATCCATGGAATCCAGTTCTATATCACACTCCTGGTTTTCCCATTGCATCTGCTCGTAGTCTGTATATGGAGGCACATAACAATCTTTACAACTGAAATCCTCACAGCTCTTCCCTTGAATGACATTGGTTATTCTATTTGGTAAGTGCTCTACATCAACAGGGTTCAAGAGTCCTGTGCTAGGAATTGTATCTCTCAGGTTCCTTCTCCAATAGGGATTTTCCTCCCAATTACTGGGCTTTGCTCTGCTGGCAATGCCTGGCTTTTTCCCTCTAGCTACAATAGGGTACTTAGCTTTTGTCCCTGGGTAATGAGCTTCTCTCTGGGCTTTGGCTGGCTCCTCTCCAAGACTTCCACATCTCTGTAGCCGGGTCCAAGCTAAAAGCACTTTCTGAAGAGAGTCTGTGTCTGCTGCCTCTTGCTACCGGGACACTTCCTTTACTTCCTGGTCCTAGCAAGGTCTGCTGGTTGAGAGGACTTCCTTCCTCTTGGTTACTCACTCTCCAGTGACCGAGGCCCCCTCTGGCTTGGGAGACTCCTCTGCAGCTACAGCCTGCTCCACCCTTTGGCTTCTGCTCCTGCCTTTGCTGCCTTGGCTCCAGCCCCTCCCTTTGCTCCACTACTGGGCTTTCCCTGTAGTTTTTATGCTCCTGTTCTCTGCACGTTGTACGTGTCCTTCCACTCAGGTGAGCTTGATTAGCCTTTTGGCTTTCTGCTGCGTCACCTTTGGTGAATGGAAAGTTTTCTCCACTATACTTGGGCTTTTTGAAAGCTGAATATGTTTGCTGCCTATGTGTTTGTGAGGTAAGCTCTTCCTCTTTTCCTATTACCATAGGCTCTGAGCTAGCCATTTCCTCATATAACATAGGCTTTGTACTAGTTACCTCATCACAACAGTCATCCCTCGTTTATTGAGGTTAATCCGTTCCAGACTCTACTGCGATAAGTGAATTTCCGCGAAGTAGGATTCTTTATTTATAAATCGAATATTTTCATAGTTAGAGCATAGAAAACCTGTTTATGACCTTCTAAATACGGGTTTTAACATTATTAGAGCCCTCTAGACATGAAATAACACCCCTTTAGTCACCATTACACTCGTATTACCCAATATATTAGACACAATAAGAGAAAATAAGACATACAGGTATTAGACTTACAAATATCATATTACTGTATTATTATTGTACATTTGATTACACAAACACACAGAGATGTACTTCACAGCAAAGAAGAGCAAGGTTACTGCTCCTCTGAAGGCACGACGGTGCAGTATCTTCAGCAGGTATGTCGTCATCTTCTTCCACTGAAGGAGTACCTGTACTAGGTGTAGGCAATCGTTGTCTGGGTGCGCGGCTGAAGAACATCGTGATAGGCAGTTACTGGCGCTGTCTTTTCATATGCATGAGGAGGCTTTTGTAGGGTTCCATCGCTCCATCAAGTGCATTCCGGAACTACAATGCACGCATCATTTGTGGGTCCCATTCATCAATCATGTCCTGTACTTCCTTAATAGTCCTCATGACTTGCGAGAGACGCACAAGTGTAAGGCCAACTTCCTCCTCCTGACCCCCAGGAACCTCTGGCTGCTCTTCCTCCTCCTCCTCACTCACAGACTTAGTCATCTCCACCAGATCCTTGTCAGTTAAGGGATCCAAATGCATCTCCAGCAACTCATCCACGTCATCACGGGTCATATACGCGAAACCTTCTCCTCCCAGCATCTGGGCTAGCCTAACTGCCTTATCCACTGCCAAGTTGATTATATCCTCTGGGGTGAATCCTCTGTAGTCGTGGACGATTTCAGGCCACAACTTTTTCCAGCTGGCTTTCACGGTCTCCGTCTTCATGTCCTTGAACACGGCCTGGATGTTCTTCAGACAGGCCACGATGGTATACTGCCACCAGTATTCCTTCAGCAAGAAGTTCTCCTCAAGGTCCATGCCTTCAACGAGGTGCTGCAGGGTGTTTCGCATGTAGAGGGCCTTGAACGTGCGAATAACGCCTTGATCCATGGGCTGGATCAGCGAAGTGGTGTTGGGAAGAAGGAACTCGATCCGCACAGTGTCGTAGGATAGGTCTTGCGCATGACCTCCAGCATTGTCCATGAGGAGAAATAATTTTATGAGATATTTCCCACATGTGCAACAGGTTTTATAAGTCAAAAATGGCTCTTACAAAATTGTGTGACTGAATTTCCACATACGTATGTGCTTACTATGTGTTGGCATTCCCGAGGGGGTGGGGAGGAGCAATTTTGCAATGTACGTATGTGTTTTATAAGAATGGTCTAATGCTTGGCAGTTCAGATTTTATGTAAACAAGTGCACAGAAGCAATATGTGATAGGCGATTAGAAACCAGGAGAGAGACCTTGATAGTGTCTGATGATCTCACGGTGGCAAAAGAATGTGGAAAGGTGGTGGCCAAGTCAGAAGGATGCTAGGCTGCACAGAGAGGGGTGTAGCAAGCCAGAAGTAGGTGGTGCTAATGCCCCTATACACAGGGCCGGTGCATCCATTAAGCAAAGAAGGCAGTTGCCTAGAGTGCTGACATTCTCTAGGTGTTCCATTGCTTCTGCTGCCTCCCTTCTTTGATATCTGCAGTGACAGCAATGGCATTGAAACTGCGACACAGCACTTGCCTGAACTCTCCAGTGCTGCATTGCAGATCTGCCACCTGTGCCCCCCCCTCTGACGCAGACTTCTGGTTTTCAAGACCTCATGAGAGATGGGGGAAATTTAAGAAAGGTGGTGCTGGATTAAGATAAGAGATATGTTATGAATGCTGTTGATGGGATTTTGGATGCTGAAGTAGGATCATTGTGATCCTCATCAAGAAAAGAAACACAGGCCTGTGCGCCTTCCCTGCCTAAGCACCTTTCTATACAACTACCCCACCTCCCATGTGTATTTTTGTATTAGAAATTTGATAAAGTGTTTTAGAGACTGTAATGTGAGAAGGTAAAGGAGGATTGGAGGATTTGGTGTTTCTAGATGTCCAGTTTTTCCTCCAATGTTAAAAAACGTTTTTGGAAGTGTCAATTACTTTAGGAAGCCACAGGAACTAACTGAATTACTGTGATAACGCTTAGGCCCAGACTTACTCTGCCTTTGAGTAGAGGTAAATGTATTCAGGTTGAAGGCTGCCAGAAGCAAGTATAAAGTATCGTGTCGATATTCAAAAGGAATTATCCATATAGCAGATGCTATCCATGATTTTTCAGCAGCATTACAGCCTGTCCTACTAGCATTATAGCCTGTCCTACTAGCACCCATTGGGAGGAACAAACAGCGGCAGCGACTTGTAGAATGGCTAGCCGCCGCCACTGAACTTTAACCCCTGGCTGGTTGGATAGTGCTGTAGCTAATCTGCAGCAGCGATGTTCAGCCACTGTGCAGGTAACAATGGCTACGAAAGTTAGGTCAGCCTTTAGAGTGCCTAACTCGTCACCATCGCTCCTAGTCAATTATCCCCAGGTACGAACTCTGCTCCGACCGAAACCCCCTGATGCAAGCTGGCTCACATCAGTGCATTTAGCACTGGCAGCCAGTTAAGCTAGACGTCAAATATCTCGGTGTCACGCTGGACCAGAAACTCAGCCTGCAAAGCCACATCAAGAAAACCGCAGCTTCTTCTTACTATAAGATGAAAATACTACATAACCTACGTCCACTCCTGGACCCCAATCACTTTCAGACTGTATCTCAGGTCACCACAGGGCCTAACAAAGCATGTACTCCACCCTTTACAGCTTGCCCAAAATGCAGCAGCACGACTTACATAAGAACATAAGATATGCCATACTGGGTCAGACCAAGGTCCATCAAGCCCAGTATCCTGTTTCCAACAGTGGCCAATCTAGGTCATACGTACCTAGCAGTTTCCCCAAAAGACACAGGTTCCGCAATGCTTGTACTGGGTCAAGCATTGATATCCTGGGTCCCTTCTTAATAATGGTTTATGGACCTTACCTCCAGGAACTTCTCCAAACCTTTTTTAAACCCAACTACACTAACAGCCTTTACTACATCCTCCGGTAGCAAATTCCAGAGTTTGATTACACGTTGAGTGAAAAAATATTTTCTTTTATTAGTCTTAAATAGTTTACCCTCTAACTTCATTGCATGTCCCCTAGTCTTTCTATAATCTGATAACGTAAACAATCAATCTACGTTTACCCGTTCCACTCCGTTCATTAATTTATAGACTTCTATCATATCTCCCCTCAGCCGTCACTTTTCCAGGTTAAAGAGCCCTGACCTTTTTAGCCTTTCTTCAAAGGAGTATCCTTCCATCCCCTTTACCATTTTGGTGGCTCTTCTCTGAACCTTTTCTAATATCGCTACAACCTTTTTAAGATATGACAACCAGAATTGCACAGAATATTCAAGATGCCGTCTCACCATGGAACAATATAGAGGCATTATAATATCTTTTGTTTTATTTTCCATTCCTTTCCTTATGATACCTAGCATTCTATTCGCTCTCTTGGCCACCGCTGCACACTGGGCCGAGGGTTTTAACATGGTATCCACAATGATGCCTAAAACCTTTTCCTGGGTGGTGGTTCCTAATGTAGAACCCTGCATCGTGTAGCCATAGTTTAGGTTGTTCTTCCCTAGGTGCATAACTTTGCACTTGTCCACATTAAATTTCATCTGCCATTTTAATGCCCAGTCTTCCAATTTATCATGATCCTCTTGCAATTTTCCACAATCCTCTTTGGTTTTAACAACTTTAAATAGTTTTGTGTTATCTGCAAATTCCACTTTCCAGGTCGTTTATGAATATGTCAAAAAGCAGCGGACTCAGCACAGATCCCTGGGGTACACCACTATTCACCTTTCTCCATTGGGAAAATTGGCCATTTACCCTCTGCTTTCTATCTTTTAACCAGTTCCTGATCCACAATAGTACACTGCCTCCTATCCCATGACTCTTTAGTTTTGCCAAAAGTCTTTGATGAGGGACCTTTTCAAAGGCTTTCTGAAAGTCCAGATACACTATATCAACCGACTCACCTTTGTCCACCTGTTTATTCACACCTTCAAAAAAACATAACAGATTAACAGATTAGTAAGACAAAATCTTCCTTGTCTAAAGCCATGTTGGCTGTCTCCCATTAGGCCATGACTATCTACATGCTGAGTAATTTTATTCTTTATGATGGTTTCTACCATTTTTCCCGGTACTGACGTCAGGCTCACCGGTCTGTAGTATCCCGGATTACCCCTGGAACCCTTTTTAAAAATTGGTGTTACATTGGCGATCCTCCAATCATCAGGTATTAGAGATGATTGTAATGATAGTTCACAGATTACTAATAGCAGGTCTGCAATCTCGTATTTCAGTTCCTTCAACACCCTTGGATGTATATCATCTGGCCCAGGTGATTTGCTACTCTTCAGTTTATCTAATACATGTAATACATCTTCCTGATGTATCAATATTTCCTTCAATTCTTCCGCACCTTTAAATACCACTTCAGTCATGGGTACCATCCCTACATCTTCCTCAGTAAAGACCGAAGCAAAGAATTCATTCAGTCTCTCCACTATCACCTTGTCGCCTCTTAGTGCCCCTTTAACCCCTCTAACATCTAATGGACCAACTGACTCTCTCATGGCTTTTTTGCTACGAATGTACTTGAAAAAGTCTTTATTTCATGTTTTTGCTTCTGCAGCAAGCTTCTTCTCAAATTCTCCCTTTGCCTACCTTATTAATGCCTTGCATTTGACTTGTCAGTGCTTGTGCTGTTTCCAGGTTTCGTCGTTTGGCTCTTTTTTCCATTCCTAAAAGATGCTTTTTTGGCAACAACAGCCTCTCTGACCTCACCTTTAAACCATGCTGGCAGTTTTTTGGACTTCCTTCCACTTTTCTTAAAGCGTGAAATACAGCTGCTCTGGGCTTCCAAGATAGCATTTTTCAACAACACCCAAGCTTGATGTAAGTTTCTAACCTTTGCAACTGCTCCTTTTAGTTTTTTCTTAACTATTTTCCTCATTTTATCATAGTCTCCCTTTCAAAAGTTAAAAGGTAGTACTGTGGATTTCCTTATTATCCCTCCTCCACTAATTAAAACAAAGGCGATCATGCTATGATCACTATTGCCAAGTGGCCCCAACACCCTTATCTCTTGCACTAGATCGGGTGTTCCACTAAGGACTAGGTCTAATATGGCTTCCTCTCTGGTCGGTTCATGAACCAGCTGCTCCAAGAAGCAGTCATTTATTTCATCTAGGAACTTTATCTCCCTAGCATGTCCTGCCGTGACACTGACCCAGTCGATACCGGGGTAATTGAAATCACCCATTATTATTACTGCGCTGTAACTTTTGTTAGCTTCCTTGATTTCTTTGAGCATTTCATCATCCATTTGTTCATTCTGGCCAGGGAGTCGATAGTACACCCCCACTGCCATCGCCTTCCCCATTTTATGTGGAATTTCAATCCATAGAGATTCTACAGCAAATTTTGTTTCCTGCAAAACTTTAATCCTTTCTGACTCAATGCCCTCTCTAACATAGCACGCAACACCTCCACCAATTTGATCAGCTCTGTCATTACGATATAGTTTGTACCCAAGTATCACAGTGTCCCACTGGTTGTCCTCCTTCCACCATGTCTCTGATATTCCAATCATATCTAACCTCTCATTTAGTGCTATATATTCTAACTCTGCCATCTTATTTTTTAGACTTCTAGCATTTGCATACACGCATATTAGAGACTTAATTTTATTCATATTAATTTGGCTATTGGTAGACATGGGTAATTTGGGATCTTTAAGCTCTGTCTGATCCATACTCGAGGGCATTTGGGCAGGGGCGGCCCAAGGGGGGTGCGGGCCCATGTGCGGAGACTCGGTGCGGGGCCTCATTTGCATAAGTGGCCTTATTTGCATAAATATCTGCATAATGTTACCATACATTAACTTTTAGTAAACATGTCTCTTAATGAGTGTATGGATAAAGAAAGACTAAAAGATTTCTACATTACTATAATCCAGTGCCAACCGCCAGGCACATTAGGAACTACTACAAACGCTGCCCATTTAGAACCCATAGCAAACCCGCCGTATCCTGACAGCATTACCAGGACTCACAAAGCACCAGAACCTACCTATCAAAAGGCAACACTGCAAATATTAAACCAATACATTTCAGAGAATTCTGGGGAAAGAGAACAAGTGGCAATGTCAGATAGGAGTTACATAAACAGTATACCTCAGCTCAGTTACACATGCAGAACATAGACCATCACCAAACAAGGAATCACAATTTAGAAACAGGAAGGCAATAATTAAACTGAGAACCCCAAAAGCCAAACTTGGAATGTACAACAACACTGTAGAAATAAAACTATAAATTAATTTCCTCTTGTACCAAACAAAGCACAGACGTTAATGATGCACATTTCCCAGAGCTTTCATATTCCAGTTAATAAATTCAAAATAAAGAGATATCTTTCTACCTTTTGTGCATTTTTTTTCAGTTGCAATTGCTGCAGCCACTTCCTTCTGGTTTCTGCATGTATTCTGCTAACTCTCCATCGTCTGCTGTCCATTTGTCCTTTCTTCTCTCTTCTAGTTCTCTTTCCATTCTCTCTCTCTACATCTGCTTTAACATATTAATCTTTCTCCTTTTGCTCTTTCCTCATTCTTATTTCATCCACACAAATTTTACCCCTCCATCCTCAATCCCCACTTACTCTCCCAATACCCGGCCAATTGTAGATTTTTCATCCCTCCCACACAAAATATTTTTCCCCTCTCCATTTTACTCTCCCAGCCCCATCCCATTCTAATCCTCCCCCAACATCAGCTCCCTTCTAGTTCCAGTCTCACCCAGCATCCATTCCCTTCTAGTTCCTGCATCAGCCCATTTCCAGTGCGAGTCCCTTCATCAGCTCATTTCCAATCTTAGCCCCCCATCAGCCCATTTCTAGTCATTTCCTAGCCCCACCATCAGCCCATGTCAAATCCTAGCTCCCCTCCACTCAGCCCAATTCCAGTCCAAGCCCCCCATGAGCGTACTTCCAGTTCTAGCCCCTCCATGAGTCCATTTCAATTCAAGCCCCCACCACAGCCCATTTCCAATCTTAGCTCCCCCCAACAGCCCATTTCCAGTCCTATCCTAACTGCTCCATCAGCCCATTTTCAGTCCTAGCTCCCTTCCCTCACAGCCCATTTCCATTCCAAGCCCCCTCCCCATCAGCTATTTGCAGTTCAAGCCTCCCCTTCCACTCAGCCCATTTCCAGTCCTAGCAAACCCCCAATCCATTACCAGTCCTAGCCCCCCATCAACCCACTTCCAGTCCTAACCCCCCATCAACCCACTTCCAGTCCTAACCCCCATCACCCCATTTTTAGTTTAAGCCTCCCCTATAACCCATTACTAGTCCTCTCCCCCATCAGCCCACTTCCAGTCCTAACCCCATCAGCCCATTTCCAGTCAGCCCCCCATAGCCATTGCCAGTCCTAACCCCCCCATCAGCCCATTACCAGTCCTAACCACATCAGCCCACCTCAAGTCCTAACCCCTCCCCATCAGCCCATTAACTGTCCTAGCCCCCCCCCCATAACCCATTATCAGTCCTAACCCCCCCCCATAGCCCATTACCAGTCCTAAACCCCCATCACCCCATTTCCATACAGCCCCCATCAGCCCACAGCCCATTACCAGTCTTAACCCCCTATAGCCTATTACCAGTCCTAATCCCCCAACAGCCCACAGCCCATTACCAGTCCTAACCCCATCAGCCCACCTCAAATCCTAACCCCTCCCATCAGCCCATTTCCTGTCCTAGCCCCTCCATAGCCCATTATCAGTCCTAACCCCACCATAGCCCATTACCAGTCCTAACCCACCATCACCCCATTTCCAGTCAGCCCCCATCAGCCCACAGCCCATTACCAGTCTTAACCCCCCCATAGCCCATTACCAGTCCTAACCCCCCCAACAGCCCACAGCCCACCTCAAGTCAAGTCCTAACCCCCTCCATAGCCCATTACCAGTCTTAACCCCCACCCATCGGCTCATAGAAAATTTAAAATAAAAAAAAAAGCTGGCTGCTGCCGCTGCCGCCGCAGCAGCAGCAGAATGGAGTGTCCCGCGGGGCCCCTCTGCCCGGCTGAGCTCTCCCAGCCCGGCTGAGCCCCTCTGCACCGGCTTTCAGATATGTGAAGGGAGAGTGTCTCCCTCGCGTCTCTGTTAAGCCTGCAGGGGCAGATGGGAAATTTCCCATCAGCCCCTGCGGGCTTAACAGAGACGCGAGGGAGACACACTCCCTTCACGTATCTTTAAGCTGGCACAGAGGGGCTCAGCCGGGCCGGGAGAGCTCAGCCGGGCAGAGGGGGCCCCGCGGGACAGTCCATTCTGCCGCTGCCGCGGTGGCAGCAGCAGCAGCCAGCTTTTTTTCTTTTTATTTAATTTTTAAAAAAGCAGAATGTTCTTTGCGCGGGGCCCCCTGAAACGCGGGGCCCTGTGCAAAAAACATTCTTGCTCAATGGACGGGCCGGCCCTGAATTTGGGCTACTTTACTCTTTTTTGGAACCTCTCTGCTTTTGGTAGTATCCTTCAAGGATACATTCTTCTGAACCATCCGCTCTTGGGCGACTGTCGGCTTTCCCCTATTATCTAGTTTAAAAGCTGCTCTATCTCCTTTTTAAAGGTTAATGCCAGCAGCCTGGTTCCATCCCGGTTAAGGTGAAGCCCATCCCTTCGGAAGAGTCCCTCCTTTCCGCAGAATGTTCCCCAGTTCATAACAAATCCAAAACCCTCATCTCTGCACCATTGTCTCATCCACGCATTGAGACTCCGGAGCTCTGCCTGCCTTTTGGGTCCTGCGCATGGAACGGGAAGCATTTCAGAGAACGCTACCCTGGAAGTTCTGGATTTCAACTTCCTACCTAAAAGCCTAAATTTAGCCTCCAGAACCTCCCTACCATATTTTCCTATGTCATTGGTACCGACATGTACCAAGACAGCAGACTCCTCCCCAGCACTATCTAAGACCTTATCTAGGAGGCGCGTGAGGTCCGCTATCTTTACACCAGGCAGGCATCTTACCAGGCAATCCTCACATCCACCAGCCACCCAGCTATCTACATGCCTAATGATCGAATCACCAACTATAACGGCTGTCCTAACCTTTCCCTCATGGGCACATAGCCCTGGAGAAACTTCCTCAGTGCAAGAGGGTTTTACATCACCTGGAGGACAGGTCCTAGTTACTGGATCACTTCCTGCCACACCAGGGTGATGCTCTCCTGTCATGTGACCTCTCTCCTCCATTACTTATCACAGGACTATCCAGGAATGAACATATCACCCCAGCATTAAAAAATGACACTGGCTCTCCGTTCAAACATGCATCAAATATAAATCCAGACAATTATTAAAAAGGGACCCAGGATATCAATGCTTGACCCAACACAAGCATTGTGGTACCTGTGTCTTTTGGGGATACTGCTAGGTACTGTCACCTGGGGGCCAACCCAGCACCTAGGGCACGGAGGGTTGGTCTGCCTGGGGATTCTAATTCAGGGAGTATGGCATGGCATTTGCTCCTGCAATGCCTTATGGGAATAGTAGTCCCTTTTACCCTCTGAGAAAAGAAGAAATTGTAGTTGAGTGGTTTCAGGCAAATGACAAGGATTTATTTCCCTTTCCAAGAAGATTAAGTGCATGTGGAAAACTTAGGACAGTTGCCATATAATTGGCCTGAGGAATACATTCAGGAACTAAGGTAACCAGACTCTTTAGCTTCAGGCTTTAAAATGTGCAGTGCTCAGTACAAACAAAAGCAAACAACAGCTTCTCATAACAAAAGAAAATGTTCCCTTTTCTTCTGATGCTTTCCCAGCCTTCTTAATATATTGTTCAACAGAGAGATTCAATGTGGTCAGCAAGAGACAAAGTGCAATCCATCTGATTATCTGCTATGTCATTGATATCAGAGTCTATCTGCATCTCTTCTAAGTCAGCGTCAGCTGGGTGTGTCTGCAAGCTGCTATACTGCGTTTTAAAACAAGCTTCTTCTCTGCCTTCATGTGGCTTCCCTATGTAGCACTCTTAACGAGCAGGGCTGTAAAGTACCATATATACTGGAGTTGCTGCTTGGGGAGCCTAATACTTCCTGGCAACTACAAGGAAATATTTTAAAACTAGGTTCAAATCTGGACAAGTTGTGAAGCCTACCTTTTGGCTTTAAAGAGGAAGGAATTCTCTGTTCTGCTGGGTCAGAAAGGGTTCCAAACACCAGTTGTGTTTTCTTGCCTTTTAGCTTATCAGCTTCTGCCTCAGATGTATAAGTATTTTCATGCCAGTATGTCTCTCTCCCTGGAGCCTCTGAGTTTTCCCAAGCCAGCCTCTCAGGAGGTTTCTCCTTCCTCCTGCCTTTACTGGACGGCACCGGCCCTGTGTTGCTCACACCTGGCTTCTGGGCTTTGGCTTTCTGGGTCCTTACTCCTCCTTGACTCCTTTTGGTCAGCGTGCTCCCTTGCTTGATCCCCTGCCGGATCCCTTGCCTTTGTCTTTGCTCTTGTCCTGGCATCTCTCCCTCAGAGCTTCCTTGGAACTCCTGCTCCTTCTCTTCCTCCTTCCTCCTCATCCTCCTGCTGGTCAAATCTAATGACCACTTTTTATAATCCTGCTTCTCAGGGCTTAGCTCCGCCCCTCCCCCAACCAGATGTTTCTCATTAACTCCTGAGCTTGGGGATATGTTACAGCATGGGCGTGCCTGTTCAGCTTGTGACTCTTTTTGTTTACCTTTTCCTTGAAAACATTGAGCCATGTGCTCTGACTGCCTGTCAGTTTCTGAAACAAAATCCTCTTCTATCCCTATCTCCATAGGCTCAGAAGGGTCTTGTACATGACAGATTCCCCCCCCCCCTTAAGATATTATGGGCTGCAGAGCTTATATTCGGACAGCTCGTAATCCCTAATGGGGCACTAATGTGCTTTTCCACTCTAACTAGCCTTGCTGCCGCTGACCTCTCATGCCAGGGCTTAAGGACGTTTAGATGGTAGACTTGACGGCGTCCCCTATCGTTTTCTACCGCGTAGGAAACGGGACCTACTTTTTCTACCACCTTACACGGACCTCTCCATTGGGACTCGAACTTTGGCCCGGCGTCCGCCACCATGATCACTACCTTATCACCTATTGCTAATTGCCGAGGCCTCGTCCCCCGGTCATAATATCTTTTTTGTTGCTGTTGACTGGCCTGCAAGTTTTCTACTGATGCTTGAGAAGTCCTTTTCAGGCGACTCCTCAGATCCTTTAGGAAATGAGGTACCCCAATATCCTCAATTTCCGGCTCCACCCATTGTTCGCGTAAAATGTCTAAAACCCCTCTGGGAGCCCGACCAAACAATAACTCATAAGGTGATACTCCTAAGGATGCCTGCGTACGCTCCCGACAGGCATATAAAATGAATGGGAGTAAGGTATCCCACTCAGACATTTTCCCATTTAGACCGCGTCTCAACATCTGCTTAATGGTCTGGTTCATCCTTTCAACTAGTCTGTTGGACTGGGGGTGGTATGCGGCGGTCCTTATGTGGCGCACCCCAAACCCATCCCACACTAGGGCTAGGTACCTTGACATGAAGTTACTGCCTTGGTCCATGAGCATTTCCTGTGGAAAGCCTACCTCGCAAAACAATTTAATTAGTTCTAAGGCTATCGTCCTAGCCGAGGCACTCCGCAAGGGTATTGCCCATGGAAAACGAGTAGCCTGGTCTATTATCACTAATATATATTGGAAACCTCTTGGTGTCTTAATCAGGGGTCCTACAATATCCATCGCCATACGGCGAATTGGTGTTGATATCGCTAGCGTGGGTATCATGGGCACCGCCAGTGGCTTGGTCGAGGTAACTCGCTGACATGTGGGACATGACTCACAGTAGCGGGTAGTCTATTTAAAAACCCCCGGCCAATAAAAACGGGCCAGGATTTGGTCCAACGTCCCCTGGATCCCTTTATGGCCGCCTACCGGGTGATCGTGGGCCAGCCTTAAAACTATTGCTTTGAATGTAGTTGGTACTACTAATTGCTTTCTCACCACTCCCGTATGCGGCTCGTTGCTCTCCCTATATAATACCCCTTTATCTAGGAGGAATCTAGGAAGGGTATCTCTAACAGTTTGGGCGTACTCAAATGCTCGTTTCAATGCAGGGTCAGCTTGTTGCTCCTTTGGAAAGGAAGGAAATTTCCTGACAAGATCAGCGGGGACCCAGGGCAACCCTTCTCCGGCTTCCAGCTCAGCCCTCCCTTGGGTCCTATGCTATCTCTCTCGGCGCCTATCTGATTTTCCTTTTCTGACCTTTTTGGAAGGGGCATTGATCAGGTCCTCATATACAGGAAGCATCTCTGATACCTCCTTTTCCAATTCATCTTCACTCTCTGGGGGTTCATCCCTATCCTCATGGAGTTCCTCCCTCTCTTTGGGAAGTCCCTCTGTCCCCTCAGATGGTTCAACCCTTACTCCTGAGGTTCCCACCTGGGACCTGGTGGAGACCATGCCTGTTTTAACATTTAGGCCCTTCTCCATCCCTCTGCAAAATGGGGGCCAATCCCTCCCCAAGACAATATCGTGAGGAAGCCGTGGGACTACGGCCACCAGAACCTCCTTTTGGGTTCCCAACCCTTTTACTGAGAGCCTATATAGCGGATAATAAGAGGATGCACCATGCACACAGCGTATTTTAACCTGCCCTTCTGCTTGACTCGGTACTGATCTCATTCGGGCTTCAATGGCCTGCCAGAGCTTCTTTGAGACCATGCTCTGGTCAGCACCCGAGTCAAGCAGTGCATGAGCTACAATGCCCTGAACTTCCACCTTTAACAGGAACCCTTCTTGCACCTGTTTTCCTTTTCCAGTCATTAGTGCTGTTCGCAATGTACAATTTCTCTGAAAATGCCCTACTTTCCCACAGTTATAACATTTTCCTTTTGACAATGGTACAACAGTATTCACACTGGTTATATTAGCTCTTAAGCCCTTTTCTGATCTTCCAAAGTTGGCTGCCCCAGCCACTTTCAGAACGCCTCCTTTCGGTTTACCGGCCAACTCTGCCTCAAAATAGCGTTCTGTAAGGATGGCTGCCTCTGCGGTGGTCTGGCAACTTTGTAGGATCAGGAAAGATTTGACTTCAGGGGGTACTGCTTCCAGGAATTGTTCCAGAACGATAGTATCGATCACGGACTCAAGAGTCTTTTTCTCTGGAACAAGTCATTTCCATGCTAAACCTTTAATCCTTTGATACAATGCTTTAGGTGTTTCATTAGACTTCAGCCTAGCCTCCCTAAACATTCTCTTATAGAACATTGGTGTTAGTCCTAGCCTGTCCTTAACTGCTTTCTTAACTTCATCATAGTCAGACGCTAGAGCAGCGGGCATGGCCTTATAAGCAGCTAAAGCCTCTCCCGTAAGGGACATGGCGAACCTCACTGCCCATTGTTCTAGCGGCCATTTGACAGCTCTTGCAATCCTTTGAAAGGCCTCTATAAAGTCGTCCAAATCATCATTGGTTGTTAACTGTCCAAAAGCTAAGGCTCCACAGTCTTGTGGTCCTACCACCATAGCAAATGAGGGACTTGCTTGTTCGGTAGCCTTCTGCTTTGCCAGTAAAACCTCCATTAACTCGACAAGGGGTTTTTGCTGGGCATGCATTGCCGTGGCTGTCTGTTCTTGCGTGCGATGAGCCAGCTCCATCTGCTTTTCAAACTGGTTAGACATCCAGCGCAACACTTCTTGCGGATCCATCCTTAGGACTGTCGTTCCTGCAGAGACAAAAAAAAGAAAGCCCACCAAGTGCGGCACACCACGGCTTTCTTTTAAATCATATCTAAATGGTGGGAGGAGTGGCCTAGTGGTTGGGGCAAGGTACTTCGGGCCGGAAGGTCGGGGGTTCAAATCCCACTGGAGGACAGCAACCTTGGGCCGGAAGGACTGGGGTTTCTAGTCCCACAGGTGCTCCTTGTGGTCTTGGGCAAGCCACTTAACCCTCCATAGCCCATGTTCCCTGTAAAATAGTTCTGTGTGCTGTGCTTTCCTGTCTAATCAATGTGTTTATAACTCAAAAATTTCCTGTCATGATTTGACAATTTCCAATCTGTAATCAAACCGCTGCTGATCGCTGGAAGTAGCGGTATACAAATGTATACTAAATAAAATAAATAAATAAATAAATAAACTGCAGAACAGTAGCTCTCTTTCTCACTTTTGAATCCACCACACCCGTGCCCAGTTACCCATTACCTTGGCACAGTGTAGATTCTGGCCTTGAGAAAGGAGTCTATCCTTTGAGTCCTGGTCCTCCTGGCCGATTTGCCAGCGAATCTCCGATAGCTCTCCACCAACAGCTTAGCAAATTTTCTTTTCCCCTTGTACAAACTTCTGGTGTCTTTTTTTTTTTTTTCAGTTGGGATGTCCTTTGTATTCCAAGCGGAAAATCCTCACAACTACGCCACTTGTCACCTGGGGGCCAACCCAGCGCCTAGGGCACAGAGGGTTGGTCTGCCTGGGGATTCTAATTCAGGGAGTATGGCATGGCATTTGCTCCTGCAATGCCTTATGGGAATAGTAGTCCCTTTTACCCTCTGAGAAAAGAAGAAATTGTAGTCGAGTGGTTTCAGGCAAATGACAAGGATTTATTTCCCTTTCCAAGAAGATTAAGTGCATGTGGAAAACTTAGGACAGTTGCCATATAATTGGCCTGAGGAATACATTCAGGAACTAAGGTAACCAGGCTCTTTAGCTTCAGGCTTTAAAATGTGCAGTGCTCAGTACAAACAAAAGCAAACAACAGCGTCAGCTGGGTGTGTCTGCAAGCTGCTATACTGCGTTTTAAAACAAACTTCTTCTCTGCCTTCATGTGGCTTCACTATGTAGCAGTCTTAATGAGCAGGGCTGTAAAGTACCATATATACTGGAGTTGCTGCTTGGGGAGCCTAATACTTCCTGGCAACTACAAGGAAATATTTTAAAACTAGGTTCAAATCTGGACAAGTTGTGAAGCCTACCTTTTGGCTTTAAAGAGGAAGGAATTCTCTGTTCTGCTGGGTCAGAAAGGGTTCCAAACACCAGTTTGTGTTTTCTTGCCTTTTAGCTTATCAGCTTCTGCCTCAGATGTATAAGTATTTTCATGCCAGTATGTCTCTCTCCCTGGAGCCTCTGAGTTTTCCCAAGCCAGCCTCTCAGGAGGTTTCTCCTTCCTCCTGCCTTTACTGGACGGCACCGGCCCTGTGTTGCTCACACCTGGCTTCTGGGCTTTGGCTTTCTTGGTCCTTACTCCTCCTTGACTCCTTTTGGTCAGCGTGCTCCCTTGCTTGATCCCCTGCTGGATCCCTTGCCTTTGTCTTTGCTCTTGTCCTGGCGTCTCTCCCTCAGAGCTTCCTTGGAACTCCTGCTCCTTCTCTTCCTCCTTCCTCCTCATCCTCCTGCTGGTCAAATCTAATGACCACTTTTTATAATCCTGCTTCTCAGGGCTTAGCTCCGCCCCTCCCCCAACCAGGTGTTTCTCATTAACTCCTGAGCTTGGGGATACGTTACAGCATGGGCGTGCCTGTTCAGCTTGTGACTCTTTTTGTTTACCTTTTCCTTGAAAACATTGAGCCATGTGCTCTGACTGCCTGTCAGTTTCTGAAACGAAATCCTCTTCTCTCCCTATCTCCATAGGCTCAGAAGGGTCTTCTACATGACAGAACGTATGACCTAGATTTGCCACTATTGGAAACAGGATACTGGGCTTGATGGACCTTGGTCTGACCCAGTATGGCATATCTTATGTTCTTATGTTCTCTCGCAGCATTCCACTTGTTCATGAGGAAGAATTTATTGATTGAAATCATGATGTGGACGAGCAAACAAGGAAGACACATTTATGACGACACCTGGAAAGATTTGACAGACGGAGAATTTCAATGTTTTCTTGGACTTCTGATCCTCTCAGGCGTGTACAAGTCACGAAATGAATCCATAGTTCAGTTGTGGAAGCGTGAAGATAGTAATTCTGTTTTCAGCAAAAATATGGCCCGTAACCATTTTCAGCAAATTTCTTGTGCTCTCAGATTTGATTATGCAACCAACAGACGTGAACAACGAGGCGTGGATAAGCTTGCTCCAATCAGACATGTTTTTGATACCTGGGAAGCAACTCTAAATGACGCCTTTGTTCCTTGTGAAAATGTTACCGTGGATGAGCAACTGCTTACATTTCGTGGCCGTGTTCCGTTCAGACAATATATTCCCAGCAAACCTGGGAAATATGGCATAAAGCTATGAATGTTGTGTGACAGTGCAACGTCATATGTTCTGCGTCTTCAAGTATATACAGGAGGGAACTCGGACAAAACAGGGAACAGAATCAGGGTGAAAAGGTTGTGCTGCAACTCACTGAAGGATTGACGCGATCTGGCAGAAATGTTACTGTTGACAATTTCTTCTGCAGTTTATCCCTGTCATGGAAATTGCTAGAAAAACAAATGACACTTTTGGGGACAATTCGAAAGAACAGAAAATAATTACCTCCAGAATTTGTAAAAGCAAAGGGCCGAGAGGTATTCACTTCACTGTTTGCCTTTCGCGATGACGCCACTCTGGTTTCCTATTGCCCGAAGAAAGGAAAAGTGGTGTTCTTCTGAGCAGTTTGATGGATCAAGAAGAAGTAGATAACACACGTCCAGACAAAAAAAACACGCATGATCTTGGACCATAATTCTAGTAAAGGTGGAGTAGATACGACAGATCAAATGTTGTGCACGTATACCACAAAACGAATGACAAGATGCTGGCCAGTGACAATCTTCTACAACATGCTGAACATCAGTGCTTTGAATGCCTTCATTGTTTGGATGTCACTAAATCTAGAATGGCAGTCCAAATCAAAGCACAGACGTCATCTATTCCTCTTGGAATTAGGAAAGCAGCTGCTTCAGAGTAATTGCAGCAAGACTTCTTCCAGCATTGAAGAAGCCACTGAAGCTGTTTGCAATGTCGGGATCCCAAAGAAAAGGGCAAGGTGTCAGTGCTGTTTCAGAGAAAAAGACAAGAAAAGCAACATAGTTTGCGCCTCCTGCAAGCGCAATGTTTGCAAAGAACATTCAGAAATTGTCTGTGTCTCATGCAAATGACTGTAGTACTTGACTGTTTTCATCAAGTGCATGCAAAAACTGCTTTCATGGCAACTCTTCTTCATGTAATTTTATGATAAAGCATTAAATTTCAAAACATTTATTTTTTTTATTTATTTTATTTTATTTATTTGGCATAAATTTATACACCGCTCCTTCCAGCGATTTAACCTTCATATAATAAATAATTAATTCAGAATAATATTTTGTCTGTTTAGTTTAAATTTTTCATGGTTAACAATTAAAATTCATTGTGGGGTCGTTTATGACCCCAACAGTATTCAGTGTGTGCAAAAAATCTCAGTAATTCCAGGGTTACATAGTTTACCCTGTAGCTTCATTACATGTCCCCTAGTCTTTCTATATTCTGATAACGTAAACAATCGATCTACATTTACCCGTTCCACTCCGTTCATTAATTTATAGACTTCTATCATATCTCCCCTCAGCCGTCTCTTTTCGAGGTTAAAGAGCCATAACCTTTTTAGCCTTTCTTCATATGAGTATCCTTCCATCCCCTTTACCATTTTGGTGGCTCTTCTCTATACCCACTGTATGGAACTGCCGAGCATGTTAAGAACCATTGAAGACAGAACCGATTTCCAGAAAGAACTGAAAACTTACATCTTTGTTTTTCTTTCTTTTTTTTTTCAAGTTTAAATTCCGTTTATTAAGAAACTTCAAAGAAAATACAGATAGTCCAACAAGCATTTACATATAAAATACAAAAGAAAAACTAAACAGGGCATCCGTAATAAAGTCCACATCAGGAGAAGCATGTGAGTAAACAGAGGACGCTAACTCAGAATATACAAACTCTTTTTGACCTATCTACTACTGAAATAATCCATAATTAAGAACCCTGCGAACCATGTGATAGGAGAAAGGACTCTAATGCCGATGTCTCCAGGAAAACTTACTTGGTGCCCTGAAAGGTAACTAAACACTTGCATGGAAATTTAAGGAAAAAAGTGGCACCAAGGGCTAAAACGTGAGGCTTCAACGCTAAAAAAGCCCTACGTCATAGCTGAGTTTTCCTGGAGACATCGGGAAAGATACTAACCCTCCCTCCAAAAAAACTTACATCTTTCAAGAAGTATTTGGATCAGACACTTAACCAAACCTAACAATGTTTAGAAAACCCCAACTCCATAACTGTTCTCTGTAAATAGTTTAATTCATTAAGCTACAGAAATTACCATTATTAAGTAATAATGTACATAAGTTAAGGTTCAATGTAAGCAAGCTATTCCCAGCTGTTCAATGTAAACCGCTTTGATACACTGAAAAGTGGGATAAAAGAAATGTTAAATAAATAAAATAAAATCTGGAGATATTCAGCAGCCATCTCCTGTCTGCAAACCGGCTAAATGGCGTTGAAAATGTCCCCCACTGTCACTGGGGACTGAATATTATTCTGTATAGATATTTTGGTGAATGGGTATTTGAAAATATCTGTGAGCCAAGGGAGGTTGTTAATTGAAGTCTCTTTCCACACACTCCAAATATTTTCTTTTTCATTGCAATACATATTTTCCTTTTGCACTGAGTATCACCCAATCATCTATCCTCATTACAGCTAACCCTTGGAATTATTCCACTTTTTGCCCTCTAGAAGTTAAATTGATTGACTTGAGCACAGAGTAATGGGAGAATGAATATATTTTTTGTTGAACGTATGTTTGCACACAGGCTGAGGACTGTCAGCAGACACCTTTTTCTGGCATCTTGCAAGAGTAAAATTTGCAGTGTCTGAATGACTAGACTCAGTGGAGCAATAGCATCGTGTTTAGGAAGTTACCATGTTGCGTAATATTTTTTTTCAACCTGCCAGTCTTTCATTTTTGTTAAGTAGCATGGAACAACTTTCTATATTGTCTAATGCTCACATTTTGAGCTTCTAGGATTTATTTATTTATTTAGACAGATTTGTATACCACCTTATCCTACAATCAAAGTGGTTACGTCACAATTGGAGGGTTACATTTAACATGGGGGTATTTTACAACATTTAACATGAGGGTATTTAACAGCATATAGACAGCACAATTGGAGGGTTACATTTAGTATGAGGGCACGTCACAAGCTATTGGGATAGCCTAATGGTTAAAGTTCAAATCCCACTGCTACTATTGTTGATAGTCTGCTCCATTCTCCTCTGGATGCTTCACAGCTAAAATGAACACTTTCCTAGGTGGAATAAACCTTCCCAAATGACCTGCAAAGGGCATGCTTCACTTACCTAATATTCACACTTGTTACCAAACAGGCATAACTGTCTATAGATTCAGTGTAGGTGCAATTTCTCCAGATTTGTACCAGCATTTTATAAAAACACGTGAAGTGGCATTTTAGAAAGGATGTCTAGGAAGAATCTCGGACGTCTAGAGCATAATGTCCAAAAATCCAGGACAGTGGTAGCAGTGAAGCAAGGCACAAATACGTTTCTTCTAAAATTGCTCCATCTCGGCCCTGAAAGATGAATGTCCCAGTAAATGGATCTGGCCATGGGTCTGTGCAGATAGCAAGACCAGGTACATGCATGGGTGTAGGCCATTTCACAAATGTGGACACCCCCGAATTGCATCAGCACAGAACTGGGCTCTTGGACATGCCGGCCGGGGTATTTCAGAAATGAGGCAACTATGTTATGAGACCAGCATGTCCTGACTGGCCATTTCAGATAATCTGATGTGCAGCAGCGGGCCAGTAATACGTTTGGAATATTTACACGCAGATTTCTTCAGCCAGGAAGTATTTACTGTGGCAATGAAAGCACATTTTGCTCTCCCCCAGAAGCATTGCAGTGAGCACTGTTCTGCACTTTATTCGTGGTCAGGAGCGGGTATAAGCATGGATACCTCAGCATCCCTAGCCTGACATGCTTGTGCCATTCCAAAATCGCACTGTGACATGCATCTCCCTTGCTCAACCACCCTCTCGTGCTACACATAGGGGTATGTTTACTAAACTGCGGTAATGTTACATAACACACGTTACGTAACGTTAACGATCGTAGATGTTCTGCGGCACGGTAAACACCGCAGAAGGTGGCGAGAGGGCGGAGAGAAGGGGTCAATGGGTGGAGTGTGGGCGGGGAGAGGCTTCATTCACACTAACGCGCTGATCTGAAGAGCTGAATCCTAACGCAATTGAAAACCTGCCGTTAGATGCGCATACGAGTATGCAGGAGAGAGAAACCATTTACATGTCAGCAATGTACAGCCCAGGCAGGGAGCCCAAAATCTGTGATAGTAGTGCTCCATGTACAGCAATACCATAGTGCAGGGCCGGATTTACCTTGAGTGAGGCCCTACGCCAACAAAAATTGTGGGCCCCCAGAAAAGATAAAAACGAGCACGCCGGATCAGCTGCGCGCTGTTGGCCCTGACGTCATAATTAAACTGGGAATCCCAAAAGCCAAACTTGGAATGTACAACACTGTAGAAATAAACTATACATTAATTTGCTCTTGTACTAAAAGCGCAGACGTTAATGATGCACATTTACCAGAGCTGACATATTCCAATTAATAAATTCAAAATAAAGAGATATTTTTCTACCTTTTGTGCATTTTTTTTCAGCTGCAATTGCTCCAGCCACTTTCTTCTGGTTTCTGTGTCAGCCCACCTCCAGTCTTAACCCCCCCCCCCAGCCCAGTTCCAGTTCCAGTTCCAGTTCCAGTCCCAGTCCCCCCCCCCCCATCGGCTCAAGTAAACTTTAATAAAAAAAATAAAACGCTGGCTGCTGCCGCTGCAACAGCATGGACTGTCCCGCGGGGCCCCCTCTGCCCAGCTGAATCCCTCCCTAGCATGGACTGTCCCGCGGGGCCCCCGCTACCCAGCTGAGCCCCTCTGTGCCGGCTTTGAGAGGCGCGAAGGGAGAGTGTCTCCCTCGCGTCTCTGTTAAGCCCGCAGGGGCAGATGGGAAACGTTTAAAGGGTCAGCGCCAATCTGCTGGTGGTCAGGGAGCTGTGCTGTTTGCCACTGGAAGAGGAAGCGTCCAGGTGGCAGTTGCCTATGCAGCAGTCCAGGATGTGCCTATCTAGGCCTCCATCCCCGGCTAGCCAGCCTTACCTCTCTCTGCTCCGTGCCAGGAAGGAAAGGAATCCAGGGAATGGGCTAAGAAGGCCCAAGCGGCTGCCCCCCGGCACCCGTGACGAAGCTGGCTTCTCTCCCATGACACAGGAGTCCTGAATATGGAAGCCCCGCGGCAGTTCAAGACGTGCCTAACAAGGCCTCCGTCTCTGGCCCCCGCTAAAAAGCTGCTCCGGATACCTTCCATTCACGCGGGGAGGACATGTGGGCATCATCCTTGCTCCTCCAGGCTATCAAACTGCATCTAGGAAGCAGAACGAGTATGGCAAAGCACCCTCTCTGCTTCCCCAGCAGGCACACGTGGGACCCTCTTGGAGGCGGCCATCTTGTGCCCAGCATTCCTTCTGCCCCCGCTGTTTCCATTGGCTGGACGGCCCTGACTGAGCACCCCCCAGCGAGTATCGGCTCAGGTGCAGGCTGCCCCTCCTACTCTGATTGGACCGTCCATGGGCCCCACCCTGCGAGCCGCGATTGGCTCCTGCTTCGGTACCGCCCCACAGCTTGGGCACCGCCCCGCGAGCCGCGATTGGCTCCTGCTTCGATACCGCCCCACAGCTTGGGCACCGCCCCGCAAGCCGCGATTGGCTCCAACTCCCAAAGGACAGCCCACTACTCCCCTCTGAGTCGGCACCGACGAAGGAGTTCTCTTCACGCCGGCACAGTTCCAGCTCCCGGGGCAGCACTCCGCGCCGACACAGTTCCGGCTCCCGGGGCAGCTCTCTTTTATTTAATTTTAAAAAAGCTAACACTTTGTTTAATTTTTGTGGGCCCTTGCCAGCTGTGGGCCCTACGCCACGGCGTAACTGGCGTATAGGTAAATCCGGCCCTGCCATAGTGCCAAAGTATGAATGGCCACTATGGCGATGGTGCAAATGGGGCATAGGGGGCCGCAGGCGGGACATGTAGCATGGGCAGCTGGGGCATGGGGTGAGCCAGGCAGGCGCCTAGGTGGCACATAGGAACATAGACACCGGAGATCAGCTAGACAGCAGTTAACCAAGGCCAAACACAATCCACCAGTATCTACCTGGTCCACCCTAGCCAATAGTCTCTAGGGCACAGACTTGACATCCCCCCAGCCATCCCACCCCCATGTGGAGGGGACATAATAGTGGTAGGCAGAGATGGGGGGATGTCCATGTATGCCCCCCCACCCCGGAACCTGCTCCCTAGGGCGGGCACCTACCTACACAGTGGATGGCCTGGGACTACGCACTACCAGCACCGACAGAAAAAGGCCACGTCAGCTTGGCAGGGGGGCGTGTGCCCATACTGGAGGGGGCAGTGCCACCTCCCTACAGTGGAGCTAGGCCATGCTCTGCATCAGTACGTGGTGTGCAGTGCAACATAAAAGGTCTGACTGAGGAAAAGTGCAGGTAGCCCCAGGGACTACCATGCATCTGTGGCAACAGTGGGGTGCAGTACACCCAGCCAGTGTGTCCAGGAGCAGAGGGTCACAGGTGCAAGTCCCAGCTGTGGTTCCTGCAGAGCATGTCCATATATTTTACCCTACAATGCAGATACAACAGCAACATGTGCAAAGCCCAAAGCATCGGCGAACAGGGGTGCAAACACCCACTCACACAGGCTCCACAATCCAATGATGCATGGAGCAGCAGGCTGTTGGCCCCAGCATTGGGATGATGTTATCACCAGAGCACTACTACTACCCCCTGCACACTTTAGCAATGTCGGCACTGTGATCAGGACTAGTGTGGCGGGCAGGGCTGCCAACCACCCCTATCTTTGTATAATGCTGCAAAAGGAGTGAGCGTGTTTGTATGTCTATCCATTATTCTGTGGCTTCTCACACTTCACTGGGCCCAAAATGTCCCACTGTTTCCAGCGTTAGCCTGATTAGATGCATAATGAGGAGCAAAGTATTCTGGGTATGGCCCGGACAGGGCAGATTGGCCAGGATGCATCTTCACAGGGTGTGGGGCAATGGCTAGGACACTGTAGTGCCTGACCACCACCTGCATGGACAGGGTTGCCATAGCATGGCATGCTGGGAGGGCACTCACTCTGAACGAGCAGTGATCATGGCAGGTCTAGGTTCCCACATAGCGCTCTACACTATTTGTCTCTAGTGATATATTTGTGTTCCCCAGTGCTGTGGTCCTAATCACTGGGATGCCTGCTTGCTGCACATAGTTCCTGGTGGACTGTCTGCAGTTAGACTGTGCATGGTTGGAGCACCTTTAAGGTACAGTCTGACTGTGCTGTCTGCTGGTGACTGGCAGACAGTGGTGGTGGGCACTTGAGGTTTCCAGACCTAACCCCAGCATTGCTGCTGGTCTGCCACTGTCGCAGTCATAGGTATTGCCTCTGGCCCACCAACTCTGGAGGGCAGTCTCGTACAAACAGAATGGAGGTTGCTTCCCTGGGGCGGGGGCACTGTTCTTTACCTACGAACGAGTGATGTTGGCCTTTTGGGGGATGTAGTGTACACCACTGTGACTTATACAGCCACTGCTACACACACCTCATGCAATTCTAGGAACCCCTCTGCCCTGATAACAGCTGCCCATGTCAGCCAGACCCTCACATGGGGTACACACTAATCTGGCTGGTGTCTGGTCCCACAGGGCCACATGTGACTGCAGGATACAGATGGACACCAAATTACCTTTGGCTGCACTGCACAGAACACCTGTCACACACTGGTAGTGATGGGGATGTACAGCAGGACCTAGCTCTAGCACCACATGTACTGCGGACCTAGTGCTGGGCACCAATCCTATCCCTCAGGGTGACCACAGAACCTGCACAATGGCATGGTCTGTAGCTACTCTGTGCCAGTATCACACACTGGCAGTTCGTCTTTCCCAGCTGAGGTACCAGAGAGGTGCAGACCCCATTTGGTGATCAGCTGTAGACAGCTATTCAGCATGTGCATTGCATCATGGGTACTGCTGTGACATACACCATGGAGGTATAGCCTACTGGTTAATACATTGCCATTCTTGGCAGTGTTCATTGGTTCAGTTCCTCATTGTTCCCTCCTCTCATGCCTGTCCTACTCAAATAGTGTGCATGCCTGTAGAGGTCATATTTTTGCAGATCTGCGCTTCCAGCCCATAATACCCTCGCCACAATTGCCAACATTCCCTCAGTCCGTCTATCTGTGTCTGTCAGCTGTGTAGAGTCCTGTCTGCCTGTGCAGGCTGCCAGCCCATGTCCTGCACTGCTACCCTTCCTGCATTACGCCTCATCGTGCTTGCCTCGCCTGGGCCTGATCTGCATGGCACCACCACTCCTCTGTCCACCCATCATTGTAACTATCCTGCCACCTCCGCCTCCACTGGGGGACACATATTCCCATTGTCTCTGTTCCGCACAGGTCATGCATGTTATCCTGAGGCACCTTGCAGTCCCTAGGGCACACTAACCTAGGACACCATAACCTATGGTTCCATAGCCCAGGGTGCCTTCTGCGGTGCTTTGTCCAAGGGTGCCTAATATGGCACTTAGCCTAGGAGGCCCTATAGGGCGCCTTCTGAGGCACCTTACATGGCACCTTACTAGGCACCTTATAAGGCACCTTACAAGGTGCCTTGCAAGGCGCTTTACAAAGCGCCTTGTAATGCTCGTTATTCTAAGGCGCCTTGTAACGCGCGTTCTCAGCTTGCTGTAACGATGCACCGCCCATGCCTTTATATGGGCATCTCTACCTTTACCGCGGAACCTACCGTGAATGACATTACAGCAGTTTAGTAAACATACCCCATAATGTGCTTGCGCCAGGGATGTCTATATACCCAGCTTACTAAAATGGCTCTGGAGACGTCTCTATGATCTGAACTCCACAATGCCCGTTTTCAGATATCCAACTCACAAAAAGGGCTTC
Organism: Ichthyophis bannanicus; assembly: GCA_033557465.1. NCBI lineage: Eukaryota > Metazoa > Chordata > Amphibia > Gymnophiona > Ichthyophiidae > Ichthyophis > Ichthyophis bannanicus. The sequence continues at coordinate 1,812,455,483 of CM066031.1, read as the reverse complement.
TAAAATTAGCCCATAACCAACTAAATGATAAACTAAAAATAGGTATCTTGTCCACCTCCAAATCAGGTTAAAAGAAAGAAAAAAATACTTTACCATTTCATTGAAAATCCCACAGATCCCAGCACATAATACTTGCCAGATACCTTATTGGACAGGCTCTCTAGTCCATTCACTTTTGCAAAGCTGCCATTTGCAGTAAAGCAGGACCCACTGCATGAGCCTATTTGCATGTTCATATATATGAAGGCCCATTTTATATCGCATATTGAGATGTGATATGTCCAAGTTCAGACATTCACAGCTCCCCTGCTCTTTTACAAAGGCCTTGTTAAACAGAGCCTTTTGTAAAATACCTAGAAAAACATGGAGAGCTACACATGTATTTGCTGCCACATCCAAAACCCACAAGTGGAAAAAAGAGTCTCCTGCTCGCCTCAGATTTCCATGCCACAGCTTTTTAAAATCCAACAGCCAAGACATCATCCAGTAGACAAGATACCCTCCCCCAATTTCCCTTCCCTAGCATCCTTCAGATCTCCTGATCACAATTCTAGCATCCTTCAGATCACCTCCCCTCCCTCCCAATCACAGCCTGGACATTTATTTTATTTATTTATTTAGTATACATTTGTATACCGCTACTTCCAGTGATCAGCAGCGGTTTGATTACAGATTGGAAATTGTCAAATCATGACAGGAAATTTTTGAGGTATAAACACATTGATTAGACAGGAAAGCACAGCACACAGAGAACTATTTTACAGGGAACATGGGCTATGGAGGGTTAAGTGACTTGCCCAAGACCACAAGGAGCACCTGTGGGACTAGAAACCCCAGTCCTTCCGGCCCAAGGTTGCTGTCCTCTAGTGGGATTTGAACCCCCAACCTTCCGGCCCGAAGTACCTTGCCCCAACCACTAGGCCACTCCTCCACTCCAAACAGCCCCTCCCCATCACAACTCCCCTTGGCAGACAAGTCTTTTCCACCCTTCTATTCCAGTCCTGGCTCTTACCAGGGGTTTCTCTGGTGCCTACTGGGAGCAGGAGAGATCCCCAGTTGGTCCTCTCCTTTTGTCATCCAGGTCCAAAATGGCACATCTGAATCCTCATTAGTCTCAGAAACATAGAAACATGACGACAGAAAAAGACCACATGGCCTATCTAGTCTGTCGTTCCATATCAACAACTATAACAGTCCCCTTTTTACCTTTAGAGATCCTCTGTGTTTGTCCCATGCTTTTTTGAATTCAGTTACTGTCCTCATCTCTACCACTGCCACTGGGAGACTATTCCACGGATCCACCACTCTTTCCATAAAGAAATATTTCCGCACATCACTCCTGAATCTATCTCCCTTCACCCTCATCCCATGTCCCCTCATAGCAGAACTTGCTTTCAATTGAAAGAGGCTCTCTCCCTGAACATTGATGCCACAGAGGAATTTAAACATCTCAATCATATCACCTCTATCCCGCCTTTCCTCTAAGGTGTACATATTAAGATCCCTAAGTCTGTCCTCATATGCTTTATAATGAAGACCACTCAGTAGCCACCCTCTGCACCGACTCCATCCTGTTCACTTCCTTTTGAAGGTACGGTCTCCAGAATTGCACACCATACTCCAAATGAGGTCGCACCAAAGACTTATACAGAGGCACTATCACCTCCTTTTTTCTGCTAGCCATTCCTCTCTGTATGCATTCAAGCATCCTTCTAGCTTTTGCTGTCACCTTTTCTACCTGTTTAGCTACTTTAAGATCATCAGACACAACCATGCCCAGGTTCCGCTCTTCTTTAGTGGACAAAAGTACTTCACCTCCTATACTATATTGCTCCCTTGGATTGCTGCAGCCCAAATGCATGACCTTACATTTCTTCAAGCTTAGCTAGATCCCTCCTCATGTTATCTACACCTTCCTGTGTGTCTACTCTATTGCAGATTTTGGTATCATCCGTAAAGAGCCAAACCTTACCCGACAGCCCTTCCACTATATCACTAACAAAGATGTTAAAAAGAATCAGACCAAGGACAAATCCCTGGGGCACACCACTGGTAACATCCTTCTCCTCAGAGTGAGCTCCATTTACCTGTGCTCTTTGTCGCCTCCCACCCAACCAATTTCTAACCCAAGCAGTAACTTTAGGGTCCATCCCTAGGGTGCTCAGTTTGTTTATAAGTCACCTGTGAGGAACAGTGTCAAAGGCTTTACTGAAATCCCAATATACCACATCTAGGGCTCTCCCTCGGTCCAACTCCCTGGTCACCCAGTCAAAGAAATCAATCAGATTTGTCTGACAAGACCTGAGTCTGGTGAATCCATGCTGCCTTGGATCCTGTAATCCGCTGGACTCCAGAAACCTCACTATTTTCTCTTTCAGCAGCGTTTACAATAATTTAATCATCACCGAAGTTAAACTAACTGGCCTGTAGTTTTCAACCACATCCTTACTTCGCATTTTGTGAAAGGCACCACATGATCCTCTCTCTTTGGCACCACTCTTGACTCCAATGAGGCATTGAAAAGGTCAGTCAGTGGAGCTGCTAGAATGTCCCCAAGTTCCCTCAGTATTCTAGGGTGTATCCCATCCAGTCCCATCGCTTTGTCTACTTTAAGTTTAGCTAGTTTCTCATGAACATTCTTCTGAAATTTGTTCAAGATGTCCCTCACTTCTGTTCCCGTTTGTGGGTGTTTTCTGAGGTCCTGCTCCTGGTTCTTCATCTGTGAACACAGAACAGAAATATTTGTTAAGCAATTCCGCTTTATCCTCATAGCTTCTACATATTCCTCCCCTTCGCCCTTGAGTCTGACAGTACCACTTTTTTCCCTTCCTCTTCTCACTAACATATCTGAAAAATGTCATCCCCCCCCATTTTATTGCATTGGCTATTTCCTCCTCCTTTTGAATCTTTGCTTTCCTGACTACTTTGCTAGCTTCTCTAAGTTTTTCCAAATATAGATTTATTTATTTATTTATTTATTTAACATCTCTTATATACCGCACTATTGTCACCAGCGCGGTTTACATGTAACAAACATATACATACAAAGAACTGTAATGCATTTTACAAGTAACAGGGTTTTTGAAAACTTGGGAATAACAAGGTACAACTACATAGGCTAGCTAACTATTTACAGAATATTGAAATACATTAGTCACATTTGGATATCAGTTGGGAAAATGTCCTGGTCAGAAAAGTGTCTGTAATATTTTCATGTGCGAAGGTTAGATTGGGAAATAGCTTAGGAAGAGGTGGTGTTTGAGACTCTTTCTGAATTGTGTTAGGCTGGTTATAACTCTCAGTTCTAGTGGGAGGGCATTCCAGGTTATTGGGGCGTGGATACTGAAGGCTCTTTTGGTTGTTTCCTTAGTGTATCTGACTGTTTGTTTCGGGATTATTAATGTATTCATTGCAATTGACCTTCTGGATCTATTAGGGGTCTGTGAGTGTACAAGGTTGGTAATGGTTGATGGTGCTTGGTTGTTTATGGCTTTGAATGTAGTGATCAGTATCTTGTAGTGGATTCTTGCGTTGGTTGGTAGCCAGTGGAGTCTTTTTAGAACTGGGGTTATGTGATCTGTCTTTGATATTCCTTCAAGTACTCTGGCAGCAGTGTTCATCGCTAGTTGGAGAGGATTTAATGTTGCTTGAGGGAGTCCATATAGAATTGCATTTGCAAAGTCAATGTGAGGCATTATCAGAGCTTGGTAGACGGTTCTGAAATCTGAGGGTTCCAGTAGAGGTCGCAGGTGGCGTAATGTACGTATCTTGTGATATATTAGTTTTGTTATGTTTTTTATGTGGGCTTTCATATTGAGGTGCTGGTCAAGGGTTATACCTAGGTAGCGTAGTGTAGGTTTTACTGTTAATTCCTTGTCCTTTATCTTCACGGAGGTAGGAGGTGTGAAGTTTTGGTTTCTTGTTACAAACATCACATCAGTCTTGCTGTGGTTGATTCTTAGATTTTGGGAGATGAGCCAATCTTCTACTGCTTCGAGGCATGTTATCAATGATGTATAATCAGGGTGATTGATGGAGAATGGCATGAATAGTAGAATGTCATCTGCATATGCTAAGCAGGTGACATTAAAGGAACGAATGAGGTCACAAATGGGTTGCATGTATATATTAAACATCAACGCTGACAGAGAAGATCCTTGTGGTACCCCTTGGTCTTGAAGAAATGGTTCAGAGGTAGTTTTGTCAATTCGTACTTGTTGCCAACGGTTAGTTAGATATGATATACACCAGTCAAGTGCGGCACCAACTATTCCTTTTTCCTTAAGGCGATCGATAAGTATTTGGTGGCTTACTGAGTCGAACGCAGCTGAGATGTCCATGAATATAAGTATGAATCCTTGGTGAATGTTATCTATTCCTGTGATTAGTGTGTTGAATAGTGTGATGAGGAGGGTCTCAACTCCATGAGCCTTTCTAAATCCGTGTTGTGCAGGGTCAAGTGGAGCTTCATTGTCTATGTGCTGTTGTATTTGCCGTTGGACTACTTTCTCAATTATTTTCGCTAGGAGTGGGATACTGGATATTGGCCTGTAGGATTCTACTTTTTGGGGGTCTAATTTACTGTTTTTTAGTAATGGTCTAATTGAGGTTTGTTTGAGGCTTTGAGGAAAGGTTCCAGTTGAAAAGGATTGTTCAAGGATATTCTGTATGAAGAAGCTTACTTCATGTTTAAGATTTTTTATCCAGGCTGCCGGGCAGGGATCGCTTGCAGCGGTGGTAGCATTTATTGATGCGATAGTGTTCTCAATTTCTTTGATTGATAGTGTATTGAACTTGGTTAATGTGGTTGACTGTGAATATATATCATTCTTTGTTGGTCCAGAGGTACAAATGTTGGATGTTTTTGTCATCTTTGACTTTAGGTATTCAGCATATTCTTGCGGGTGTATTGCTTGCGTTTGTTGAGGTGTTGGTTCCTTTGCCATTGTTCTTACGATGTTGAAGAGGTCATGATGTTTATTTAATGATTTCTTTAGAAGGTTAGTATGGAATTGTTTCCTTCGATCTGCTATTTCTTGGCGATGCTTATCTAAGTATTTGCAGTAAGCTGTGTAGGCTTCAGTAGAGCGTGATCTTCTCCAGTATTTCTCGAGTCTCCAAAGATGGAGGAGGGATGTTCTTAGCTCCTTGGAATACCAGGCTACGTGTGTACGTTGGTTGGTATTTTTTGCCATGTTTGATGGTTGAGAATTGAATCTAAGGGAGTGATCCCAAGTGTTGATTAGACTGTCCAAGTCGGGTTCAGACGCTTGTAGTGTTGGGAGGAGATTATTAAGTATTTCCTCTTTGACAAAGGGGCGGAACCTCCTAGCTGTTGGTTTCGCTTGAGTAGGTTTGGATTTAGAGGAATTGGAGGAGTTGGGGATTTTGAATAAAATGAGACTGTGGTCAGACCACGGTACTGGTATTATTGAAAGGTCGTAATTGTGGTTGATGTCTGAGGTAACTTGTGGGATGAATATCAGATCAAGTATGTTTCCCATATTGTGAGTAGGATCTTTGACTATTTGGTTGTATCCAAGGTTGTCAATTGCTTCTATAAATGCTGTGGTTTGCGAGTCCTGTAGGGAGGGAAGGTTGAAATCTCCCATTATCCAATTAGATAGTCTTGGTTTTTCAGTGTTGCAGGCAAGGTCAACTATCGTTGACAGATCCTCAGCTGATGCTGTTGGAGCTCTATAGACTAGGCTGATTGAGTGCTCTTTGTTTGATATATTTAGTATATTTAGATGTGTTGAACTAATGCTGTTGTCAATTTGAAATTGTAGTTGGTTGTTAGAGATAATAAGTACTCCGCCTCCTCTTTGTTGGTTCCTATGGCACGTGTGGATAGAGAATCCTGGCGGTAGCATCTGGTTAAGAATGACATTGTCAGAATCGGTTAGCCAAGTTTCTGTGATCAACAAGATGTCGAGGTTATGTGCAGTTATGAGATTAGTTATCAGAGGCCATTTTGTGCGGATGGACCTTATATTGATAAGGGCACAGTGTAATGGTGGATGGTACTGTTGTTTTGGTTGAGGTCTTTTGGTAACGTGAAGGGCAATATGAAGTAGATGTGAGTAGTGGGTGTAGTTAGGGTTTGTTTGATTTGTTTGAGTCTTGTTTGACCATCTCCTCCAATTATTTCGTAGTATTGGTATGTATTTTTGGTCATCATTAAAGGCAATTGCTTGACCAGATAGTGCAGTGAGGAGGTAGGTGATGGTAAGGGTTACTAATGTGTGCATTCTTATAGTGAACATTGTGTGTTCTGAGAGGCGGTAGTGTTGCTAGTTGCACAAGGTTGTAGACTGTTGGTTTTGGGGTTGTAGTATTTGTAGATAATATTGATGGAACCTTAATTGTGGTGAAAAGGCGTACCAACAATATATCTGGATGCTGAGAAAAACAGTAATTGCAAATTTATGGGTAATGATACAGTATGTCTCTCTATCTACTGACAACAGTATATCTACTGGCAACAGTGTATCTCTCTGGGTAGTGGTAACTGTATGTCTCTCTATCTACTGACAACAGTAATATCTTTCTGGGTAGTGATAACAGTATGTCTCTCTATCTACTGACAACAGTATATCTATCTGGGTAGTGATAACAGTATGTCTCTCTATCTACTGACAACAGTATATCTTTCTGGGTAGTGATAACAGTATGTCTCTCTATCTACTGACAACAGTATATCTTTCTGGGTAGTGATAACAGTATGTCTCTCTATCTACTGACAACAGTAATATCTTTCTGGGTAGTGATAACTGTATGTCTCTCTATCTACTGACAACAGTAATATCTTTCTGGGTAGTAATAACAGTATGTCTCTCTATCTACTGACAACAGTATATCTTTCTGGGTAGTGATAACAGTATGTCTCTCTATCTACTGACAACAGTATATCTTTCTGGGTAGTGATAACAGTATGTCTCTCTATCTACTGACAACAGTATATCACTCTTGGTGCTGACGACAGTAAATTCTTTCTGGCTACTGGGAACGATATTTGCAACTGATGAGTACTGATACTTATAATTACTAACAATAGTATGCAAAACTTTATGGGGGATGTGCAAGAAGTCAGTTAAAGATAGTTCCTTTATACATAGTATACTTGCTGTGCTCAGAGAGGGATCCAGTTCTGAGGGGGAGCGAGCTCGACCGTGAGGGAGCTCAAGCTGCTCGATTTTGGATGAGCTTCAAGATGGCGATTTGCTTGTGGGATGTTGAGGCGTTGGGTTAACGTTCTTTTTCCGCCTATCGTGCCCCGCCTAAGGGCCACGCCAAAGGGCCCTCTTGCGAGGCCCTCAGGCGCGGGCCCGCAAGGCGCGGGCGCGCTTGCGCGCGGCTGCTATTTACTGCGCCTCTGGGTCCTCCCACGGCCCGGATTGGGCCGGAGATTGTAGGAGCGGGAAAACGCTCGTTGCTTGCTCGACCCCGACTGGGGAGCTGATGCGGCTGGATCTTGAGCCGAAAAGGGCCTTCTCCTGCCCGCGGCTGCTTTTTACTGCGCCTCTGGGTCCTCCCACGGCCCGGATTGGGCCGGAGTTGTAGGAGCAGGAAAACGCTCGTTGCTTGCTCGACCCCGACTGGGGAGCTGATGCGGCTGGATCTTGAGCCGAAAAGGGCCTTCTCCTGCCCGCGGCTGCTTTTTACTGCGCCTCTGGGTCCTCCCACGGCCCGGATTGGGCCGGAGATTGTAGGAGCGGGAAAACGCTCGTTGCTTGCTCGACCCCGACTGGGGAGCTGATGCGGCTGGATCTTGAGCCGAAAAGGGCCTTCTCCTGCCCGCGGCTGCTATTTACTGCGCCTCTGGGTCCTCCCACGGCCCGGATTGGGCCGGAGATTGTAGGAGCGGGAAAACGCTCGTTGCTTGCTCGACCCCGACTGGGGAGCTGATGCGGCTGGATCTTGAGCCGAAAAGGGCCTTCTCCTGCCCGCGGCTGCTTTTTACTGCGCCTCTGGGTCCTCCCACGGCTCGGATTGGGCCGGAGTTGTAGGAGCGGGAAAACGCTCGTTGCTTGCTCGACCCCGACTGGGGAGCTGATGCGGCTGGATCTTGTCTTCCTCTCTCTGTGATCTCTTGTATTTCATGAAGGCCTCCCTCTTTTTCTTCACTTTTTCAGCTACTTCCTTAGAAAACCATAGCGGTCTCCTGTTCCTTTTGCCTTTATTTACCATTTTAACAAAAAGGTTGGTTGCCCTTAAAATACCCCCTTTCAGTTTTGCCCACTGTTTTTCTACATCCCCCAGCTGTTCCCATCCCACTAACGACTCCCTGAGGTATTGGCCCATCTTCGCAAAGTTAGTCTTCCTAAAGTCTAAGACCCTCACCTTTAAATGGATTCCAACAACCCTAGTCCTAATACTGAACCACACCATCTGGTGATCACTGGATGCAAAATGATGTCCCACTACAACATCAGAAACACTTTCACCATTGGTAAGCACCAAGTCCAGTCTTGTGGTACTTATGCTAGGGGTCATGTTGGGAGTCTGGAGGAAGTCAGAGTTGAGAGCAGCGGGGGGGTGGGGGAGTGTCTGGAGAGAGTGGGGGCAGAGGGATTCCATCAGTCTGTACACCTGTCCCTTCAAGCTGCCACTCGTGTGTGCTTCGGGGCAGATGTAAAATCCAACAGGAATTAAAAAGAAAAGGTCCATGTCTACTTGTTTGGCATGCCCAAACCATCCCCAAGTCATAACCTCTAGAATTCATAGAAACATAGAAACATGTCCTTCCATCAACTACAATAGTGCCCTTTTTTCCTTTAGAGATCCTCTGTTTGTCTCATTCTTTTTTGAATTCAGATACTGTCCTCTTCTCGACCACCTCCACTGGGAGACTATTAAACTCATCTACCACTATTTCCTTAAAGAAATATTTCTGCATATTATTCCTGAGTCTATCCTCTTTCACCCTCATCCTATGTCGCCTCGTGGCAGAGCTTGCTTTCAGTCGGAAGGGACTCGCCTGCTGTGCATTTATGCCATGGAGGTTTTTAAACTTCTCTATCATATCTCTCCTATTCTGCCTTTCATCTAAAGTATACATATTAAGATATGCTTCATAACGAAGACCACTAACCATTTTAGTAGGCACCCTCTGCAGATTCCAATCTGCTTATATCCTTTTGAAGGGCAGTCTCCAGAATTGCACACAATACTCCAAATGAGATCGTACCAAAGACTTAAACAGAGGCATTATCATCTCCTCTTTTTTCTGTTGGACATTCCTCTCCCTATACACCCAAGCATCCTTCTGGTTTCTGCTGTCACCTTTTTTACCTGTTTAGCTACTTTATGATCATCAGACACAATTACGCCAAGGTCCCGCTCTTCTTTCGTGGGCAGAAGTACCTCACCCCCTACACTGTACTGCTCCTTTGGATTTTTGCAGCTCAAATGCATGACTCTGCATTTTTTAGCATTAAATATCAGCTGCCAACTTCTAAACCATACTTCAAGCTTATCTAGATCCCTCAAAATATTATCTATTCCTTCCTGGGTGTCTACTCTATTGCAGATTTTGGTATCATCCGCAAAGAGGAAAACCTTACCAGACAGCCCTTCTGTAATATCACTAACAAAGATGTTAAAAAGAATCGGACCAAGGACAGATCCCTGGGGCACACCACTGGTAATGTCCTTCTCCTCAGAATGAGCTCCATTCACCTGTTCCCTTTGTCATGTCCCCAACAACCAGTTTCTAACCCAATCAGTAACTTTAGGGTCCATTCTTAGGGTGCTCAGTTTGTTATAAGTCGCTTGTGCGGAATGGTATCAAAGGCTTTACTGAAATCTAAGTATACCACATCTAGGGCTTTCCCTCTGTCCAGTTCCCTGGTCATCCAATCAAAGAGGTAAAACTAACCAGCCTGTAGTTCTCAATGTCAGCCTTACATCCTCTTTTGTGCAAAGGGACCACATGTTCCTTTCTCTAGTCCTCTGGCACCCACTCCCAACTCCAAAGAAGCACTGAAAAGGTCAGACAGTGGAGCCGCTAGAACTTCCCCAAGTTCTCTTGTTCCCTTAGTATTCTTGGATGTAGCCCATCTGGACCCATTGCTTTGCCTGCTTTTAATTTAGTTAGTTCCTCGTGAACACAGTCTTCTGAAAATCATTCGAGATCCCCATTATTTCTGTTACTATTTGTGGGTGTTTTCTGAGGTCCTGCTCCTGGCCCTTCATCTGTGAAGACAGATGAGAAACATTTGTTAAGCAATTCTGCTTTATCCTCATCAGTTTCTGCATATTCCTCCTCTTTACCCTTGAGTCTGACAATACCACTTTTGCCCTTCCTCTTCTCACTAACGTATCTGAAAAATGTCTTATCCCTCCATTTTATTGCATTGGCTATTTCCTCCTCTTTTTGAATCTTTGCTTTCCTGACTACTTTGCTAGCTTCTCTAAGGGGTATGTTTACTAAACTGCGTTAGTGCAAATCGCATTAGGAGCCGCGTTAGTGAAAGGAAAGCCAAAAAAGGACATGGGCGGGACATCGTAACCACTAACGCGCGTTCCAAAAACTAACGAGCGTTACAGGGCACCGTGGCGCGTTACTGCGCGTTAATCGTATGAAGGCGTACAGACACAAATCACTGAAACAGAGCTGTAGCACAATGGTTAGTGTACTGACCGCTGTTACAGGCAGCATGGGCTCGAGTCCCCAGTGTACCTAACGCAGAAGGCTGGCCCAGGCATCGCCCTGTACAGTACATAGGGAATGAGGAGGCATGTTTTTCTTTACGTTGATTAGTGGTGTCAGAAACACACCCTCGCAGTGTGCCTAGCCACGTGCGTGGCTGCGTGCGTTGTTACGGGCGTAGCCCTGTGTGTAGCTACATGCGTTGGTGCATGCGTACGTATATGTGTTTTTACCAGCATGGGCACCTAATATTACAGACTCTTTAGGGTGTCTTGCACCTATGCATTATGCTAACAGATGTACGTGTGATGGCCTATGGTGTATCTGAGCCTGTGAGCAGGTGCTGGATTTACCCAGGGTTGGATTGTGCCAGTCACACCCATGATGCACTGCACATGCAAATCAGCCATCCACAGATACACACCATGGGGAATGCACCCCCACAGCACCTCTGCCTGGTAGGGGGAAGTGACCATGTGCACCCCCACAGCACCTCGGCCTGGTAGGGGGTACTGACCATGTGTTGTACTGGCACAGAGTAGCTACACACCGTCACATTGTGCGTGTACTGTGCTCACCCTGAGGGTGCAGTGAGGTGCCCAGCACCAGATCCACAGCACCGTCCATAGCTGTAAGAGGCCATGGCACAGGTCCAAAGCAGTGTTAATGTGTGAGATAGGTAGTTTCTGCATAAACACCTTGGATATCTCTGTCTGTTTCAGTCAGGTGTTGCCCCCATGGACCCATAGGTGGCCCATGTACCACCACCCCCCTCCCCAGTGCCAAGGGCAGCAAACAGGGTCTCCTAAAAATAGATCCACATTCTACTTCCCTGCAAAGGTGGCAGTAGAGGGAAATATCAACCCCAGTCCTGCTGAGGAACAGACACCCCAGAGGGCAGTCAATGCAGCTCTGTACACATCCATAACACTATAGCAGACAGACATTAGTCCTGGATATGGTAAGCTGCACCCCACCACTATCTGATATCCTCCTGCTGCAAGCCATCAGCCACTGCACCCTGCAAACCACTCCATCAAGACACATACCAACTGCAAACAGTCTGCTAGTTAGTCAATAATGCATGTGCCCAGTGGAGATGCATGCACCCAGAACTGGGATGTCAGCATACACAGCAAGCAGATAAATCAGTGACTGGGCCCCAAAAGGAAACCCATATCTAGCACATGAGAAAAATACTATATAGCACTATGGGGGTGCCTAGCCATGCTGTGGGCACTGCACAGTCAGGGTGAGAATGATCTCTCAGCAGGACATACTGAGGTCACCCTGTCTGTGTAGGTGGTGGCCGGCCACTAAAATGTCCCAGTCAGTGCCCTATGCCCTGTGCAGATGCACCCTGGCCAGGCCACCCTGTCCGGCCTATACCCATGGTAGCTTGCTCCTCATTATGCACATTGGCAGCCCAATACTGGCAACATTGCTGGCAGTGTGGGCTGTGGAAGGTGTTTGCAGCCACCACACACTGGATAGACAGACAGCCACCCCCACATCTATGCCAGAATTGTGCTACTATAGAGGTGTTCAGCAGCCATACCCACCACACCAGTCCTGGGCACAGTACAGGCATGGATATGGTACGCAATACTGTTGGGGGTCACTCCCCAGGGTGGTAAACACTGTCAGAGACCAGACCTGCAGCACACACCGCAGGCATCAGAATGATTGTTATGGTGGAGCTCAATGAGCAAAATGTGCTTAACGTAGGAATTGATATCTGCCAGTTATCATAGGAAACGTTTGATAGCTGTGTACCATATACCCAGGTGTAGGGTGGCATTGCTAAGGTATGCAACTGCTAGTATTGGGAGATACAGGCAGAGCCCAATGTCCTGCCTCTCCAGGAGGCATTGGCCAATGGGGCCTGTGGGTGTGTGTGGGTGTGTCTGGCCCTGTTGGCTGCTGCTTTACGGCAGAGTTTCCCAACTCCAGTCCTGGTGTTCCAAACACTGTTCGGGTTTTCATGCTGTCCCTCATAAATATGCATGAGCTACATCTGCATACCATGGGGGTGGTGCATAGATATGCAGCACAGGCATCTTTAGTAGAGGCAGCATGGAACCTGAATGGTGTGGGGCCCTCCAGGACTGCATTTGCGAGACTCTGCTCTAGGTAATGCGCCTGTGTATGGTGTCTGTGTTTGGTGTGGTAAAATATAGGCGTATTAACCATGCGTATGTTCTCTGCAATAAAGGAGTGTCTTTACTATCACTGTTTAGTGGTGGGTAAAAGTATGGGGACTGGGTTGACAGGAGCCCCAGCTGGGATTTGAATCTGTGACCCTCTGGTCCTACAGGCACTGGCTGTGTCCGTTGCACCGTACTGTGGCCACAGAGACAGTGCAGTCCCTGGAGATAGGAAAACCGGCCTGATGAGTCAGAAGCCCTGCTCTGCACAATTTTACTGTGGGCTCATTTACCTTGTATGAAGACAAAAGTGCAATTAACCTCAAAAAAGACCTCGAAAAAAGGGGCAAACACCCATAACCAAGCTGGGCAACAATGATATCATTGGGCAACATTAAAAAACACTCCCAGGAAAGCTCCAATAAAATGAAATGATTTTTGAAAGGGTCTACGGAGCGTAGACCCTTCCAAACATCATTTCTTTTTTTTGGAGCATTCCTGGGAGTGTTTTTTATTGTTTCCCATTGCTATCACTGTTGCCCAGCTGAATTATAATTTTTACAATTTTTCTTGTGGTCATTTTAAAGTTTTATTTGATATTTTGTTCTGTGCACATGTATCACACTGCTCACGTTGTGTAGTTTTCACCAGTTTTGCTGTACATTGCTGACGGAAATAGTTTCTCTTCCCTTTAATATGCCTTTAACGACAGGTTTTCATTCGCGTTGGAATTGAGCTCTGAAATTCAGCGTGTTAGTGTGAGGGGAGCCTCTCTCCACCCACTCTCCGCCCATTGACCCCTTCTCTCCGCCCACTCTCCACCTTCTGCGCTGTTTTAACGCGCCGCGGAGGTTTACGATCGTTAACTGCGGTTAACGCACGTAACGTACACTTAACAATCGTTCGCATGTCAGAACACGCGTTCTGACGTGCGAACGATCGTTAAGTGTACGTTACGCTCGTTATTCACGATTACCGCAGTTTAGTAAACATATTCCTAAGTTTTTCCAAATATAGATGCCTGCCTTCCTCTCTCTGTGATCTCTTGTATTTCATGAAGGTCTCCCTCTTTTTCTTCACCTTTTCAGATACTTCTTTCGAAAACCATAGCGGTCTCCTTTTCCCTTTACCTTTAGTTACCATTTTAACAAAAAGGTTGGTTGCCCTTAAAATATTCCTTTTCAGTTTTGCCCACTGTTTTTCTACATCCCCCAGCTGTTCCCATCCCGCTAATGACTCACTGAAGTATTGGCCCATCTTGGCAAAGTTAGTTTTCCTAAAGTCTCACACCCTCGCTTTTGAATGGATTTTATCAGTCCTAGTCCAAATACTGAACCATACTATCTGTCCATTATGGCCCCATCATGTGTGGGTCTACTACCAGTTGCCTGAATAATTCTCCCTGTAGAGAATCCAGGATTTCTTTACTTCTAGATGACACTGCAGCAGGGGATGTGCTACCTATCAGTAGCACTTCTTCTTTCCTGGCAATACTGCAAATGTCTTCTATTAAATCTGTATTCACCTCTACTCCTTGGGAGGGGTATCTGTATATAACTCCAATGCAAATGGATTTCCCATTCCCTCTTTCTAGTTTAACCCAGAATGCCTCCTCTCTTAAGAACATAAGAACATAAGATATGCCATACTGGGTCAGATCAAGGTCCATCAAGCCCAGTATCTGTTTCCAACAGTGGCCAACCTAGATCATAAGTACTTAGCAGTTTCCCCAAAAGACACAGGGGTATGTTTACTAAACCTTCTTAACGTGCGCGCTGTGCAATTATCGCGCGCTAAGGTACCTTAGCACGCGATAATGACGCTTTACAGGGCACAAATGTGCCTTAGCGTGCGCTCACGTGCGCAGCGGCGCAAACGAGCGCTGAATGCGGGGAAAGGCTCCCGGAGGGCAGAGGAAGGCTCCCCAGGGGCGTAGAGAAGGGGTCAATGGGTGGAGAGTGGGAGGGGAGAGGCTCCCCGCACACTAACGATGTGAAATTCGAGGCCAAAACTAACGCAAGTGAAAACCTCGCGTTAGAGATGTTTTAAAGGGAAAAGAAACCATTTCTGTCAGCAATGTACAGCAAAACCAGGGGAACCTACAAAAAAGTGATAAGTGTGATAGAAGTGCATGGAACAAAAGTGCAAATAAACATTGAAAATGACCCCAGCAAAATAAAAAAAAATCATAATCAAGCTGGGCAATAGTGATAGTAATGGGAAACATCAAAAAACACTTCCAAGAAAGCCCCCAAAAAAAGATATGAATTTTGGAAGGATCTACGCTCCGTCCCCATACAAGGTGAATGATCCCACAGTGAAATAGCACTGATCAGGGTTTCCCTCTCCATTGGACAGGTTTCCTATGGCATGCACATGTTCCACAACAGCAAGGCGGGCAGGTCGGAATGGGCAACTGGACAGATGCTGGGAAAGGGGATACAGAGGGCTGCAGGCGGCACATGCTGTGGTGCAGCTGGGGCACAGTGCGGACTAGGCAGATGCCTAGGTGGCACCTAGGAATGCTGAAACTGTACAGCATCCAGACAGCAACTGATGAGGGCCCAACATGGGCATGAGAGTGTTTATCACAGTGTCACAAGGGATAGTACCCAGCAGGTACCTCCAAGGGCACAGAACATTGGCAGGCGGTGTTGGGGGGAAGCGTGGACATCTATGCAGGCACCCCTACCCCAGAACACGCACCATAGGCAGCTGCCTATCTGCACACTGGATGGCTTGAGACTGCACACCACCAGCACCACCAACAGAAGGGCATGTCAGCATGGTGGCAGAGGGGTACTGATGGTGGAGGGGGGCAGTGGCAGCTGCCCAGAGCAGACCATGGCCTAGCCCTGTGTAGGTGGGTGCCATACACTGCAACAGACAGGCCCTGCCGGACAAACAGTCATGGTATCACCAGGGAATGCACTGTCTCTGTAGCAACACGGTGGTGCAGTGCACACAACCAGTGTGTTTGGAGGCAGAAGGTCACAGGTTCAAGTTCCAGCTATGGTGCCTGCCAACCCAGTCCCCATATTTTACCCACTACTACAACATGCTAATACAGACAAAGCCTTTATTGCAGATGACGTAAACATGCCCAAAACACCTACATTTTACCCTACAGAGCAAAGACACCATAAACAGGCGCATTACCTAGAGCAGAGTCTCCCAAATGCAGTCCTGGAGGGCCAAACACCATTCAGGTTCCATGCTGCCTCTAATAAAGATGCCTGTGCTGCATATCTATGCACCACCCCCATGGTATGCAGATGTATCTCATGCATATTCATGAGGGACAGCATGAAAACCCAAACAGTGTTTGGCACACCAGGACTGGAGTTGGGAACCTCTGCCATAAAGCAGCAGCCAACAGGGGCAGACACCCACACCCACAGGCTCCATTAGCCAATGCCTCCTGGAAAGGCAGGACATTGGGCCCTGCATGCATCTCCCAATACTAGCACTTGCATACCTTAGCAATGCCACCCTACACCTGGGAATACGGTACACAGCTATCAATAGTTTGCTATGATTACTGGCAGATAGCAATTCCTACGTTAAGCACAGTTTGCTGATTGAGCTCCATCATAGCAACCTTTCTGATGTCTGTGGAGTGTGCTTCAGGTCTGGTCTCTGACAGTGTTTACCACCCTGGGGAGTGACTCCCACCAGTATTGCGTACCATATCCATGCCTGCACTGTGCCCAGGACTGGTGTGGTGGCCAGGGCTGCTAAACACCTCTATAGTAGCACAATGCTGGCATAGGTGTGGGAGTGTGTGTCTGTCTATCCAGTGTGTGGTGGCTGCAAACACCCTCCACAGCCCACACTGCCAGCACTGTTGTCAGTATTGGCCTGCCAATGTGCATAATGAGGAGCAAGGTACCATGGGTATAGCCCAGACAGGGTGGCCTGGCCAGAATGCATCTGCACAGGACATAGGGCACTGGCTGGGATATTGTAGTGCCCGGCCACCACCTGCACAGACAGGGTGGCCACAGCATGTTCTGCTGGGCCTGACTGAGCAGTGACCATGGCATGGCATGGCTAGGCTCCCCCATAGTGCTATATAGTATTTTTTTCATGTGATATTTATGGGTTCCCTTTTGGGCCCAGTCACTTACTTATCTGCTTGGTATGTATGCTGACATCCTAGTTCTAGGTGCACACATTTCCATCAGGAACATGCACTATGGACTAGCTAACAGACTGTCTGCAGCTGGTATGTGTCTTGATGGAATGCTTTGCCGGGTGCAGCGGCTGAAGGCATGCTGCAGGGGAATATCAGATAGTGGTGGGGTGCAGCTTAGCATATCCAGTCCAAATGTCTGTCTGCTATTGCGTTATGGATGTATACAGAGCTGCATTGACTGCCCGGTAGGGTGTCTGTTCCCCAGCAGGACTGGGGTTGATGGTCCCCTCTACTGCCACCATTGCAGGGAAGTAGAATGTGGACCTGTTGGTGGGAGACCCTGTTTATCACCCTCAGCTCTGGAGGAGGAGGGTGGTGGTACATAATCCTCCTAGGAGTCCATAGGGGCTAAACCTGACTGAGACATACAGATATATCAAAGGTGTGTCTGCAGAAACTACCTATCTCACACATTAGCACTGCTGGGGACCTGCAGCATGGCCTATCTCTGCTGTGGACCTGGTGCTGGTCGCCCCACCTCACCCTCAGGGTGAGTGCAGTACCTGCACAATGTGACGGTGTGTAGCTACTCTGTGCCAGTACCACACACGGTCAGGTCCCCCTACCAGGCCGAGGTGCTTTGGGGGTGCATACCTCATCTTGTGATCATCTGTAGACTGCTGATTTGCATGTGCAGTGCATCATGGGTATGGGTGGGTTAACCCTATCCTGGTGACCACAGCAGACTGTTTGTGTGGTGACGTGCAGTCCTTCTGCAGCCAGCCAGTGGCTTGCTAGCAGCTATGGAGCTGTAGCCCACTGGTTACTTCACTACTTGTCAAACCAGAGGTCATGGGTTCAAACCCACAGTAGGGGTTATTTGATAGTACTGTCCAAAGCATTGTCTTTTTTTAATGTACATTAGTGCTGCCACCAAAACACCCTCAGGGTGCTGTAACCATAAGGTGCCTCAGAAGGCGCCTTATAGGGCACCCTATAAAGCACCTTCCGAGGCACCTTATGGTTACAGTCGGTATAAGGTGCCTTATAAGGTGTCCTATGGAGCGCCTTATAGGGTGCCCTATAGGGGACATATAGGGTGCCGTGGAGGACAGTGCACTTTATGATGTGCCCTATGGGGTGCCTTATAGGGTGCCTTATGCGGCACCTTAGGTTATGGCACGTGAGGGTGTGTTTGCTGGCAACAATAATTAAAATACAAATAAAATGCCTCAGTAAACAATACTTACATGTCAAAGCTGATGCCTCAGCCAGCCTTATGTATTACACAAAGTCCCAATCCTTGGTCCGGTTAAATATAAACATCCACCATAAACAAAACAAAACCCAAAAATATATTGTAGCAGCTGATAAGAATGCAATAAATAATACCCGGAGTCAGGCAAAGATTCAAGCCGGTTTAATGTGCACAGGCTCAGATTGCAGTAGCATTCAAAATGGTCTGAGCACAGAGCTCAGAAAAATGACAGTTTATATACTTTTCTTCTCCAGTCTAATACAGGCAAAACTCCTCATTGGCCACAGTGGCCCACTTACTCTCATCCAATAGACATCTCTGACCGGGCCCAGGACTCGCTCCCCCTGCTTGGGTCTTACTAGCCACGGGTCAGCAACTAGACATAACACTAAACATAATACTTCTGCTAAAGTATAGAGTATATTTCGTTACTCTTGCAAGGTCAGTTAGCCACAAAGATAGTGGAAGGCATATCAGAAGCATTCTTAACAAAAGCAAAACAAAGCGAGGCCAAACAAAGCAAGGCTAACATGTATCTCTAGCCCTGGCTCAAAACACTAAACAATCTTCATAATGCTAGACAAAATATTCTACACTGTTCAGTTTCTCTGCTATATTTTCATCCTAATTACGAGGTCAGTGCACATCTAGCAAAGATACAGTGGCGCGGCATTCTACTGAAACAGACATCAGACATCTAAACAATAAACAGTAAGAAAGGTTTAATTCTCTTATCTCCAGGAGAGCAGAACATGTTATCAATCTAGAATAGAACGGTATTTCTTTCTAACAGCTAGCTAACAGCATTCTGTAATTTTCCAAAATCAGCAATAACATTTTAAAGCAGGAGGAAAAGGGCTTTCAGACCTAGCTCTGCTACATACTAGGCCATCGCCTATCACAATATCCCCTAATTGAAAAATATTCTTTTTGTCGGAGAAGGCTGGAGGCAACTGAAATGAAACCCAGTCACACCAGGCAGCCCTGTCCCTTTGAATTATTTGAATTAAAACGCTGTACTTAACTTATAAAGTGTTTCAGTGAAGTGTCCAAATTTTCCACATAGCAAAAGCTTTTTTCACCACAAAGCGGTCAGGTAGCAGATCCACGACGTACGTTTCGGGCCCTAGGCCCTGTTTCAAGTGTTCATGCTCCTCAAACTTACCGCTGAACGGAGTTTCCATAGTATTTAAACCCCACTGAATATTTAAAGGGGAGAAAGTCCTATTATTGGCTAACAGTTTCTGCCAATCATATGTGAGCTCCAATCAACTAAACGGGAGACCCCACTGTCATCGGGGAATCCCTTAGTGTCATGGATGACGTTACAGCAAGCTAAACCATTCCACTTCTTTGTTTAATCCGGAAGGATGAACAGCCTGTAGCTCAAAGATCAATTGTTGTTCACGTCATTGCAGTGCAAAAAGCCGATTACCACCACGAGGATTCGGAGGTATATAATCCAGTATAGTCCAGGAAAAGTCAGAATGAAACTGATGATGATGTAATTCACAATGCTCAACCAGGGGAGCTGACGTTACTTTTTGCCGAATCCTAGATGCATGTTCACTCAGGCGCACTTTAATTTTTCAAGAGGTCCTACCAATATAAATCAAGCCTGGTTACCTCGGGCTTTTTTGTGTGAATTGCTTAGGCTGGTCTTGACCAAGAATTATTTTCTCTCAGAAGGGCAGTTCTACCACCAGATTTATGGAATTGCGATGGGGGCCTCTGTAGCCCCTTCAATAGCCACATTATATATGGCCCATTTTGAAGAAGTTTGCCTTTATTCTTCAGATTTTTTTTAAACCAGTACGCTTTTGGCGACGGTTTTTAGATGATGTATTCTTCTTATGGTTTGATACTTTACCGCAGCTTCAAGCCTTTTTACATTGGCTTAATACTCTGAAGCCCAACTTAAAATTTACTGCCCATTTTGATTTGAGACAAATTGAATTTTTGGATATGATGATAATAAAGGACCAGGGAACATTTCATACAACTTTATATAGGAAGAGTGTTCAACGAAATAGTCTTCTCATGTATCATAGTTGCCATCCTGGCCCTATGAGGAGGAACTTACCATATGGTCAATTTCTTAGGTTGCGTAGGGTTTGTTCTACGTTATTGGATTTTAAATTTCATGCCCTTGATTTGACCACTAGATTAAAACAACGGGGATACCCGGAGAAGGTTATTAAGTAGGCCTATCGCCGGGCTTTGTACACCCATCGGGAATGGCTCATCAGTGAAGAGTTTCAATCCTCGCATACCCGATCTAGGGAAACAGACTATATAATTGGGACATTGCCATATACCACTTTAAGTTCTTCCATTGTAGCAATATTGCGTAAACATTGGGGTATTTTGAGTTTGCATCCTTGTTTTAGAAAACCGCTTCGGATAGCTTTTTCCAGAGGATCTAATTTGAAAGATCGGCTGGTTCAATCTGCAACTCCCCCTGATCGTCCCATACCTTTTGATCCTATCACTAGGGGTCATACTATATGTTCCACCTGCAATTTTTGCAATATGGCATTAACTGGAAAAGAATGGGTTCATCCCAATACGGGCAAAACCTATCAACGTCGGTGGTTGACGTCATGTGACTCAACATACGTGGTCTATGTCTTGACATGTTCTTGTCCTTTGATTTATATTGGTAGGACCTCTCGAAAAATTAAAGTGCGCCTGAGTGAACATGCATCTAGGATTCGGCAAAAAGTAATGTCAGCTCCCCTGGTTGAGCATTGTGAATTACATCATCATCAGTTTCATTCTGACTTTTCCTGGACTATACTGGATTATATACCTCCGAATCCTCGTGGTGGTAATCGGCTTTTTGCACTGCAACGACGTGAACAACAATTGATCTTTGAGCTACAGGCTGTTCATCCTTCCAGATTAAACAAAGAAGTGGAATGGTTTAGCTTGCTGTAACATCATCCATGACACTAAGGGATTCCCCGATGACAGTGGGGTCTCCCGTTTAGTTGATTGGAGCTCACATATGATTGGCAGAAACTGTTAGCCAATAATAGGACTTTCTCCCCTTTAAATATTCAGTGGGGTTTGAATACTATGGAAACTCCGTTCAGCGGTAAGTTTGAGGAGCATGAACACTTGAAACAGGGCCTAGGGCCCGAAACGTACGTCATGGATCTGCTACCTGACCGTTTTGTGGTAAAAAAAGCTTTTGCTATGTGGAAAATTTGGACACTTCACTGAAACACTTTATAAGTTAAGTACAGCATTTTAATTCAAATAATTAAAAGGGACAGGGCTGCCTGGTGTGACTGGGTTTCATTTCGGGAGCCTGGGCACACTGAGGGATTGAAATCATGACCCCTGTTTCACCAGTCAGTGTCTTAACCATTGTGCTACACTGCTGTTTCTCCTTGCATGTCAGCGCACCTACTTAACATTTTCATGCGTTAAAATGCACAGTGCTGCCATCAAAAACAGTGCTATGACCTTGCCGTGCCTCATAGGGCACCCTATATGGTGCCCTATAGGCCACCCTTTAAGCAACATTGTAGGGTGCCGTGGCTGACAGTGCACTTAAAAATGTGCCCTCTGGGGTACCTTATGGGGTGCCTTATGCAGCACCTTATGTTACAGCACTTTGAGAGTGCGTTTGATAGCAGAAGTAATTAAAATAAAATTAAAATGCCTCATAATGCAATATTACACATAAATGGTAGTGTCTCAGCCAGCCTTACTCATTGGGCACAGTGGGGGACTGAACCCATGACCCCTACACCATCTGTCGGTGTCTTCATCATTGTACTGCAGCCCTGTTCCTCTGTTTACACATCAACGCGCCTGCTTATGCTTCCCACGCGCGTTACTCATGCGCTAATGTGCGCGGCGCACAAGAGCATGCAGCGCACAAGAGCGCGCGCGCTAATCCCATTTTGCTACTTTAAACTGAAACGCCCACTCCATATATGGCATCCTGCACACTAACGCTGGGCGCACATTAAGAGGTTTAGTAAGCATACCCCACAGTTTCCACAATGCTTGTATTGGGTCAAGCAGTGATATTCTGTGTCCCTTTTAATAATGGTTTATGGACCATTCCTCCAGGAACTTGTCCAAACCTTTTTTAAACCCAGCTACACTAACAACTTTTACTACATCCTCCGGTAACAAATTCCAGAGTTTCATTACACATTGAGTGAAAAAATATTTTCTCTTATTAGTCTTAAATAGGTTACCCTATAGCTTCAGCGCATGAACCCTAGTCTTTCTATATTTGGATGACTTAAACAATCGATCTACGTATACTTGTTCCATTCCATTCAATTCATTAATTTATAGACCTCTATCATATCTATGTTCTATGTTGAATGATGCTGAGAAGATCAAGAAAAGGTGGAAGGAGTATACAGAGTTTTTATATGATAAAGATCAAGTGGACCAACAGCCGTTTCAACCTATACCTTATGATCAGGAACCATTGGTGATGAAAGAAGAAGTTGAAGCAGCATTGAAAGCCTTATGAAAGAACAAAGCACCCGGCATTGATAGCATTCCCATAGAAGTATTGCAGCAATCTGATGCAGCTGTTACCGTACTTACACGGCTCTGCCAAGAAATATGGAAGACAACATCATGGCCAACTGACTGGAAAAGATCTGTGTTTATACCAATACTAAAGAAAGGTGATCCAACTGACTGTGGAAATTATCGCACAATCGCTCTGATCCCACATGCCAGCAAGATTCTACTGAAGATTATTCAAAAGAGACTACAGCCATACCTAGAACAAGAACTACCTGAAGTGCAAGCAGGGTTCAGGAAAGGGCGAGGAACGAGAGACATCATTGCGGATGTGAGATGGATCCTTGAAAAGACTAAAGAATACCAAAAGGATATCTATTTGTGCTTTATCGACTATAGCAAGGCTTTTGACTGTGTAAACCATGAGAAACTCTGGACCACATTAAGAAGAATGGGTATACCAGAACACCTGATCGTTCTCTTGCGCAATCTGTACATTGATCAAGAAGCAATAGTTCGAACGGAACAAGGAGAAACAGAATGGTTTAAAATAAGCAAGGGTGTAAGACAAGGCTGCATACTTTCCCCCTGCCTGTTTAATTTATATGCAGAACAAATCATCAGAGAAGCAGGACTGTATGAAGACAACAGAGGTGTGAAGATTGGTGGAAGACTCATCAACAACCTTCGCTATGCTGATGATACCACATTACTGGCTGAAAGTGAAGATGATCTGAAACATTTGCTTCTTACAATCAAAGAACATAGTCTCAAAATGGGCCTGCACCTTAATGTAAAGAAGACAAAGATCATGACAACTGGCAAAATCAACAGGTTCATCGTTGAAGGAGAAGAAATTGAAATCGTGAACAACTTTAACCTACTTGGATCAACTATCAATAAAGAAGCAACAAGCAGTCAAGAAATCAGACGACGCATTGCTCTTGGCAGAATGGCTATGAAAGACCTAGATAAGATTCTCAAGAGCAGAGATGTCTCTCTCCATACAAAGATTCGACTTGTTCAAGCCATGGTATTTTCAATAACATCATATGGATGTGAAAGCTGGACAGTGAAAAAGACAGACAGGAAGAAAATTGATGCCTTTGAATTATGGTGCTGGCGGCGAATACTGTGTATACCATGGACTGCTCGAAGAACAAACCAGTCGGTACTAGAGGAGATCAAACCTAAGCTTTCTTTAGAAGCTCAGATGACAAGACTTCGACTTTCATACTTCGGACACATCATGCGAAGAGAGAGATCATTAGAGAAAGACATCATGCTTGGCAAGATAGAAGGTCAACGCAAAAGAGGAAGGCCAGCAATGAGATGGATCGCTACAATAACAGCAGCTACGGGTACCAGCCTGTCAACAATGAGCCGCCTGACTGAAGACCGAACACAATTTAGGATAGCTATCCAGAGGGTCGCCATGAGTCGACTCCGACTCGACGGCACTTAACAACAACATCATATCTCCCTTCAGCCGTCTCTTTTCCAGATTGAAGAGCCGTAACATTTTTAGCCTCTCTTCATAGGGGTATCTTACACTTTTAACATTTTGGTGGCTGTTCTCTGTACCTTTTCTAATAATGCTATATCCTTTTTAAGATACGGTGACCAGAATTGCACACAATATTCAAGGTGCGGTCTCACCATGGAATGATACAGAGGCTTTATAATATCCTTTGTTTTATTCTCCATTCCTTTCCTTATGTTACCTAACATTCTATTTGCTCTCTTGGCTGCCACTGCACACTGGGCCGAGGGTTTTAACATGTTATCCACAATGACGCCTAAAACATTTTCCTGGGTGGTGGTTCCTAATGTGGATCCTTGCATCGTGTAGCCATAGTTTGGGTTGTTCTTTCCTAGGTACATAACTTTGCACTTGTCCACATTAAATTTCATCTGCTATTTGGATGCCCAGTCTTCCAATTTATCAAGATCCTTTTGCAATTTTCCACAATCCTTATGGGTTTTAACAACTTTGAATAGTTTGATGTCATCTGTAAATTTGATAACCTCACTCGTTATTCCCTTTTCCAGGTCATTTATGAATATGTCAAACAGCAGAGGACACAGCACAGATCCTTGGGGTATTCCACTATTCACCTTTCTCCATTGGGATAATTGGCCATTTAGCCCTACTCTTTGCTTTCTATCTTTCAACCAGTTCCTGATCCACAATAGTACACTGCCTCCTATCCCATGACTTTTCAGTTTTGTCAAAGGTCTCTGATGAGGGACCTTGTCAAAGGCTTTCTGAAAGTCCAGATATACTATATCAACCGACTCACCTTTGTCTACCTGTTTATTCACACCTTCCAAAAAAACATAACAGATTAGTAAGACAAGATCTTCCTTGTCTAAAGCCCTGTTGGCTGACTCCCATTAAGCCATGACTATCTACATGTTCAGTAATTTTGTTCTTTATGATGGTTTCTACCATTTTTTCCCAGTACTGATGTCAAGCTCACCTGTCTGTAGTTTCCCAGATCACCCCTGGAACCCTTTTTAAAAATTGGCATTACATTGGCCATCCTCCAATCCTCGGGTATTACAGATGATTTTATTGATAGCTCACAGATTACTAATAGCAGGTCTGCAATCTCATATTTCAGTTCGTTCAACGCCCTTGGATGTATACTATCCGGTCCAGGCGATTTGCTACTCTTCAGTTTATCAAATATTTATTTATTTAACATTTCTTATCAATATTTCATTCAATTCTTCCACAGTATCACCTTTAAATACCACTTCAGTCATGGGTAACATCCCTACATCTTCCTCAGTAAAGACTGAAGCAAAGAATTCATTCAGTCTCTGCTATAGTCTTGTCCTCTCTTAGTCCCCCTTTTACTTCTCTACCATCTAATGTTCCAACTGACTCTCTCATAGTTTTTTTTGCTACAAATGTACTTGAAAAAGTCTTTATTACTCATTTTTGCTTCCAGAGCAAGCTTCTTCTGAAATTCTTGCTTTGCCTGACTTATCAATGCCTTGCATCTAACTTGCCAGTACTTGTGCTGTTTCCAGGTTTTGTCATTTGGCTCTTTTTTCCATTTCTTTTTTGGCAACAACAGCCTCTCTGACCTCACCTTTAAACCATGCTGACAGCTTTTAGGACTCCCTCCCACTTTTCTTAAAGTGTGGAATTCAGCTGGTCTGGGCTTCCAAGATAGTATTTATGAGCTACACCCATGCTTGATGTAAGTCTTTAACCTTTGCAACTGCTCCTTTTAGTTTTTTCTTAACTATTTTCCTCATTTTATCATAGTCTCACTTTCCTAAGTTAAAAGGAAGTACTGTGGATTTCCTTACAATCCCTCCTCCATTAATTAAATCAAACACAATTATGCTATGATCACTATTGCCAAGTGTCCCTAACCCTTATCTCTTGCATCAGATCTGGTGTTCCACTAAGGACTATTTATTTGGACTACGTCCAAAATGACTTCCTCTCTGGTTGGTTCATGAACCAGCTGCTCAAAGAAGCAGTCTTCCTTTTAACCCCATGTAATTCTATAGCTTTAGTATTCTTTTTTTACATATAGTGCCACTCACCTCCCCTTCTTCCTACCCTGTCCTTCTTGAATAATGTATATCCCGGTATAATTACATCACAGTCATGGTTTTCCATGAACCATGTCTCAGTAACCTCAATTAAATCCAAGTCAGCCTCTTCCATTAAAGCCTCAACATCTAGGATCTTATTTCCCATGCCACGGGCATTTATACACACCATTTTTCAGATGTTTCCCCCTTTTACCCATTTCTACAATTGCCCTTTGCTTACAGGCTGAATTTGATTTGAACCACCAAATCTAAATTGGTTTTGTCCTGCCTACGTCTTGAAGGACTACCAAAAGTAACTGCTACAACTGGAAGTAGATCTACACTTGTGAGTATAATCTTCTGGAATAAACTCTAAGGGGTATGTTTACTAAATCGCGGTAATGTACCTAATGTAATGTTAACGCAAGGTAACGTTATTGTCAGTGGTAAATTTTATTTATTTATTTATTTAACATTTCTTATATACCGCCTTTCATGATATCAAGGCAGTTTACATTGAACAAACTGAAATTACATTGAACAGGGCATTGTGCCAGAGGGTGGAGAGAAGGCGGAGAGAAGGGGGTCAATGGGCGGGGAGTGGGCGGGGAGAAGCCCCTGCTACACTAACGCTGGAACAGTAACGCCAGGACTTTACCGCCAGTGAAAACCTGTTGGTAAATGCACATTTGCAGGAGAGAGAGACCATTTAAATGTCAGCAATGTACAGCACAGACAGGGAGCCCAAGAAAGGTCATAGTAGTGCTCCATTTGCAGCAACAGCATAGTGCCCAAGTATGAAAGGGCACTATGGTGATGGTGCAAATGGGACAAAGGGGGCTGCAGGTGGGACACATAATGGGAGAAGCTGGGGCACAGGGTGGGCTAGGCTGTTGCCTAGGTGGCACATAGGAACACAGAAACTGGAAATCAGCAAGACAGCGTCTGACCAAGGTCAAACATGCCCAGTAGTCTGTGTTCCACAGTGTCCCATCCAGGGGACACATAACCAGCAGGTACCCCAAACGTTACACAGGAACCACAATGCCTGTAATGGGGTAAGCAGTCCACATCTGGGGACCATTCTAACAAGGGTCTACGTACCTTCCCCATGATACATCCCAAACTGTTCGTAAACCCAGCTAAACAAACACTCTTTACTACAGCCCCTGGTAAGGCAGTGCAGGGTGTGACCACAAGTCATCTGAAACAGATATATACATCCAGTAGTCCAAACTGGGTACACAGTACCCCATTGCATGCCCTAGCCTGTCCACAGTCTGCTAGCATAACACAATCTACCTACTTTTACCTGGTCCACCCTAGCGAATAGTTACCAGAGCACCAACCTGATACCCCCCAGCCGTCTCTCCCCCATGCAGAAGGGACATAACATTGGCAGGTGGTGATGAGGGGGATGTGTGGATGTCCATGTATGCCTCCCCACCCCAGACCCTGCACCCTGGGCACCTGCCTACCTGCACATTGGATGGCCTGGGACTGCGCACTACCAGCATTGACAGAATTTGGGCATGTCAGCATGGCGGGGGTGGTGTTGCTGGCAGAGAGGGCAGTGGCACCCACCTGCAGCAGACCAAAACCATGCCCTGTTCCAGTGCATCGTGTGCAGTGCAGAAAACAAGGTCTGTCTGATGAAAAGCAAAGGTAGCCCCAAGGACTGTTGTGGTGCTGTGGCAACAGTGTAGTGCAGTGCACTCAGCCAATATGCCCTGGAGCAGAGGGTCACAGGTTCAGCTCCCAGCTGTTGATCTTGCAGAGCATGTCCCTACATTGCAGATACAACATCAACATGTGCAATCCCCAAAGCATTGACCAAGAGGGATACAAACACCCACACAGGCTCCACTATCCAAAGTTTCATGGAGAGTCAGGCTGTTGGCATGGGCACAGAGCAGCAGTTATCATCAGAGCACTACTACTAGCTTCTGCATACCTTAGCAATGCCTGCACTGTGATCAGGACCAGTGTGGCACAATGCTGCAATAGGAGTGTGTGTATGTCAATCCATTGTTTTGTGGCTTCCTACTCCTCACTGGGCCCACAATGTCCCACTTTTACCATCGTTAGCCTGCAAATGTGCATACTGAGCAGCAAGGTATTGTGGGTATGGCCCGGACAGGGCAGATTGGGCAGGATGCATCTGCATTGGGGGTAGGGCAATGGCTGGGACATCGTAGTGCCTGACCACCACCTGCATGGACAGGGTGGCCACAGCATGTCATGCTGGGAGGACACTCTCTCTCTGACCGAGCAGTGGCCATGGCACGGCTATGTTCCCACATAGTGCTTTATTGTATCTGTTGCTAGTGATATTTGTGTGCTCTTTTTTCTAGGGCACACTCAGTGAGGCACCTGCTGGCTGTGTGTGCTGCATATCCCAACTCTGGGTGCACATTGTTTCTCTGTGAACATGCAATATGGACTGGCTAGTAAGTTGTCCATAGTGGGAATATGCATGGGTGGAACACCTGGTGGGGTGCAGTAGGTATAGTCTGACTGTGCCTTCTGCTGGTGAATGTCAGACCTTAGTGGGTGGCAGCTGAAGTTTTCCAGCCCTACTCACAGCCTTACTGTTGGCTTGCCAGTGCCCTTGTCATAGGTACAGATGTGGCTTATTGGTCCAACCCTTCCCCCCCCCCCTCTGGATGACAGCTTTGGGACTGGGGTTGCTGGTCCCATGGCCATTCTTCATGGCTGTACTACATGTCCCTCCACTGCCTCAATTACATAAAGGTTTATTCCAGGCCCTTTGGGGAACAAGGGACATATATTGTAAACCACTTTGACCCGGAGAGGACAGTATATTAGGCATTGCTACATAAACCTCATGCGAGTCTAGACACCCCTATGCCCTGATAATAGGTGGCTATGGCAGCCACATTGCAATACTGGGTATGCACTATTCTGGGTGGATCCTGGTACACCAGTGCTAGATTTGACTGGGGCATACAGATGGACACAGGGTCACTCTAGGTTCCACTGCAGAGAACGCTTGCCACACACAGACGGTGATGGGGATTTGCAGCAGAGCCTATCTCTAGCACCACAGGTACTGTGGACCTGATGCTGGGCGCCCATCCTCACCTCAGGGTGAACACAGAACCTGCGCAGTGGCATGGTCTGTAGCTGCTCTGTGCCAGTATCACACACTGTCAGTTCTTCATACCAAGCTGAGGTGCTGGAGAGGTGCATTCTTCATTTGGTGATCAGCTGTAGACTGCTGTTCTGCATGTGCATTGCATCATTGGTAGTGGTGGGGTAACCTATCCTGGCACACACAGCAGACATTTTGTGCGGTGACCTGCAGTCTTTCTGTTTCCAGCCATTGCTGTGCAGAGCCATGGAGGTGTAGCCTACTGGTTAGTAAAATAACTCCCTAGGCAGGGGTCATGGGTTCAATTCCTCTTTGTTCTCATTTTTTCTGCCTGTCCTACTCAAATCATTTTCATGCCTGTAACAGTCACATCTCTGCAGATCTGTGCTGCCAGCCCATAACACCCTCACCTCAGTTGCCAACTATCCTTCAGCCCATCTATCTGCCTTTGTCAGCTGTGTAGAGTCATGTCTTCTTGTGCAGGCTGCTACCCTATGTCCCGCACTGGTACCCTTTTCTGCATTGTGGCTCTCCAAGGCAGAGAGGCTCGCATCCTGGAGATGAATGCATGGCTGCGTGGATGGTGTCATCGAGAGCGTTTTGGTTTCCTAGACCATGGGATGCTGTTCCAAGGGTTGCAGAGCAGAGATGGCATCCATCTGTCCAAGAAAGGTCAACACATCTTTGGTAGTAGACTGGCTAATCTACTGAAGAGGGCTTTAAACTAGATTCGTTGGGGATGGGTGAAGAAAGCCCCCAGGTAAGTGAAAGCCCCCAGATAGGTGATACATTAAATACCTTTATGGAAATGGGTAAGAGGGGTAACATATGGAAAGCAGTGTGTATTAATGCCCGTAGCATGGGAAATAAGATCCCTGAAGTTGAAGCTTTGGTGGGAGTGGCTGACTTGGATTTAGTGGCAGTTACAGAAACATGGTTCACAGAAAACCATGACTGGGATGTAACTATACCTGGCTATACTTTATTCAGAAAGGACAGGGTAGGAAGAAGGGGAGGAGGAGTGGCACTATATGTAAAAACTACTATTAAAGCTTTGGAATTACAGAGCTTAAAAGGGAGAGAGGAGGCATTGTGGGTTAAACTAGAAAGAGGGAAAGAGAAATCTATTTGCATTGGTGTGATATACAGACCTCCCTCACAAGAGGAAGAGGTGGACAGAGAGTTAATTGAAGACATACGCAGCATTGCTAGGAAAGGGGAAGTGCTACTGATAGGAGATTTCAATATGCCAGATGTTGATTGGCACATTCCTGCTGCAGTATCATCTAGAAGTAACGAGATCCTGGATTCTCTACAGGGAGAACTATTCAGGCAATTTGTAATAGACCCCACACGTGAAGGGGCGATACTGGACTTGGTGCTTACCAATGGTGAAAGTGTTTCTGATGTTGTAGTGGGAGATCATTTTGCATCCAGTGATCACCAGATGGTGTGGTTCAGTATTAGGACTAGGGCTGTTAGAATCCATTCCAAGGTGAGGATCTTAGACTTTAGGAAGACTAACTTTGTGAAGATGGGCCAATACCTCAGGGAGTCATTAGTGGGATGGGAACAGCTGGGGGATGTAGAAAAACAGTGGGCAAAACTGAATGGGGGTATTTTAAAGGCAAAGGAACAGGAGACCGCTATGGTTTTCAAAGGAAGTAGCTGAAAAAGTGAAGAAAAAGAGGGAGGCCTTCATGAAATACAAGAGATCACAAAGAGAGGAAGACAGGCATCTATATTTGGAAAAACTTAGAGAAGCTAGCAAAGTAGTCAAGAAGGCAAAGATTCAAAAGGAGGAGGAAATAGCCAATGCAATAAAATGGGGGGATAAGACATTTTTCAGATATATTAGTGAGAAGAGGAAGGGCAAAAGTGGTATTGTCAGACTCAAGGGTGCAGGGGGGGAATATGTAGAAGCTGATAAGGATAAAGCGGAATTGCTTAACAAATATTTTTGTTCTGTGTTCACAGATGAAGAACCAGGAGCAGGACCTCAGAAAACACCCACAAATAGGAACAGAAGCGAGGGACATCTTGAACAATTTTCAGAAGACTGTGTTCATGAGAAACTAGCTCAACTTAAAGTAGACAAAGCGATGGGACCGGATGGGATACACCCGAGAATACTGAGGGAACTTGGGGACGTTCTAGCAACTCCACTGACTGACCTTTTTAATGCCTCGTTGGAGTCGGGAGTGGTGCCAAAGGACTGGAGAGAGGCACATGTGGTGCCTTTACACAAAAGCAGAAGTAAGGATGTGGTTGAAAACTACAGGCCGGTTAGTTTAACTTCGGTGGTGAGTAAATTATTGGAAACGCTGCTGAAAGAGAAAATAGTGAGGTTTCTGGAGTCCAGCGGATTACAGGATCCGAGGCAGCATGGATTCACCAGAGGCAGGTCTTGTCAGACAAATCTGATTGATTTCTTTGACTGGGTGACCAGGGAGTTGGACTGAGGGAGAGCTCTAGATGTGGTGTATTTAGATCTCAGTAAAGCCTTTGACACTGTTCCTCACAGGCGACTTATAAACAAACAGCACCCTAGGGATGGACCCTAAAGTTACTGCTTTGGTTAGAAATTGGTTGGGTGGGAGGCGACAAAGAGTACAAGTAAATGGAGCTCACTCTGAGGAGAAGGATGTTACCAGTGGTGTGCCCCAGGGATCTGTCCTTGGTCCGATTCTTTTTAACATCTTTGTTAGTGATATAGCGGAAGGGCTGTCGGGTAAGGTTTGCCTCTTTGCAGATGATACCAAAATCTGCAATAGAGTAGACACCCAGGAAGGTGTAGATAACATGAGAAGGGATCTAGCTAAGCTTGAAGAATGGTCTAGAATTTGGCAGCTGGGATTTAATGTTAAAAAATGTAAGGTCATGCATTTTGGCTGCAGCAATCCAAGGGAGTAATACAGTATAGGAGGTGAAGTACTTTTGTCCACTAAAGAAGAGCGGGACCTAGGCGTGGTTGTGTCTGATGATCTCAAAGTAGCTAAACAGGTAGAAAAGGCGATGGCAAAAGCTAGAAGGATGCTTGGGTGCATACGGAGAGGAATGGAAAGCAGAAAAAAGGAGGTGATAATGCCTCTGTATAAGTCTTTGGTGCGACCTCATTTGGAGTATGGTGTGCAATTCTGGAGACAGCACCTTCAAAAGGATGTGAACAGGATGGAGTCGGTGCAGAGGGTTGCTACTAAAATGATTAATGGGCTTCATTATAAAGCATATGAGGATAGACTTAAGGAACTTAATATGTACACCTTAGAGGAAAGGCGGGATAGAGGTGATATGATTGAGATGTTTAAATACCTCCATGGCATAAATGTTCAGGGAGAGAGCCTCTTTCAATTGAAAGCAAGTTCTGCTACGAGGGGACATGGGATGAGGGTGAAGGGAGATAGATTCAGGAGTGATATGCGGAAATATTTCTTTACGGAAAGAGTAGTGGATCCATGGAATAGTCTCCCAGTGGAGGTGGTAGAGATGAGGACAGTAACTGAATTCAAAAAAGCATGGGACCAACACAGAGGATCTCTAAAGGTAAAAAGTGGACTGTTGTAGTTGTTGTTATGGAAGGACAGACTAGATTGGCCATGTGGTCTTTTTCTGTCATCATGTTTCTATGGGGTCTGTTTACTAAACATTCCTAATGTGCGGGGCCGCGGTAGTGTGCCTGTGCCATATAAGGAGTGGGCGGTTCAGGCAGAGAAAAGAAAAAAAACGGGAGTAAGCGATCGCACATTTGCGCGGGGCGCTATTGTGCGCCGTGCATAATAGTGCTTGGGAAGGCTAAGTGGCGCCCTGATGTGAACACACACAAAGGAGCAGAGCCATAGTACAATGGTTAAGACACTGACTGTGGGTGCTGCTGCCATGGGTTCAATTCCCCATTGTGCACAACAAAAAGGGCTGGCTGAGGCATTAACTGTAATGGGTAAAAGTGCTTTAGGAGGCATATTAATTTTGGGCGGCATAAGGCGGTGCACTGTTAATTTTGGGCGGCATAAGGCGGTGCGCAGATGCCCAAGCATAGGAACAGAGCCACAGCACAATGGTTAAGACACTGACCAATGGTGCAGAGATCAGGGGTTCAATCCCCCACAGTGCCCAATGAAGAAGGCTCACTGAGGCAGTGTGTATTATGGGGATGAGTGCTGTAGGGGGCAATCTATTTTTATTTCAGTTATCACTACTAGCAAACGCACTCACAAAGCGTGTTAACATAAGGTGGCCCATAAGGCACATGTTAAAGTTCACTGTCCGCCAAGGCACCCTTGAATGTCCCCTATAGGGCACCATATATGTTGCGTCACAGGATAATGTATAGTGCACCTTATATGGACGGCAACCATAAGGTGCCCTATAGGGTGCCCTATAAAGCACCCTCAGAGGCACCTTATGGGTACAGTACACTGAGGGTGTGTTTGATGGCAGCAACATATGTACATTAAATCTAAAAAAAGCTTTGGACAACCCTATCAAATAACCCCACTGTGGGCTCAAACCCATTACCACTGGCTCCACAGGCAGTGAAGTAACCATTGGGCTACAGCTATATAGCTGCCAGCAAGCCCCTGGCTGGCTGCAGAGAGCCTGCATGTCACCACACAGACAGTCTGCTGTGGAACCAGGATAGGGTTAGGCCACCCATACCCATGATGCACTGCACATGCAAATCAGCTGTCCACAGATGAACACAAGATGGGGAATGCACCCCAACAGCTCCCCGGCCTGGTAGGGGGACGTGTCCGTGTGCACCCACACAGCACCTTGGCCTGGTAGGAGGTACTGACCGGGTGTTTAATTTGCACAGAGTAGCTACACACAGTCACACTGTGCGGGAACTGTGCTCACCCTGAGTGTGCGATGAGGCGCCCTGGACCAGGTCCACAGCACCCTCCATGGCTGAGAGAGGCCATGGCAGAGCTCCAAAACAGTCGTAATCTGTGAGATAGGTAGTTTCTGCAGGAACAGCTTGGATATCTCTGTCTGTCTCAGTCAGGGGGAACCCCACAGACCCCTAGGTGGGCCATGTACCACCAACCTTTTTTTCCTCCCCTCCCCCCCCCAAGCTGAGGATGGCAGCAGAGTGGACCATCAACCCCAGTCCTGTTGGGGAACAGACACCCTACAGCGCAGTCCAAGCAGCCCCACACACACACCCAGACCACAATATCAGACAGACAGTAGGCCTGGATATGCTAAGATGCACCCCACCACTATCTGATATTCCCCTGCATCAAGCCATCAGCCACTGCACCCTGCAAGGCACTCCAGCAGGGCACATACCAGCTGTGAACAGTCTGCTGGTTAGTCCCACTGGAAATGCATGCACCCACAACTGGGATGGCAGCACACACAAGCAGATACATCAGTGACTAGGCCCCAACAGGTGACCCATATATCACATGAGGGAAGTGCTATGAAGCACTATGGGGGTGCCTAGCCATGCTGCCATCACTGCACAGTCAGGGTGGAGTGAAAGCCCAGCAGCACATACAGAGGTCACCCTGTCTGTGGAGGTGGTGGACGGCCACTACAATGTCCCTGCCAGTGCCCTATGCCCTGTGCAGATGCATCCTGGCCAGCCCACCCTGTCTGAGCTATACCCATGGTACCTTGCTGCTCATTATGCACATCATCAGGCCAAAACTGTGGACAGTGTTTGCAGCCAACACACACTGTATAGACAGACACACACTCCCACACGTATGCCAGCATTGTGCTACTATAGAGGGGTTCAGAATCCTTGCCCACCACACCAGTCCTGGGCACAGTACAGGCATGGGTATGGTATGCAATACCGTTGGGGGTCCCTCCCTAGGGTGGTAAACACTGTCAGGGGCCAGACCTGACGCACACACCGCAAACATCAGATAGATTATTATGATGGAGCTCATAGAGCAGACTGTGCGTAACGTAGGGATATCTATCTGCCAGTACTCATAGCAAACGTTTGAGAGCTGTGTACCATATACCCTGGTGTAGGGTGACATTGCTAAGGTATGCAAGTGCTGGTATTGGGAGATGCACGCAGGGCCCAATGTCCTGCCTCACCAGGAGGCATTGGCCAATGGGGCCTGTGGGTGTGGGTGTGGGTGTGTCTGTCCCTGTTGGCTGCTGCTGTACGGCAGAGGTTCCCAAATCCAGTCCAGGTTTGCAATACACTGGTTGGGGTTTCCTGCTGTCCCTCATGAATATGCATGAGCTACATCTACATGCCATGGGGGTGGTGCATAGATATACAGCACGGTTATTTGTATGAGTGGCAGCATGGAACCTGAATGGTGTGTGGTCCTCCAGGACTGCATTTGTGAGACTCTGCTCTAGGTAATGCCCCTGGTCATGGTGTCTGTGCTTGGTGGTGTAAAAGATAGGCGTATGACCAATGCGTATATCCCCAGCAATAAAGGATTGCCCTTACTAACATGGTTTAGTTGTGGGGAAAATATGTGGACAGGAATGGCAGTAGCCCCAGCTGGGCTTTGAACCTGTGACCTTTTGCTCCTGCACACACTGTCTGTGTGCACTGCACCACTGTGTTACCACAGATGTGCTGAATTCCCTGGGAAGTCCATGACTGTACATCCGACAGGGCCTATGTTGCAGTGGACGTGCCAGCCTGCACATGGCTCGGCCACTGTCTTCTGTGGCTAGCAGCCACTGCCCCCTCCACCACCTGTACCCTACCGCCAACATGCTGGCATGTCTGTATCTTGGAAAAGCATATGACCTGATTGAGTTGTGGCACTCCAGGACTGCATTTGGGGGACTCGGCTGTCGGTAATGCCCATTGTTATGGTGTGTGTGCGGTGTTGGGTACAAAATGGGTGTGTGAACCATGCTTATGTTCTCTGCAATAAAGGAGTGTCTTTACTATCTCTGTTTGGTGGTGGGTAAAATATGGGGACTGGGTTGGCAGGAGCCCCAGCTTGGATTTGAACCTGTGACCCTCTGGTCCTAGAGGTACTGCCTCTGTCTGCTGCACCACACTGTGGCCACAGTGATAGTGCAGTCCCTGGGGGTGGGAAACCTGACCAAAGGAGTCAAAAACCCTGCTCTGCACATTTGTACTGTGGGCTCAGTCACCTTGTCTGGTGACAAAAGTGCAAATAAACCCCTCAACCGACCACGACGAACTGGGGATAAATATAACCAAGCTGGGCAACAGTGATATTAATGGGCAACCATAGCAAACACTCCCAGGAAGGCTCAGAAAAAAGGAAATGGTTTTTGGAAGGGTCTCCGCTCCGTAGCCCCTTCCATACTTCATTTCATTTCTTTGGAGCTTTCCTGGGTGTGTTTCTTATGTTTGCCCATTAATATCAGGGTTCCCCAGCTGACTTCCTATTTTTAATATGTTTGTTTGGGTCTTTTTCTATCTTTATTTGCACTTTTGTTCTGTGCACATGTATCACACTGCTCACGTTTTGCAGGTTTCCCCGGTTTCCCTGTACATTGCTGACGGAAATGGTTTCTCTTCCCTTTAAATGCCCTCTACCGTGAGTGTTTCACTCGCGCTATTTTTAACCTGCAAATTCGTCCCCGATACTGTGCGGGGAGCCTCTCCCCTCCCCTTCCCCGCCCATTTACCCCGTCTCTCCGCCCCTCGGGAACCTTCCTCCGCCCTCAGAATGCCTTTCCACGCCTCTATCGG
Source organism: Ichthyophis bannanicus (assembly GCA_033557465.1). Lineage (NCBI taxonomy): Eukaryota > Metazoa > Chordata > Amphibia > Gymnophiona > Ichthyophiidae > Ichthyophis > Ichthyophis bannanicus. Next base: position 1,812,418,444 of record CM066031.1, on the reverse strand, counting down.
ACATTTGCGGGCCGGGTACTTGTGCGGGGCACGTTAGTGCGGCGCGCAATTGTGCGGGGCCCACGCGCACTTGTGCGGGGCGTTTAAGAGCGTTTCTGAGCGTTTGAGTGCCGCGTTTCCGTGCGCTATTGTGCGGCACGCAATTGTACGGCTTTTAGTAAACATGCCCCTATGTTTCTATGTTTCTTCGTGCTTGCCTCGCCTGTGCCTGATCTGCATGGCACCACTACTTCTCTGTCCTCCTATCACTGAAAATATCCTGCCACCTCTGCCTCCACTGGGAGACATGTATTCCCATCCTCTGCCACCTACTGCCATTGCATCACTTTACATTGCCAACACCCTGTGCACCAGTACAGCTGCCTCCAACATGTTTGTCCACTTTACCGGCTGCCACATAGGATGCCTGCAGATATGGCAGGTCCATCAGCTCCCACCTCTCCTTCCTTTCATCACTTGTTCATTCCCTTTCCTTGGTGCTCTATCCAGTGTTAGGGTCACAGCGGTTTTTATGCCTTACAGTTCATGCTTCTCAACTTGAAGCACCGTACAGCCCTTAGGGCACCTTACATTAGGGCACCTTACTGCTCTTAGGGCACCTTAATTTAAGGTGCCTTAAAAGATGCCTTAACCTAAGGCGCCTTTATGATGATGCCTTGACCTAAGGTGCCTTATAAGGTGCCTTAACCGAAGGCACCTTAAAGCCCTTAGGGCACCTTAACCTAGGCGTCTTAACCCAAGAAGGCTTAACCTAAGGTGCCTTAAGTTAAGGCGCCTTAATTCAAGATGCCCTAAGGGCTTTAAGGTGCAGTGCACTAAGGGCTTTAAGGCACACTAACTTAAGGCACCTTATGTTGTGGCATCTTACAGCCCTTAAGGCACCTTAAGTTAGGGCACCTTAAAGCCCTTAGGGTACCTTGTTAGCTTTAACGTGCCCTGTTTGTCACCTTAAAATGCAATGTCCCGTTAATGTGCATTAAATGGCTTAGGCACCCTTTAACGCATGTTAAACAGCCCATTGCTCCCTTTACACCGGAAAGCCCCTTACCTGCCCACTGCCTTATATGGCTTCAGGTACCTTAACGCTGCACTTACCACTGGTAACTTTACCGTGGCTTAGTAAACATACCCCTAAATCTTGGGGTACAAGGGACTTCTTGGGGTTAAAGATGATAAATCTGTGTATTTTAGAATTCAGAGTTTTCGCTAAGTCAGTCAGGTCTTAGTATCACCAGTGAGCTTTTCATTTAAGTCAAAGCAGAGTATAGCTTAGCATAGAACTTAAAATAAGAGTAAATAGACTTTGACATAAATTTGTTTCTAGACAGCTTTTCATTTAAATCAAATCAGAGTTTTTGCTTAACCTAGAAAGTAAAATAGAATAAAGTTACTGAAATAAATTTGTTTCTAGAGAGCTTTTTTACTTAAATCAAATCAGAATATAGCTTAGCATACAAATAGAATAGTCTCTGAGTAGAAAGAAAAATAAACTTGTTTCTAGTGACCTTTACAAAGAGCCTTTCCAATTAGGAGGCAAAAGCTCTGTGAAGTTTCCTTAAATAGGTCTTAAAGGCAAGTGACAGATCAAAGGGGTAATTTAAAAACAATTTCAATTGTTCTTTGTAAAACCTTTTGTTTTGTTCCATGTAAACCATTTTGCATGACAGATAAACAGCTAAATAAATAAATAAAAGGCCCCTTCCATCAAACCAAGGGCTATATGAATCACCCAGGAAATTGATAAGCCTTTACATTAAAAGCATAGGACAGGCCATTGTGTAGCAACCAACTTTTAATTAGTTTCCCTCCCTCCCTTCCCAACTCCACCCAGCCTTGGGATAATCATAGCTTTATAGGTACTTAAACCTCTTAAAGGAAATGAAGAGCCCATATTTACTCTCAGGTGCAAGTGTTTATCCCCATCAGGCATACATTAAGGACCTGAGATTAATTAATGTTGAGGTGAATGAAGTCCATTAAACATATTGGTCCAACAAAAGGGGCAAGGACTCACGTTAAACCAGAGACACAGTCCAAAAACGTGATGGTAGTGGAAAAACAATTTTATTCACAAAAGCCTCTTGTCAACCCGACACAGGCCGTGTTTCGCAAACCTTCGTCAGGGGTTGATTAGGTCAAAATCTAAAAACATAGAAAAATATGACATTCGATGCACAAACATAATTAAAATAATGTGAAAGAACAGAGCAATAAGTATATTACATAAAACATACATATATGCATAGAGGTAATTATCATAATAATTAAGATAATAAATACATTAAATATAAGTAAAACGAATAAAACAATGAAAAGTGTGGACACACAATTATAAAGGATACATTAAGCCCTAATATATTCATAACTAATAAAACTGAATATAAACTAATAATAAATTTGAAGATAGAACAGAAATGTGACAAACAACGGGTACCTCAATATGAAGACCCAGCACCTGTGGCCTTTGGAGGAAAATGCGCTTGTAAGGCTAAAATAGATAATCCACAAACAAATAAATAAATAAATATGAATAATACTTTTCTTTAAAACATAAATATTTACTCTCAGGTGCAACTGTTTATCCCCATCAGGCATACATTAAGGACCTGAGATTAATTAATGTTGAGGTGAACGAAGTCCATTAAACATATTGGGCCCTATTCTGAGAGAGACGTGCAGGATGGCTGTTTATGTCCAAAATGTGTACGTCCGAAATGTAGATGCAATTACCTGCTTGTGCGGTTGGGCATGCAGCTGTGCATCAGAATACGGCGTTGTATGTCTAGTCGCTAAATGAGCAACTCGTGAGTAGCGGGGCTGCAGTCGCATGTAAGTAACACATGTAACTCGCAACAAGACGTGGATGTGCAGTTCCAAAAACATGTCCACCTGCACAGTTGTCCACGTGCAACAGGAAACAAGATACAATGAATCCTCCCCCTCCCCCCTTTCCGCTGATGCCAGACCACAGGAAAATGGCAACTCACCAGGTAAACGTCAGCAAGGCTGAGACCAGACAACTATGCAGAATGGTGCTGGAGAATGAGGCAGCCCTGCTCCCCACTGGCACAGAAGTCCAGCCCTTGCTGCATCATGCAGAGGCTGGGAAAGGATAAGGATCACCCTAGCGCAATAAGTAGGGAAAAGCAGGAAAGGGAGAAGGCAGGGGACATGCATGTGGTGGGACAAGAACATTGCAAAGAGCCAGGAAGTAGCTGCAAAGGGAAAGGGCAAAAGGAGCAGGGGGTTAGCTGGACTCACCACACAACCAAGTGACAGAAAACACACAAAACAGGGCCCACAGAGGAAACAGGCATACAGAAACACAAGGTGGAAAAAAGGCAGAATGGACAAAAGGGAAAGCACATAGGGAAAGGAAACCTGAACACAATGAAAACAAACCTACTGTGTGTAACAGTGCAGCAACATGGGCCAAAACACAGCACAGTGGAAACATAGAAACATGGTGCTAGTAAAGACAACTACCCAATCAAGAGAACACACTGGTATCTAACTTATGTAATGAAAACACCAGATATGTAAACTCATTAGTACAGTACAAAACTCTCAAGAGATTCCAACACCAATCCTTTCACAAAGTTACTAAGCAGAGGAGAAAAGACCTCAGTAAAGCTATTTCTCCCTCTATGCAGCAAGAAGACTTGCCTGAAGGGGATGTGCCTTATCACACCATCATAGGTCTAGAAAACCCCCTCTTCTTCCACAAATCAATTTCATTAGATCCTATTTATTACATTACAAAATATTAAAACCCTGAAAAGTCACAAATCCCAACTTCACTTAAACATCTTACTACACAGCCTCAGATACACATAATCTGCAGCAGTAAAAGCAAATGAACTGCATAGGCACTATGCTGCAGAGCGAGCATTCCACCATCATCTGAAACAAAATACAGGAGGACTCGGCCGGACACACACTTTCAACAACAAGCCAGCCCGCGCCTTTATAGTAGCTTTCAAGCTGAAGACCAACATCCAGAGCTGCAAGGTGTCTCCAAATGATGTATCAACCTGGAAGGCCTCTCCTGAGGGCTTATCACTCTACCTTCACCCTACGAAGATCTCTGTTTCGCGGGAACTCCGCTTCATTGGGGGTATTGCTTACTATGCGCACAACGCATGGCTGATCTAGGCCGCCCCCCACTACCAACCACTGCACCAGTCCCCTGAGAGAATCCTGTGCCCACCCCATGCCCCAAGAAGTCTGATACGGTCCACAACAGCAGTATCCCGATGCAGCCACCAATGTCTCCACAAAGAAACAGTCCTGCAGATGATGCCTGAGTATAAACCCACCACCTCCCATCCCATGACGCTGTGCAGCACAGCATGCAAAAGCCCTAAAAGGTCACCTCTAGAATGTTAATCACATGAATACTGCAAGGTATATCACTCTACCATTTGTCACACATCACATCAGGTAAAGAGTGGATAAGGAAGGAGAAAAGAGCCTCAAAATCCAAAGAGGTAGGGGCAATGGTAAACGTTAACTTCAAACCTGCATCTATCCTGAAATATGTCAATATGTAAATAGTTACCCATGTTCTCCAAGTTCTATTCCCTGTTATAATGTAAACTCAATCAGTCTTCTCTGATCTGAATATTCTTTGTTAAATGTAAACCGCACTGATAACAAATAGTGCGGTATATAAGAATTGTTAAATAAATAAATAAAATAAATAAATAAACCAGGCCCAATCCTCTTCAAATCAACGGCTCTACAATACACCTATCATCTATTTGATATAATTCCAGTTTTTTAAAACAGTGATTCCACATCAACAATATCAGTAGTACCTGCCCCACCTTCCCCAGCAAACCCTCAGAGCATAATGCATGTGAGCAAACAAAAAAAAAGGAACACTTATCTACTGCCTTTCATGATATCAAGGTGGTTTACATTGAACAAACTGAAATTTTCATTGAACAGGGCACTATAACTTGGAGATAACTATTTTACAGGGAACATGGGCAATGGAGGTTAAGTGGCTTGCCTAAGACCACAAGGAGCACCTGTGGGACTAGAAACCCCAGTCCTTCCAGCCCAAGGTTGCTGTCCTCTAGTGGGATTTGATCCCCCAACCTTCTTGCCTGAGGTACCTTGCCCCAATCACTAGGCCAAGCCACTTCCCAAGCCACTGCCCTCTATGGGCCCCCAATCACCACTGAGGATCCTTTCTGCTGAACATACCGCTGCTGGAGTATCAGCAGTGACTGGGAGCCTGTAGACGGCAGTGGACTGGGAAGATAGATGTACCTTTATTTTGGTTATACTCGCATGTGATATGCTCTGAGAGTGTGCAGGGGGCAGCCACTACCGACAATGTTGATGTGGAATCACTGTTCCAATAAAATAGAGTTATATTTAACAGGTGATTGGAAGGAGTGTGTAAGAGCAGTTGATGTGAGAAGGATCTGGCCTGGTTTGAAGATAACTTTTACCACTGCCCCTACCTCCATGGATTCTGAGGCTCTTTTCTCCTTCCATTTCCACTGTTTGCCTGATGTGAAGTTACAGGCATGGAAATAATCTGAGTAGCACACTCATTAAAAAAAAAAAAAGAAACAAATGGGAACCAAACTCCTGCCCCTGCTTATGGAGACATTACACTGACCAGTAGGCTACACTTCTACCCTTCACAGCACAGCAATGGCTAGATACAAAGAGGCTGCAGGTCATTGCCTAGAACGTCTGCTGTGTGTGCCGGCATAGGGTAGCCCCCACCAGTACCCATGATGCAGTGCAGATGCCCAACAGCAGTCAGCAGCTGATCCCCAGATGGAGAATGCACATATCCATCACCTCAGGCTATATGCAAGATGCAATGACAGTGTGTGAAACAGGCACACAGCAAATACAAACCGTGCCACTGAGCAGTTTCTGCTGTCACCCTGAGGGTGAGGAGGACGCCCAGCACTAGGTCCCCAATACCTGCAGTGCTAGACATGTTCTCTGCTGCAGTTCCCCATCACTGCCAGTGTGTGGTAGGTGTTAGTGAGGCAGCCATAAGGTTTAGCTGTGGGTAACCCTCCCCCAGCCATGAGGTTCTTACATAGGTGATCAGCTTGCTAAGAGAAGACATAAAGATTTCAGTAGGCACCCTTCCCCCACTCCAGGTCTGAGCACAATACCCCCTTGCCCAGAAATCAGCAGACCAGAGCATACCGGTTTGGGCAGGTCACCCAGGCACCTTCCCCAGGGGCTACTGATTGGTGGACAGAAAATACCTGAGACGAATGAGATTGTAGAATGAGTTTAAAATTGTACTGTATATAAGGCATTGTAGGATGTCCCTCGGGGCTCAGATTTTTGTTGGAGGGTACGGACTCTCTGTCTGGGCCTGTGCGCACATTAAAAGATCCTGTTTGCATGCCAGCCTGTCTGTGAGTCTCCTTCTGTGGGTGAGTGAGAGAATTAGAGCTTTTTCAGCAGCTTGGCTGCAACACAATGAATACCCATGGTATATTTGCATACAAGGGGAGGTGACTGGCCTAGGGTTCCCCGAGGACTGGGTTGAAAACCTATGCCCCGTGGTAGTCAGGGCTGGCCCAACTATTGGGCAAACTAGGTGGAGGCAGCAAAGGGCAGGACATTCAAAGCTAAACAATAGTTTCTGACAGTTGGTGGGGGGGGGGGAGGGGGGGATAAGGCTTAATGTTGCCTAAGGCATCAACATCTTGACCCATTTCTGAGGCATCCCTGGTGGTGGTACTTACACACTCCAGAGAAAAAGGGAACATCATTTAACAAACTGTAGCACAGCCACCCCTTAGCCTAATAACCTCTATTTTACGATCCCTTACCCAACTTTTTCTCCTACCCCCTGACCCATCCTCATTACCATCTCAAGAAGAGATCACCGGGGAGGGAATGCACTTAAACCAGTCTAGACACAAAATGTGTCTTTATCTTGTTTCTGCTTAACAACCTGGTTCCACATGTAAAATGCTAATGTTTGGATATAGGCCCCACTTGTTGCCATTCATGTTTTTCATCTGTCCCCCTCTGGACCCCTCTCGATCCATAAGCATATGCTGGTGCAATGCATTCTGCCAACACCAAAAAAGAAGGTCTGGAGGTCACCAACCAATAACAGTCCACCCGTGCATCTGCATTTTTCTTCCTGGCACCTGCTCTATGGAACTCCCTGCCCTCCTCTATCAGACTTGAACCCGAACATTCCACCTTCAAAAAAAACCTCAAGACTCACCTCTTTGCCCGTGCATTTGACCTCCCCAATCCTTTTGTGTGATCCACTCTGCTCTATCCTCCTCCCTTCCCCATCATGTCCTGTTGTATGATTCTGCTCTTTTGCTTTCCTGTCTTACATTGTAACTTCCTTTTCTTTTCCTAATTTAATTCTACTATGTAAACCGCTGCGATGTATTTTCCTCAGCGGTATATCAAATTCAATAAACATAAACATAAACAAAGGATATTTTTCTAGATGACAACCCATGTATGACATACCCAAAGTTTCTTTGCTATTGCCTTGAGCTTCCAATTCATGACATGTGTCCAACAACATTATATAGAACAAAAGGACTAGATGCTGGCCCAGAACAGACTCATAATACACCTGCACTCTTGTCAAAATATAGCCACCTGAGGAACATTTAGAACATATGGCTCAAGTTAGTATTAGCAGGCAAACAGATTATACTTAGCTTGGCATCAAACTCAAAAAATGTCTGTATTCCACCCCATTCAAGTTATCCATGATATATTTAAGACATTGGGGATTTTTATTTTTAAATCAGCACTACCGGCATAAGCAATAATGCCAATTGGGGAAGTTCCATCCATGTGTCCATCTGCCTGTTTGCTTGTCTGTTTGTACACATGTACTTGTTAGGGCATACTCCAACACACAGATGCATAAGCCTTCGCCAGAGCAGTATGAAATATCAAGAGCTGTGGGCAATCCCAAGTCCCCCTGGCCTGAGAGGACTGTGGCCTAAGAAGAGCCATCAAGCGTTCCCAGATTCTGCCAGCAAAGAGAGAAGAGAGCATCCCCAAAGCACTAGCAGAAATCTCCACCTCCTACCAGCAAAGAGAGCGGATAGTGCCCCCGAAGCACCAGACAGAGTTCCTAGTTTCCCTGGCACCAAGACACGGGAAGGGGCAGTGTGAGGGCCAAGACCCAAGAGAAGGGGCAGGAATAGAGATAAAAAACCGAGAGGGGAGAGATGATAGGGCAGGACATAAGAGGGGGCAGAGTTAGAGATGAAGAATGGAATGGATAGTGTTGGGGTGAAGGGGTGGAGCAAAAGGGAAGGGGGACAAAGAAGAGAGGGGCTAAACAGGGGCAGAGGGGCAGGGTTAGAGAGAGAAGAGGGAAGGAACGTGGACAGGTGCAGAGAGAAGGAAGAGAGAAGGGAAATTGAGAGACTGCAAGAAAGAGAGGGGAAAGGAGATAAGAGAGAGTACATGAGTAGTGGGTGGCAGTGAAGGAATGAGAGTCCCATTTAGTAAAAATGTGCAGTAACAACAAATTGGTTGCAAAAATTAATATATAACCTTTGTGGTAACTGTTGGCGGCATGCCCAGCCTCTTCTCATACAGTTAACACAGAGACAAATTCCAGGGCGCGGGCAGGGTCCCAGGGTCCGTTTGTAACCGGGTGCACGGCCCGGCGCGGGACCCTGCTCGGCCGTGGGATCGCGCATTGGCGTCAGGACGTCGGGGGCAATTTTTGAAATGATTGGCTCTGCTGCGAGATGGAGGAGCAGAGCCAATCAGGTGGGCGCAACTCCATGTGCTATGAGGCTCGTGGCTTGCCCGCAGCACATGGTAAGAGGGCGCCCACCGGGAAGCCCTCCCACCCACCCTATTGAGGGCTGGGGAGGAGGGGATGGGGTGTCGCAGCTGGGGGAGGGGGGGGTGTTAGGATGGGCGGGATCCCGGAGGTCCGGGGTCCGGAGCCTTTGGTGACTTGGGGAGGGGGCGGGGTGCCCTCGACCCGGGCAACCCCTGGAAGACTTTTGCTAGTAACATGGCAAAGTCGGATAGGGGGGGCCGAACTGGGCCGTTGGTGGGGACCACGGCTTGAGCGGAGGTGTGGCCGCTTTGCTAGTAGCACGGCTGGCGGTCCATCAACCCGCGGGGCTGGGTGGCTCCATTTATATATATATAGTTACATATACCTGTTAAATCTTCATGGGTTGTTAAATAAAGCTGCGACCAGTTTTCCCACCAAGAACGTGTTTGTGAGTTATTTGAGGCATTGGGGGAGTGCGTAAGATATATGACATAGCGGGAAGGGGGGGGAGGGGCATGTAAGAAGGGAAGCCGGGTCCGGCTACCCGGTTACATACACAGATGCACTTATCGTCACTTATTGAGGTGATCTTAAGTGATCTGCTACAGTAACAGGTAAGTAACTGTGCATTAATTGCCAGGTCATTCCCCAGCCTTTTGCATGTTACACAGTTAATACAGGAATTAGTGAGTGCATATTCTATCATACGTGTTTGAAGAAGCCTTTATAAAATTATCCCCCACGTGTCCCATAAGTGTTCCATATGTAGACCGAAGAGTTTGTGGCACTGTGATTCAGCAACATTATGTCCTCTGAATGGAGAGCTGCTTGGATAAGCAACCTGGAATTCCTCAAACACTCCTACGCTGAAGAGCAACTTGTTGATCAATACATCTGGGAAGTGGGTACATTTTATTTACCCCTTCTGATCAGCCACCTTCCCCCATCCAACCCCATTTCCCCTTCAGACTATCTCAGTGATAGTTTTTATGATTCATTTATATTTTCTGGGAATGCCATCACTTACTCACTCAGCTCTACCCTGAGAAAGAAAGTCAGGAAATGTATTAATCCTGTAAAATAACGTGACCTTATATATTTGTTTTTTTCTTATTTATTAACCATAATTTTTCTTCATGTTTTATTTATAGACACAGATCTGGAAGAAAGATTGCTAAAGGAAGATTTAACTATATAGGGTCCATCTGGAAAAAGCAAGAGAGTCTTAAACTCAGAAAATGCACACACAACCCAGAAGTGACCATTTCTCTTCAATATGTGTTTTTGATGGTCTTCTAACCTTGGTTTCCTGTTTCAAGGAGATCTTTGGAAGTTCCATTACTGTAAGCTGTGTGTCATGATCTGACAGTGAGCAGGGAGCAAAGGAAACTGGGCATCTTTGGTAGTAGACTGGCTAATCTACTGAAGAGGGCTTTAAACTAGATTCGTTGGGGATGGGTGAAGAAAGCCCCCAGGTAGGTGAAAGCCCCCAGGTAGGTGATACATTAAATTCCTTTATGGAAATGGGTAACAGGGGTAACATATGGAAAGCAGTGTGTATTAATGCCCGTAGCATGGGAAATAAGATCCCTGAAGTTGAAGCTTTGGTGGGAGTGGCTGACTTGGATTTAGTGGCTGTTACAGAAACGTGGTTCACAGAAAACCATGACTTGGATGTAACTATACCTGGCTATACTTTATTCAGAAAGGACAGGGTAGGAAGAAGGGGAGGAGGAGTGGTACTATATGTAAAAACTACTATTAAAGCTTTGGAATTACAGAGCTTAAAAGGGAGAGAGGAGGCATTGTGGGTTAAACTAGAAAGAGGGAAAGAGAAATCTATTTGCATTGGAGTGATATACTGTAATAAATAAATCCAGGAGTCTTTTCAAGGATCCAAACCAGTTTAATGTGCACATGGCTCAAGCAATAAGCAATTTCAAAATGGCTGAGCAATGGTTTCTAGCAAAACAACAACTTTTATAGCGTTCTTCTCCATTCTAGACATAGGCAAACTTTTCATTGGTCCCAGTAACCCCTCTCACCCATCTATTGGTCCCGGTACTGATATGGCTACCCAATCGGGACCCTGGTCTGGGCTCAGCACCTGGTTGCCCCCCTTCTAGTCCCAATTACAATGGTCAGTGTCTCTAACTTGTTACATCTCTCCTCCAAGGTCGCTTAGCTTGTTAAAACATATGGGAAGCAGGGCACTGTAACCTTGCTTTTTGCAGAGTTAATTAATTCCATAGAAGCATAGCACACCTTATCAGTACCAATTAAACTTGTTTTTCTATATTTTCTAAGTTTCGTTTCTGCTTAGCTATGTTCAGTTAAACTGAGTTAAGTTTCAATTCTATGGTGTCATCATTCAGGGGGGTTTTCATTCCTCTGGGCCTAACTACAGGCTTCAGTTACAGGTCAAGCTGCTTAGGCCTGTCTGCTTAGTTCAATTAGCATGGATCATAGGCCGTCGCCTACCACATTCCCCCCTTTGATTATTCTCACCCGCATGTTAATAAGGTGTGAGAATCAAATCACATAATACTAGGTAAAGGTATCACTCTGTGGTATAGGGTAGTAAATTCACATAGCTAGTATCTTTGTAGCTGCCGCAACAGGCAGATAGTCAAAGTCCATAGTTTGGCAAGAGTGGGAAAAAGAACTAAAGGATTAGAAGGTTCAGTTGCATCTTTGTTGTGCTGTCGTAAAGCTTCTGATTTAGACAGACCAGCTGTACATCCTTCATAGTAGATTGTGGACCAGTCCAAACAAAACACAAACTGTCAACAATGGGGTGGGCCAATACCCACTCACTAGTAGTATTATGTAAATCAGTCTGATTGTATAGGATAGAATAGTTCAGTTCTTGCGTCTCCCAGGGCCACTGATCTCCCATCTTAGTTCCTCCACAATAGAAACAGTCAGAAGTGTGGAGACTAGATACTATTGCTCCAGTAAGTTCAAGAAACAAGTTCTGGTGGTGGTATGAGGAATTGCAACGGTGGCTTGCATAGCCTTGTAGAAAGTCAAGATCTAGAACAACTTTTGGATTGGAGAGTATACCAATGCAAGTATAGGAAGAATGATAAAACAAGGTCTGAGTGACCTTCGGTCTAGTTCATGTTGTACTTATACAGGCTGCCCAGGGAGATAAGGCAAAAGTCATTTCAAAGCACTCCAAGACTGCTGCCAAAATAAAGCAATAATAATAATTCATAATGGGCATAGTCTCTGGAAAATTGGTGGAACTGTCGACTTCCACAACAGATAACAGATGTAGGGTTGATTGTAGATCCTCAAGCTTCTGCCGTACGTAGACCTACCAACTTTTTGGCAGGAGTAGGGCTGTAGATTCCAAAGTATCACTGTCCTCTGGGATGTCTCAATTTCTTAAAATATCATAGCATAGTCTCTTAGGCTATTATTGCTTCCTTAGAGCAGTTCACTCTTTAGTAGATCAAAACAGTCTTTTCAGAGTATTTAAACACAGTCTCTTAGAAGATTCAATTTCTTAACACAACACAGTCTCTTTCTGATGATTGCAGTTTTTTCCAGATGCGAGGCTTACCTTCAGATAAACAAACAGTCTTGAAACAGTGCAGTTTCTGAGGGACCAATAAGTCTTAGGTCCGTGGTTGTTGTCGTAGGGTGAGGTGCAATGGAGTCTCAGGATGCTGTACAGTAGTTCAGTGATCAGGTTCAACAGCAGCTGCTGGCTTCACTTGATTATGATGGGTCCAAGGTTCAAATTCTGCGACTTTTACTGCAGTTGGAGTTGACAGGATGACGACATAGGGTCCCCTCCAATGCAGGGCTAACAGTATCTTTCTCCACTCTTTGATCCACACCGAGACTCCAGGCTTGAAAGGATGCAGGGGTGCAGGCAAATTGATGGGTAATCGATTTTGTACTCAGGTATGAAGACTCCTGCAAAACAGAACTTAAAACCAATAGTTCATGTCTAATAATTTCAGATCCTATCTGTCTCATATCTCCTTTTATTTCCTATACAATAGGCAGGGGTTGCCCATACAGAATCTCAAAAAAAGGGAAACTCCTAAAGACTTAGCAGGGGCTAAGTATATCCTAAGAAGGGCTATGGGAAGAACCTGGCCACTTCAGGTAAACCTCTTGGCAAAGTTTGGACAACTGAGATTTCAGGGTTCTATTCATACATTCTACTTTTCCTAAATTCTGAGATCTATAGGCAGTATGTATCTGTTAATATCAATATCTTGGGGCTATACTTAATGGACTTGCTTCCTAAGGTTATCCACCCTCATTCTTTGTACAGGGTCCCATGTGCATGCAAGGTTGTAAGGGCATACTTGAAATCTGGGTACACATTTAGACAGGGCTCTTTTCCTATTGTTAGTGCTCTAGTGAGGGCTATCAGTTCAGCTTTCTGTGGTGAAGTTTCTGGGGCCAGGGCTGAGGACTCAACTACCAAATCAGGGGTCACCACTGCATATCTAGCACAACAATGTCCATTGATGATGAAACTGCCTTCAGCCACAAAGAAAGTCTGTTCAGGGTTCTCCAGAGGGACATCAGTCAAATCCAGGTGGCTTGAGAATACAGTGTCCATAATTTCTAAACAGTCATGATCAGGGGATCAAGACTAACTGATAACATAGCAGGATTGAAAGCTTGACTGACCCTTCAGTTGTATCTGGGGTTTTCACACAACATACTCTAATACTTCAACATTCATAGATTTGTTAGCTAGTAATTTCCTTTGTGTTTCATAATGGTTAGAACAGAGTGTGGTACAGTAACTTGAAGATTCTATCTCAAAGTGATTTTTCTTTTAGTTTTTGCTTACTAGGAAGGCTGTAGCTGTAACAGCTTCTCAAATAAGGTCCAAGAGATTGAGTCAACACTCCCAGAACATTTCCTTGCGACTCATGAACATAGAGACTGCAAGGTTTTCTGGACATCGGGTAGACCCAGAACTGGTGATAACATCAGAGCGGTTTTCAAAGATCAAAAGACTGCATTCCTATTCAAGTCCCCATTCCAATGGAGACTTTTTCATTCCTTTGGTAGCTTGATACAATGTGATACAATGGTTTTGCTAGCAGCGCAAAATTGGGGATCCATATACAACAGTACCCTGTGGCACCCAAGAAGGCTCTCACTTGCCTCCTGGTGGTTGGAGTAGGAATACTGCATACAGCTGCTTTGCGTTCTGGTAAGGGTTCCAGGCGTCGAATTCCGCTGGACAACTGGAATCCTAGGTATTTAACTTGTTTGACATAATTATGCTTTGGCTCTTGAGACTTTGTATCCAGCCTCATTAAAAAGGTGCAAGAGTTCACTGGTGGCTGGTGGACATTCACTTTCTGAGTTGGTGGTTATGAGCAAGTTGTCCACATATTGAAGTAGAATTTTTTTCCTTTTTTTTTTTTTTTTTTCTGGAGTTTCTGGATAACTTGTCAAATCTTTTGCTGAGTGAGGCGAGTTCTTGAATTCTTGAGGTAATCTTGTCCAGATGAGTTGGCCCCGCCTCCTTGTAGTGGGGTCTTGGGCTAAGCGTATGCAGAAAAAAACATCTTTTTAAGTCCAGAATGATGAAATGTATAGCTTCAGCAGAGATCAGTTCCAAGAGAATATAAGGATTTTTGTACCACTGGTTGTATAGTTTCAGCTGCATCATTCATTCTTCTTAGATCCTGCACTGGGCGGTAATCACCTGTCCCAGGCTTCTTGACTGGCTTGAGAGTGACAATGGCAGGGGCTATGTTCTTCGCTAGGCCAGGTGGATTATCTTCTGCCCATCCTCCAGGTGGGGCTATGAGGTTGGTAAGTGTACAGCTTGTTGCTTTGGATGCAGGTGAATAGAACCGCCATTCTTCTTCTTGGGGACAGTTAACACCATCAGGCCAGCAGATTTTGAGTTTCATTTTTTTCTTCCTTCAACAGAGGATATCTGTGCTTGAAGCTTTGCAAGCAGGTCTCGGCCCAAAAATGGAATAGGGCATTCAGGCATATACAGGAACTGGTACATTATTATTATTATTTTTTTCTAGTTCACACATGTGGTTCTGCAGAAAAGGCTTTGCGAGAAAAACACAGGGGCTACTGGCTTTAGTATTCTGCTCCTGTATCCCCCATAAAAGTCCATATATTGGTCCCCTATTTTTCAGACTGACTCCTGGGGACCCAGGGAAACTGGAGAGTCCGGTCTGGCCTAGTCTTCATCCATGCTGTAGCCCTCTCAGGCTGCCACTCACGCTATAGCTGCTCCACTCTCGTGCTGAAACACTGTGCTTGGTTTTATTCTGTCTATGATTCTACAAACAAGTACTCCCACCTGTGGTGGAGTCAAGATACGGGCATTCACTTCTCTAATGTCCTTCTTTTTCTATAATGGGCGTACTCACACCCAGTTTTTCACTTCCTCTGTTCCTTCGATTAGGATAACCTCCTCACATCATTCAACTAAAATATCATTCACTTTCTCTGTTACATTTATTTTCACAATTCACACACCCTCTGATTAACTTTCATTTAACCATTATGCCCGCAAATTAATCCAGTTCTTTGCAATTTCCGTTCATTAGTTCAATCAAGTCCTAAAACTTCTCAGTGTATAATGCAGTTTTTTTCAGTTCTAAACAAGTCTGGTCAGCTGACTTTCACTTCTAGTCCGGAGGGGGTGCACATTCCCCTGTTGCAGAGGTGGCTAGCAAACTACTTGGGAATCTGTAGTCCCCCCCCCCCCACCTCTCCTGGATTCTGTTTCTCCTAGCAATGCTCTATCCAGGAGGTTGATTTTTTTTTTTTTTTTTTAAGGATCCACTTCTCTGCTGTGGGCACATTAGTTCACGCCCACCGGGGGGGGGGTTGACATCATCGGTGGACTGGGCTCCATCCCCCCCTTAAGCACTCTGAACAGAACTACTTACAGAGAGAGAGAGAGAGAGACGAGACAGGATATCTAGAAATTCTGGGGCAAAATCCTGATTGGGACAGAGACATTTCATAATCTTCAGTAAATCCCTTACTGAAATTCTTGATCATACTTGAAAAGACACTTATTATTTCTGTAAACATAGGGCAGGCAGGAAACACTTAGATTGAGCACATACATCCATTATGCTTCTTATAGAGAGAACTATAGCTATCTGTCAGCATGTCTCTGCAAAAGAAATTATTTTTTAGTTCAGGAAGCAAATATTTAAAAGACATTCCGGATATTTTTCATAAAATACAGTACACCTTTCCTTTTTTTTTTTTAAATACAGAAACACAGATTAATTTATCTTAAAAGCCAATACTGTAAAGGTCAGTGTAGCTAACTGATTTGTTCATTAGTAACCAGCACAGAGGGGAAGCATGCATTCAAATGACTTATACTCATTCATAAAAAGATAAACTTTGTTTTTAAAACTTTTGGTTAAACAGAGCTAGTGAAACCAGAGAAAAAAACTAATTATAAATTCATCACGCTTCGATTAAATGAAGAGACTTTTCAAATCGGGAGTCCCTTTTCATTCCTAGGAGAAATCTCCTGCAGTCTCCAGCAGTCTCTTCAGAACCCCCTTTTTTTTTTCTTTCCTCTGCAGGCTATGTGGAAGCCACACCCCTCTGCTCGCGGGGAAACAATTGAACTGTGCTCATAAAAGAGACTTGTCATTCACATGGACAGAGATTCCAGTAAAAATAAAATTGAAATCAATGTTAAGTCGTGATCTAATTACTTTGTAGATCAAAGGAAAAACAAAAACAGTTCTTTATCATTTCCTATTTAAACTGTTTCAGTGCTTACTGAAAATTTGAACATACAGCCGACAGAAATTCCTCTCACTTGGTCCGCAACCCATAAGGGATTAATACAAACTTAATCCTTTTCAGGCTAAACCCAAAAACTATCGGGACCCACAATCCTGACTAAACATTCTTATTAAATGATAAATAAATGATATATATTACATAACCATAGCAGAACAGGTACAATTGTCCTGAAATAAGCACAAACTAACAGCATTTAGATTTAAGCCTGCACGGGGTTAGAAAAACACTATACATTCTTTCCTTCAGACATGCCCCCTGTCAGCTTTTTCACTGTGCTAAAACCAACTGGGTGAGACCAGCTTTTTGATTTCTAAAAATGACTGTAGGTGTTTTAGGTCTTCATTCTGCTCTATTAATACAATTTCTTAATCAGTGAACTGTCACAAATTACTCAACAGAATAATCTCACATTTATAACAGAAGGGAAACTCGTGGTTTCAACAGAGAACAAAAAACAGATACACAGTAGGACGGACAATACACCAAACGTTTCCTCCGTTTTGTGACCTAGACGCAGTCACCCGACTAGGAACTGCGCTAGTCCAGAGTCCACTCTCGCTTGGTCCGTGCTGCCAGACCTCTCATTCACACTTCATTCACACAATCATGCTAGCAACGTATCTCAGAATGCATTCCTTTCTATCTATTCTGACTAGTCTTTTTCCCAATTACAAAAAGGATGAGGGTTTCACCCGGCGAATTCCCATGCGGGGTTACTCGGCCCTTCCTTGAGAGGTGATCATGCTCTCTTACCAATTCCCAATATCTCGAGATTACAAATTCCAAGTTCCAATGGCAGTACTGCTCTTTCTATTTCTGTCTAGACATACCAAAAACCCAGTCCTGTCTGCTCTGACCAGGCTGAATCATGATTCTCTATAACAGCTGTACCTCGCGAATACTCATGCAAGGATTTTCAAACAAAGACTTAAGTCTTACCAATTTCCAATTTTCTCGAGATTACAAGTTACAAGATTCAAATTCTTACCAAACTGCAGTTCTAACTCATCTGTCTAGACAGGTTTTCAAAACTATACTTACGGATCCGGTCCCCGATACCTCACCAGCTTCTGAGTTGGATCCTGGACTCCCCCGGGTCGGAGGTGTTGTTCCAGCCGGAACCAGTGCCTGCCGAGGCCAGGCAGAACTCCCTCCGATACAAGAGGATCAGTGGGCCCAGGGAATTCCTCTGCGTCGGATTGGCATGGTTCCAACCGGTCCAAACCTCAAGGCGAATTACGTGGATTTATTCACTTGAACACTATCCACCACTCGCACTTCCAGGCCAACGCACCAAGAATGTAGCAGCAGATAAGCATGCAATAAATAAATCCAGGAGTCTTTTCAAGGATCCAAACCAGTTTAATGTGCACATGGCTCAAGCAATAAGCAATTTCAAAATGGCTGAGCAATGGTTTCTAGCAAAACAACAACTTTTATAGCGTTCTTCTCCATTCTAGACATAGGCAAACTTTTCATTGGTCCCAGTAACCCCTCTCACCCATCTATTGGTCCCGGTACTGATATGGCTACCCAATCGGGACCCTGGTCTGGGCTCAGCACCTGGTTGCCCCCCTTCTAGTCCCAATTACAATGGTCAGTGTCTCTAACTTGTTACATCTCTCCTCCAAGGTCGCTTAGCTTGTTAAAACATATGGGAAGCAGGGCACTGTAACCTTGCTTTTTGCAGAGTTAATTAATTCCATAGAAGCATAGCACACCTTATCAGTACCAATTAAACTTGTTTTTCTATATTTTCTAAGTTTCGTTTCTGCTTAGCTATGTTCAGTTAAACTGAGTTAAGTTTCAATTCTATGGTGTCATCATTCAGGGGGGTTTTCATTCCTCTGGGCCTAACTACAGGCTTCAGTTACAGGTCAAGCTGCTTAGGCCTGTCTGCTTAGTTCAATTAGCATGGATCATAGGCCGTCGCCTACCACAATACTGTGATACAGTAGACCAGCGATGGCGAACCTATGGCACGCGTGCCAGCTGTGGCACGCGAAGGCCTTGCAGCTGGCACGCGTGAAGGTCCGCAAAAAAAGAAAAAGCGGGCTCTGGCTGCTGCCGCGGACGCGGCAGCATGCAGTGTCCCGCGGGGCCCCCTCCGCCCGCTAAGCCCCTCTGCAAGGGCTTTCAGATTCACGAGGGAGACAGCGTCTCCCTCGCGTCTCTGTTAAGCCCGCAGGGGTTAATGGGAAATTTCCCATCAGCCCCTTTAGACGCGAGGGACTGATGGGAAATTTCCCATTAGCCCCTGCGGGCTTAACAGAGACGCGAGGGAGACGCTGTCTCCCTCGCGAATCTGAAAGCCCTTGCAGAGGGGCTTAATGGGCGGAGGGGGCCCCGCGGGACACTGCATGCTGCCGCGTTCGCGGCAGCAGCCAGAGCCCGCTTTGTCTGTTTTTAAATTTGCCGGGGGGGGGGGTTAGGACTGCTAATGGGCGAGGGGGGGGGGGGTTAGGAATGCTAATGGGCTAGGGGGGGGGGTTAGGACTGCTAATGGGCTAGGAGGGGGGGGGGTTAGGACTGCTAATGGGCTAGGGGGGGTTAGGACTGCTAATGGGCTGGGGGCTGATGGGGGCTGTCTGGAAATGGGATGATGGGGGGTTAGGACTGCTAATGGGCAGGGGGGGGGGGTTAGGACTGATAAGGGGCTTGGGGGGTGTGGACAGCTAATGGGCTGGGGGGGGGTAGGACTGCTAATGGGCTAGGGGGGGTTAGGACTGCTATTTGGATGTGGGCTGATGGGGGCTGTCTGGAAATGGGGTGATGGGGGGTTAGGACTGGTAATGGGCTATGGGGGGGGGTTAGGACTGCTAATGGGCTAGAGAGGGGGGGGTTAGGACTGCTAATGGGCTAGGGGGGGGGTTAGGACTGCTAATGGGCTGGGGGGGGTTATGACTGCTAATGGGCTAGGGGGGGGGTTAGGACTGCTAATGGGCTAGGAGGGGGGGGGTTAGGACTGCTAATGGGCTAGGAGGGGGGGTTAGGACTGCTAATGGGCTAGGGGGGTTAGTACTGCTAATGGGCTAGGAGGGGGGGTTAGGACTGCTAATGGGCTAGGGGGGGTTAGGACTGCTAATGGGCTGGGGGGGGTTAGGACTGCTAATGGGCTAGGAGGGGGGGGTTAGGACTGCTAATGGGCTAGGGGGGTTAGGACTGCTAATGGGCTGTGGGCTGATGGGGGCTGTCTGGAAATGGGGTGATGGGGGGTTAGGACTGCTAATGGGCAGGGGGGGGGTTAGGACTGCTAATGGGCTGGGGGGGTTTGGACTGCTAATGGGCTGGGGGGGGTTAGGACTGCTAATGGGCTAGGAGGGGGGGGGTTAGGACAGCTAATGGGCTGGGGGGGTGAGGACTGCTAATGGGCTGTGGGCTGATGGGGGCTGTCTGGAAATGGGGTGATGGGGGGTTAGGACTGGTAATGGGCTATGGGGGGGGTTAGGACTGCTAATGGGCTAGAGAGGGGGGGTTAGGACTGCTAATGGGCTAGGGGGGTTAGGACTGCTAATGGGCTAGGAGGGGGGGGTTAGGACTGCTAATGGGCTAGGAGGGGGGTTAGGACTGAAAATGGGCTAGGGGGGGTTAGGACTGCTAATGGGCTCGGAGGGGGGGTTAGGACAGCTAATGGGCTAGGAGGGGGGGGTTAGGACTGCTAATGGGCTAGGGGGGGTTAGGACTGCTAATGGGCTAGGAGGGGGGGTTAGGACTGCTAATGGGCTAGGGGGGGGGGGGACTGCTAATGGGCTGTGGGCTGATGGGGGCTGTCTGGAAATGGGGTGATGGGGTTAGGACTGGTAATGGGCTATGGGGGGGGTTAGGACTGCTAATGGGCTAGAGAGGGGGGTTAGGACTGCTAATGGGCTAGGGGGGGGGTTAGGACTGCTAATGGGCTGATGGGGAGGGGTTAGGACTTGAGGTGGGCTGTTGGGTGGGGTTAGGACTGGAAATGGGCTGATGGGGGGTTAACACTGGAGGTGGTCTGATGGGGTTAGGACTGGTAATGGGCTATGGGGGGGTTTAGGACTGATAATGGGCTATGGGGGGGCTGGGACAAGAAATGGGCTGATGGGGAGGGGTTAGGACTGGAGGTGGGCTGATGGGGTTAGGACTGGTAATGGACTGTGGGCTGATGGGGGGGTTAGGACTGGCAATGGGCTATGGGGGGCTGACTGGAAGTGGGGGGTTAGGACTGGTAATGGGTTATAGGGGGGGGGCTTAAACTGAAAATGGGGTGATGGGGGGTTAGGACTGGAAGTGGGTTGATGAGGGGGGGATAGGACTGGTATTGGGTTGGGGGGCTGCTAGGACTGGAAATGGGCTGATGCAGGGACTAGAAGGGAATGGATGCTGGGTGAGGCTGGAACTAGAAGGGAGCTGGTGTTGGGGGAGGATTAGAATGGGATGGGGCTGGGAGAGTAAAATGGAGAGGGGAAAAATATTTTGTGTGGGAGGGATAAAAAATCTACAATTGGCCGGGTATTGGGAGAGTAAGTGGGGATTGAGGATGGAGGGGTAAATTTTGAGTAGATGAAATAGGAATGAGGAAAGAGCCAAAGGAGAAAGATTAGTATGTTAAAGCAGATGTAGAGAGAGAATGGAAAAAAAAAAAAAGAAGACAGAAGAAAGGACAAATGGACAGCAGATGGAGAGTTAGCAGAAGACACGAAGAAACCAGAAGAAAGTGGCTGGAACAATTGCAACTGAAAAAAAATGCACAAAAGGTAGAAAAATATCTCTTTATTTTGAATTTATTAACTGGAATATGTCAGCTCTGGGAAATGTGCATCATTAATTTTTGCGCTTTGTTTAGTACAAGAGGAAATTAATATATAGTTTTATTTCTACAGTGTTGTTGTATATTCCAAGTTTGGCTTTTGGGGTTCCCAGTTTAATTATTGTCTTCCTGTTTCTAAATTGTGATTCCTTGTTTGGTGATGGTCTGTTCTGCATGGGTAACTGAGCTGAGGTATTCTGTTTATATAATTCCTATTTGACATTGCCACTTGTTCTTTCCCCAGTAGGTCATGTATTGTTGTTCTCTGAGATGTATTGGTTTAATATTTGCAGTGTTGCCTTTTGATAGGTAGAGTATGGTGCTTTGTGAGTCCTGGTAGTGCTGTTAGGATACGGCGGGTTTGCTATGGGTTCTAAATGGGCAGCGTTTGTAGTAGTTCCTAATGTGCCTGGCGGTTGGTACTGGATTATAGTAATGTAGAAACCTTTTAGTCTTTCTTTATCCATATACTCATTAAGAGGCATGTTTACTAAAAGTTAGTGTATGGTAACATTATGCAAATATTTATGCAAATGAAGCACCTTATGCAAATGGGGCTTTAATTGACGTGCTGGCACTTTGAGGAAATTCTTTGGTTTTGTGCGGCAGTTTGGGCACTCGGGCTCAAAAAGGTTAGCCATCACTGCAGTAGACTATAGAGAGCCTGTAGGGGCTAGTAAAAAGGAAGAGCTTACCTTAAACTTGGCTGAACATGAAGACTCAGCATGTGTGAAGACAGCTGAGCAGCCAGTGCGGTCAGCACAAGTAAAGCAGAAAGGGTTTAAAATGAAGTTTCCCTTCTCTAGTAGTGACACAGGTAGAATTAGAGAAACTCATCAGGAGCACCTGTCCTCAGAGTCTGACGTAACATGCAGAGAGGAGAGGTATATAAGTTCCTGGTCTGAACCAGGAAGTGGTCAGAGGGGTCAGAAGGAGCAGAGAGGTCAGAGAAGGCAGATGTGAAATCACCAGATAGCCAATGAAACTGTTTTACAAACTGCTTTATGTTACTGGCATTACGCACTATCCTCAGTGTTTGGTTGGGCCAAAATCCAATTTTGACATAAGGGTTTCTTCAAATAAGATGACACCTGTTCTTCACTAAGATCGGAGAACAGCTGATATAAATAAAAAGACAACTGATGAATTCCCATCTTCCAAATCAGCAATGATCTCCATGAGCTGTGCATTTATACTGCCCACCACAGCTGCAAGTGCTTCAAGCCGACGTGAATGTTGTGCTCTTTACCTAAAGGTACTGGAATGGAAAAGCAGGAAAAGGTATAAAGATTTCCAACAATGTATTTCTCTAGAGCACATTAGCACAATGATGTTATACAAAGAATGCCCTAAGTCAGTTCTTTTCAAACATTTATCCCATAAGACCCCATTTTAAAAACGAAAAATTCATGTGACCCCAGATGCTGATGAAATCAATATAGCATGTCTCTAGCCTCCTCCCCCACCCCTCCACTCATCTAAAGCAGGAAGCAGTGGCAACAGCAGCAGCAGTCAGCACAGTGTCCCTTGTGTCAGTGTGCAGTGTGGTCTTACAGATCCCAGTACTCAGCATGGGTTTCCAGTCTAACAGGAGGCTTACCCAGGAAGGGGCAAGGGTCTATGAATGTTCACCTGCTCACAGGCAACATTCTGACTGATGATCAACACTGCTTTGCATAGGTCACAGTGAATGTCCAGAGAGAAAGGGAAATGGCCATGTTTCTGTGACCCCAACTACTGATAACATGACCCCATTTTGGGTTCCAACTAGGGTTGCCAACCAGCCAGTTTTCAGCCAGCCTGGCCGGTTTTTACATGGCCAGGCCAGCTGCCGACAGAAATCTAAGACCAGCCATTGAAAAGACATTTTTTTGCTCTGGTCGTGGGACCATGAATGGCCAGAGCAGAAAACCGGCTTTTTATCTCCTGGAGTTCTTGCCCCACCCCCGATGCAGCCTCACCCTCTCTGACGCTCCAGCCACGGCTCCTGCTTCTTACAGAGCCCTGGCTGCAATAGCGTTAATAATTTAAAATAAAAACGAAACAGGTGCGGAGCCTTTTGCCCCTATGGAACCCCTGCTGCTGCGTCCCATCCTCAAACAGGAGTTACACTAGAGAGGGAGGGACACTGATTTATAGGTTGCAGGGGATCCCCAGAAACCCTAGCATGGCCCTACCAAGGGCTAGCCATGTGCATGCAGCAGGACAGCTTCGGGCTTCAATCAGGGCTGTCAGCGGCCATGGTGGGCCCGAGTCACCCTGAGCAGTGGCGGCAGAATTAAACAAGAAAAGTGAAGCCACGGGGCTGGACTCAGGCAGCATATGAGGTCATGCAAGCATCGGGGAGAGCCGCGATCATTAAGACACATGGTGCTTGTGGCTACTCCCAGACACTGCTGCCAGAATCCTTACAGCAGTTCAGTGCTCTAGAGTAGCCGCAGGCACCACAGAAATGAGCTGATGCTGGGTGGGGCTGGATCTAGAGGAGAAGCCTAGTGGTAGAGCACTGATTTGGTATCCAAGAGACCAGGGTTCAATTTCCACTAGCATTCCTTGTAGCCTTAGGCAAGTCAATTAACTGTCCATCACCTCAGAAGAAAAGCCTGGCAATCTACTTCTGGGCACACTGCCAAGAAAACCCAGGAGCTGATGGATCATTGAGAATGGGCATTGACTCAAAGCCACACATTGCATTGCCTAAAGCCCACCAGCAAGCTGTGTCTTTTCCCATCTATGAAAGATCTGAGGCCCTCTCTGGCTTGTGGGTCAAGGAAAATTGCTGGATTGCATCGCTTCTAATGCCAATCCTGCTGTCTTGGGAAATGCATTTCTATTTCTCTGGTGTTGCACTAGATGCAGCGTCTGGCCTTCTGTGGTTTTAGTTTAATTTTTATCTATATATTTCTCTTTTCATTTTATGTTCATTTATTGATGAAGGCCTGTCTGTACTGTGTGTGCGTGTGTGTGTGTGTACAACCAATGCTGGGTATTCTGTTAGAATGGAATTTCTGTTTAAGAACGTATAGCAATTTTGCTTGTTCAGTTTTCACATTGTCCTCTCTGCAATTATTTTTGGGGGACAGGGGATGGGGCAGGGTGGGAGTGGAGGAGTGGCCTAGTGGTTGGGGCAAGGTACTTCAGGCCAGAAGATTGGGGGTTCAAATCCCACTAGAGGACAGCAACCTTGGGCCAGAAGGACTGGGGTTTCTAGTCCCACAGGTGCTCCTTGTGGTCTTGGGCAAGCCACTTAACCCTCCATAGCCCATGTTCCCTGTAAAATAGTTATCTCCAAGTTATAATGCCCTGTTCAATGTAATTTCAGTTTGTTCAATGTAAACCACACTGATGCAGAATAGCACAGTATGTAAGAGAATGTAAATAAATAAATATGATGGCAGGACAGGGTGCAGGGAAAGGTCAGGGCAGGGGTGGGCATGGGCAGAGCATGACTAGCCACAGGTAATAGGCTTTTCTCTTTCAAAAAGTTGGCAACCCTAGTCCCGACCCCAAGTCTGGCAGTCACTACCCTAAGTGAACAGTTTGGAAATGCTCACCTCTCTATAAGACATATTGACTAGCTTCTGTGTCGAGGCTGTGATGGTTGATCTTTGCTGGAGAAGTTGTTACTTTGTTAATATTTACAAAGAATTATGGGCCACCATTTACCTAACTTAGGGGTATGTTTACTAAGCAGTCTTAACGTGCGCCCGGCGATAGTGTGCAGGATGCCATAAAAGGAGTGGGAGTTCCGGTCTAAATGTAGCAAACCGGGATTATCGCGCGATAGCGCGTGCTGTGCACATTATAGTGCGATGGAGTGAACTATGCACGTTAACGCGCATTAAGCTTAAGTAGGCATGCTGACATGCAGTCAGAGCAATGGAGGTGTAGCACAATGGTTAATGCACTGACTGATGATACATGGGTCATAGGTTTGATCCCCAGTGTGCCTAATGAGTCAGGCTGGCTGAAGTATCACCCTTTATGTTTAAGCAGGGCTTTGTGAGGCATTTTATTTTTATTTTAATTAGTGCTGCCAGAAAACACACCCTCACAGTGCCATAACCTAAGGTGCCACATAAGGCACCCTATAAGGCACTCCAGAGGGCACATTATAAAGTGCACTGTCTGCCAAGGCACCCTATAATGTCCCCTATAGGATGCCTTATAAGGCACCTTAAGGTTACAGTACTGTGAGGGTGTTTTTGCTGGCAGCACTAATTTACATTAAAAATAGACAATGCCTTGGACAGCCTTAACAAACAACTCTACTGTGGGATCAAACCCATGATCTCTAGCTTCACAGGCAGTGAAGTAACCAGTGGGCTACAGCTCTATAGCCAATGACAAATCCCTGGCTGGCTACAGAAGGACTGCACGTCACCACACAAACATTCTGCTGTGGTTACCAGGATAGGGTCAACCCACCCGTACCCATGATGCACAGCACATGCAAATCAGCAATCTACAGATGATCACAAGATGGGGTATGCACCCCACAGCACCTCATCCTGGTAGGGGCAACTGACCGAGTGCACCCCCAAAGCACCTCAGCCTAGTAGGGGGTGCCGATGGTGTGTGTTAGTGGCACAGAGTAGCTACAGACCGTCACATTGTGTGGGTATTCTGCTCACCCTGAGGGTATGGTGGGGCGGCCAGCACCAGGTCCACAGCACCTTCCATGGCAGGAATAGGTCATGTTGCAGGTATCTATCAGTGCCATTGTATAATATAGGTAGTTCCTGCAGATACATCTGGACACATTAGTGTCCATCTGTAGTTGTCAATCAGGTCTAGCCCTTATGAGCCATGATGTACACATTCTGTGTTGGTGCAATGGATTGAGCTATGCATGTTAATCACAAGTAGGCACACTGACATGCAAACAGAGCAGCAGAGGTGTAGCACAATGGTTAATACACATACTGATAGTACAGGAGTCATGGGTTCAATCCCCCAGTGCACCTAATGAATAAGGCTGCCTGAGGTATTACCCTTTATGTTTAAACAGTGCTTTGTGTGGATTTTATTTTTATTTTAATCAGTGCTGCCAGAAAACACACCCTCACAGTGCCGTAACCTAAGGTGCCACATAAGGCGCCCTATAAAGCACTCCAGAGGGCACAATATAAAGTGCACTGTCCACCAAGTTACCCTATAATGTCCCCTAAAGGACGCCCTATAAGGCACCCTAAGGTTACAGCACTGTGAGGGTGTTTTTGCTGGCAGCACTAATTTACATTAATAGCATACAATGCCTCAGACAGCCCTAGCAAATAACCCCACTGTGGGATCAAACCCATGACCTCTGGCTCCACAGACAGTGAAGTAACCAGTGGGCTACAGCTATTAACAAACCCCTTCCCAAACGACAAACCAAAAGGTTAACTTCTTCTTGTCAGATAAGGTCAAGGGAGGCTAGGAAATTACCCTAACCACTCCAGATGGCCACATCCATTTTATTAAGCTATTTTATAAATCAATCTTTGATAAAAACTTAGCTTTTTTGTACGATGAAATAATTCTCATAGACCTGCAGTACACAATCTTCAATGAATAAAGCACAACACGCACATTTCGGAACACAGTCCTGTATCATCTGTGTTAACTGCAAAAAAACGCCGAGTTTTTAACCCGGATTTCATCAGCAGAAGAGATCTTCCTATTGGCTACAAAATGCTTTCACTCAGAACAGTAAACCAATCAGCTTGCAGGGGAAACCCCACAGAGTCAGGGGAACCCCCACTGCATCATGGAAGATAGCATCAGGGGAGACTCGTCCATTCAATTTCCTTATTAAGACCACTAGGGGTCACAGTCTCAAATTGAAATATCCATGACTGTTTTCTACGTTGTAGCAAGGCTAAACGGTCACCGCCCCGAGGGTGAAGAGGGACATGATCAATAATTGTCTAAGGGGCATGTTTACTAAAACCCCGGTAAAGTGCGGGCCCCGGTAGTGTGCGGGTGCCATATAAGGAGTGGGCGTTCCATCCTGAAGAAGAAAAGCCGTGATTGACATATGCGCTAAGGTGCGCGGCGCCCTTGTGCGCCCCGCACCTTAGCGCATCGGATAGCTGTGCGGGAGTCATATGTGGCACGCTGATGTGCAAACAGAAGAGCAGAGCCA
Organism: Ichthyophis bannanicus; assembly: GCA_033557465.1. NCBI lineage: Eukaryota > Metazoa > Chordata > Amphibia > Gymnophiona > Ichthyophiidae > Ichthyophis > Ichthyophis bannanicus. The sequence continues at coordinate 1,812,390,946 of CM066031.1, read as the reverse complement.
CAGCACAATGGTGAAAGCACTTACCAATGGTGCAGGGATCAGGGGTTTGATCCCCCACTGTGCTCAATGACGATGGCTGGCTGAGGTGATATTTTAGGAGGCATACAAATAATGGGCGGCATAAGGCGGTGCGCTATTGATTTAGGAGGCTGTTCTATTATTGGGAGGCATAAGGCGGCGCGCAGATGTGCAAGCACAGGATCAGAGCCACAGCACAATGGTTAAGACACTGACTAGTGATGCAGAGATCAGGGGTTTGATCCCCCACAGTGCCCAATGAACAAGGCTGGCTGAGGCATTGTGTATTATGGGGAAGAGTGCTTTAGGGGGCATGTTATTTTTAGTTTAATTATCATTACTAGCAAACGCACCCTCAAAGCGTGTTAACATAAGGCGCCCTATAAGGCACATTTTAAAGTGCACTGTCCGCCAAGGCACCCTAGAATGTTGCTTATAGGGCGCTTTAGAGGGTGCCGTATGAGGTACCGCAAGGTCAGAGTACTGTTTTTGATGGCAGCACTGTGCAGTTTAAGGAATGAAAAGCATACATAGGTGCGCTGACATGCATGGAGGAGCAGCAGTGGAGCACAATGGTTAAGGAACTGACTGCTGATACAGGGGTCATGAGGTAGCTCCCCAGGGTGCCTAATACGTAAGGCTGGCTGTGGCATCAGCTTTGCAATGTACATATCTGTTCCTGCAGCACCGTATGTGTATTTTATTAATTGCTGCCAGCAAACACGCCCTCACATGCCGTAATGGAAGGTGCCATAAAAGGCACCCTATATGGCACTCCATAGGGCACATTATAAAGTGCACTGTCTGCCACGGCACCCTAATATATCCCCTATAGGGCACCCTATAAGTTGCGTCACAGGATAATGTATAGTGCACCTTATATGGACGGGAACCATAAGGTGCCCTATAGGGTGCCCTATAAAGCGCTCTCAGAGGCACCCTATGGGTACAGTACGCTGAGGGTGTTTTTGCTGGCTTCAAAATATGTACATTAAAGAAAAACAATGCTTTGGACAACCCTTTCAAATAACCCCACTGTGGGTTTGGAACCCATAACCTTTGCCATCACAGGCAGTGAAGTAACCATTAGGCTACAGCTCTATAGCTGCTAGCAAGCCCCTGGCTGGCTGCAGAGAGCCTGCATGTCACCACACAGACAGTCTGCTGTGGTCTCCAGGATAGGGTTAGCCCACCCGTACCCATGATGCACTGCACATGCAAATCAGCTGTCCACAGATGAACACAAGATGGGGAATGTGCACCCCCACAGCACCTCGGCCTGGTAGGAGGAAGTGACCGGGTGCACCCACACAGCACCTCAGCCTGGTAGGGGGTATGGACCGGGTGTTTTACTGGCACAGAGTAGCTACACACCGTCACATTGTGCGGGTACTGTGCTCACCCTGAGTGTGCGATGAGGCGCCCAGGACCAGGTCCACAACACCTTCTATGGCTGATGGAGGCCCGAAGCAGTGTTAATGTGTAAGATAGGTAGTTTCTGCACAAACATCATGGATATCTCTGTCTGTCTCAGTCAGGTGTAGCCCCCATGGACCCGCTGGTGGGCCATGCAGCACCACCACCCCCCCCAGGGCAGCAAACATGGTCTCCCATCAATAGATCCACATTCTACCTCCCTGCAAAGGTGGCAGTAGAGGGGACCATCAACCCCAGTCCTGCTGAGGAACAGACACCCCACAGGGCAGTCAATGCAGCTCTATACACATCCATAACACAATAGCAGACAGACAATAGACAAGGTTATGGCATGCTGCACCCCACTACTATCTGTTATTCTCCTGCAGCAAGCCATCAGCCACTGCACCCTGCAAACCACTCCAGCAAAACACATACCAGCTACAAACAGTCTGCTAGTTAGTCCATAGTGCATGCACCCAGAACTGGGATGCCAGCATACACAACAAGCAGATATATCAGTGACTGGGCCCCAAAAGAAAACCTATAACTATCACCCAAAAGAAATGCTATATAGCACTATGGGGGTGCCTAGCCATGCTGTGGTCACTGCACAGTCAGGGTGAGAGTGATCTCTCAGCAGGACATACTGAGGTCACCCTGTCTGTGTAGGTGGTGGCCGGGCACTACAATGTCCCAGTCAGTGCCCTATGCACTGTGCAGATGCACCCTGGCCAGGCCACCCAGTCCGGCCTATACCCATGGTACCTTGCTCCTCATTATGCACATTGGTAGCCCAATACTGGCAACATTGCTGGCAGTGTGGGCTGTGGAAGGTGTTTGCAGCCACCACACACTGGATAGACAGACAGCCACCCCCACACCTATGCCAGCATTGTGCTACTATAGACGAGTTCAGCAGCCATAACCACCACACCAGTCCTGGGCACAGTTCAGGCATAGATATGGTACTCAATACTGTTGGGGGTCACCCCCCAGGGTGGTAGACACTGTCAGGGACCAGACCTGCAGCACACACCGCAAACATCAGAATGATTGTTATGGTGGAGCTCAATGATCAAAATGTGCTTAACGTAGGAATTGATATATGGCAGTTATCATAGGAAGCGTTTGATAGCTGTGTACCGTATACCCAGGTGTAGGGTGGCATTGCTAAGGTTTGCAACTGCTAGTATTGGGAGATACAGGCAGGGCCCAATGTCCTGCCTCTCCAGGAGGCATTGGCCAATGCGGCCTGTGGGGGTGTGTCTGGCCCTGTTGGCTGCTGCTTTATGGCAGTGTTTCCCGACTCCAGTCCTGGTGTTCCAAACACTGTTCGGGTTTTTATGCTGTCCCTCATAAATATGCATGAGCTACATCTGCATACCATGGGGGTGGTGCATAGATATGCAGCACAGGCATCATTATTAGAGGCAGCATGGGACCTGAATGGTGTGGGGCCCTCCAGGACTGCATTTGGGAGACTCTGCTCTAGATAATGCGCCTGTTTATGGTGTCTGTGATTGGTGTGGTAAAATATAGGCGTATTAACAATGCATATGTTCTCAGCTATACAGTTTTGTCCTTACTATCACGGTTTAGTTGTGGGAAAAATATGTGGACAGGTTTGGCAGTAGCCCCAGCTGGGCTTTGAACCTGTGCCCTTCTGTTCTTGCACACACTGTGTGTGTGCACTGCACCACAGTGTTGCCACAGGTGTGCTACATTTCCTGGGGAGACCATGACTGTACATGTGACAGAGCCTGTCTGTTGCGGTGGACCGTGCCAGCCTGCACAGGCCTAGGCCACTGTGTGCTGTGGCTTGCAGCCACTGGTCCCTCCGCCACCTGTACCCTTCCACCAACATGCCGACATGTTCTTATCTTGGAAAAAGCATGTGACCGGATTGAGTTGTGGCACTCCAGGATTGTATTTGGGGGAATTGGCTGTAGGTAATGGCCATTGGTATGGTTTGTGTGTGGTGTAGGGTAAAATATGGGTGTTTGCACCATGCTTATGTGCTCTGCAATACATGGGTGTCCTGACTATAACTGTTTTGTGGTGGGTAAAACTATGGGGACTGGGTTGTCAAGAATCCTAGCTGGGATTTGAACCTGTGGCCCTCTGATCCTACAGGCATGGGCTGTGTCTGCTACACCACACTGTGGCCACAGAGACAGTACAGTCCCTGGAGATAGATAACCTGACCGAACGGCTCAGAAAACCTCTGCACAATTTTACTGTGGACTCATTCACCTTGTATGATAACACAAGGGCAAATAAACCTCAGAAATGACCTCGAAAAAAGGGGAAAACAAACATAACCAAGCTGGGCACCAGTAATATCAATGGGCAACATTAAAAACACTCCCAGGTAAGCTCCAAAAAAAGAAATGATTTTTGGAAGGGTCTACGCTCCGTAGACCCTTCCATAAATCATTCCTTTTTTTTGGAGCTTTCCTGGGAGTGTTTTTTATTGTTGGTCATTGATATCAATGTTTCCCAGATGGATTATAATTTTTAAAGTTTTTTTTGTGGTCATTTCCATTGTTTATTTGACATTTTGTTCTGTGCACATGTATCACACTGCTCACGTATTTTAGGTTTCCCCGGTTTTGCTGTACATTGCTGACGGAAATGGTTTCTCTTCCCTTTAAATGCAGTCTACTCGCGGTAGTTTTTACTTGTAAATTCGGCCCCGCTCCTGTGCGGGGAGCCTCTCCCCTCCCACTTTCCACCCATTGACCCCGTCTCTCCGCCCCTCGGGTGCCTTCCTCCGCCCTCCTTTCGCCTTTCCCCGCCTCTATCGCACAGTACCGCACCGCACACGTGCGCGTGTTCGTCGCACATGTGCGGGGCCCGTTAGTGTGACGCGCACTCGTGCGGGGCACTTAAGAGCACTTAAGTGCATCATTTTCGCACGCTCAAGTGCGCCCCGCACAAGTGCGCAGTTTAGTAAACATACCCCTAAGACAGTTGAGAAAATGCATGTCCTTGTTGGAGACAATGTTCAACAATAGGTGCAGAGAGTACCTGATTGCGAGTCCGAGAGGCATGTTCACCCAAACGGGGTACGCATACTATGAGATGTCCGTCCAACATACAGCAAGGGGCAGGGGCACTGTGCGCATACCCCATCTTGTGATCAGATGTAGACTGCTGATCTGCATGTGCAGTGAATCATGGGTACGGGTGGGTTTACCCTATCCTGGTAATCACAGCAGACATGCCGTGCGGTGACCTGCAGTCTTTCTGTAGCCAGCCAGCGCTGTGTTAGAAGCTATGGAGATGTAGCCCACTGATTACTACAATGACTGTGGAGGCAGAGATCATGAGTTCAATCCTGCAGCAGTGTTATTTAATAAGGCTGTCTGAGGGATTTCCTTTTAATTTAAATCAGTGCTGCCAGCAAAAACACCCTCACAGTGCCGTAACCTAAGGTGCCTCATAAGGCACACTATAAAGTGGAGTGGAGGAGTGGCCTAGTGGTTGGGGCAAGGTACCTGAGGCCAGAAGGTCAGGGATTCAAATCCCACTAGAGAACAGCAACCTTGGGCCAGAAGGACTGGGGTTTCTAATCCCCCAGGTGCTCCTTGTGGTCCTGGGCAAGCTCCTTAACCCTCCATAGCCCATGTTCTTTCTAAAATAGTTACCTGTTCAATAATTTCAGTTTGTTCAATGTAAACTGCACAGATACAGAAAATAAATAAAGCACCCTGGGCCCAGGAAAAGGGTGGATCTGGGGGCAGCATTAAGGCAGGCAGTGGGCATTCATCAGCTCCAGACATACAGGCCAATTCCAATGTTGGCCCTGTATAGGGTTGCCAGCCTGGCCAGTTTTTCCATGGCCAGGCCGGCTGCCGGCGCAGAGGCAAAACTGGCCCTTGAAAAGCTGGTTTTTTTGCTCTGGCCGCAAGATCGGGAGCGGCCAGAGCAAAAAAACCGGCTTTTCTCCCAACCCAGAGGGCTTCAGAGGGAGCCGGGGAAGCCCGCGCGAGGCCCCGGTTCCCTCTGAACAGCCGGCAGCGTGAAGAGCCTTTACCTTCACGCTGGCGGCTGTTCCTGTGAAGCCGCGATTGGTGGGAAAGGTTAAAGGCAATGCCCTTTAACCTTTCCCAGCATTCGCGGCTTCACAGGAACAGCCGCCAGGGTGAAGGTAAAGGCTCTTCACGCTGGCAGCTGTTCAGAGGGAGCCGGGGCCTCGCGCGGGCTTCCCCGGCTCCCTCTAAAGCCTCAGACAGCCGCGGTTTGGGGGGAGGCCAAGGACTGCTGGGCTTTGATGGGGGGGAGGGGACCTGGACTGGAAAAGGGCTAGGAGGGGGGAATTTGACTGGAAATGGGTTGTGATGGAGGGGGGGGGGGGACCTGGACCGGAAAAGGGCTATGGGGGGGGGGGACTTGGACTGGAAAGAAATGGGCTGTGATGGGAGGGGACCTGGACTGTAAAAGGGCTGGGGGGGGGGACATGGACTGGAAATGGGTTTTGATGGGGAGGGGGACCTGGACTGGAAAAGGGCTAGGGGGGGGACATGGACTGGAAATGGGTTGTGATGGGGAGGGGGACCTGGACTGGAAAAGGGCTATGGGGGGGGAACTTGGACTGGAAAAGGGCTATGGGGGGGGGGGGAACTTGGACTGGAAAAGGGCTATGGTGGAGGGAGGGGGAACTTGGACTGGAAATAGGCTGTGATTAGGGGGACTTGAACTGGAAATGGGTTGTGAAGGGGGGGGGACCGGGACTGGAAAAGGGCTATGGGGGGGCATTGGACTGTAAAGAAATGGGCTGTGATGGGAAGGGGGACCTGGACTGTAAAAGGGCTATGTGGGGGGGGGGGACATGGACTGGAAATGGGTTGTGATGGGGAGGGGGACCTGGACTGGAAAAGGGCTATGGGGGGGGGGGGAACTTGGACTGGAAATGGGCTATGGTGGAGGGAGGGGGAACTTGGACTGGAAATAGGCTGTGATTAGGGGGGCTAGGACTGCAAATGGACTGTGATGGTGGGGGGGGGGGGGTAGGACTGCAAATGGGCTGTGATGGTGCGGGGGGACTCGGACTGCAAATGGGATGTGATGGGGGGGGGCCTAGGACTGGAAATAGGCCGTGATGGGGACTTGGACTGGAAATGGGCTGTGATGGGGGGGGGGGCTAGGACTGGAAATGGCCTGTGATGTGAAGGCTAGCACTGGAAATGGGCTTATGAAGAGCTGGAATAGGACTGGAAATGGGCTGATGTGGGGCATGGGAGAATGGGACTAGAAGGGAGTGGATGCTGGGTGGGTCTAGAACTATAAGGGAACTGATTTTGGGGGAGGACTAGAATAGATGGGGAATGAGTGGAGAGGGGAAAAAATATTTTGTGTGGAAGAAAAGTCTACGATGGGCCGGGTATTGGGAGAGTAAGAGGGGCTTGAGAATGGAAGGGTGAAATTTAAATGGATGATAAAGGAATAAGGAAAGAATTGGGGGAAAGAGCAAAAGGGAAACAATCAGTATGTTAAAGCAGAAATAGAGAGAGAATGGAAAACATCTAAAAGAGAAGAAAGGACAAATGGATAGCTCGCAGAAGACACGAAGAAACCAGAAGAAAGTGACTGGAGCAATTGCAACTGAAAAATAAAACGCCCAAACAGAAGGTAGAAAAATACTTTTTATTTTGAATTTATTAGCTGGAATATGTTTGGTCTGGGAACAGGGGCGGCCCAAGGGGGGTGCGGGGCCATGTGCGGAGACTCGGTGCGGGGCCTCATTTGCATAAGTGGCCTTATTTGCATAAATATTTGCATAATGTTACCATACACTAACTTTTAGTAAACATGTCTCTTAATGAGTGTATGGATAAAGAAAGACTAAAAGATTTCTACATTACTATAATCCAGTGCCAACCGCCAGGCACATTAGGAACTACTACAAACGCTGCCCATTTAGAACCCATAGCAAACCCGCTGTATCCTGACAGCATTACCAGGACTCACAAAGCACCAGACCCTACCTATCAAAAGGAAACACTGCAAATATTAAACCAGTACATTTCAGAGAATACTGGGGAAAGAGAACAAGTGGCAATGTCAAATAGGAATTACATAAACAGAATACCTCAGCTCAGTTACACATGCAGAACATAGACCATCACCAAACAAGGAATCGCAATTTAGAAACAGGAAGGCAATAATTAAACTGGGAACCCCAAAAGCCAAACTTGGAATGTACAACAACACTGTAGAAATAAAACTATAAATCAATTTCCTCTTGTACCAAACAAAGCGCAGACGTTAATGATGCACATTTCCCAGAGCTTTCATATTCCAGTTAATAAATTCAAAATAAAGAGATATATTTCTACCTTTTGTGCATTTTTTTTCAGTTGCAATTGCTCCAGCCACTTTCTTCTGGTTTCTTCATGTTTTCTGCCTACTCTCCATCGTCTGCTGTCCATTTGTCCTTTCTTCTCTCTTCTAGTTTTCTTTCCATCCTCTCTCTCTACATCTGCTTTAACATACTAATCTTTATCCTTTTGCTCTTTCCTCATTCTTATTTCATCCACACAAATTTTACCCCTCCATCCTCAATCCCCACTTACTCTCCCAATACCCGGCCAATTGTAGATTTTTCATCCCTCCCACACAAAATATTTTTCCCCTCTCCATTTTACTCTCCCATCCCCATCCCATTCTAATCCTCCCCCAACATCAGCTCCCTTCTAGTTCCAGTCTCACCCAGCATCCATTCCCTTCTAGTCCCTGCATCAGCCCATTTCCAGTCCTAGCCCCCCATCAACCCATTTCCAGTCCTAGCTCCCCCATCCATTTTCAATCTGAGTCCCTTCATCAGCTCATTTCCAATCCTAGCCCCCATCAGCCCATTTCTAGTCATTTCCTAGCCCCACCATCAGCCCATGTCAAATCCTAGCTCCCCTCCACTCAGCCCAATTCCAGTCCAAGCCCCCCATGAGCCTACTTCCAGTTCTAGCCCCTCCATGAGTCCATTTCAATTCAAGCCCCCACCACAGCCCATTTCCAATCTTAGCTCCCCCCAACAGCCCATTTCCAGTCCTATCCTAGCTGCTCCATCAGCCCATTTTCAGTTCTAGCTCCCTTCCCTCACAGCCCATTTCCATTCCAAGCTCCCTCCCCATCAGCTATTTGCAGTTCAAGCCTCCCCGTCCACTCAGTCCATTTCCAGTCATAGCAATCCCCCAACCCATTACCAGTCCTAGCCCCCCATCAACCCATTTTCAGTTTAAGCCCCCCCTATAACCCATTACCAGTCCTAACCCCCCATCAGCCCACTTCCAGTCTTAACCCCATCAGCCCATTTCCAGTCAGCCCCCCATAGCCCATTGCCAGTCCTAACCCCCCCCCATCAGCCCACAGCCCATTACTAGTCCTAACCACATCAACCCACCTCAAGTCCTAACCCCTCCCCATCAGCCCTTTTCCTGTCCTAGCGCCCCCATAGCCCATTAGCAGTCCTACCCCCCCCATAGCCCATTAGCAATCCTAACCCCCATCACCCTATTTCCAGACAGCCCCCATCAGCCCACAGCCCATTACCAGTCTTAACCCCCCCCCCAGCCCATTTTCCAGTCCTAACCCCCCATCACCCCATTTCCAGTCAGCCTCCATCAACCCCCAGCCCATTACCAGTCTTAACCCCCCCAGCCCATTTCCAGTCCTAACCCCCCATCACCCCATTTCCAGACAGCCTCCATCAGCCCCCAGCCCATTACCAGTCTTAACCCCCCAGCCCATTACCAGTCTTAACCCCCCCAGCCCATTACCAGTCAGCCTCCATCAGCCCCAGCCCATTAGAAGTCTTAAACCCCCCTATCCCATTTCCAGTACTAACCCCCCCCAGCCCATTTCCAGTCCTAACCCCCCCTCACCCCATTTCCAGTCAGCCTCCATCAGCCCCAGCCCATTAGCAGTCTTAACCCCCCCCCCAGCCCATTTCCAGTCCGCCTCCATCAGCCCCAGCCCATTAGCAGTCTTAACCCCCCCCTCGCCCATTTCCAGTCCTAACCCCCCCTCCAGCCCATTTCCAGTCCTAACCTCCCCTTGCACATTTCCAGTCCTAACCCCCCCCCCCCTTGCACATTTCCAGTCCTAACTCCCCCCCCTTGCACATTTTCAGTCCTAACCCCCCCCCTTGCACATTTCCAGTCCTAACCCCCCCCTTGCACATTTCCAGTCCTAACCCCCCATCACCCCATTTCCAGACAGCCTCCATCAGCCTCCCCCCCCCTTCCCTTCCCTTCCGGCAAATTTAAAAAAAAAAAAAAAAACCTGGCTCTAGCTGCTGCCGCTGCCGCGTCCGTCGCAGCAGCGGCAGAATGGCGTGTCCCGCGGGGCCCCCTCTCCTCGTCGAGCCCTCTGCAAGGGCTTTCAGATTCGCGAAGGGAGAGTGCTCCCTCGCGTCTCTGTAAAGCCCGCAGGGGCTAATGGGAAATTTCCCATCAGCCCCTCGCGTCTAAAGGGGCAGATGGGAAATTTCCCATTAGCCCCTGCGGGCTTTACAGAGACGCGAGGGAGCACTCTCCCTTCGCGAATCTGAAAGCCCTTGCAGAGGGCTCGACGAGGAGAAGGGGCCCCGCGGGACACGCCATTCTGCCGCTGCTGCGACGGACGCGGCAGCAGCCAGAGACAGGTTTTTTTTTTAAATGTAAGTAAAAAAAAAAGCAGAATGTTCTTTGCGCGGGGCCCCCTGAAACGCGGAGCCCTGTGCAAAAAACATTCTTGCTCAATGGACGGGCCGGCCCTGTCTGGGAAGTGTGTATTGATAACATCTTTGCGTTTTTGTTTAGTGCAAGAGGAAATTACTTTATAGTTTTATTTCTCCAGTGTTGTACATTTCATGTTTGGATTTTGGGGTTCCCAGTTTAATTATCTGACCAAGGAAGTTAGCCTACACGTATCCTCGGTAATTTTTGTGGGTGGGGCTGGGGGCGGGGCTGGGGTGGGACTAGGGGCAGAGAATGGGTGGAGCATGGCGAGCCACAGGTGTCGGGTTTTTCTTGGTGAAAAAGTTGGTAACCCTAGCCCTGTATATCTGGGGCCAGTGGCTTGGATGGGGAACTTATTCCACTGCTAGTCAGGAGGATTGGGCAGACAGGGCTGGAAAGTGGTGGAAGGGGGCAGAGGACATTCCTCACAGCCTGACCCTGGCCTTAGGAAACCAGATCAGGGGTCAGGCTGCAGAGAAAGCACCTTTTCAGTGGGCAGCTGGGGATCATGGCTTTTCAATGGAGCCATAGTGCAATGGCAACTGGAAGCCATGGCGCCACAGCTCCATTTAACTGCCCTGACAGAGTTAGCCAGGGAAGGCCTGTACTTGCAGGCTTGATGGAATCGGGGTCGCGGCCTGCACATACAGGCCTGTTCACAATTCTGATCCCGTGGGGCTAGACGTGCCCCATGGGATCGGAATTGCAACTTTCTCTGTGCATCCGGTTCTGACCTGGCACAGAGAGGACTGGGACGAGCAGATCAGATTCGGGCTCTTAGTGTGATTAATTTATTGTCAAACATAGTATCAATGATAGTTTTAATCAATTAATGTAATTCAGTCATAGGGTCCTTAACCAAAGGGGTATAAAAATAAGTATTGGATAACTGATGGTAAACTTCACCCTCATATTTCTTTTTTTGCCATACCACCACCCCTTCACCCTTGTCTGATGACTTAGTCACCATGGATTTTTGTAAATTCCACAGTGCCTGACATTCCTCCCTAGAGAAATTATTAAATGAAAAAGAATGAATAGATATAGATGTCACATTATGTAGAACCAATTGCTCAAATGCTAAAATATTAGGATCAGTAAGATCAGGCAAAAAACAAGCGAAAACATTTAAATAATGACATATTTGAAATAAATTGGGGATCACATGATGAAGGCACCCTGAACGGATGCCTTCATGTCGAGCTCTGCTCCTTCCACCAATAAAACTGCTAAAAATGGCATACAAAGCAGCTTTCTCAGTGCAAGGACCCCCTCCAGGTCTCCTCCTTACTGCACAAAGATGAGTGCGGTGAAGCGCTGTGATGCCGGTAAAAGCTGCCCGGGCAACTAAAGTCAGAGAAGGTGAGCACAAGATGGCACCTGAGAAGCCTGAGCCAGTGTTTGCGCTGCTTGACAAAGCAATACAGGAGCTGACATAGAATCTAACTGCAGTGCTGGACAAGAAACTTGCGCAGTTGCAGTCCCTCCTTTGATGACTTTGAAGGCACGCTGTAGAGCCAACTGGCGCAGCTGAGCACAGTGGAAGGGAACGTTGATCAGTAGGAGGAGCACATGGTGTGTCTGGAGGCCCAAGTTGTAGCCTTAGAGAGCAGCAGTGAGGCTCTCATTGAAAAGCTCGATGAGTAAGAAAACAGAGGCCAATGGAATAATATCCACATTGTGGGTCTGCCCGCGCTGGTCAAAGAGGCCAAACTTTGGGAACTTGTGGTACAGTGGCTCCCTATGCAACTGGGGTTCTCTCTGGTGAGTGAGCGCATGATGATGGAGCAAGTACACCGGCTGAGTCCGCAGTGGGAGGAGGAGGGCCGGCCTAGGCCTGTAATTGCATGGGTGTTGAATTTTGCAGAAAAACACCAGCTTATGGGTCTGTACTGTGGCAGAAGAGACATGGACTATAAAGGAAGTAAGCTCCTTCTTTTCACCGATTATTCCACTTGGGTAGCAGAGCCCCATACTGCTCAGAGCTGGCCTGCCGCAGCATTAAATTTGCGCTGCAGTTCCCCTCATGGGTTTGGGTGACTCATGACAACTGAACACAGCAACTGGAGTCTGTGGCTGCCCTAAAGGCCTTCATGGATGGATTACCTCACACTTGAACTGGGGACTCACTGTTGTGCACAACAGCAGGACCTCAGAAAACACCCACAAATAAGAACAGAAGCGAGGGACATCTTGAACAATTTTCAGAAGACTGTGTTCGTGAGAAACTAGCTCAAATTAAAGTAGACAAAGCAATGGGACCGGATGGGATACACCCTAGAATACTGAGGGAACTTGGGGACGTTCTAGCAACTCCACTGACTGACCTTTTCAATGCCTCGTTGGAGTCGGGAGTGGTGCCAAAGGACTGGAGAGAGGCTCATGTGGTGCCTTTACACAAAAGCGGAAGTAAGGATGTGGTTGAAAACTACAGGCCGGTTAGTTTAACTTCGGTGGTGAGTAAATTATTGGAAACGCTGCTGAAAGAGAAAATAGTGAGGTTTCTTGAATCCAGCGGATTACAGGATCCGAGGCAGCATGGATTCACCAGAGGCAGGTCTTGTCAGACAAATCTGATTGATTTCTTTGACTGGGTGACCAGGGAGTTGGACCGAGGGAGAGCTCTAGATGTGGTGTATTTAGATTTCAGTAAAGCTTTTGACACTGTTCCTCACAGGCGACTTATAAACAAACTGAGCACCCTAGGGATGGACCCTAAAGTTACTGCTTGGGTTAGAAATTGGTTGGGTGGGAGGCGACAAAGAATACAAGTAAATGGAGCTCACTCTGAGGAGAAGGATGTTACCAGTGGTGTGCCCCAGGGATCTGTCCTTGGTCCGATTCTTTTTAACATCTTTGTTAGTGATATAGCGGAAGGGCTGTCGGGTAAGGTTTGCCTCTTTGCAGATGATACCAAAATCTGCAATAGAGTAGACACCCAGGAAGGTGTAGATAACATGAGGAGGGATCTAGCTAAGCTTGAAGAATGGTCTAGAATTTGGCAGCTGGGATTTAAAGTTAAAAAATGTAAGGTCATGCATTTGGGCTGCAGTAATCCAAGGGAGCAATACAGTATAGGAGGTGAAGTACTTTTGTCCACTAAAGAAGAGCGGGACCTAGGCGTGGTTGTGTCTGATGATCTTAAAGTAGCTAAACAGGTAGAAAAGGCGACGGCAAAAGCTAGAAGGATGCTTGGGTGCATACGGAGAGGAATGGCTAGCAGAAAAAAGGAGGTGATAATGCCTCTGTATAAGTCTTTGGTGCGACCTCATTTGGAGTATGGTGTGCAATTCTGGAGACCGCACCTTCAAAAGGATGTGAACAGGATGGAGTCGGTGCAGAGGGCTGCTACTAAAATGATTAATGGGCTTCATTATAAAGCATATGAGGACAGACTTAAGGATCTTAATATGTACACTTTAGAGGAAAGGCGGGATAGAGGTGATATGATTGAGATGTTTAAATACCTCCGTGGCATAAATGTTCAGGGAGAGAGCCTCTTTCAATTGAAAGCAACTTCTGCTACGAGGGGACATGGGATGAGGGTGAAGGGAGATAGATTCAGGAGTGATATGCGGAAATATTTCTTTACAGAAAGAGTAGTGGATCCATGGAATAGTCTCCCAGTGGAGGTGGTAGAGATGAGGACAGTAACTGAATTCAAAAAAGCATGGGACCAACACAGAGGATCTCTAAAGGTAAAAAGTGGACTGTTGTAGTTGTTGTTATGGAAGGACAGACTAGATAGGCCATGTGGTCTTTTTCTGTTATCATGTTTCTATGTTTCTATTGTTTGCGCCCTGTTGGCGATTTGTTGTTAGACTAATTGACTGGCCCTCTTGGTTTGTGGATTTGCTTGAAGGAAAGGCATTGGAGATCTCATTGCTGATGCCCTGAACTGAAGGATTGCCATATGGACAGTCAGGGAGTGAGGTGCAAGGATAATGAGCCTTCTATGCCTGGGACACTGCAGCCTGACCAGAGCAGAGTACACAGCAGACCCCCACCAATTGATTTACTAACTCAACTGCTTGGACTTGTGTTATAAACAAAGCAGAGAAGTGGTGCTGTATTAGTGGGGGAGAGGTGGAGTATGCTTGGGGTGACATAGGTATGTGAGATACGGCTGTGATGCAGGTGTCAGGGGGAGGGGAGCTCTGGGGGGCTGGGTGGGGATGGGGGTTCCATCTTGACCTCTTGGGTGAGTGGGTACCAGGCACTCATGGGTATGGGTAGCAGGGAGAGACAAAGGGAGAGGGGCATGAGGGGTGGGGGAGGGGAGAGGGAGTAGAGGTAGAGGGCGGGAGGAGCATGAATCACCATGACTCAGGGAACCAGTGGGGAGAAGGAGGGTGGAGGAGGGCGCATGTGGCTGGGAGATGTGGCCCTCTCACAGTTATTTAGAGATTAACCTGCAGGATAGCATGTGGAGCCAACAAGGTATTGGATAGGCTGAAAATCCTTACACTGAATTTGGATGGTGTCTACTCCCCCATAAAGAGAACAAAATTGCTGTCCTTTTTCTGGAAGGATGGGGTACAGGAGATGCATCTGAGCACCTCAGAGCACTGCAAGCTTCACAGGGGGTGGGTGGGGGATGTGGGTGCTGCCTCTTATAATGGACAGCGGAAAGGGGTGGTCACTTTAATACATAAGAGAGTTCCCTTCGTGGTGCATAAAAGCCTGAAGGACCCGTAGAGCCAATACAACCTAATGGGGGAGGACTTACAGTGCCATCATATTGCGTTTTGCAATGTATACGCCCCAGCATGGGTTCTTCATCTCCCTCTTGGCTAATATCCTGAAATTCAGAGACTACTCTTGGGTGGTGGGGGTGATTTCAACCTGCCTAGAGACCCTTTGGTGGGCTGCGAGCCTCACCAGGCAGGTGGTTTCCAGATGGTAAAGAGGGGAGTGAATTTTCAAATTGAGGAGCTAGGTCTGATAGACACCTGGCAAATGCTGCATCCAGTAGGTACTGAGTTCATGTTTTATTCGAACCCGCAGGATAGTTACTCTCAGTTGGACTATCTTCTGATCCCAGAAGGCCAGTTTTCAGGGCTAGAGAGTGTGGTTGTGGGCAACATCAGTGTCTCGGACCATGCCAAGGGAGCAATACAGCATAGGAGGTGAAGTACTTTTGTCCACTAAAGAAGAGCGGGACCTAGGCGTAGTTGTGTCCGATGATCTTAAAGTAGCTAAACAGGTAGAAAAGGCGACGGCAAAAGCTAGAAGGATGCTTGGGTGCATACGGAGAGGAATGGCTAGCAGAAAAAAGGAGGTGATAATGCCTCTGTATAAGTCTTTGGTGCGACCTCATTTGGAGTATGGTGTGCAATTCTGGAGACCACACCTTCAAAAGGATGTGAACAGGATGGAGTCGGTGCAGAGGGTTGCTACTAAGATGATTAGTAGTCTTCATTATAAAGCATATGAGGACAGACTTAAGGATCTTAATATGTACACCTTAGAGGAAAGGCGGGATAGAGGTGATATGATTGAGATGTTTAAATACCTCCGTGGCATAAATGTTCAGGGAGAGAGCCTCTTTCAATTGAAAGCAAGTTCTGCGACGAGGGGACATGGGATGAGGGTGAAGGGAGATAAATTCAGGAGTGATATGCGGAAATATTTCTTTACGGAAAGAGTAGTGGATCCGTGGAATAGTCTCCCAGTGGAGGTGGTAGAGATGAGGACAGTAACTGAATTCAAAAAAGCATGGGACCAACACAGAGGATCTCTAAAGGTAAAAAGTGGACTGTTGTAGTTGTTGTTATGGAAGGACAGACTAGATGGGCCTTGTGGTCTTTTTCTGTCATCATGTTTCTATGTTTCTATGTTTCTATGTTTCTATGCCCTGGTGTGGATCAAGCTCTGACTCCAGAAGGGGAGGGGAGAACAACTGGGAGGTGGATGGTGCATGAACCCAACCCTCTACAAAAATAAACTCTTTCACTGATACCTACAAGGCGTGTGGTGCACCTATTGGGTGAAAAATGCCACGGAAGAAATGGACCCTAGGATGTTATGGGCATCAGTTAAGGCTACTGTGAGGTGGTTGATCATATACATGTCTAGGAAGAGGAAGAGGGAAGATGAACAAATTTTGGACTTGTCTAGATGACTCCATGACCTCAAGCAGCAACATGTTTGTACTTCGAGGGAGGAGGACAGCGCAAGCGCTGAATGCTTTGTTGGACCAAAGAGCAGAAAGAGATATTAAGCTTTACAAATACCAATTGCTGTTCTTTGTTTCATCTCTGTGGATCTATTAATAAAGAGATATTTAAAAAAAAAGAAAGAAATCAAACCTTTGGTTGGAGCAAAAGACAAGCCCTGATCGAGTATAGATATTTCTATCAAAGTTAATCAGGGATTTGATATATTGAACACTGATGTTGTAGTATTTGTATCTTCCTCAGTCAACCCAAGGGACTACAGTATATTATTTAGATTCCATCTCTAAAGGTTCTCTGTTGAGATCTACCCTATCTCCAACCTCCATGGGAAAAGCTTCCATATTGGATTGAGGAAAACCTCCCCAAATCAGAACTCCCAGATGATTCTTTAGAGGAATGATCAAAAGTGTCTTTACAATTCCCCAGTTGTGTTACCAAGTTTGTAATCAGTTTCATCCCATCAGAATTTGCGCAATTTCATCTGTCACAAATTCTCTTCATATGCAACCAACAGTTGGGAGTAAAATTTTCCTGAGACTGTTCTTTTACCAGTTTCTTCTTTGCCTTTACTTGTGACTCCAAATCTGTCACCACTGAAGTCACTACTCCAATCTTTCCTTTCCCCTTACAGGAAGAACGCTTCTTCAAAAGTGAAATCCAAGTATTGTTCTCAAAAATTACAGAGCAGGAACTTGTCTAACTACAGTCGTTAAGCTGTTCACCACAGTAGATGTCAAAAGAATATGCAATCATATTGATTCCAATAAGACCATGGTAATAGAGCAGAAGAACAATAAGAGGCGAGTATATGGAACCAAAGACTAGTTAATGCTGAATAAAGCCAGCATGCTGGGAAAAACAGAAATCTCAGTATAGCATAGATTGGCTATAAGAAAGCTTTTGATAGCATCCCACACTCTTGGATAATAAACTTTCATGTCATTCGTACAGTCTCCTTCCATGTCTTTACTTGAATAATTGACCCCTTAATAATCATATTTACACTTTTGTAGCACTGTTCAAGAAAACACTATGACTAAACCTACACAACAATTTGACTACTGTAGGAATTGCTGAATTAATTTACAAGGCACAATTGAATGCATGAGTTCTTTTTAAATAGTTCATTGGCTACAGAATGAATAACTTTCATTTTTATAGACTTTCATCTCCATTTTAAATGAAACTCATAATAAATTGAAGCTGCAGGTTCTTTTATATTGAAATAATTACTGCATTCAGCTCAATTTTCATTTGCTTTCATGTTATTGGAGCTTAGTATCAGAAGCCAGGGGCATAATTATGAAACGTTATAAATCTGCAATGCTTCCCTTCCAAGCCAAACCTAGGGATTTCCTTAAACCTCAGGAATTACAAAGTAGATTATTTTTGATGAAATGCAGCAAGGGCTTAAATCCCCCAATGTCTGGTACGAGTA
Source organism: Ichthyophis bannanicus (assembly GCA_033557465.1). Classification (NCBI taxonomy): domain Eukaryota; kingdom Metazoa; phylum Chordata; class Amphibia; order Gymnophiona; family Ichthyophiidae; genus Ichthyophis; species Ichthyophis bannanicus. The sequence goes on along the minus strand of CM066031.1, from coordinate 1,812,373,172 downwards.
GGGGAAATGATTCCAGGGTAAAGACAGTCTTTGGCAAAAAAACCAACCCAATTTCCCATCCCATCCTATTCATCCTTTCCAGGACCAAAATTATTTTTGGTGAAATGAGCTGCTAACACAAGTTTTTTTTGTTGTTGTTGTGGCTGGGATTATACTGTGCTTTGTTCAATACAGAACTGAAAATTCATACCCAGAAGTAAAATCGAAGAAATAAGATATATACAGCAGCAGAATCATATTAATCAAAAGAATTACATGCTGTGCCATAGAACAGACAATGGCAGCTTAGGGAATCCAACCAGCTTCTGAATAAGATCAAGGTTACTCAAAAAAGCTTAGCTCGATGTTGGGAAGCTGTCTCGGGGGAGGCTAATGTAGCACGGGGCGGTTCTACACATTCTGAAGACTGACCTGATGCTAAAACTCGGCTTGCTTGAGAAACTGGGCAAGTTTCAAGAACAAGTTTCAGCTAATTGGCTGTAGTGCAGACTCTTTCACATTTTCTGCAAATGAGGTGTCTTAGTTTCCAATTTAAACTTCTGTCTCCCTATACTGATCTGCTCTGCAGAAAACAGCAGGGAAATGTTCTTTCCTTCTTGGACAAGCTCTGTAACTTCATCTTCTCAGATTATTCAAAGGAAAGAACGGATTGCCAGCTGCCAAGCGTTATCCCTGGAGATCACCACAGCAACAAAACACAGGTGCCAGGAGTATAAAACATAGAACTCGACAATCTTGTATGAGTCTTCCAGTAAAGAAAAATATCAGATTAGTTCAAAGAAAAACAGCAAAGTAGTTGGACAGAGTTTATGCTTTTAGGGGACAATTTTCAATACAATGAGGATATTTGATCCCCCAGACTTTACATCATGTATAACATCCCTTTGAGAATTCCTTAGGGATAAAGTACCCGGGGAGATCTGTGCTTGCTTTTTCAGTTTTGCAAATTCACACATGTTGTGGTATTCTCAGCCATAACCTAAAACCTGAAAACGCCTCTAATCAAGGTTGGTAAAAAGTGTACAAGCTGTTGAATGTGCATACGTTTACCTACAGGGACTGTGGGCAATTTTATTTTAGTTAAAAAATATATGTTCCATGTTTTTTTAAATTAATGTTATTATAATTACATTTCCACCAATACCAAGGAAACCATAATAACAAACATATCACATCCCTCCCGATGGAGGTGGTGGGGGAAAACACAGTGACGGAATTCAAAATGGCCTGGGACAGACACAGTGGATCACTTTACAGCAACAGGATAAAATCAAAATAAACTGAACCATATAATTTCTCAAAAATAGGAGTGTCCTACATGGATCGATGGGGGGAGGAGCGGTGTGTTCACTCCTAAACAAAGATATGGGGAGGGGTGAAGACATGGGGAGGGGTGCACCCCTAAACAAAGACATGGGAAGGGGTGCACCTACTCCTGCCATCTTGCTGGGCAGACTAGATGGACCATACTGGTCTGTATCTGCCGTTATTTACTATGTTACTATGTATGTTACTATGTTACATCCATATCCAACATATATGGTCGGGCCCATATCAAGGGAGCAGCATTTGGCATCTAAAAAAAAATCACATTCAACCAATGAAATTAAACACCAAAGCACTGCATTAGGAGATAACTAAACATGCTAATTCCCATAGCCTAATTGCCTGTCCTCTCTGTCCCTTAAAAAGATTGCAATAGAGAGGCATCAAAGAAAATATATGTCTGTCCCTGCCAAGCTATTACACATTTGCAGGGAAATAAAAAGTTGACCCTAATTGCAAAACCTGTTGCTTAATTTCCAGGAACTAATGTCGTTTAGCCTGAGTCTGGTGAGTAACATCAGGAAATATGCTAAGTTTATGGCCACAAAATAACTCATCGATGCTTTAAGAATTTTAAATTTAGCGGATCCTAACCCCAGCGTTACCACTAGGGTACTCCGCTTATGAATTACATTCGAGGAATCCTCTAGAAAAGCAGTCAAATCCTGGCTAGGTAATGAGAGAAGAGAATCTATTTCACCTTCGCCAATACTCACCGCTCTAATTTTACTAGGAACTAATACATTTGTGAAACATCAATTAGATCTGTAAATTTAAGAATCTCTGAAAATTATTTTTGATGAAGAATCTCTGGGGAGAGCAGGTCAGTTAAAGGAAAGTTGAGAAAACACTACCAGTCTGGCTTGAACAGCCAAAGAATCTTTAATAAAGGCAGTATTAGTCATAACTCATGAATGGACTTGCGAATGGTTTTGAGCAAAAGACTTATCCAAACTACAAAACCATTTATCCATCTCAGAAAGCTTATCTGCTACCCCATGAGTAAAAGTACATAAAGACGCTACTGTAGCAGTAAATTTAACCTCTATATTGTTAATCGCCCCCAGTAGTTCCTTAAGGGTTATGTTTCCCTCAATAGAGGAAGAGATAACAACCCCAGGAGCCACTGGTAACATAGGTTGAGGTATTGGAACACCTGAAAAAAAATTGTCACCAATTTCTTCCATTGTAGTAGAGGACAAAGCTGGTACAGGAAGCTATGGCGGGGTCCGGATATCAGGGCTTAAAAAAAAACCTTCCGGCGATAGCAAGCTAGACGCCAGAGGTATCAAGTGTCTATCCATAGGACCTAAAGTCTTACCTTGTACTCCTATTGTAGATGCTACATTCGTGTCTGTTTTATTCTTATGTTTCCCCGTCATTAACTGTTGACAGACACAATAATTCCTCTGGTGCTCCGGTGCATCGAAGGGGCACCAAAGGGGCGTGTCCTGCCCTTTTGGTCACGCCCCTTCGATTCACGATACACAGGCCACGACACATGGATGCGTGTGCCGGCTGATGGTTTAAGTAGAGCCTGGGGTCCTTACCGGGGTAAGTCCTCCAAATGCCTGCTTGCTGCAAGAGCAAATGAGAGCAAACACCAGGGCTGTCCAGCAAAGCAGATGATAAACTGCTTGTTCTCCTCCACATACCCAATGCAGCTCCCTATATGTTCCATCTTTACTTACAGTTGAATATTTAAGAGGGGTAATTACTAATGGATTTAGTTTACCTTAATTCATTGGTTGGTACATATGTGAAGTAACATTTTACAAATGACATCCAAGAGCAATCCGAGACGTCCAAGCCAGAATGCCTGAAAAAAACAGCAGGAATGTATTGAGTTTTGAAAGACTAGAAAAGGGGCCTGTTACTTCTGGAGAGAGATCTGCAACTGTGAGTATATACTTCTGGGACTTTTCTGAAAGGAATTCTTATTATTAAAGCTAATTAATCTGTGAACCCACTATTTTTTGTTAAATCAGTCAGGGCCTAGTAGCAGCAGTTTAAGTTTACATTTAAAACACAGAAGAGAGCTTTCTCATTAAATTTCATACCCAGCAGAGAGCTTGTAGTTTAAATTTAATAGGCACTCAGGGCCTAGCATCAGCAAAGTACTTTTAGTTTACTTTTAAAACACAGAAGAGAGCTTTCTGGTTAAATTTCATACCCAGCAGAGAGCTTGTAGTTTAAATTTAATAGTCACTCAGGGCCTAGCATCAGCAAAGTACTTTTAGTTTAAATTTAAAACACAGAAGAGAGCTTTCTGGTTAAATTTAGAACCCAGCAGAGAGCTTGTAGTTTAAATTTCATAATAAGTTAGAGCCTAGCAGCAGCAAAGAGCTATAATTTAAATCAAATAAGAATATAGATTAGCACAAAAGGCAAAACAGGGTCAGTACTCTTTGAGCAGCAAATAGTCTTCTAGAGACCTTTACAAAGAGGCCTTCTACCTAGGGGGCAAGAGACCTGTGAAACATTTTTCAATAGGTGTAAACACCAGGTGGCAGATCAAAAGGCCATTTTGAAAGACTCAGCCAAGAAAGGACTGTTAATCATCCAGGAAGTTGGTCACAGCTTACCTCAGCAGCACAGGCATAAATAGCTCAACCAGAGCTCTGTGAGCCTCAGTCTTGAAAGACTAGAAAAGGGGCCTGTTACTTCTGGAGAGAGATCTGCAACTGCGAGTATATACTTCTGGGACTTTTCTGAAAGGAATTCTTTTTATTAAAGCTAATTAATCTGTGAACCCACTATTTTTTGTTAAATCAGTCAGGGCCTAGTAGCAGCAGTTTAAGTTTACATTTAAAACACAGAAGAGAGCTTTCTGGTTAAATTTCATACCCATAAGAGAGCTTGTAGTGTAAATTTAATAGTCATTCAGGGCTTAACATCAGCAAAGTACTTTTAGTTTACATTTAAAACACAGAAGAGAGCTTTCTGGTTAAATTTCATACCCAGCAGAGAGCTTGTAGTTTAAATTTAATAGTCATTCAGGGCTTAGCATCAGCAAATTACTTTTAGTTTACATTTAAAACACAGAAGAGAGCTTTCTGGTTAAATTTCATACCCAGCAGAGAGCTTGTAGTTTAAATTTAATAGTCACTCAGGGCCTAGCATCAGCAAAGTACTTTTAGTTTAAATTTAAAACACAGAAGAGAGCTTTCTGGTTAAATTTAGAACCCAGCAGAGAGCTTGTAGTTTAAATTTCATAATTAGTTAGAGCCTAGCAGCAGCAAAGAGCTATAATTTAAATCAAATAAGAATATAGCTTACCTCAGCAGCACAGGACAGGGTACTGTGTAGCAGCCCTCTTTTAATAAGTGTTATTTATTTATTTTATTTTATTATTTATTTATTTACAGTCTCTTATATACCGCACTATTCATCATCAGCGCGGTTCACATGGAACAAAATGCTCAGTACATTCAACACGTATGAGTTTACAGGTAACAGGGCATAAATAACTTGGATAACCGGGGTAACTATATACAAGACATACTACATGGAATCATATGCACAGAGGTTTCATAGGAAATCACCAACCCACTATAGGATTGAGTATCAAACTTGGTGTGATGTTGAAGTACCATAAATTTATCTGGGACTGGTATTAGTGGGTGATATTGAGCTCTAGGTGATGCCATTGGGTTCTATAAGGTACTTGTTGAAGAGGTGGCATTTTAGGGCTTTCCTAAACTGTGTTAGGCTCTTAATAGCCCGGATATCAGGGGGTAGTGCATTCAAGCATTTTGGGGCACTGAGACTGAAGGCTCTGTTGGCTGTCGATTTAGTGCAAACAGTAAGTTCCTTCGGGATTTTTAGGGAGTTTATAGCCGTGGATCTTCTTGCTCTATTTGGAGATGTGATATGGTTGAGGGAGGCTAAGGATGCGGATGTGAGATTATTAACAGCTTTAAAAGTGATTATCAGGGTCTTGAAAACTATTCTAGCTTGAATGGGTAGCCAATGCAACTGTATCAGCAGTGGCGTCACGTGGTCGTTCATGGAAGCTCCGTGGATGACTCTTGCTGCCGCGTTCATGGCTAACTGAAGCGGGTTTAATGTAGATTGGGGAAGGCCTTGCAGTATGACGTTGGCATAGTCGAAATGAGGTATAACCAACGCCTGGAAAATTGTCCGGAAATCAATTGGATCAAGCATGGAACGTAAATGTCTAAGTGAGCGGATCTTGTAGTAAACTGATCTGACTATGTTTCATATGTGGGCCTTCATGTCCAGGCGTTGATCAAGGGTGACTCCCAAATATCGTATTGAGGGTTTAGATTGCAACTCCGCTTCTTTTACTTTAAGATATTGTGGGGGGTAAAATTGGGATTCCTTGTAATGAAGAGTACTTCTGTTTTCTTATGTTGTATTCTGAGGTTTTGAGACAGGAGCCAGTCAGATATTGCATTGAAGCAACTCGTCAGTGGGGAGAGGTCCAGATGCTCGGTAGAGAAGGGAATGTAAAGCAGGACATCGTCTGCGTATAACATGCAATCAACATTGAAAGACCGGATGATATTACAAATTGGCTGCATGTAAATATTGAACAGGAGCGCAGAAAGGGAGGATCCTTGAGGGACTCCTTGGCTTTGGTGGAAAGGTTCAGACTTCATCCCTCCAGATCGAACATGCTGCCATCTTTCGGACAGGTAGGATCTGCACCATTCAAGCGCTCTTCCATTAATGCCTTTGTCAATCAGTCGTCCTAGTAGAAGCTCATGATTTACTGAATCAAAAGCTGCAGCGATGTCCAGAAAGATGAGTGCAAATCCTTGACGGATGTCGTCAATGCCAGTGATTATTTTGCAGAAGAGAGTGGTAAGGAGGGTTTCCACTCCATGGAATTCCCTAAAACCATGTTGGCAGGGGTCTAACGGTGCAACGGAGTCAATGTGATCCTGCAATTGCCTTTGGGCCTCCTTTTCGATGATCTTCGCGAGTAGTGGAATGCTAGATATGGGTCTATAGGATTCCACCTGTTGGGAGTCAAGTTTGCAGTTTTTTAGCAGAGGTCTGATAGAGGTGTGTTTAAGGGCTGAAGGGAAGGAGCCAGTTGAGAAGGAGAGATTCATTATTTTGGACAGTACTGAGCTGAAATGACTGCGAAGCTCCTTGATCCATAAGGTTGGGCATGGATCGGTCTGAGCAGTCGTGGTGTTAAGGGCTGCAATAGTGTCTTCAATTCCTCTCTTGGAGGGGGTAGAAAACATGGTTAGGGTTGTTTGGCAGTTTTGCACTGTGGTAGAGATTGTAGTAGAGATTTTGTTGGTCTGGCATATCTTGGATTGTAAATAGGTTGCAAAATCTTGTGGGTGTAACTCAAATGGAGGTCCAGAGGATGGTTCCTTCGATAAAGTCTTGACCAGGTTGAAGAGGTCATGTGGTTTATTAAGTGATCTCTTTAAGGTGTCAGAGTAGTACTGCTTCATCGTGTCGGAGATTGCTTTGCGATGCGCAGCCAGATGACAGTTATATGTTGTCAGGTCATTTAAAGAATGAGATCGGTGCCAGCGTTTCTCCAGTTTCCGTAATTGGCTAAGTGATGCTTTAAGATCAGCTGAGTACCATGGAGCACTTGTTCTTTTACCTGGAGGCCTTTTGGATGATGTACGTAGGGCGATTGAGCTGAGGCAATTGTTCCAGTGAGAAATTAGGTCATCAAGGTTCTGAGTGGATTCGGAGATGAGTTGCTGCGTTTCAGCAAGGATAAGATCTCTGTTGTAAGGCTTGAAAGATCGAGAGGGAGGTCTTGCGGTGTTGCTTTGGATTTTGTTGGTTTTTGTGTAGGCTTTGTAAGAGGGAATCTGAATGATGATCAGTTTGTGATCTGACCAAGGAACAGAAGTTATGGAGGTTATGGGGTCCTGGGCTGGGTTAAGAGAGGTTTGCGGGGCGAATACAAGGTCCAGGATATTTCCCTTAATATGGGTAGGCTCATTAACTAGTTGCTTGAAGCCAAGATTTTCCAGGGCATCAAGGAAGGCTGTTGCTTGATGATCTTGTAATGTAGGCAGGTTAAAGTTGCCTAGGATCCAATTTGGGAGGCCTGGGTTATGAGTGTTGGATGCCAGATCAATGATAGCCGCGAGATCATCTGGGGAAGCTGAGGGTGCTCTGTAAAGCAAGTTGATTGTGCAGTGTTTGTTGGAGATGGTGACAGTCTCGAGGTGGTTTGTACTGGTGGAGTCTACTGTTCGAAAATGGAGGTCTGTCCTGGTGAGGATGAGCACGCCACCTCCTCTTTTTTCTTGCCTATGACTTGAATGTATGGTGAAATTCTGAGGGAGGAGCTGGTTAAGTATTACATTGTCTTCAGCAGATAACCACGTCTCAGTGACCATGAGTATATCAAGGCCGTGACTGGCAATTATGTCGGTGACAGCTGGCCACTTCTTCCGGATAGAACGGGCATTGATGAGGGCACATTTTAGGCTGTGAGGGTAGGAGTTTTGAATTTGTTTGGATTTCATATTGTGTTGAAGAGCAATGTGTAAGAGATGGGGATGGTGTAAGCGGGAGTCCCATGTTATGTTGTTCTGGTAAGCACTAGTCCACCTTCTCCCATGGCTCCGTAATATAGAAATCTGGTTGGATGCTGGGGTTAAGGCTAGAGAGTTGGAGAACCAGCCTGAAAGGATGATAAAGCATCCTATTATGGTGGTAATGAGGGAACCCATCTTGTCAGAGCACTATGTGATTGGGAGCGGGTCAATCAGGTTAGACTACCAGGAAGTTATTACTTAGTGCAGTAGGCTGGGTGACAACAGACAAAATGATAGAAGGCAATGGTTAAAGTTAGATATCTAGTACAGTACCTTGATGACTAGAACTGGTGAGACTACTGACAACAGTAAAGTAGGATGTTAACAATAATAGATCTATTATTATAATCTATTGCAATGGAATATTACTGGCTACTGACAACAGTATAGAGGATGATTTGCAATGGAATATTACTGGCTACTAACAACAGTATAGGGTTGATTGCAATGGAATATTACTGGCAACAGTACATTGGTTACTACAATGGAACAGTGGTGACTGTAACTATTAACGGTTGCTGACAACAGTATGGTAGATAGATAAATAACATAGACCTGATATGCAGTGGCTCTATTAGCGATGCTATACTTGCGGAAGGCAGCGTGTGCCATCGTTAAACGAGTTCAATCTGCTGGACAGTCTTGCATTGGTTCTGTATGTAGTGTCCGTTGCTGAATCTGGGCCAACAGCCTAAGGGCCACGCCAAAGGGCCCTCTGGCGAGGCCCTCAGGCACGGGCCCGCCAGTCGCGGGCGCGCCTGCTGGCGCGAACCTTAAATTAAAGTTACTGTGCCGCGATTGGGCCGCAGTGATCGGCAGGCCCCTCCTGCTGCCGGTGGCTCGATCCCCGGGAAGGGGAGAGCTGCTGGTGGTGGTGGGGGCTCTGGATGCTCAGCGCCTGCTGGCACGAACTTTAAATTAAAGTTACTGTGCCCCGATTGGGCCGCGGTGATCGGCAGGCCCCTCCTGCTGCTGGTGGCTCAATCCCCGGGAAGGGGAGAGCTGCTGGTGGTGGTGGGGGCTCCGGATGCTCAGCGCCTGCTGGCGCGAACTTTAAATTAAAGTTACTGTGCCCCGATTGGGCCGCGGTGATCGGCAGGCCCCTCCTGCTGCCGGTGGCTCGATCCCCGGGAAGGGGAGAGCTGCTGGTGGTGATGGGGGCTCCGGATGCTCAGCGCCTGCTGGCGCGAACTTTAAATTAAAGTTACTGTGCCCCGATTGGGCCGCGGTGATCGGCAGGCCCCTCCTGCTGCCGGTGGCTCGATCCCCGGGAAGGGGAGAGCTGCTGGTGGTGGTGGGGGCTCCGGATATATTTCCCTCCTTCCCTCCCCACACCCACCCATCCCTGGGATAATTGTAGCTTTATAGGTACTTACACATTTTAACAGACAGGAGGTGGCCTCAGGTGAAGCTCGTTACCCAAATCAGTCATACACTAAGGATCTGAGATTAATTAAGCTTCAGGTGAACAAGGTATATTAAACGTATTAGGTACAGTTTTATTGGCAACTCTTAGTAAGTAAAGAACTTAAAGATATAAACAAAAACTTAAAACTAAGATGCAGACAGCAGTCCAGCAGCGAGATGGGGGCTTTCCAGACTTTTGCATTGAGTGTCACATGTATGATTTTCTCCTAGTTGGTGAGAGGTCTTACGTGTGCACTAGGTGCAAGGAGCTCTTTGCTCTCAGGGAATGAGTCCGTTCTCTAGAGGCTAGAGTAGCAGACTTGGAAAACATAAGACAGACAGAGAGGTACATAGACAAGACCTACAGGGATATAGTCATGAAGTCCCACCTCCAGTCTGGCAGCATCCCTGTTACCATGGAGGAGCGCGGTCACGTGACAGGAGAGCATCACCCTGGTGTGGCAGGAAGTGATCCTGTAACTAGGACCGGTCCTCCAGATGATGCAAAACCCTCTCGCACTGAGGAAGTTTCTCTAGGGCCATGTGCCCATGAGGGAAGGGTTAGGACAGTTGTTATAGTTGGTGATTCGATCATTAGGCATGTAGATAGCTGGGTGGCTGGTGGACGTGAGGATCGCCTGGTAACATGCCTGCCTGGTGCGAAGGTAGCGGACCTCATGCACCATCTAGATAAGATCTTAGATAGTGCTAGGGAGGAGTCTGCTGCCTTGGTACATGTCGGTACCAATGACATAGGAAAATGTGGTAGGGAGGTTCTGGAGGCTAAATTTAGGCTTTTAGGTAGGAAGTTGAAATCCAGAACTTCCAGGGTAGCATTCTCCGAAATACTTCCCGTTCCACGTGCAGGACCAAAAATGCAGGCAGAGCTCCGGAGTCTCAATGCGTGGATGAGACAATAGTGCAGAGATGAGGGTTTTGGATTTGTTAGGAAATGGGGAACATTCTGGGGAAAGGAGGGGCTCTTCCCAAGGGATGGGCTTCACCTTAACTGGGATGGAACCAGGCTGCTGGCATTAACCTTTAAAAAGGAGATAGAGCAGCTTTTAAACTAGATAATAGGGGAAAGCCAAAAAAGAGCAAAGTAGCCCAAATGTCTTCAAGTATGGAGCAGACAGAGCTTAAAGATCCCAAATTACCCATGTCTACCAATAGCCAAATTAATATGAATAAAATACAGTCTCTAAAATGCTTGTATGCAAATGCTAGAAGTCTAAAAAATAAGATGGGAGAGTTAGAATATATAGCACTAAATGAGAGGTTAGATATGATTGGAATATCAGAGACATGGTGGAAGGAGGACAACCAGTGGGACACTGTGATACCTGGGTACAAACTATATCGTAATGATAGAGCTGATCAAATTGGTGGAGGGGTTGCGCTCTATGTTAGAGAGGGCATTGAGTCAGAAAGGATTAAAGTTTTGCAGGAAACAAAATTTGTTGTAGAATCTCTATGGATTGAAATTCCATGTAAAAAGGGGAAGGCGATGGCAGTGGGGATGTACTATTGACCACCAGGCCAGAATGAACAAATGGATGATGAAATGCTCAAAGAAAACAGGGAAGCTAACAAAAGTTACAGGGCAGTAATAATAATGGGCGATTTCAATTACCCCGGTATCGACTGGGTCAGTGTCACGGCAGGACATGCTAGGGAGATAAAGTTCCTAGATGATATAAATGACTGCAGCAGCTGGTTCATGAACCAGCCAGAGGGGAAGCCATATTAGACCTGGTTCTTAGTGGAACACCAGATCTAGTGCAAGAGATAAGGGTGTTGGGGCCACTTGGCAATAGTGATCATAGCATGATCGCCTTTGATTTAATTAGTGGAGGAGGGATAGTACGGAAATCCACATTACTACCTTTTAACTTTCGAAAGGGAGACTATGATAAAATGAGGAAAATAGTTAAGAAAAAACTAAAAGGAGCAGTTGCAAAGGTTAAAGACTTACATCAAGCTTGGGTGTTGTTGAAAAATACTATCTTGGCAGCCTAGACCAGCTGTATTCCACGATTTAAGAAAAGTGGAAGGATGTCCAAAAAACTGCCAGCATGGTTTAAAGGTGTGGTCAGAGAGGCTGTTGTTGCCAAAAAAGCATCTTTCAGGAAATGGAAAAAAGAGCCAAACGACGAAACCTGGAAACAGCACAAGCACTGGCAAATCAAATGCAAGGCATTGATAAAGCAGGCAAAGAGAGAATTTGAGAAGAAGCTTGCTGTGGAAGCAAAAACGTGAAATAAAGATTTTTTCAAGTACATTCGCAGCAAAAAAGCTGTGAGAGAGTCAGTTGGTCCATTAGATGATAGAGGAGTTAAAGGGGCACTAAGAGGCGACAAGGCAATAGCTGAGAGACTGAATGAATTCTTTGCTTCGGTCTTTACTGAGGAAGATGTAGGGATGTTACCCATGACTGAAGTGGTATTTAAAGGTGCGGAAGAATTGAAGGAAATATAGATACATCGGGAAAATGTATTACAACTATTAGATAAACTGAAGAGTAGCAAATCACCTGGGCCGGATGGTATACATCCAAGGGTGTTGAAAGAACTGAAATATGAGATTGCAGACCTGCTATTAGTAATCTGTGATCTATCATTAAAATCATCTCTAATACCTGAAGATTGGAGGATCGCCAATGTAACACCAATTTTTAAAAAGTGTTCGAGGGGTGATTCGGGAAACTACAGACCGGTGAGCCTCACATCAGTACCGGGAAAAATGGTAGAAACCATCATAAAGAATAAAATGACTCAGCATGTAGATAGTCATGTCCTAATGGGAGACAGCCAAGATGGCTTTAGACAAGGAAGATCTTGTCTTACTAATCTGTTATGTTTTTTTGAAAGTGTGAATAAACAGGTGGACAAAGGTGAGTCAGTTGATATAGTTAGTTGACCAGGAGTGGAGGAGTGGCCTAGTGGTTGGGGCAAGGTACTTCAGGCTGGAAGGTCGGGGGTTCAAATCCGACTAGAAGACAGCAACTTTGAGCCAGAAAGACTGGGGTTTCTAGTCCCACAGGTGCTCCTTGTGGTCTTGGGCAAGCCCCTTAACCCTCCATAGCCCATGTTCCCTGTAAAATCGTTATCTCCAAGTTATAATGCCCTGTTCAATGTAATTTCAGTTTGTTCAATGTAAACTGCACTGATGCAGAATAGCACGGTATATAAGAGAATATAAATAAATAGTGTATCTGGACTTTCAGAAAGCCTTTGACAAGGTCCCTCATCAGAGACTTTTGGCAAAACTAAAGAGTCATGGGATAGGAGGCAGTGTACTACTGTGGATCAAGAACTGGTTAAGAGATAAAAAGCAGAGGGTTGGGCTAAATGGACAATTTTCCCAATGGAGAAAGGTGAATAGTGGTGTACCCCAGGGATCTGTGCTGGGTCCACTGCTTTTTGACATATTCATAAATGACCTGGTAAGTGGAATAACAAGTGAGGTTATCAAATTTGCAGATGACACAAAACTATTTAAAGTTGTTAAAACCCAAGAGGAATGTGGAAAATTGCAAGAGGATCTTGATAAATTAGAAGACAGGGCATCAAAATGGCAGATGAAATTTAATGTGGACAAGTGCAAAGTTATGCACCTAGGGAAGAACAACCCAAACTATGGTTATACAATGCAAGGTTCCACATTAGGAAGCACCACCGAGGAAAAAGATTTAGGCGTCATTGTGAATAACATGTTAAAACCCTCGGCCCAGTGTGCAGCGGCAGCCAAGAGAGCAAATAGAATGCTAGGTATCATAAGGAAAGGAATGGAAAATAAAACAAAAGATATTATAATGCCTCTATATCGTTCCATGGTGAGACCGCACCTTGAATATTGTGTGCAATTCTGGTTGCCGTATCTTAAAAAGGACATAGAGTTATTAGAAAAGGTTCAGAGAAGAGCCACCAAAATGGTAAAGGGGATGGAAGGATACTCCTATGAAGAAATGCTAAAAAGGTTAGGGCTCTTTAACCTGGAAAAGAGACGACTGAGGGGAGATATGATAGAAGTCTATAAATTAATGAACGGAGTGGAACTGATAAACGTAGATCGATTGTTTATGTTATCAGAATATAGAAAGACTAGGGGACATGCAATGAAGCTACAGGGTAAACTATTTAAGACTAATAAAAGAAAATATTTTTTCACTCAACGTGTAATCAAACTCTGGAATTTTTACAAGCTCGGAGGTTGTAGTAAAAGCTGTTAGTATAGCTGGGTTAAAAAAAGGTTTGGACAAGTTCCTGGAGGAAAGGTCCATAAACCATTATTAAGAAGGGACCCAGGATATCAATGCTTGACCCAGTACAAGCATTGTGGAACCTGTGTCTTTTGGGGAAACTGCTAGGTATGTATGACCTAGATTGGCCACTGTTGGAAACAGGATACTGGGCTTGATGGACCTTGGTCTGACCCAGTATGGCATATCTTATGTTCTTAACTTCCAAGTTCAGGCATGATTTCCTAAACATGGATGTGCCCAATACTGTATGGATGCCTGCAGGGGATGTCTAAATACTGTAGATGTCCCCAGAATAGTATTCCAGCCTGATAGTTAGAGTAGTGGACTAGGACCATTGAAGCCAAGGATTGCATCCCATTGCTTTTATCATTGTGATTGCGCAGAATTCTGGGGATGATGGATTACATAGAAACATGACGACAGAAAAAGAGCACATGGCCTATCTAGTCTGCTCTTCCATAGCACCCACTATGACAGTCCCCTTTTTCATTTAGAGAGCTTCTGTGTTTGTCCCATGCTTTATTGAATTTAGATACTGTCTTCATCTCTACCACCTCCACTGGGAGACTATTCAACACATCTACCACTCTTTCCATAAAGAAATATTTCCGCATATTACTCCTGAGACTATCCCCTTTCACCCTTATCCTATGTTCTCTCATAGTAGAGCTTGCCTTGAGGGGGACCTAGGATGAGTACCATGTTCTCTATACCCTTTGGATGCTTTACAGCCAAAATGCAAAACAAAAATAGAGAAAAATCTGTTCAAATCTGACGTGTGTTCAAGAGCTTCACCTCTTGAAGCTAATCTTCCATTTTACTCAAATAAATTGAGCCCATTGAAGGGCTAACATTAAATAAGGTTTAAACACTACAAAAGTGCAACCAATGAAACTATGTGCAAAATACTTATATTAATTTGCCAGAATAAAACTCAGCCACTGAAAGTCTATGCTGAATCTCATAACAGCCAAAATTCAGAACAAAAAAACTTAGCTGAATCAAGCAGAATCCGGCAGTAAGCAGCAATTCTCAGCAGCAGCTTTGAAATTCATCCAGATAGACACATGAGGATGTTGCCAGTACAAAATTCGCGAAATAGCAGACACAGCACTGCGTTTCGGGCGGCCAGCATTTACACGCCCTGCTTCAACGCTCAGCTTCCTGCACCGACAAACTTCTGTCTTCATCCATCAAAAAACGCCAGCGCATGCTCAGTAGCAGTCTGAACATGGCCTCAGGATTTGTCATCTTAAATACCCAATCATCAAGCAGACCCATTCTTAAAATCATAGCACTAAAAAAAGATATGAAAATGCAATTTTATTAAAGCAAACTAGTCCATTCAAGTTCTTTGTTTAAGCCCAAAGGTTGAACAGTTGACCACCGAAAAATCCATTGCTGTTCCAACAATTGTAGCCTGTATTCACGATCACCACCTCGGGGATGGGGAGGCACATGATCCAACACTCGCCAAGAAAAATCTTCAAAGACATGATGATGATCTGAACAATGTTGAACTAATGGAGCCGACAATACTAAATTCTTTATCCTAGAAGCATGTTCATTCAGACGAGTCTTGATGGGCCGAATAGTACGACCAATGTACAAAAGCTGACAAGGACAGATAAGCACATACACTACATAAGTGGTGGAACAGTTAGTAAACCATCGAGAAATGTGAGTGTGGGAAGAAGCAGGAACTGTCCATTGAGCACCCTCAATCGTCCGAGAACAATGAGAACATGAAGTGCAACTATAATGGCCAGTCTGTAAAGGTCGTTCCACTCGCCTGTCCAAAGGGGATGAAGTGGGTCCCACATAATCACGGAGGTTTGAACCACGAGAATGTGCTATCTGAAGAGATTTTTGAAAACAGGGATGAAGCTGTAAAATATGCCAATGTTTAAACAAAATATGTTCAACTTGCGGGGAATGAGACATGAATGGCAAGACTCCTACAATTGTCTGAGAAGTGGTAGCAGGTTTAGTATAATCAGCAGAAAAAAGCCATTCACGATGAGTATAACGGGCCCTTAGCCAAGCTTGACGAATGACCTGTTTTGGATAACCCCGCTGAGCCAGACGTACAGATAATTCTTTTGCATGATGCAAAAAATCATTAAGATTGGAGCAAATACGCCGGAGCCTGAGAAACTGACCGTAAGGGAGACCACGCTTCAAAGGGCCAGGGTGGAAGCTGGAATATGACAACAACGTGTTCCTTTGCACAGATTTTCTATATAAAGATGTCTGAAATGAAGTATGGCTCTTGACCACGGTGACATCCAGAAATTCAATTTGAGAAAAATCATATTGTAAAGTAAAGGATACGTTGGAGGTTAAGGAATTCAACCAGCCCACAAATTGTTGTAAAGCTGTCTCCGTGCCATTCCATAAAAAGAAAATGTCATCTAAAAATCTGACCCAAAGAATCACATTATTAAACCAAGAAGATGAATACACATGAGAGGCCTCAAACTCAGCCAGATAAAGAGTGGCTACTGACGGGGCCACAGTTGCCCCCATTGCAATACCTTGAATTTGATGGTAAGTTTCTTGCTCAAACTGGAAATAATTTTTTGTAAGAACCAGAGTGAGCATTTCCATAAAAAATGAATGTGGAATCCGAGCAGGCAAAGCAAGATCCAATTGAGTTATTACTTCCAATGCTTGATCTTGATTAATGTTTGTATACATAGCTGTGACATCTAAAGAGGCAAGCCACCAAGAAGTGATGTCTCCCTCAATATTTTGAAGTTTTGCAAGAAAATGAGTGGTGTCCTTTAAAAAAGATGGTACTCGTTGAGCACAAGGTTGCAAAAATTTGTCGCAAAATTTGGACAAAGGCTCCAAGGAGGATCCACGACAAGACACAGCCAAAATGAGCACTTTCCGAGTGTCTGTTCATGCCTGGAGCAGGTCTGAACTTGAATGGGGTCACAAACATCCCCAGTTTCTGAAATCAACTTGGGATGTCTAAGTCCATTGCGCTGTCCCAATCACATACCCTGCCTACTTGGATGTCCCTGCACCGGAGATGTCTTTAAACGCCATTTATATGATGGCTCCAGGGATGTCTCCATGATTTGGACATCTGCATGCGCATTTCAGGATATCAAAATCACAACTAGGGCTTTTAAAATGACCTCCTAAATCAATATAGCATGCACTAGAAATTTCCTATTAAAATGAATGTCTTAAACTAAAGAAAAAAAACACACCAAAATCATGAGAAATTCATGAAAAAATGAAAACTATTTTTTTCTGTAAACATCCCCACTATAAAGTATCAGGGATAACCAATTTGGAATTCTAGCTAACCCATAAAGGCTTAGCCACCTTCGAATTAAGGACCAAGCCATTGATAACCACACATGCACTGCTGTCAAACATTCAATACATAATGACGGAGAAAGTTTTATGTCTGTTTTGGTATGTAAGTTTGCTTTACATATACATGCATGGTATTTGTTTCTATATCTAAAATATATATGGTTTTTATCAGGATTTAAGTTGTTTCTTCAATACAATGTTTCATTTTTCATCTTCCAGCACTCTTCTTGTTGGTTACTACAGGGAGTGGTTTGCCTTTTTGCTTTTGTGATACAAGACTTATAACAATTCACTCCACACCCAAGCAATCATTTTCTTTTTATATTTGCTACAGGAGTCAAAAATACACATTTCCAGCATTATTTTAGACGCGGCTCTACAAGATGTGGAGCCTTCTCCAAAATACACAGAAGGGACCGCAGGAGTAGAAATGGAAAGGTATCCATCTATGGTGAGAGGAGTCATTTTACAAAACCTACACAAGAATATAATCAACAGAGAAAACTGGCAACTTACACAGTGTGAATTTTAAGAACATGAGAACATAAGATTTGCATACTGGATCAAACCAAAGGTCCATCAAGCCCAGTATCCTGTTTCCAACATTGGCCAATCCAGGTCACGGGTATATGGAAGGAGCCCAGAAGGTAAACTGATCCCATTGATAAGCAGTGGATTTGCCCCAGTTCACTTCAATAATGGTCTATGGACTTTTCTTTCAGGAACTTGTCCAAATCCTTTTCTAAACTCAGGTATACTAGCAGCTCTTACTACACCCCCCCCCCCCCCCCGCCAAATAACAAATTCCAGAGCGTGTTTTTTTCCAACAAATATCTAGCCATTGCTTCTGCTTCTGATGTGTGCTACTGCAATACATGCCGAAAATATCCTTTTTAAGCTACAATTTTCAGCCTGCTGTAAAAAATAAGGTAGCTTTAAAATAATATCTTTGGCCTGTATTGCAGTGGCAAGCCTGAGGTCTGGTAGTTAATAGTTGCCCAGCAGGGGTCTCTGGTTCAGGAAGCCAAACTCATAGCTCACCGCCACTTATTTCCCTCCCTTACTCCCCATGTCCCCCACCCCAGGGCTGGATGTGTGTCCTGTGTCTACAGCGGTCATTCTGTTCTCTGTTTCTGCTGCAGGAGATTGCCAAGAGCATCAAGAAAGACTGCTGGGAGAGGTGAGAGGATGTCTCTAGGGAAGGATTTTATGTAATTTTGAAATGTGTCTTTCAGAGCTCCTACTGTCTGTTTAATTATGAGCTAGGCCTTTTACATCATTGTTAAGCAGTGGTTCCCAAGCTATTACCCAATATTTCCCTGTCTGTAACATTTAAGTTTTCCCTGGACCCTAGATGATGATGAAAATAAAATAGCAGACTCCTTTCTCTTATATGTCCTCCTCATCAGTGGCAGCATCCATGGTGGTCAGAATAGCAGTAGTTTCCACAGAGCCCTGTGTGTCAGTACATGCTCACAGACCCCGGTACCATGCTTTGGTCTCTTCTCTAATGGAACACCAACATGGGGATGGGGGAGGGTCATTGCACATTCACAGACGCAAGCCTCTGGTGGACTGCCACTAATGGGACATGTCAAACTGAAGGTCGAGAGGGAGGGAGGGAATGCAGCTCTTTTTCTGTGACACCATTCATAGATGATGGGGCCCCATTTGGGGTACCAAAGCACAATTTGGGAACCACCATTTAGATTGTGAAATACATGTGTTCTACAGTGTCCCTACAGCCTGTAGTTTCTGTGTACATTAAAGGGGGGGGGGGGGAAGGCTGTAATGTATACATCTACTTGCTGAGTAGATGTAGAATAGGGCCCCCCACAGGCTGTTGTACTGTATCTATACACTGGGGTGACTGAAAGCAGAATGAAGACATGCATCTTGCCCTGTTCACTGTGACCATAAGGCCTAATTACAGCTGTGTTTGTATCATTTTGCTCGTTATTGACATCAGGCTTATCGGTCTGTGGTTGCCAGGATCACCCCTGGAATCCTTTTAAAAAATTGACGTTACATTGGCCATTTTCCAGTCTTCAAGGACTACAGATAATTTTAATGATAGTTCACAGATTACTAATAGTAGGTCTGCAATGTCATATTTCAGTTCTTTCAGCACCTTTATTCTAGTCCAGATGATTTGTTACTCTTTATCAAATTGATGTAAAACATCTTCCTGGTTTATCAACATTTGTTTCAATTCTTATGATATATCAAATTAAGAACATAAGAACATAAGATATGCCATACTGGGTCAGACCAAGGTCCATCAAGCCCAGTATCCTGTTTCCAACAGTGGCCAATCTAGGTCATATGTACCTAGCAGTTTCCCTAAAACACACAGGTTCTGCAATGCTTGTACTGGGTCAAGCAGTGATATCCTGGGTCCCTTCTTAATAATGGTTTATGGACCTTTCCTCCAGGAACTTGTCCAAACCTTTTTTAAACCCAGCTACACTAACAGCCTTTACTACATCCTCCGGTAACAAATTGCAGAGTTTGATTACACGTTGAGTGAAAAAATATTTTCTTTTATTAGTCTTAAATAGTTTACCCTGTAGCTTCATTGCATGTCCCCTAGTCTTAATATATTCTGATAACGTAAACAGTCGATCTACGTTTACCCGTTCCACTCCGTACATTAATTTATAGACTTCTATCATATCTCCCCTCAGCCGTCTCTTTTCCAGGTTAAAGAGCCCTAACCTTTTTAGCCTTTCTTCATAGGAGTATCCTTCCATCCCCTTTACCATTTTGGTGGCTCTTCTCTGAACCTTTTCTAATAACGCTATATCCTTTTTAAGATACGGCGACCAGAATTGCACACAATATTCAAGGTGCGGTCTCACCATGGAATGTTATAGAGGCATTATATCTTTTGTTTTATTTTCCATTCCTTTCCTCATGATACCTAGCATTCTATTTGCTCTCTTGGCTGCCGCTGCACACTGGGCCGAGGGTTTTAACATGGTATCCACAATGACGCCTAAATCTTTTTCCTCGGTGGTGCTTCCTAATGTGGAACCTTGCATTGTATAACCATAGTTTGAGTTGTTCTTCCCTAGGTGCATAACCTTGCACTTGTCCACATTAAATTTCATCTGCCATTTTGATGCCCAGTCTTCTAATTTATCAAGATCCTCTTGCAATTTTCCACATTCCTCTTGGGTTTTAACAACTTTAGTTTTGCCAAAAGTCTCTGATGAAGGACCTTGTCAAAGGCTTTCTGAACGTCCAGATACACTATATCAACCGACTCACCTTTGTCCACCTGTTTATTCACACTTTCAAAAAAACATAACAGATTAGTAAGACAAGATACTCCTTGTCTAAAGCCATCTTGGCTGTCTCCCATTAGGCCATGACTATCTACATGCTGAGTAATTTTATTCTTTATGATGGTTTCTACCATTTTTCCCGGTACTGATGTGAGGCTCACCGGTATGTAGTTTCCCGGATCACCCCTCAAACCCTTTTTTAAAATTGGAGTTACATTGGCGATCCGCCAATCTTCAGGTATTAGAGATGATTTTAATGATAGTTCACAGATTACTAATAGCAGGTCTACAATCTCATATTTCAGTTCTTTCAACACCCTTGGATGTATACCATCCAGCCCAGGTGATTTGCTACTCTTCAGTTTATCTAATAGTTGTAATACATCTTCCCGATGTATCGATATTTCCTTCAATTCTTCCGCACCTTTAAATACCACTTCAGTCATGGGTAACATTCCTACGTCTTCCTCAGTAAAGACCGAAGCAAAGAATTCATTCAGTCTCTCCGCTATCGCCCTGTCGCCTCTTAGTGCCCCTTTAACTCCTCTATCATCTAATCGTCCAACTGACTCTCTCACAGGTTTTTTGCTACGAATGTACTTGAAAAAAACTTTATTTCGCGTTTTTGCTTCCGCAGCAAGCTTCTTCTCAAATTCTCTCTTTGCCTTCTTTATCAATGCCTTGCATTTGACCTGCCAGTGCTTGTGCTGTTTCCAGGTTTCATCGTTTGGCTCTTTTTTCCATTTCTAATATGGCTTCCCCTCTCGTCGGTTCATGGACCAGCTGCTCCAAGAAGCAGTCATTTATGTCATCTAGGAACTTTATCTCCCTAGCATGTACTGCCGTGACACTGACCCAGTCGATACCGGGGTAATTGAAATCGCCCATTATTATTACCGCGCTGTAACTTTTGTTAGCTTCCTTGATTTCTTTGAGCATTTCATCATCCATTTGTTCATTCTGGCCAGGCGGTCGATAGTACACCCCCACCGCCATCGCCTTCCCCTTTTTACATAGAATTTCAATCCATAGAGATTCTACAGCAAATTTTGTTTCCTGCAAAACTTTAATCCTTTCTGACTCAATGCCCTCTCTAACATAGAGCGCAACCCCTCCACCAATTTGATCAGCTCTATCATTACGATATAGTTTGTACCCAGGTATCACAGTGTCCCACTGGTTGTCCTCCTTCCACCATGTCTCTGATATTTCAATAACATCTAACCTCTCATTTAATGCTATATATTCTAACTCTCCCATCTTATTTTTTATCATATTAATTTGGCTATTGGTAGACATGGGTAATTTGGGATCTTTAAGCTGTGTCTGCTCCATACTCGAGGGCATTTGGGCTACTTTACTCTTTTTTGGAACCTCTCTGCTTTTGGTAGTATCCTTCAAGGATACATTCTTCCGAACCATCTGCTCTTGAGTGACTGTCGGCTTTCCCCTATTATCTAGTTTAAAAGCTGCTCTATCTCCTTTTTAAAGGTTAGTGCCAGCAGCCTGGTTCCATCCCGGTTAAGGTGAAGCACATCCCTTCGGAAGAGCCCCTCCTTTCCCCAGAATGTACCCCAGTTCCTAACAAATCCAAACCCCTCATCTCTGCACCATTGTCTCATCCACGCATTGAGACTCCGGAGCTCTGCCTGCCTTTTGGGTCCTGCACGTGGAACGGGATGCATTTCGGAGAACGCTACCCTGGAAGTTCTGGATTTCAACTTCCTACCTAAAAGCCTAAATTTAGCCTCCAGAACCTCCCTAACACATTTTCCTATGTCATTGGTACCGACATGTACCAAGACAGCAGACTCCTCCACAGCACTATCTAAGACCTTATCTAGGTGGCACGTGAGGTCCACTACCTTCACACCAGGCAGGCATGTTACCAGGCGATCCTCACGTCCACCAGCCACCCAGCTATTTACATGCCTAATGATCGAATAACCAACTATAACGGCTGTCCTAACCCTTCCCTCATGGGCACTTTAAATACCATTTCAGGCTTCAGTAACTTCCCTACATCTTCTTCAGTAAATACTGAAGCAAAGAATTCAGTCTGTCTCTCTGCTATGGCTCTTAGCACCCCTTTTATCCTTTTATCATTTAATGGCCCAGCTGACTCTCTCATAGGTTTTTTGCTACAAATGTACTTGAAAAAGTAGCTGTTGTGCGTTTTTGCTTCCATGGCAAGCTTTTTTCAAATTCTCTCTTTGCATGCCTTATCAGTGCCTTGCATCTAACTTGCCAGTGCTTATATTGTTTCCTGTTTTCATTATTTGGCTCCATTTCCCATTTCCTGAAGGATGCTTTTCTGGTTACAATAGCCTCTCTGACCTTAACTTTAAACTGGGCTGGCAGTTTTTTGGCCTTCCTTCCACCTTTCCTAATATGTGGAATATATGTGATCTAGGCTTCCAAGATGGTATTTTTAAGCAATGCCCATGCTTGATGTAAACTTTATATCTTTGCCGCTGCTCCTGCTACTTTTTTCTTAACTATTTTCCTCATTTTATCATCGTCTCCCTTTTGAAAGTTAAAAAGTAGTACTGTGGATTTTCTTGCCATTCTCCTTCCATTTATTAAATCAAATATGATAATGCTATGATCACTATTGCCGAGTGGCTCTAACACTGTTATTTCTTGTACCAGGACTAGGTCCAAAATAGTTTCCCCTCTTGTCGGTTCATGAACCAGCTGCTCCAAAAAGCAATCATTTAATTCATCTAGAAACTTTATCTCCCTAGTATGTCCTGCTGTGACATTGACCCAGTCAATACTGGGGTAATTGAAATCTCCCATTATTACTGTATTGTAACTTTTGAAATGAGAGTCAGAAGCTGTAAAGATGTCTTACACATTGGAACATGGAATGTACGAAGCATGAACCAAGGGAAGTTGGAGGTGGTCAAGAATGAAATGGAACGTGTACAACTTGATCTGTTGGGTGTCAGCGAACTGAAATGGACTGGCATCGTGCACTTTGCATCAGATGATCATATGGTCCACTATGCTGGAAATGAAAGACAAAGAAGAAATGGTGTTGCATTTATAATAAAGAAGAAACTTACAAGAACGGTAATGAAATACAATGCAGTCAGCGAACGCTTAATCTCTATTCGTCTACGAGGAATGCCTATCAACACAACTATAATTCAAGTATATGCCCCAACAACAGCTGCAGAAGAGAATGAAATTGAAGAGTTCTATGAGCAAGTACAAGCTGAAATTGACAGAACATGCAAACAGGATATCCTGATAGTCATGGGTGATTGGAACGCAAAGGTTGGCAACAAAGAAGAAGAAAAAGTAGTTGGAAAATATGGACTTGGCAACAGAAATGAAGCTGGAGAAAGACTGATAGAATTCTGCAAGACAAACGATCTATTCATCTCGAACACCTTCTTCCAGCAACACAAGCAGCGACTGTACACATGGACTTCACCCAATGGATTGTATAAAAATCAAATTGACTACATCTGTGGAAGTCAACGATGGAAAAGCTCTATAACATCAACAAAGACAAAACGTGGAGCTGACTGTGGTACAGATCATCAACTACTAGTATGCAAACTCAAGCTAAAGCTTAAAAAGAGCAAACCACTCATGAATGCAGCAAAATATGACCTTGAGAATATACCACTGGAATTTAAAGACTGCCTGCAAAATCGATTTGCTGCTTTAGATACAAATGATAGAGTTCCAGAAGAGATATGGAATGATATCAAGAAGGTTGTGTTGGAAGAAAGCGAGAAGTCTCTACAAAAGGTAAAAAAGAAAAAACGGCCAAAATGGATGATGGAAGAAACTCTGAAAATTGCCCAGAAACGCAGAGAAGCTAAAGCCAGAGGAGAAAGAAAGACAATCACAGAACTCAACAGAGATTTCCAACGTGCAGCAAGACAGGACAAGGAAAAGTACTACGATGACGCATGCAAGGAAATAGAAGCAGAAACTATTAGAGGAAGAACAAGATCAGCTTTCCAAAAGCTACAAGAGTTAAAGAAAAAGTTCCAGCCTTGAATTGGAATGTTACAAGATGCTCAAGGTTCTATGTTATTTATTTTATTTATTTTATTTTCTTATATACCGCACTCTTTAGCATCAGCGCGGTTTACATGGAACAAAGAACCATAAATAACAAGTATTGGTTTTTACATGGAACAGGGAAATACAACTTGGATAACTTAGGGGGATGTTTACTAAAAACCGGAAATGTGCGCGCCGCAAAAGAGCGCACGGAAATGCGGCACTGAAACGCTAATAAACGCGTTTAAACGCCCCGCACACGTGCGTGTCATCCCCGCAAAGGTGCGCGGCACACTAACGGGCCCCGTACAAGTGCGGGCCCGCAAATGTCCGATAGAGGTGTGGAACGGCTAAAGGAGGGCGGAGGAAGGCTCCAGAGGGGCAGAGGGACGGGGTCAATGGGTGGAGAGTGGGAGGGGAGAGGCTCCCCGCACAGTATCGGGCCCGAATTTGCATGTAAAAACTACCGCGAGGGAAACACTCGCGGTAGAAAGCATTTAAAGGGAAGAGAAACAATTTACGTCAGCAATGTACAAGAAAACCGGGGAAACCAGCAAAACGTGAGCAGTGTGATACATGTGCACAGCACAAAAGTGCAAATAAAAATAGAAAATGACCACAACAGAACTATTAAAAATAGTAATTCAGCTGGGGAACAGTTATAGTGATGGGCAAATACAGAAACACACCCAGCAAAGCTCCAGAAAAAAGAAATGAATTTTGGAAGGGTTTACGGAGCGGAGACTCTTCCAAAAAACATTTCCTTTTGTGGAGCTTTCCTGGGAGTGTTTGCTATGGTTGCCCATTAATATCACTGTTGCCCAGCGTGGTGATATTTTGTCCCCCATTTCCCATGGTCATTTCCGGGGTTTATGTGCACGTTTGTCACCAGACAGGGTGCATATGCCCACAGTAACTTTGCGTAGAGCAGGGTTTGTGACTCCATCCTGCCAGGCTTACTACCTCCAGGGGCTGCACTATCTATGTGGCCATAGTGTGGTGCAGCGGACAGAGTCAGTACCTCTAAGACCAGAGGGTCAGAGGTTCAAAGCCCAGCTGGGGCACTTGCCAGCCCAGTCCCTATATTTTACCCACCACTAAACACAGATAGCACAGACACCCCTGTATTGCAGGGGACATAAGCATGGGGAAAACACCCATATTTTACCCAACAACGCACACACACCACAACAATGGGCATTACCCACAGCCAAGTACCCCAAATGCAGTCCCGTACTGCCACATTCCAATCAGGTCACCTGCTTTTTATGGGAGAAGCTCATGCCAGCATGTTGGCGGATGAGTACATGTGGTGCAGGGGGCAGTGGCTGCTAGCAACAGAAGACAGAGGCCTAGCCATGTGCAGGCTGGCACAGTCCACAGCAACAGACAGGCCCTGCCGGATCCACAGTCATGGACTATCCAGGGAATTCAGCCAAGCTGTAGCTACATGGTGGTGCAGTGCACACAGACAGTGCATGCAAGAACAGGAGGTCACAGGTTCAAAGACCAGCTGGAACTACCAGCAATCCTGCCCACATATTTTCCCCACAAATAAACAGTGACAGTAAGGACACACCTTTGGTGACAAGGACATATGCAATGGTAATACATCTATCTTTTACCCCACTGAGCACAGACACCATGAACAGGGACAGAACCTACAGCAGAATCCCCCAAATGCAGTCCTGGTGGGCCACACACCAGTCAGGTTCCATGCTGCCACTCATACAAATGCCTGTGCTGTATATCTATGCACCACCCCCACGGCATGTAGATGTAGCTCATGCATATTCATGAGGGACAGCAGGAAGACCCGAACAGTGTGATGCAAAACTGGGCTGGAGTGGGGAAGCGCTGCCGTAAAGCAGCAGTCAACAGGGGCAGACACACCCACACCCACAGGCCCCATTGGCCAATGTCTCCTGTAGAGGCAGAACATTGGACCCTGCGTGCATCTCCCAATATCAGCACCTGCATACCTTAGCAATGTCACCCTACACCTGAGGTACACAGCTCTGAAATGTTTGCTAAGAGTACAGGCTGATATCCCTACGTTACGCACATACTGCTAGTTGACCCCATCCGAACAATCTGTTTGGTGTCTGCGGTGCGTGCTCCAGGCCTGGCCTCTGACGGTGTTCACCACCCTGGGGAGTGACCCCCAGCAGTACTGCGTACCATATCCATGCCTGTGCCGTGCCCAGGACCGGTGTGGTGGCCAAGGCTAATCACCCCCTCAATAGTAGCACAATGCTGGCATAGGTGTGGGAGTGTGTGTCTGTCTATACAGTGTGTGTTGGCTGCAAACACCTTCCCCAACCCACACTGCCAGCACTACTGCCAGTATTGGCCTGCCAATGTGCATAATGAGCAGCAAGGTACCATGGGTAT
This sequence comes from Ichthyophis bannanicus, assembly GCA_033557465.1. Lineage (NCBI taxonomy): Eukaryota > Metazoa > Chordata > Amphibia > Gymnophiona > Ichthyophiidae > Ichthyophis > Ichthyophis bannanicus. The sequence goes on along the minus strand of CM066031.1, from coordinate 1,812,346,572 downwards.
AGGTCAGACATGGTGGGCTGGCCAGGATGCATCTGCACAGGGCATAGGGCACTGGCTGTGACATTGTAGTGCCAGGCCACCACCTACACAGACAGGGTGACCTCTGTATGTGCTGCTGGGGGAGCACTCTCACCCTGAGTGTGCAGTGATGACAGCATGGCTAGGCACCCCCATAGTGCTGTATTGTGTTTCTCTCTTGTGATATATATGGGTTTCCTGTTGGGGCCTCCTCACAGAACTCTTTGCTTGTGTGTGCTGCCACCCCAGTTTTGGGTGCATGCATTTCCATCAGGGCTAACCAGCAGACTGTTCACAGCTGGTATGTGTCTTGATGGAGTGCCTTGCAGTGGCTGATGGCTTGCTGCAGGGGAATATCAGATAGTGCTGGGGTGCATCTTTGGATATGCAGGCCTAAAGTCTGCCTGGTATTGTGTTATGGATGGGTGTGGAGCTGCTTGGTCTGCCCTGTATGGTGTCTGTTCCCCAGCAGGACTGGGGTTTAGATGGTCCACTTTACTGCCATTGGGGGGGGGAGAAGAAGGGATGGGATGGGATGGGATGGGATGGGAATCGGGATCTGTTGGGGGGGGGGGGGGGGCGGCCCTGTTTGCCACCCTTGGGGGGTGGTTCTTTGACCATCTAGGGGTTCTTGGGGGTTTCTACTAACTGAGACAGACAGAGATATCCAACATGTTTCTGCAGCACCTTCCTATCTCACAGGTTAGTACTGTTTTGGAGCTCTGTCATGGCCTCATCCAGCCATGGCTGGTGTTGTGGACCTGGTCCTGGCCGCCATATCACACCCTCAGGGTGAGCACAGTACCCGCACAATGTGACGGTGTGTAGCTACTCTTTGCTGGTAGTCCACCCGCTCAGGACCCCCTACCAGGCCGAGGTGCTGTGTGGGTTCACATGGACAATTCCCCCTACCAGGCCGGGTAGCTGTTGGGGTGCATTCCCCATCTTGTGTGCATCTGTGGACAGCTGATTTGCATGTGCAGTGCATCATGGGTACGGGTGGCCTAACCCTATCCTGTCTACAACAGCAGACTGTCTATGGGGTGACGTACAGGCTCTCTGCAGCCAGCCAGGGGCTTGCTGACAGCTATAGAGCCGTAGCCCAATGGTTACGTCACTCCCTGTACAGCCAGAGGTCATGGGTTTGAACTCACAGTGGGGCCCTTTGATAGGGCTGTCCACAGCTTTATTTTTATTTACTGTACATATGTCTATGCTGGCAAAACCACACACAGCTTACTATACCCATTAGGTGCCTCTGAGGGTGCTTTATAGGGCGCCCTGTAGGCCACCTTATGGTTGCCATCCATATAGGGTGCACTATACATTATCCTGTGTCGCAACATACATGGTGCCCTATAGGGGACATTCTAGGGTGCCTTGGCGGACAGTGCACTGTAACATGTGCCTTACGGGCATCCATATGTTAACACACTGTGAGAGCGGGTTTACTAGTGGTGGGAAATAAAATATAAATGGAAGGCCTCCTACAGCACTCCTCACCATGGTACATACTGCCCCAGCCAGCCTTGTTCACTGGGCACTGTGAGAGGTTGAACCCCTGGCCCCTGCACCATTGGTCAGTGTCCTAACCATTGTGTTTGTGCATCTGCACGCAGCCTTGTAGCCATCAGCGCACCATCTTGTGGCGCACTAAATTAACAGCGCGCCGCCTTATGCCGCACAACATGGATATGCCCCTAAAATAATGCTTCAGCCAGCTGTCTTCAATTGGCACTGTGGGGAATTGAACCCATGATCCCTGCACAAGTGGTCAGTGTCTTAACCATTGTGCTATGGCTCCGTTCCTGTTATTTGCACATCAGCGCGCCACTTCTCCCTCCCACTATTGGACTGCCCCCTCACACATCAGCGCGCCGCCTTCTGCCCACCGGCTCGCCACCTTCTGTTGCCCACATTTATCAGCGCACCGCCTTCTGCCACCCAAATTTACCAATGCGCCGTCATCTGCCGCCCACACTAAACAGTGCGCCGCCTCATGCAGTAATAAAAATAACAGTGCGCCGCCCAAAATTAATATGCCTCCTAAGCACTTTTGCCCATAAACGTTGGTGCCTCAGCTGGTCTTTTTTGTTGAGCGCAATGGGGGTTTGAACCCCTGGCCCCCGCACCATTGGTCGGTGTCTTCACCGTTGTACTACGGGTCTGTTGTTTGGTTTTGCAGCAGCGCCCCACTTAGCCTTCCCACGCGCTAATGTGGGCCCCGCACATTAGCGCGACGCACACACGTATGGTCCGGTTTTTTGCTTTTTTCTGCCTGGCCTGCCCACTCCTTATATGGCACCAGCACACTAACGGGGACCCGCACAGCAACGGAGTTTAGTAAACATACCCCTTAGTTTTTACATATTGGTTTTTACATAGAACAGGGAAATACAACTTGGATAACTTAGGGAGACATGCAATACAACTATTTACATATGTAACAGGATTCTTTGAGGAATGGTTTATGAGCAATCTATGGATAGGAATGGTTTATGAGCAATCTACGGATAGGTATTAAACGTAGTCATTGTGTGCAGCTATGGTGGATTATGATTTATCTTGTAGTATTGTATAAATAAGTGGTGCTTGAGTGCCCTCCTGAATTGCATGAGATCGGTAATTGCTCGAATTTCTGGAGGTAATGTATTCCAACACTTGGGGGCATAAAAACTGAATGCTCTGTTGGATGTTGTTAATGTGCATTTTGTTGATGCATTTGGTATAATTAGGGTGTTTGCTGATGTGGATCTTCTGGATCTGTTGGGCGGAGTGGGCTGAAGTAGATTGACTAATGTTTCAGCAGTTATGCCGTGGATGGCTTTAAAGGTAAGTACCAGGGTCTTGAATAGGATTCTTCCGTGTGTAGGGAGCCAGTGGAGCTGCAATAAGATGGGTGTGATGTGGTCATACCTCGCTGCTCCAAAAAGAACTCTAGCAGCGGCATTCATGGAAAGTTGTAAGGGTGTCAGTGAAGATTGTGGGAGTCCTTGGAGAATGGCATTGGCGAAATCAAAATGGGGTAGGATAAGGGCTTGATATACAGTTCGGAAATCACTCGGGTCCAATAATGTTCGTAGGTGTTTGAGTGACCGGATCTTGAAATATACGGCTTTGACAATGTGGGAGATATGTACTTTCATGTCTAAGCATTGATCCAATGTGATTCCTAAGTAACGAATTGCTGGTTTTATTTGGAGTTCAGCTTCTTTCACTTTTATATGAGGTGGCGGAGTAAAATTTGGATTTTTCGTGATGAAGAGTACCTCCATTTTTTTATGTTGAATACGGAGGTTTTGAGATAGGAACCATTCAGATACTGTGTCAAAACACTCAATAAGAGGTGAGAGATCTATTTGCTTTGTGGAGAATGGCATATAGAGAAGGATGTCATCGGCGTATATCTGATATTGCACATTGAAGGATTTTATGATGTTACAGACGGGCTGGACATAAATGTTAAACAAGAGAGATGATAATGATGATCCTTGAATGAATGTTGAATGAAGCTGAGAAGATCAAGAAAAGATGGAAGGAATATACAGAGTTTTTATATGATAAAGATCATGTGGATAAACAGCCGTTTCAACCTGCACCTTATGATCTGGAACCATTGGTGATGAAAGAAGAAGTTGAAGCAGCATTGAAAGCCTTATCAAAGAACAAAGCACCAGGCATTGATTGCATTCCCATAGAGGTATTACAGCAATCTGATGCAACTGTTACCGTACTTACAAGGCTCTGCCAAGAAATATGGAAGACAGCATCATGGCCAACTGACTGGAAAAGATCTGTGTTTATACCAATACTAAAGAAAGGTGATCCAACTGACTGTGGAAATTATCGCACAATCGCTCTGATCCCACATGCCAGCAAGATTCTACTGAAGATTATTCAAAAGAGACTACAATCATACCTGGAACAAGAACTACCTGAAGTGCAAGCAGGGTTCTGAAAAGGGCGAGGAACGAGAGACATCACTGCGGATGTGAGATGGGTCCTTGAAAAGACTAAAGAATACCAAAAGGATATCATTTGTGCTTTATCGACTATAGCAAAGCTTTTGACTGTGTAAACCATGAGAAACTCTGAGCCACATTAAGAAGCATGGGTATACCAGAACACCTGATCGTTCTCTTGCACAATCTGTACATTGATCAAGAAGCAACATTTCGAACGGAACAAGGAGAAACAGAATGGTTTAAAATAAGTAAAGGTGTAAGACAAGGCTGCATACTTTCACCCTACCTGTTTAATTTATATGCAGAACAAATCTTCAGAGAAGCAGGATTGTATGAAGACAACAGAGGTGTGAAGATTGGTGGAAGACTCATCAACAACCTTCGCTATGCTGATGATACCACATTACTGGCAGAAAATGAAGATGATCTGAAACATTTGCTTCTCACAATCAAAGAACATAGTCTCAAAATGGGCCTGCACCTTAATGTAAAGAAGACAAAGATCATGACAACTGGCATAATCAACAGGTTTATCGTCGAAGGAGAAGAAATTGAAATCGTGAATAACTTTAACCTACTTGGATCAACTATCAATAAAGAAGCAACAAACAGTCAAGAAATCAGACGACGCATTATTCTTGGCAGAATGGCTATAAAAGACCTAGATAAGATTCTCAAGAGCAGAGATGTCTCTCTCCATACAAAGATTCGACTTGTTCAAGCCATGGTATTTTCAATAACATCATATGGATGTGAAAGCTGGACAGTGAAAAAGATAGACAGGAAGAAAATTGATGCCTTTGAATTATGGTGCTGGCGGCGAATACTGTGTATACCATGGACTGCCCGAAGAACAAACCAGTCTGTACTAGAGGAGCTCAAACCTAAGCTTTCTTTAGAAGCTCAGATGACAAGACTTTGACTTTCATACTTTGGACACATCATGCGGAGAGAGAGATCATTAGAGAAAGACATCATGCTTGGCAAGATAGAATGTCAACGCAAAAGAGGAAGGCCAGCAATGAGATGGATCGATACAATAACAGCAGCTACGGGTACCAGTCTGTCAACAATGAGCCGCCTGACTGAAGACCGAACACAATTTAGGATAGCTATCCAGAGGGTCGCCATGAGTCGACTCCGACTCGACGGCACTTAACAACAACAACAACTTTTGTTATCTTCCCTGATTTCTTCTAGCACTTCATCATTCAACTGTTCATTCTGGCCAGGCAGAGTGTAGTGCATCCTCATTGCCATTGCCTCCCCTTTTTACCTAGAATCCATAGAGATTCTATAGTATGTTTTGTTTCCTGCAAAACCTTTATCCTATGTGATGCAAAGCCCTCTCTAATATAGAGCGCAACCCCTCTACCGATCTTATCTACTCTATCATTGCGCTGTAGTTTGTAGCCAGGTAACACAAGATGTTCATACTCATATTCATAGATATGTCAGCAGCATTTGACACAGTACATCATCAAACACTCTTGCGCAGACTTGCGAACATAGGTATAGCAGGAACACCGTTAAAGTGGTTCGAGTCCTACTTAACAAATAGAATGCAACAGGTACGCTTCAATAACGAGCAAGCAAAGCCTTTCCCCCAAACCCAAGGAATACCCCAGGGCTCAGCTATCTCCTCCCTGCTATTCAACGTTTACATCCAGCCAGTTTGTACGATTTTCCAAAAGCACAGTCTCAGATACCATTTATATGCAGATGACATTATGATGTACACACAACTTGACATAAACAATCCTAATTGCACCCAATTAGAAGAATGCCTACGTGAATTGCAAAATTGGCTCCAATGCAACAATATGTCGATAAACCACAAAAAACGGAAGTGATGTTCATATCAGGAAAACCAGACTTCAAACCTCCTGCAACCATCACCCTGAACAGCAACACCTATCACTCTAAAAATGAGATCAAGTATCTAGGAGTACTAATTGATGCTAACTTAAAAATGGACAAACACCTCCGGATAACCAACAGAGCAATATTTCACAAGCTGAGAGTGCTACAACCCCTACGCAGCATCATTGACCACTCGGACTTCAGAACAGTAGCTCAGGCGCTCATCATTCCCCACCTTGACTACTGTAATGCCATCTTACAAGGTCTACCGAAAAAAACCTTAAACATCCTACAAATGGCACAAAATGTATCAGCCAGGATTATCATGAATAAGAACCTGATAGATCACATCACACCAGTCCTGATTGAGCTTCACTGGCTCCCCATCCCTGCACGAATAATATACAAAATACTGGTAACAATATTCAAAATCATCCACAAAGTATCCCCCTCATTCCTCGATAACCTCATCACCACTCAGCCCCCCAACCGATGCTGACGGACTGCTAACCTGAACACACTCTGCATACCTAGCAGTATAAGAGCAGTCAAAGAACGGACTAGCAACCGGGCATACACGTACTCTGCACCCATGCTCTGGAACCAGCTGCCTCATGAGATACGCCTGATCAAAGACCTACAGGACTTCAGAAAAAAGCTTAAAACCCACCTGTTCCAATCACATTACGGCATCACCTAGGCAGATTCAACTATTACGTTTTCCCACGTTGCCTACCTACCTCCTAAGCATACGGGACTTAGAAAGCTATATTCACTGATATCTCGCATCCATGGTGATTTAAAAATGTTTATATGCATATATTCACTGTTAATATGCTTGCATATATGGAGATTTAATGTAGAACTGTAATTTATGTTGTTGTTCAAACTGTAATTTATGTGGTTGATCAAATGTATAACTGTAATTTATGTGGTTGATGTTCACCCCTCCCTTTAATCAGACTGTATTCTTAAATTGTCTTGTACCTACTCCCTTGTTTTTTCCACCAGTAAACCGCTACTGATCGCTGGAAGTAGCGGCATACAAATTTATACCAAATAAATAAATAAAAATAAATAAACACAGAGTCCCATTGGTTGCCCTCCTTCCATCAGGTCTCTAAGATGGCAATTATATCTAACCTTTCATTTAGTGCTATATATTCTAGCTCTTCCAGACTTCTAGGCTTTGCATTCAGGCATTTTAGAAGTATTTTATTCATATTAATATGGTTATCAGTTGAAAGAGGTAATTTGGAATCTTTCAGCTTGGTCTGCTGTACACTTAAGGGCATCTGGGTTATTTTTATCTTTATTGGAACCTCTCTGTTGGGATTCCTTAACTTCCCTTTTTTTCTTCCAGGATACATCCTTCCGAACAATGAAGTTTTGGACAACTGTCAGCTTTCCTCCATTATCTAGTTTAAAAGCTGCTCTATCTCCTTTTTAAATGTTAACGACAGCAGCCTGGTTACATCCTGGTTAAGGTGGAGCCCATCCTTTTGGAAAAGATTCTCCCTTTCCCATGTCGATCCTCCTCCAATCTTTACCTACTCCAAACATCCCACTCTACCATACCCTTACAAGCTTTGTACCTACGTAGTTCTTATACTTTAAACCCAACTGAGTTTCACCTTGTTATATAGAGTTCATCTTATTGTTACATCCTGCTTTATTAATTGTTGACTGTACCTAAATAGGTCGTTGTAATTCAGAACTTAACTAAGTTCACCTTTTCGTGTCATGTAAAGTGCTTTGACTACCCAGAAAAGCGGTATACAAAAAAGTGTTAAATAAATAAATAAATGTTGCCCAGTTCCTAACAAATCCAAATCCCTCATCCTTGCACCATCGTCTCATCCACGCATTGAGACTCTGGAGCTTTGCCTGTCTTTCAGGTCCTGCACATGGAACGGGAAGCATTTCAGCTTCCTACCTAAAAGCCTAAATTTGGCCTCCAGAACCTTCCTCCCACACTTTCCTATGTCATTGGTACCAACGCCAAGACAGCAGACTCCTCCTCAGAACTACTTAAACCTTTATTAATCTCTCTAAATGACAGACTCATCAAGAGTAGAGAAAATTTACATTGCCTCTGCATTCTATACCATATCCCATGACATCCTCCTTTAGTGACTATTTAATATAGGAATTCGTGACACTGCCCTCAAATGGCTTCACTCATACCTCACAAATTGCAGCCAGTAAGTGCAAAATGGCCAAAAAACCTCCAACTCATTCTCTCAGACACAAGGAGTCCCCTAGGGCTCTCACTCTCTGTGTTATTATTTAACATATATATATATATATGCATAAAGTCAGTCTGCGACATCATAACATCATTCAACATCTACTCCACCTATAGGCAGACAATATTATGATTTATGCTCCATTTATCACCACGTGCGACAACTACTGATCAGTTACAAACTGCTTCAATGCCATAGATCAATGGCTATCAGAACATAAACTAAGCAACAACTTCAAGAAGACGAAGTCCTATTCCTCACCAAAAACCAATCATTTCTTCTCCCAAAGTCTATAAAGACAATGCCAACATAGAGGTCAAGTCCAAAGTGAGATACCTCGGCGTCACCATTGACCAACATTTCATATTCCAACCACATATAAACAAAGTTACCCAATGCATATACAACAAGCTGAGATCTCTCCACCATTTATGACTCCTACTCAAGCCACATGATTTTTGGACAGTCTTCCAAGCAATGATTTTATGGCACTTCGATTTTTGCAATGTCATCCTGCAAGGCCTTTCAAAAAGCTCCCTACACCCTCTACAGCTTGCACAGCATACTGCTGAGCAAATTCAGACATACTTATCTCAAACAAACCACCTCACACCCATCATAAAGGAGTTGCTTTGACTACCTCTCCTGAGTGAGCCGAATTAACTACAAAACACTCATGACAATCTTCAAAGTAATCCATCAATTATCCCCTATATACCTGCAGTCAATTATAAATGACTGCTTCTTGGAGCTTCTTGGAGCAGCTGGTTCATGAACCGACCAGAGGGGAAACCATATTAGACCTAATCCTTAGTGTAACACCAGATCTAGTGCAAGAGATAAGGTTGTTGGGGCCACTTGGCAATAGTGATCATAGCATGATCGCCTTTGATTTAATTAGTGGAGGAGGGATAGTAAGGAAATCCACAGTACTACCTTTTAACTTTCGAAAGGGAGACTATGATAAAATGAGGAAAACAGTTAAGAAAAAACTAAAAGGAGCAGTTGCAAAGGTTAAAGACATACATCAGGCTTGGCTGTTGTTGAAAAATACTATCTTGGAAGCCCAGACCAGCTGTATTCCACGCTTTAAGAAAAGTGGAAGGAAGTCCAAAAAACTACCAGCATGGTTTAAAGGTGAGGTCAGAGAGGCTGTTGTTGCCAAAAAAGCATCTTTTAGGAAATGGAAAAAATAGCCAAACGACAAAACCTGGAAACAGCACAAGCACTGGCAAGTCAAATGCAAGGAATTGATAAGGCAGGCAAAGGGAGAATTTGAGAAGAAGCTTGCTGCGGAAGCAAAAACGCGAAGTAAAGACCTTTTCAAGTACATTCGTAGCAAAAAACCTGTGAGAGAGTCAGTTGGTCCATTAGATGATAAAGGGGTTAAAGGAGCACTAAGAGGCGACAAGGCGATAGCGGAGAGACTGAATAAATTCTTTGCTTCAGTCTTTACTGAGGAAGATGTAGGGATGTTACCCATGACTGAAGTGGTATTTAAAGGTGTGGAAGAATTGAAGGAAATATCGATACATCGGGAAGATGTATTACAACTATTAGATAAACTGAAGAGTAGCAAATCACCTGGGCCAGATGGTATACATCCAAGGGTGTTGAAAGAACTGAAATACGAGATTGCAGACCTGCTATTAGTAATCTGTGAACTATCATTAAAATCATCTCTAATACCTGAAGATTGGAGGATCGCCAATGTAACACCAATTTTTAAAAAGGGTTCCAGGGGTGATCCGGGATACTACTGAGATCAGTACCGGGAAAAATGGTAGAAACCATCATAAAGAATAAAATTACTCAGCATGTAGATGGTCATGACCTAATGGGAGACAGCCAACATGGCTTTAGACAAGGAAGATCTTGTCTTACTAATCTGTTACGTTTTTTTGAAGGAGTGAATAATCAGGTGGACAAAGGTGAGTCGGTTGATATTGTGTATCTGGACTTTCAGAAAGCCTTTGACAAGGTCCCTCATGAGAGACTTTTGGCAAAACTAAAGAGTCGTGGGACAGGAGGCAGTGTACTATTGTGGATCAGGAACTGGTTAAAAGATAGAAAGCAGAGGGTAGGGCTAAATGGCCATTTTTCGCAATGGAGAAAGGTGAATAGTGGTGTACCCCAAGGATCTGTGCTGGGTCCGCTGCTTTTTGGCACATTCATAAATGACCTGGAAAGTGGAATAACGAGTGAAGTTATCAAATTTGCAGATGACACAAAACTATTTAAAGTTGTTAAAACCCAAGAGGATTGTGGAAAATTGCAAGAGGATCTTGATAAATTGGAAGACTGGGCATCAAAATGGCAGATGAAATTTAATGTGGACAAGTGCAAGGTTATGCACCTAGGGAAGAACAACTCAAACTATGGTTACACGATGCAAGGTTCCACATTAGGAACCACCACCCAGGAAAAAGATTTAGGCGTCTTTGTGGATAACATGTTAAAACCCTCGGCCCAGTGTGCAGCGGCAGCCAAGAGAGCAAATAGAATGCTAGATATCATAAGGAAAGGAATGGAAAATAAAACAAAAGATATTATAATACCTCTATATCGTTCCATGGTGAGACCGCACCTTGAATATTGTGTGCAATTCTGGTCGCCGTATCTTAAAAAGGATATAGCGATTTTAGAAAAGGTTCAGAGAAGAGCCACCAAAATGGTAAAGGGGATGGAAGGATACTCCTTTGAAGAAAGGCTAAAAAGGTTAGGGCTCTTCAACCTGGAAAAGAGACGGCTGAGGGGAGATATGATAGAAGTCTATAAATTAATGAACGGAGTGGAACGGGTAAACGTAGATCGATTGTTTACCTTATCAGAATATAGAAAGACTAGGGGACATGCAATGAAGCTACAGGGTAAACTATTTAAGACTAATACATAATACATGCATTCATACAGGCTGTGACGCCTCCGGTACCGCAACAATCCCCGTTGTCGGTACCGGCTCCGACACCGGCATCACTCCCGGTGCTGGTACCGATTGCATCAGCATCGGCTTCGGTGTCGACTGCAACGGTACCCTGTCCTATGATGCCCATCAGTACCAAACCGGTACCAGTTACTCCCTATAACGATCCTACTCGGTACGGCTATCGGGCTCTACAGGAGCATCCAGACAGGCGATACTTCGATTCCTCTGAAGACTCTGATGAGTCTGAGGGTTCTGTCGAGGCATCGATACTTCTTCCTTAGGAGCCTTCTTCTCCTAAACGAAGAATGTCTCCTCCAGAAGACTTGTCTTTTCAAGACTTCATTAAGGAAGTGGCTAGGGGCCTCTCCATCACAGTGGCCCCTGAGTCAGAACCCAGAGCCAAGGAGTTAGATATTTTACAATATCCTAAAACTCCTAAAGAGGCAGCTACTTTACCTATCCATGAGATTCTGTATGATCTCATGTTGAGGATGTGGGAGACACCTCTTACCACCTCTCCTCATTCTCGCAGGCTAGACACCATGTATCGTGTCCCTCCTTGTCCTGGCTTTCACAAGACTCAGCTTCCTCACCACTCTATTGTTAGATTTATTTTTTAGATATAGCATCAGCTTTCGACTCAGTATGCTATGAGATTCTTCTTTGCCGGCTAAGAGAGAAAGATATCAGCGGAACGGCGCTCGAATGGTGCAGATCCTACCTGTCTGGAAGATGGCAGCATGTTCGAGCAGACGGGGCTACATTGGAACCATTTCAACAAGGTCAAGGAGTGCCACAAGGATCCTCCCTATCATCCTTGATGTTTAATATATACATCCAACCCATCTGCAACATCATTAGAACCTTCAATGTCAGTTGTATGATATATGCCAACGATGTTCTGTTATACATGCCAGTATCATTGGATAAACTAGACCTCGCCCCTCTGACCAACTGCTTCAACACCATATCGGAGTGGCTCCTCTCACAAAATCTGCAAATTCAACACAGAAAGACGGAGGTTCTCTTCATCTCGAGGAATCCAAACTTCATACCACCCAACTGTGTGAAGGTAAACGATGCCGAACTACAAGTGAAACCCACTATACGTTACCTTGGAGTGACGCTGGATCAAAACCTCGACATGAAGAAACACATTGCCAATACCGTAAGAGCGATCTATTTCAAGATCAGATCCCTCAGACACCTACGCCCGTTACTCGATCCAGATGATTTCCGCACCATTTACCAAGCCCTGATCATTCCCCATTTCGATTATGCAAACTCCATACTACAAGGGCTCCCCCAATCCACCTTGAACCCCCTGCAACTTGCTATGAACAGTGCAGCGCGGGTACTCTTTGGGGCATCCAGGAGAGACCATGTAACACCCCTCCTGAAACAGTTACACTGGCTCCCCATTCAAGCCAGGATCAGTTTTAAGACCTTGCTGATGACCTTCAAAGCTGACAAGGGGCTCTCCTCCTCCTCCCTATCTGAACTCATCCAACCACTTGCATCTAACAGACCAAGAAGAACCGCAGAGTCAAACATTCTAACAATCCCAAAAGAAATGACAAGATGCACCAAAACAACAGCTAACAGAGCTTTCCGACTCTGTGCCCCAAGACTATGGAATACATTGCCGGCACATATCAGGGCAATCCCCAACTTGAGCCAGTTCAGGAAGACCCTTAAACATTTCCTCTTCATCAAATATCTCACTGACAACACCGAACCTCAGTCCCACTTGAATAGCGAGAACTTCAGCAATAGTAGTAGTCAACCAGGCAAGCCCTCGCAACATGTGTCCCCAACAATGTAAAACACCAAACAGTATCCTTTTCTCACTACGCTTCTTATGTATATAGTTTACCCTGTTATCCAAGTTCCATATCCTGTTAATTGTAATGACCAGACATATGAAATTTGTTGGATGTTTCTGTTCCATGTAAACCGCGCTGATGTCGAATAGTGCGGTATATAAGAAATGTTAATAAATAAATAAATTATAAAAGAAAATATTTTTTCACTCAATGTGTAATCAAACTCTGGAATTTGTTACCGGAGGATGTAGTAAAGGCTGTTAGTGTAGCTGGGTTTAAAAAAGGTTTGGACAAGTTCCTGGAGGAGAGGTCCATAAACCATTATTAAGAAGGGACCCAGGATATCAATGCTTGAGCCAATACAAGCATTGTGGAACCTGTGTCCCTTGGGGAAACTGCTTGGTACATATGACCTAGATTGGCCACTGTTGGAAACAGAATACTGTGCTTGATGGACCTTGGTCTGACCCAGTATGGCATATCTTATGTTCTTATGTTCTTATAACAAAAACCCCAGAAAATCACCAAAGGAGAAGCAACACATCAAACCTTCTAATCCTTCTTCCAGTATTAACCAAATATAATCAGTCGACATGCACTAGGGCATTCTCCCCGCATGCCCCCTCATCTATGGAATGCTTTACCACACCATATCAGAGACATCCACGAGCTTGCTAAATTCCGGAAGCTGCTTAAGACCCACCTATTTAAAGAACATTTCAATGGAATCACATGACCCATCTCTCATCTTCTTATTCCTCCTACTCCCGCCCCTTCCCTTTCCTCCCTGAATAGACCCTCAAATGTAAGCAACTCTCTAAGTTTATATAGTTACACTGTTCTGTGCTATAAATAATTTTGCATATGTTCCATGTAAAACTGTTCACCGTTCCATGTAAATTGTTTTATATAATGTTGAGTTGTGTTCTCTGTAAACCACATCGATCCTCAGAAATGCGAGCTATAAGAAAAAAACAAATAAATAGATAAATTTACCCTATTCTACCTAGCTATTCTCTGATTGTGATTTAAATGAAAAGCTCTTTGGTGTACTAAGCCCTGACTGATTTAACAAAAACACTGAAATTTAAATTACACAGATTTATCAGCTTTAACCCAAAGAATTCCCTTTTCCCCAAGATTTAGAGAATTTTCCAGCAGGTAAATACTTACAAATGCAGATTTCTTTCCAGCAGTAACAATTCCTTTTGGTAGTCCTTCAAGACTGAGAATCACAGAGCTCTCCAGATTCAAAGGCTACAGGTTTGAGGCCTGCCTGTGGGAACAGTGAAGAAGAGACAAGTTAGCAACCCTTGTGATTGTTATGTTTGGTTTATAGTCATGGTGGGACATCAGTGAAGTAATAATCATGGGCCATAGGCCACATGTCCAATGACCATTACATACTCCATTCCCTAACACTGCACTTTAAGTGAACACAGTCAGCACAAATTAAAGATATTTCTCCCTTTATATTCACAAAAAGCCACATATTATGCTTTCACGTATGTGTATGCAACTTTGTCCCAGAACCCCTGTCTACTGCTGCCCTCCCTCCCACCCTCCTTGCAGAAGTGCATAGAGGAGAGATACATGTCTTTAGCAGCTGGAGACCTACATCCAAGGCACACACCTCCGTATAAGGCCCTCGAGGTACATGACCATGAGTTCCAGTGGCCTTGCAAGTGCAGCTAAGCCCTGAAGCACAATATGTTTAATGGCAGATAGGCGCAAGAGGATTTCACCATCTGCTGTGAGTTGGTGGGGGCCTCATGGACATGCACCTGTACTGGCTGAGTACTAGGCTGCACCAGCTGCACATTCATGTGTAGATCATGCTTTGCAGCTGGTGCACCTGCCACCCCCTCCCTCCCTGTCCTTCTTGATACACCTCTTCCCATACCTCACCTTTCTTTCTCTCCCTCCCTTCCTCCTCCTGCACCTCCCCTTGCCCTTCCCCATCCCCATCCCATACCCCAGTCCCATCTCTCCCCCTCTTCCCATCCCATAACTTCCCTTCCTCTGATCTTCCCTTCCAAATCCCTGATACCTTCTTCAGAGAGTTCCCCATTTTGCAGGTCTGACTAGTGCTCCAGGACAGACCCAGAGATGCCAGCTCCCTCCTCCACGTTCTAGCCTCTCTCTGGTAGGCATCCAGCCTGCTTTTGTCCACAAGTCAGGGAAAAGGAGCCGGCCACTGTTACAAAGGCTGCATCCCCTCCCTTGGCCATGGACCTGTGGCCATTGAGTGAGGCCCTACTCTCCCTTTAGGGTAATGACCACATCATCATTGAGGAGGGTCACTACTTCTATCACTTCCTCCTCTGATGATGGAGCCAACACCTAGCAGCTGAGCTGCTGCTGCTCTTCCTGTGCCTGCTTTCACTGCTGGTGTAGTCAGGCCAGGATGGGACTGTTGGTCTGTCCTGCTTCTGGCCATGTGACAGCTGTTGACATGCCAGCTGCTGTTCCTGCTGCATCTCCAGTGTTGTCGGCAAATTAAGCTGCTGTTTGGCTGCTGGCAGGGTAGGGCTGTTGGTACACCTCTGCTGACTGGCTGGCCGAGCAGCTGCTTCTCCTTTGCTGGCTGGTCAGGTGGCTGGAAATGGTGTGGTGATGGCGGTGGTGGTGGTGGCTGCTGCTGCACATTGAATGGAGGGGTTGGTCATCCACTGCTGCAGCCGCTTATGTGAGAGACAGAAGTCACACATTAGGCACTGCTGCTAGACAGTCTAATGAGAACATTGGCATGCCATAGCAGACTGCATTCATTTACAGTTGCTGAGGGTACACTACCCACTGGTGATATTTAAGTAAAGAAACATAGAAACATGATGGCAGAAAAAGACCACGTGGCCCAGCCAGCCTGCTCATCCAAACCAATTACTATAGTCCTTTTTTCCCTTTCGAGATCTTCTGTGTTTGGCCTATGCAGTTTTGAATTCAGATACTGTCCTGGTCTCTACTACATCCACTGGGAGACACTTCCATGCATCTGCCACTCTTTCCGTAAAGAAATATTTCTGCATATTACTCCAGAGTCTATCCTCTTTTACCTTCAGCACATGCCCCCCTCATTGCAGATCTTTCTTTAATTTGAAAGAGGCTCTCCTCCTGTGCATTTATGCCATGGAGGTATTTAAACATCTCTATCATATCTCCTCTCTCCCACCTTTCCTCAAAAGGTATACATATTAAGATCTTTAAGTCTGTCCACATATGCCTTATGATAAGACCACTAACCATTTTGATAGTCACCCTTTGCACTGACTCCATCCTGCTTATATTCTTTTGAAGGTGTGGTTTCCAGAACTGAACACAATACTTCAAATGAGGTCTCACAGGAGACTTAAACAAAGGCACTTTGATCTCCTTTTCCTGCTAGCCACTCCTCTCCTCTCCCTATGCACCCAAGCATCCTTCTGGCTATTGATGTCACCTTTTCTACCTGTTTAGCCACCTTAAGATCCTCAGAAACAATCAGGTCCAGGTCCTATTCTTCTTTCGTGGACAAAAGTTCTTCACCCCCTATACTGTACTACTCCTTTGGATTTTTGCATGACCCTGCATTTTCTAACATTAAATCTCAGCTACCAAATTCTCAACCATTCATCAAGCTTAGCTAGATCCTTCCTCATATTATCTACTCTTTCCTGGATATCTATTCTATTGCAGAATTTGGCATCATCTGCAGAGGCAAACCTTACCTGACAGCCCTTCTGCAATATCACTTACAAAAATGTTAAAAAGAATCAGATCCCTGTGTCACACCACTAGTAGCATCCTTCTCCTCAGAGTGAGCTCTGCTGCGAGGGGACATAGGATGAGGGTGAAAGGGGATAGACTCAGGAGGGTGAAAGGGGATAGACTCAGGAGTAATATGCAGAAATATTTCTTTACAGAAATAGTGATAGATGCGTGGAATAGTCTCCCAGTGGAGGTGATAGAGATGAGGACAGTCTCTGAATTTTAAAAAGCATGGGAAAAACACAGAGGATCTCTAAAGGAAAAAAGGGGACTGTTGTAGTGGTTGATATGGAAGGGCAGACTATATAGGCCATGTGGTCTTTTTCTGTCGTCATGTTTCTATGTTTCTAGTTACCTGTACCCTTTGTCACCTCACACTCAACCAATTTCTAACTCAATCAGTCACTTTAGGGTCCATTCCTAGGGTGCAAATTTATTTATAAGTCACCTGTGTGGAACGGTGATCAAAGACTTTACTAAAATCCAGGGGCGGCCCAAGGGGGGTGTGGGGCCATGTGCGGAGACTCAGTGCGGGGCCTCATTTGCAGAAGGTGCCTCATTTGCATAAATCTTTGCATAATGTAATAATAATAATAATAATAATAATAATACACTAACTTTTAGTAAACATGCCTCTTAATGAGTGTATGGATAAAGAAAGACTAAAAGATTTCTATATTACTATAATCCAGTGCCAACCGCCAGGCACATTAGGAACTACTACAAACACTGCCCATTTAGAACCCATAGCAAACCCGCCGTATCCTAACAGCACTACCGGGACTCACAAAGCACCATACCCTACCTATCAAAAGGCAACACTGCAAATATTAAACCAATACATTTCAGAGAATAACAATACATGACCTACTGGGGAAAGAGAACAAGTGGCAATGTCAAATAGGAATTACATAAACAGAATACCTCAGCTCAGTTACACATGCAGAACATAGACCATCACCAAACAAGGAATCACAATTTAGAAGCAATTTAGAATAGGAAGACAATAATTAAACTGGGAACCCCAAAAGCCAAACTTGGAATGTACAACACTGTAGAAATAAAACTATAAATTAATTTCCTCTTGTACTAAACAAAGTGCAGACATTAATGATGCACATTTCTTAGAGCTGACATATTCCAGTTAATAAATGCAAAATAAAGAGATATTTTCATACCTTTTGTGCATTTTTTTTCAGTTGCAGTTGCTCCAGCTACTTTCTTCTGGTTTCTTCATGTCTTCTGCTAACTCTCCATCGTCTGCTGTCCAATTGTCCTTTCTTCTCTCTTCTAGTTTTTTCCATCCTCTCTCTACATCTGCTTTAACATACTAATCTTTCTCCTTTTGCTCTTTCCTCATTCCTATTTCATCCACTCAAATTTTACCCCTCCATCCTCAATCCCCATTTACTCTCACAATATCCGGCCAATTGTAGATTTGTCTTCCCTCCCACACAAAATATTTTTTCCCTCTCCACTTCACTCTCCCAGCTCCATCCCATTCTAATCCTCCCCCAACATCAGCTCCCTTCTAGTTCCAGCCCCACCCAGCATCCGCTCCCTTCTAGTCCCTGCATCAGCCCTTTCCAGTCCTAGCCCCCCATCAGCCCATTTCCAATCCTATCCTAGCCCCACCATCATCCCATTTCCAGTCCTAGCTCCCCCATCCATTTCCAGTCCTATCCGAGTCCCTCCATCAGCTCATTTCTAATCCCAGACCCCATCAACCCATTTCTAGTCCTTTCCTTGCCCCACCATCAGCCCATGTCAAATCCTAGCTCCCCTCCACTCAGCCCATTTCCAATCCAAGCCCCCCATGAGCCTACTTCCAGTTCTAGCCCCTCCATGAGTCCATTTCAATTCAAGCCCCTACTACAGCCAATTTCCAATCTTAGCACCCCCAACAGCCCATTTCCAAACCTATCCTAGCCCCTCCATCAGCCCATTTCCTGTCCTAGCCCCCCCCCCACTCAGCCCATTTCCAGTCCTAGCTCCCTCCCCTCACAGCCTATTTCCATTCCAAGCCCCCTCCCCATCAGCTATTTGCAGTTTAAGCCCCCCTTCCACTCAGCCCATTTCCATTCCAAGCCCCCTCCCCATCAGCTATTTGCAGTTCAAGCCCCCATTCCACTCAGCCCATTTCCAGTCCTAGCAACCCCCACAGCCCATTACCAGTTCTAGCCCCACCATAGCCCATTACCAGTCCTAAGCTCCCCCCACAACCCATTACCAGTCCTAAGCCCCCCATCAGCCCACTTCCAGTCCTAACCCCCCATCACCCCATTTTCAGTCTTACCCCCCCCACAGCCCATTACCAGTCCTACCCCCATCAGGCCATTTCCAGTCCTAACCCCCCCATCAGCCCATTTCCAGTCATAGCCCCCCATAGCCCATTACCAGTCCTAACCCCCCCAACAGCCTATTTCCAGTCCTAGCCTCCCACATAGCCCATTACCAGTCCTAACACCCCCGTCAGCCCATTTCCAGTCCTAACCCCCATCACCCCATTTTCAGTCTTAGCCCCCCCCATAGCCCATTACCAATCCTAATCCCCCTTCAGCCCACTTCGAGTCCTACCCCCCCATCAGCCC
The DNA here is from genome assembly GCA_033557465.1 of Ichthyophis bannanicus. Classification (NCBI taxonomy): domain Eukaryota; kingdom Metazoa; phylum Chordata; class Amphibia; order Gymnophiona; family Ichthyophiidae; genus Ichthyophis; species Ichthyophis bannanicus. The sequence continues at coordinate 1,812,327,387 of CM066031.1, read as the reverse complement.
ATTTCCGGTCTTAGCCCCCCACCCCCATAGCTCATTACCAGTCCTAACCCCCCATCAGCCCTCGTCCAGTCCTAACCCCCCCATAACCCCATTTCCAGTCCTAGCCCCCCCCCCCATAGCCCATTACCAGTCCTAACCCCTCATCAGACCAGCAAGATAAAAAAATAACACAAACTGGCTGCTGCTGCTGCTGCTGCCACTGCCGCCGCCACCGTCACCGTGGCTGTGGCAGAATCGAGCACCCCACGGGGCCCCCTCTGCCCTGCAGAATCATCCTTTCAGCATCAGCTCCCAAAGCGCGGGCTTTTCAGAGCTTCTCCTCTCGCGGCTCTGGTAATCCCGCCGCGGGGCTGATGGGGGGGGGGTTAACAGAGCCGCGAGAGGAGAAACTCTCCCTTCGCGGTTCTGGCAGCCGACGCTGAGGGAGTTGATGCTGAAAGGAGGATTCTGCAGGGCAGGGGGGGCCCCGCGGGGTGCTCGAATCTGCTGCGGCAGCAGCAGCAGCCGCAGCCAGCTTGTGTTTTTTTTTAATCTAGCTGGGCTGATCGCTGATGCAAGATATTTTTTGCGCAGGGCCCCCTGAAACACGGGGCCCTGTGCAAAAAACATTCTTGCTTAATGGACGGGCCGGCCCTGCTGAAATCTAAGTGCACAACATCTAGGGCTCTCCCTCAGTCCAACTCTCTGGTGCCCAGCCAAAGAAATTTGGAGTGGAGGAGTGGCCTAGTGGTTGGGGAAAGGTACTGAGGGTCAGGGGTTCAAATCCCACTAGAGGACAGCAACCTTGGGCTGGAAGGACTGGGGTTTCTAGTCCCACAGGTGCTCCTTGTGGTCTTGGGCAAGCCACTTAACCCTCCATAGCTCATGTTCCCTGTAAAAATAGTTATCTCCAAGTTATAGTGCCCTGTTCAATGTAATTACAGTTTGTTCAATGTAAACTGCCTTGATATCATGAAAGGCAGTATATAAGAAATATTAAATAAATTAATTAGATTTGTCTGACAAGAACTGTCTCTAGCAAAACCATGTTGCCTTGGATCCTGCAATCTACTGGACTCCAGAAATCTCACTATCCTCTGTTTTAGTAGCGTTTTCATTAATTTACTCATCATAGAGGTCAGACTAACTGGCCTCTAGTCCTGAACCTCATCCTTACTTCCGCTTTTGTCTAAAGGGATCAAATGCACCTTTCTCCAGACCTCTGGGACCACTCCTGATTCTAAAGAAGCATTGAAAAGGTCAGACAGTGGAGCCGCTAGAACTTCCCCAAGTTCCTTCAATAGTCTTGGATGTATCCCATCTGGCCCCATTGCTTTGTCTAGTTTTAGGTTAGCTAGTGTCATATGAACATAGGCTTCTGAAAATTGTTCAAGACCCCCTTCTGTTCCTATTTGTGGGTGTTTTCTGAGGACCTGTTCCTGGCCCTTCATCTTTGAATACAGAACAAAAATATTTGTTAAGCAATTTCACTTTATCCTGTAGGGCAGGGGCCTGCTCTGAACCAAAGTCTGAATCATGGAGTCTGTTCTGAACCAAAGCCTAAATTAAACAAGATGGATTCCTGTTTTGTTATAACTCAGCATTAAAACTTGCAGATCAAGCAATTCTGCAGATTTATGTACCTTATAGCAGAAGTATAATTCCAGCTGATTATGTGCAGAAGAACTCATTGCTGAGACCTTCACTGTGCTACTGGTACTAGCATTTGCAACAATGTATGGACTTGCATACCAGCAACTTTCTCGCACCATGGATTTTTGTTTGCAGAAAGACCACATATTAGCTGTTACCGGATTCGCTGAGGATGACATACAGTATCTGAGACCAGCTAATCACCATGCTGTGAGGAAGGGGTCAGGATAAAGAATTATATGCTTGAGACACACAGTTTCGGCACTTCTTTTCCTGGACTGCTTCTGAACTCTTTTCCTGAAACTGTTGCTGGGAGTTGTTTAGCCCTACTGCCCGCATGCCTCAAGGATGAAGACTAACCTTAGGACAGAGTGAATCTCTCCCACAGACCTCTACCATATTTTGACTTCGTTTCACTGTTCTATGTAATATCGATAGCATATGTTAACCTATCTGTAAATACATTCCATAGTTCTATGTAGAACAACCTGTTGTAATTCCTCCCCTAGAGACCACATCACCCCCCTTCTCCTTCATCTTCATCTTCACTGGCTTCCCGTTTCTTATCGCATCCAGTTTAAACTACTTACTCTTGTCCACAAAGCACTTCACACTACCACCCCACAATACCTGGCAGACCTCATCCACTTCCATACCCCTCGACACACCCCTTGATCCTTTCACCTCAACTGCCTTACCCTTCCCCCTCCCTCCCTTGCCCACCTCCAGTCCACTCGCTCCTCCGCTTTCTTTTACATAGGCCCTGCCCTTTGGAACTCTCTTCCCACTTCTCTCCGTCTAGAACCCCATCACCGCACTTTTAGACATGATCTAAAGACCTACCTCTTCTCCCTGGCCTTCAACCTTCCCACCCCCTTTCCTTAACCTCCTCCCCTATGTTCTATTGCTCTTCACTAGCCCTTCTCTCTCTTTCCTATTAAGAATTGTAAACTTCCTTTCAATTTTCTGGCCCTGTGCCCTACTGTGTTGATTTATGTATTGTAAACCGCTCTGACTACCACTGAAGAGCGGTCAAGCAAATGAAATAAACATAAACATAAACATAATGTACACCACTTTGCCCCAGTGAAAAGCGGTATAAAGAAACAGTCAAATAAAATAATAAATAAATAACATGGACTATGCCACTACTGATGTACAGAATATTTTAAGCCAGTTGGAGAAGGTTATGATCCAACCTATACAGCAAGAACACACTAGAGATAAAAGATTTGTAGGATTTGCTGTGGGGGCATTATTTATGGCCTTAGGCTCATTGTTTGCACCCACAATGTCTGTAGTGAATGCAGTATCTGTAAATAAACTCCAGACCAATATTCAAGAGTTAAAGGCTGATATGAAAAATATCAAAACACAGATCCGTTCACAGCGTCAATGAATTGCTCATGGCAAGACCCTACGTAATACTGTCACTTTGGTCAATCTTCATTCTAAGGGGCTTGTTTACAAAGCCGCGGTAGCAGTTTGCGATCGTAATCGGAGCTGCGGCCCCATTGATTTCAATGGGGCCGCGGTTGCGATCGCGATCGCGAACCACTACCGCGGCTTTGTAAACAAGCCCCTAAGTTTATTAACCATAACACAGCAGAGTTAGCTGTTCTCAAAGGTACAGTTAATGAGGTACATACTTTTATGAAACCAGTATGTCAATTTACCTATGATTTGTTTAGGGAGCTAGATAGCAGCATCATTAACTTGATGTAAGGACAGATTCCTACATACCTGGTATCTGCAGACCTTATTGCTGAAGCCTTTGCTAAGGTAACTAGAACTAGCATTGAGACACTTCCAGTTCAGATTGCTTTCCACCTGGGAAATGCTATTCCATTATACGTAGATGTACAAAATATGGAAATTGCTTTTCTGTTGAATTTGTCTTTTATTGTGCCTGATAGGGTGTACCAGTTGAAACAAGCAATTAATGTTGGCACCTGGTCTGAAAATGTTTACCTTCGTGTTGACACTCCTGAGTACTTAGCTTATCACCATGATGAACCACGAGAGTATCTTGTACCTAATTTAGGCAAGTGCCAGCACACCAAGGACATTCATTGGTTATGGCCAGGTAAACCTTTCCTGAAGGACACTACTGAAGCTCTTTGTGGTTTGACTACTGCAAATGTGAAAGAGAAATGCAAAGTTACTATGACTAAGTTTGATGATTTCTCTGAAACAAGGGTTGCTGTTGTAAATAATTTATGGTTAGTCAGCATCCCTCTGAAGGAACTTCTGGTAAAGTTAGTTTTCCTAAAGTCCAGGACCCTTGCTTTCGAATGGACTTTATCAGCCCTAGTCCTAATAGTGAACCATAGCATGTGGAATCACTGGATGTGAGATGATTTATTTATTTATTTGGACAGATTTGTATGCCACCTTATCCTTCAATCAAGGTGGTCACGTCACATCACAATTGGAGGGTTACATTTAACATTAGGGTATGTGTAAAAATTTAGACAGTACAGTTACTTAACAGCATTTAGACAGTACAATTGAAGGGTAACTTTTAACATAAGGGTATTTAATAACATGGTAAGATAAGCTTGTGTGTGTAGACAGGATGAGTGCGTGCTTAGTTGGTGGAGGTAGTAGTATTTATGTTTGGATAGGGGATGTTGCCTGAGTGCTCATATGTTTCTATGAATAACAATGTTTTGAGGTCTTTGCGGAAGTCTGTGAGGTCATCTAGTGCCCTCAGGCTCATTGGAAGGGAGTTCCATAGTGCGGATGCCAGCAGTGATGGTGCTCTTTTTGAAGTTGTTTGTTTGGTTTTGTGATAGCCTGCAGGTGTGCTGATCATGTTGTAGTTACTGGTTATTCTTGGTCTATTGCTGATATCCCTTGTTATAACATTTTGGAGTACGTCTGCTGAGAGATGGTGAATGATTTTGAAGATGATCATGATTGTTTTGTATTTAGCTCTTGCCACCATTGGGAGCCAGTGCAGTTGTTGTAGGACAGGAGTGATGTGCTCGGTCCTTGGAGTGTCTATAATGATGCGTGCTGTGGTGTTTTGTACCATCTGTAGTGGGTATAGTGTCTGTTGCGGAAGGCCTTGATATAATGAGTTTCCGTAATCAAGCAGTGGTGTAATGAGTGCTTGGCACACTGTGCAGAAATGGTCCTGACGAAGCATTGGTTTGATTTGTCTGATTGATTTCAGTCGTTGATAGACCTTGTTTGCGGTTTTGGTGATGTGGGATTTCAAGCTCAGAGTTCTGTCTAGTGTGATGCCCACTATAACATTTCCCACTATAACATTAGAAACATTTTTCCCATTGGTAAGCATCAGGTCCAGTATGACCCCTTCATATGTGGGTTCTGTTACTAGTTGCAAGAATAGTTCTCCCTATGGAGAGTCCAGGATCTCCTTACTTCTGGAAGACACCACAATCAACATCAGGCATATTGAAATCACCTATCAGTAGCACTTCTTCTTTCCTGGCAATACTGCAAATGTTTTCTATTAAATCTCCATCCACTTCTTCTGCCTGTGAAGAAGATCTGTATATCACACCAATGCAAATGGATTCCCCATTCCCTCTTTCTAGTTTAACACACAGTGCCTCCTCCTTCCCTTGTGAGCCCTGTAATTCTGTAGCTTTAATATTAGATTTTACATATAGTGCCAGTCCTCCTTCCCTTCTTCCTACCCTGTCCTTCCTGAATAAAGTATAACCTGGTAGAATTATATCCCAATCATGATTGTCTGTGAACATGTCTCTAACCACCACTAAATCCAAGTCAGCCTCTTCCATTAAAGTCTAAACATCAGGGATCTTATTTCCCATACTTTTCAGAAGTTTTCCATTTACTCATTTCTATATAGGTATTTAATACTTTACATACTTGAGAGTTTTTACTTACTTGGGGGCTTTCTCCACTCATCCCTAATGAATCTAGTTTAAAGCCCTCTTCAGTAGGTTTGCCAGTCTGCTGACAGACATTTTGACTCTTCTTGAATAGGTTGACACCATCTCTGCTCAGCAATCCTTGGAAAATCATCCCATGGTCCAGGAAAACAAAACCTTTCCAATGACACCCCCATGCAGCCATGAATTCATCTCCAGTATGTAAGTTTCTCTGCCTCAGCCTTTACCCTCAACAGGGAGGATTGAAGAGAACACCACCTGTGCACCTATCTGCTTCACCCTCTCTCCCAGAGCCATGAAGTCACACTTGATATGCTCAGAGGTATACCTAGCAGTATCCTTTGTGCCAACATGGCTGAGCATCATCGGATAGTAGTTAGTAGGCTTGATGAGTCTTGGCAAACTCTCTGTAACATCTTGGATTTTGGCACCTGACAGACAGCACACCTCCCTGGACTACAAATCTGGTCTGCAAATAGATGCCTCAGTACCACTCAGAACAGAGTCACCAACCACCACTACTCTTTGCTTCCTTGTGGTCACTGATTCTGCAAATTTGGGGTGCTTAAACTCTGGTTCTTCCTATTCCTGGGATGTTCTCACCTCCTCTACTTCCAGGGCTGCATACTAGTTCTTCAATTCGAGGGCAGGAGGAGTTGGATTATAGATTCTGTAGGCTCTGTTGACTCGTGTCAAGCTCTGTTCTCCACACATACTTTATTTATGCCTATGTGTGGGTAAGGACTGTGCCACATGCACTTCTCACATGCGCTCCCTTCTCATGCGATGACCATATGTACAGCCATTCCCCCTATGACTCTTACAGCTGTGCTTTGTATCTTGGTGACCCAGCCTAAGGATCCATGGCCTATGCTTCTACCCCCCTCCCTCCCAATGGAGATGCCACATCTCCATTCAGCATTCTCTCCATATATTTTTCTGAGCTCATTCCCCTGCTGTATGGCCCTTTTGCCCTTTCCTCTGCCCATTGCTGCAGCTCTGCAGGCTTCTGTCTGTGCATCTGCCATCCTACATACGCTGTGCCCATTGTGGCTGTGCATCTGCTGGTCCTGTGTGCCATTCCATGTTGTTGCTGCCAGCTATTGGCATGCATCGTTTGTCCATGTGCTGTTGTTATGTTGCACCAAGGGAAGTCATCTCTCATTGCAATCCTCTGCAACATGCATCATGAGTTACCATACTGCTTGTGGATCTCATCACATACCCACTACAGCAAGCAGGATCTGGTCCTCCTCAGACATGTTAGGAGACTTTGAGTGACTCCAGATCCCTCAATATGTGGAATTGTCTGGTGAGAGGGGTGATTTACTGCTTAGAATTTACCACTTTCTGGATGTTCACCCCTCTGTCATGCACCTGGCTCCCCCACAATCATGCGCCAGACTCTATGTGGCATTTCTGTTGCGGAAGTCTTCCATGCAGTGGTGTTCCTGCACCCTGCAATGGCACCTTAAAGCCCACCATGCCTGCAGATGCTGCCTACATCCTGTTTCCATCCCTGCTGACATCCTTGTCCACTGCACAGCCCCTGCCATCACTGAGAGTTGACATCAGTTTTTATATACTTGCCTAAACTGTGGCTGCTGCACCAAGCTGCAGCCCTTGTGTGCCTATCTACCTGCAACTATGTGTGCTGGCATGGGTATGGAATCCTCATTGGACCCAATTTCAACCCACATTCCTATTGCAGTTTGAGTATCCAGCCGTTCAATTAATTCCACAACCCACCTCGTAAGCAATAGTCAAACTGGAACAGATCATTCAGACAAACTCAGTCTGTTGCATGTTGAACCAGAATAGTGCTCCTCTTTATTGCAACTATTGCATTAAGTGCTTTAATTTTACTTATTGTAGTAAATAGTTGAAAAGAAAGAGACTGGGTCTTTTTGTTCGATGCTGAAACATAGAAATATGACAGCGGATAAAGACCATCCGGTCTGCCCTTTCATACCAACTACTAATCTTTACAGTCCCTCTTTTTACCATTAGAGATCCTCTGTGTTTGTCCTGTGCTTTCTTGAATTCAAATACAGTCTTTGTCTCTACTACCTCCACTGGAAGACTATTCCATGCATCTACCATTCTCCGTAAAGAAATATTTCTGCAAATTACTCTTGAGTCTGTCCCCTTTCACCTTCATCCTATGCCACCTCATTGCAGAGCTTTCTTTTAATTGAAAGAAACTCTCCTATTGTGCATTTATGCCATGGAGATATTTAAACACCTCTATCATGTCTGTAATCCGCCTAGTAGATAGTGTGGAATATAAATTCCTTTAAATAAATAAATAAAATAATAAATAAATCTCCCCCCTCCCACCTTTCTTTCTAAGTAAACATATTGAGATATTTAAATCTGTTTCCATATGCTTTATGACCAAGACCCCTGACCATTTTGGTAGCCACTCTCAGCACTGACTACATTCTGTTTATATCCTTTTGAAGGTTTGGTCTCCAAAATTGCACAGATGCTCCAAATGAAATCTCACCAAAGACTTATACAGAGGCACTATCACCTCCTTCTTTTTGCTGGCTGTTTAACTACCCGTGTACCATTGTACTCTTAAATGTAATATGGAAACAGGCAATAGGTCAAATATAGCTCCTCCTTATATCATTTCCTGAACCAGCTGTTCCATGAAATAGTCATTTATTTCAAGTAGAAACATTACCTCCCTAGCTCACCCTGATATGACATTGACCCAGTCAAGGTAATAGAAATCACCTTCTTTTTTTATTGTGCTGCCAATTTTATTAGCTTCCCTAATTTCTGTTAGCATTTCATCAGCTGCCCATTTGGATGGTAATACACCCCCACTAGTGTTCTCTTCCCTTCTCAAATGGAATGTCTATCCATAAAGATTCTATAGAGCATTTTGTTTTCTACAAAACCTTTATCCTATTTGACTCAATGTCCTCTTTAAAACTAATACCATCCCTCCATCAATTTGATCTACCTTATCATTACAATATAATTTGTACCCATTGCTTATCCTCAGTGGCATAAATTCCACCCAAGCAGCCCCCCATAATGCTGAGGAGGGAGGGAAAGGGCCTGACAAGGTAGCACAGCAAACTTACTTGATCATCTTTGCTGTACTGCTCCACTCTAGTAATGACTGTTCCTTCCACCACGTCTTTGAGATGCCATTATATCTACCTCTTCATTCAGTGCTATATATTATAACTCTTCCATCTTATATTTTAGACTTCTAGAATTGTAAACAGGCATTTCAAAGTATGGGGTTTTTTTTCTTATTGACAACCTGCTTATCAGTTGATAGGGGAAAAGTGGAATCTTTCAACTCTGTCTGCTTTTTACTTAAGGGCACTTAGCTACCTTTAGCTTTATTGCAACCTCTCTATGGGGATGCCATTTCCTCACTGTTTTCAGAATATCCTTCAAAGAAATGTTACTCCGAGTCATGCACACCTGGGTGACTTCCACCTTACCCTCAGTTTACATCTGTAAGTTGGTATTTTGCAAAACTATCCATTTACATGCACGAATTAACAATAGAGACCATTATATTTATTTGATTTCAATTTCGAGGGGGAAAACAAACAATGGGAGAATAAGGAAGATCCCCCCCTTAATCCCTCCTAAAATGGGCTGGTCAAAACTAGCATTGTTTAAAAACCTAAACATGCCATGAAATGGGTGTAAATCCTGATGTGGACAACTTTGGTCTACAGGTGCATGCCCGATATAAAATGAGGAATGCATGTGTAGATTTTTGACCTGCTCATGCTATGCCCAAACCACACCTGATGTACCCTCTTGTAATTTGCATGTTGTAAGGACATTCACGGGTAAATTGAGCCTGTTCTAAAATGGCCATTTACACATGGATGCCATTTCCATGGCTAAATGCTGGATTTTCCAGGTGAAAATCATGAATAAGGTTTCTAAAATAATCCCCACAGTATCTACAGCAAATGTTAATTTCTTATAAACAGACTAATATATGTACATAGAGGGTATAATGGTCACCTAGATTTATGTGTAGTTTCATGTGCGCTACTTCAAGCCTTTACTTTATAAAACAGGGGCATAGTTGGTCAAAAACGCACATGAAACTAGGCACAAGCACCTACTGATACCCTATGGCAGGTGTATATGCCCACACCTAGATCTTTCAAGAAGGTGTATAAGTTATAGTATTTATAATTTATGTATGTAAATTTGTTCTATAGCTGTGCTTCGCCCAAACTCCAGCCCTGTACATGCACACAGTGAAAGCACATGCCATTGGTCCAACGGACTTACTTTCAGAATAGTGACTGACTGAGGCGGAGCCAGCAGCGGACGGAGATGGTCGCGTAATTTCGCTTCTCCCGCTAACCCATTGTTAACAAGCAAATCCACCAAGTAGATTAAAAGCTCGGTTTGTGAAATTGCCTCTTTCATTGTGCCTGTTATGTCAAGCTCCAAACAGATGCGTTTGGACTTCGCGGGGATGGCAAACACCGGGTTGAAGAGGCCAAAATCCGACCCTCTGTCCCCTCTTAAAATGGCGCCGCAAAAGGAGACACCGGAGGGCTTTCAAGAACTACTGAAAGAGATACGATCTGTGCGGGCGCTGGTGGAGACCAGTGGTGAAACTTTATCCTCCGTGCAAGCTGATCTCAAAGAGGTGCGTTGTTCGTTAGATGTTTTAACCTCCCGGATTCAGAAAATAGAAAAGAGAGTAGCGGCGCAGGAGGGAAGTGTCAAGGAGGTGAGACAGGCCATAAAGCGTATGGAGAAATTGGAACGTATGGTGGAGGACATGAACAATAGATCCCGTCGCAATAACATTTGAATAACGGGCATCCCTGAAGGGGCAGAGGGGAAGGATCCCATTTCATTCTTGGAATCGTGGCTACCTAAACTGTTGAAGATCGATTTTCAGAAATCTTTTGAGATTGAAAGAGCTCACAGAATTCCCCCTCAGAGGGAAGTACGTGACGGCAAGCCAAGGCCCATGATTTTATGTGTGTTGCGCTTTCAACAGGTATCTCAAATTATGGCGGCCGCCAGAGCCGCGACCCCGCTGCAATTCGAGGGCCGGAGGCTTTCTTTCTACCCAGACTACAGCAAAAGCACGGTTGAAAGGCGGATGCAATTTCTTGCGCTTCGGCCCAGATTGCAAAAACTGCAAGCCCGTTATGGACTCTTCTACCCTGCGCACTTTAAGGTGACTTTAAACAACTCAACAAAAACTTTTGAGGATCCTAAGTCTCTGGCAGCGTTTATTGAAGATCAGGAGGTGCTTCAAATGTGCTGATATCAAGGAGCTGCTTAATGAGTGTACGCCGAGCTGAGAGAAGATCGCTGATGGCAGTGGACATGCTGCAAGCCACAGGAGGCCTGCTTAGGGCCTGTTTGTTAGGCTATTCGCATTAGTTTATTTTTTGTGCTTTAACTGATGTAATTGTTCGTGTGTGCACCCCCTGTTTTTGTATATGCTGATGGCCTAGCAGGTTCTCCTTGTTGATAGTAGTGGGGTAGGAGGGTGCCGATAGATAGTGATTACTTGATAAATGAGGAATGAGCATTGGATGTTGCAACTTGGCACGCTTTTCCCCATTACTAAGGGGTGTTGCTATGTATGGTTGGTGGATTATTATCCAAACAGAAGTATGGGTTATGCGGGGACCACGAGTCTCGCACTGTCTCACCTGGGGGTGGGTTATGTCCTTTTCGGGGATGGGGGCAGCTCGTTGCATGTTGGTTTGATGATGGGTGGGCTTATTATTTTGGTAAATGGGAATCTGGCAGATATAAGCTAATAATGTATGTGCAAAGATGGTGACTGGTTCTAGTGGGCTTAAATTAATGTCCTTAAATGTAAAGGGCATCCAAAACCCAATAAAAAGGAAAAATATCTTATGTTACAGCAAAAAGCACCATGTTGATATTCTCTTGTTGCAAGAAACGCATTTGAGTACTGTGGAATCCAGGAAGCTAGCGGGAGGGTATTATGGGTTAATTGGGCATGCACCGGCAGCACGGAAAAAAAATGGTGTTGCTATCCTGGTGCGTAATTCACTTGGGGCGCAAGTTGAGGTATCCAGAAATGGGTTGGATGGGAGATGGGCCATGGTAAGGTTGTCAATTAATGGTCTGAAAATAGCGGTCTTTAACGTCTACGCCCCGAATACGGACGATCCGGGTTTCTTCCAGCTACTAACTGTAAACTTACAAGAAGAGGCACAGATACCTTTGGTGGTGGGTGGAGATTTTAATATGACGTTGGATCCCTTGCTGGATCGCTGCCCTAGCAAAAGGGAGAGCCACTCCAGAGCCAGCTTGGTTCTTAAAGCTTGCATGGATTCCGTTGGGCTAGTAGATGTTTGGAGAGTGTTTCATCCTACAAACAAAGATTTTACCTTTTTCTCGGCCCCGCATAATTCTTTGTCCCGTATTGATTATTTCTTAATTTCTAAAACTTTCGTGTCGGGTGCTGATTTTGTAGATATAAAAGCTAGGCATATATCGGACCATTCAGCTATTACCTTAAGTCTTCAGCTTTTGGGTGGGGCAAAAGGCCCAGAGATGTGGTCTTTTAGAAGATCCTTCCTATCAGAGGAGGACTTTTGTAATACTGTCAGGATGGCACTGGCTGATTATTTTAAGGTAAATGTTCCTTTGGACACAGCGGGTTGGGCCTGGTGGGAGGCTTTTAAAGCAACATTGCGAGCCATGATCACTAGTTATTCCATTAAAGCGGCTAAGCAGAGAAAAGCGCATCTCAGGTTTTTAGATGACCAAATTAAAGCGGGGGAACGATTGTGGTTCAACAACCCAGAAGGTTGTATTTTAGCAAGATTGAAAAAGCTGCGGTATCAGTATAACACTCTGTTGAGCTCGGATGTTGAGCAGGTTATGCTTCAGCAGCAATCGCGATATTATGTAGAACAGAATAAAGCTGGTAGATCATTGGCAGCAATGTTAAAAGGTAAACGCAATAGAACCCATATAGCGAGTTTAGTGGATGACGAACAGAACAACTTAAACAATAGTGAGCAAATTTTGGAAACTTTTTCTAAGTTTTATGCCAAATTATACGACTCCGAAGCGGATGCCTCTCGAGAACAGATTAGGGGATTTCTGAGTCAAATAATGCATCCAGTTTTGAGTGAAGATCAGGTCAAGGAGCTTGATGCACCTTTGGGGGAGGAAGAACTCCAAGAGGCTATAAGCTCTCTGGCTCTGAGGAAGGCTGCTGGCCCAGACGGTATTCCCAATGAGTTTTACAAAACATTTGTAAAGGAACTAACCCCTTGGATGTTGCAATAGTCAATACCGGTCCCACTAATTACCCAGCAACAAACAGTTCACATACTATTTCACAAAGACATCACAAAATGCACCCATTCCTAGCCTTGGCATGTCTACACCTAGCCTCCTGGCTCCCCCTTACATCCCACGCCTTTCACACAAGCACTAACCACATCCCAATACTCCGCAGTGACGGGAAAAGATGGACGGAGAATCACCAACACCCCCCAAGAGAACCCAAGGACGCACATCACTCACATTTATTACACATCCCACTTCAACATCTCAAGAAGTCACATCTGGACCGTCAGCAACACCATCAAGCCCTGAAGTGTGCACTCATCAACGCAAGGTCAATACGTACAAAATGGCCAATAATTACCGATCTGGTCACGACCCATGATCTTGATATCATCATGATCACAGAAACCTGGCTATCAGAATGTGACAACGCAATCATCAACCAGATGTTACCCACAGGTTTCTCAGTCCACACATGCCATAGAACCAACCAGAGAGGAGGAGGAACACTCATCCTTGTCAAAACTTACCTAGGCTTCCAGATGTGCAACTCAACCAGCACAGCCCACCTGGACTCCCTCACCATAACAAATGACACCTGCACGATCAACCTACTCTACCGGGCACCAACACCATCCTCAGAAGATCTTGCAACGATAATGGGCCTCGCTTGCAACTCAAACAAACCACGATCCCAGAACTGGATCCTAGGTGATTTCAACTTGCCTACGCTACAGGAATCGCAAGCCTCTGCTTTCCTAGAAGCGCTACAAGAACTAGGCTACGATCAGCTAGTCAATAATCCCACCCACGTCAAGGGAAACAAACTTGACCTGATCTTTGCCCCACAGACAGATAAAGATACCACCCAACCAATGTCACCAACCATAACGCCTGTGCCATGGTCTGACCACAGCCTGATCCAATTCCAGATACCTATTAACACACACAATAAAAACTCCAACAAAAACAACACTGTCCACGAAACCTCTTTGAAGCGCTTCCGCCCCTTTAATAAAGAAGAGCTTCGAGAGAAGATCCTCCCACTCCTCAACAACATACCACACGACCTAGATGCATTGGTGTCCACCTGGGATGAGAGCCTCAAGACCATCGCATGTTTACCAGCCACAAATAAAACAACAACAAAGAAACGAGAGCATGCACCATGGTATACCAGAGAACTCCGAGACTCACTCAAGTGCCTGCGCAGGCTCGAGAGAAGATGGCGTCGATCTCACTCTACTGAAGCACAAGATACTTACATCGCTCACCTAAAATCACACCGCGATGAATTAACAAAAAAGCGGAAACAATACCATTCCGACATCTTGAAGCGGTCACTAAACAAGCCACACACGACCTCTTCAATATAGTGAAATCTCTCATAAGAGAACCTCCTGCAGACCAGTCACAGATGCCACACCCCCAGGCATAATCCAACTACTTACAGTCAAAAATGATCCAGACTACTACATCTGCAACCAACTACCTACAACTTGAAGTCACCCAGGCTGGTGCAACCTCGAACTCCGCGGAAAACAGCTCTCAGCACAACTTGCCCCAACCATCACCACTATCCGACTTTGAAAAAATATCACGCAGAGAGATTGAAGACACGATCGCTGCAATCAACCCCACTACCGCACCCAATGACCCATGCCCTGCTTTATGGATAAAGGAGTTACGATGTGACTTAAGCCAATATCTGAGCGAATTAATAAACCAATCTCTTACAACCGGATCGTTTCCACAAAGTCTGAAACAAACATCCATCAGACCACTGCTCAAAAATAACAAGCTGGACCCAACGAAAGTGGAATCATACAGACCAATTTCAAGTATCCCCATGCTTGCCAAAGTAATCGAAAAGTTAGTACAGTGCCAAATCCAACAGCATATTGATACTGAAGCCCCACTGGATCCTTCCCAGCATGGGTTCAGAGAAGCACATGGGGTTGAAACCCTCCTCACCAACCTATTTGACCATCTAGTCTCTGGAACCGACAAAATGCATCAAGGATTCGCTCTCATATTCCTCGACATTGCAGCGGCTTTCGACTCGGTGAACCATGAGATCCTCATACAACGCCTCAGCGAGAAAGGAATTCAGGGAACAGCCCTAAAGTGGTGCAAGTCATACCTGACTAATAGATGGCAACATGTAAGGTCAGGCTCCACAACCTCTGAACCATTTTTACAAAACCAGGGTGTACCACAGGGCTCGTCACTATCTGCATTGATGTTTAACATCTACATGCAGCCCATATGTGCCCTAGCACGTTCATTCAAGGTTAACTGTCTAGCCTACGCAGATGACATCCTCCTATACATCCCATTCAGGACCAACCAACCAGACCTCTCCCCTCTAACAAGATGTTTTGAGGCAACAGCAGAATGGTTCAGCACACAAAACATGAGAATCAACTACAGTAAAACAGATGTCCTTTTCATCTCAAGGAACCAGGACTTCACCCCTCCACTCTCTTTAAAGGTCGGCAACACAGAGCTGAAAACCAAACCCACAATCCGCTACCTTGGCGTTACACTGGATCAACAACTGGATCTGAAAACCCACATAAGAAACACAGTAAAAACAGTATACATGAAAATAAGGACCCTAAAACATCTCCGACCGCTGCTTGACCTCAGCGACTACCGTTCGATCTATCAGGCATTAATATTACCACATTTTGACTATGCCAACGTAATTCTACACGGTCTCCCTCAAGCAACGCTGGCTCCTCTCCAGCTTGCAATGAACACTGCGGCAAGAGTACTAACAGGGGCTTCACGGAGAGAGCACATAACGCCAGTACTGATGAACCTCCATTGGCTACCAGTTCAAGCAAGAATCCGCCACAAAGTTCTAACCTTAACTTTCAAAGCCGCAAACACTCTGACCCCCACAGCCCTCAGCAAGATGATACATAAAGTACCACAGAACAGAAACAGAAGACCCATGATGCAAAACACACTAGAGGTCCCAAAAGTAATAACAAAATGCACAAAAGCAACGACAAATAGGGCCTTTACGATTTACGCACCCAGAGCATGGAACGCTCTCCCCACCTCTATTCGAAACATCACTTACCTAATTGACTTCAGGAAGGCATTAAAGCAGCACCTATTCACCACATACTACCCTGAATCCAGCACTAGTAATCATACATATGCCCCCTCAGACAATCACTCATTACAATTAAACAATCAGACTCAGCATGAAAAAGGATAATCAACTGATCGCTCAGAAGATACCCACTGAAATGGAATCAGGACCCCCAGTGTAAATAAGATGTAGATATGTTATACAATGTACATAGTTCCCCCCAGTTACTTCCAAGTTGATCTCCTGTTTATTGTAAATACAACTCAGGGTTCCTGTGTTGTATGGTTGATGTTGAATGTAAACCGCTCTGATCTAAAATAGAGCGGTATAGAAGAACTGTTAAATAAATAAATAAAATAAAATAAAATATTTTCAATCTTTGCAAGAGGTTCAGGCGGATACCGGACGTTTGTCAGAGGCAACTATTGTAGTTCTTGAGAAACCAGGTAGGGATCCTACCGCGGTCGGTAACTATCACCCCATATCGCTGCTGAACGCGGACTACAAGATTTATGCAACAGTCCTGGCAAGGCGGTTGTCACGAGTGCTTCAAGGGTTAGTCCATACGGATCAATGTGGTTTTATCCCGGGTCGCTCAACTGTAGATAATGCTAGATTATTGTGTAATTTGATTTTTAAAGCTAACACTCTAGATCTCCCGTTAGTAGGATTAGCTCTAGATGCTAAAAAAGCATTTGATAGATTGGAATGGCCTTTTCTGTTTGAAGTTCTGGGGTGGTTTGGTTTTGGCCCGTCCTTCCTCCATATGTTGAGAGTATTATATGCTAAGCCGACAGCGCGTATATTTGCGAATGGCTTGCTTTCACAATCATTCGCGTTACTTAGAGGTACCCACCAGGGTTGTCCCTTATCCCCCCTACTTTTCAACTTAGCATTGGAACCACTAAATTTGGCTATTAGACAATCTCATCTTATTAAAGGGATAGAAATAGGGGACATGCAAGTTAAACTTTCAGCCTATGCAGACGTTCTCCTGCTTTTTACCTAACCTAGTTCGGTTACAGAAATCCTGAAGTTGATCGAACTTTATTCATCAGTTTCAGGCTATAAGATCAACTGGAATAAGTCGGTTGCTTTCCCCTTGAATAGTTTCGCTACAGCGTCTTCCATGGTTACTTTCCTTTCCAGTGGTAGGCTGGTCCAATTAAGTATCTAGGGGTTCGGTATTGTGCCTCAACAGAGCAGACCATCCAGGCTAACTGTAAGATATTGCAAGATATGGTAAAAGGTTTGGTTCTGAAGTGGTCCCCCCTCCACTTGTCGTGGTGGGGTAGGCTGGAAACAATAAAAATGACAATTGTGCCCAAAGTGAATTACGTACTGGGTATGCTTCCTATGCTGTTACCTCAGACAATGTATAGATCCCTTGAACGCCTACTGCTCAGTTTTCTATGGAGAGGGAAGCCTCCTAGAATTGCCCTTTATAAATTAAAAATGCCCAGAGATAAAGGAGGGGTACTTTTTCCAGACTTTCATCGTTACCATATGGCGTCTATTTTAAAACAAGGGGCGCTATGGTGTATGCCCGTGGGTACACCACATGCACCCATATGGTTGGAGGTTGAGGCCCGTCTTGTTTCCCCTTATCCACTACAGGTGCTCCTCGGATCCAGGCTCATAGATGCTACTGGTGCTTTGGGGGTAGTGCTAAATACCCAAGAGGCCTATCTGATTGTTGCTGCTTGGGTGAAACAGAATAATCCCCCCTCTAGAGCTTCGCTGTTATGGCGGAATCCGTTATTCAAAATAAAGAGAAATACCTTTGCTTGGATGGTCTGGCAGAGCTGTGGGATTTGGACGGTTGGTCAGTTGCTTTTTAAGGACCAGTGGAAAGCTTTCGCTGCAGTGAGGAAAGAGTTTTCACTGCCGAAAGCTTGCTTCTTTCAATGGCTTCATTTGAAACATTGTATTAAGTCAATTGTTAGTGACATTGCTATTCTGCCAGATTCCTGCTATCTGGTCGGGAAGATCAGTGAAATTGCGGACCAACCAAAGGCAATCTCTTTTTTATATGCGCTTTTTGGGGATTGTTCCGCGGGGTCACTGGTAGGCCTTACCAAAGTGTGGGAGGACGACTTGGGCACTGAGATTACCTCGGATATGTGGGTGCGTCTTTGGGGGTCTGTTACCAGAGTCTCTAGATCAGCAGCACTCACACAGTCTCTGTTTTTCTTTATGCACCGTGCCCATATTACACCAATAAAATTATCTAAGTGGGATAAGCAAAGTAAAGGGCGGTGCTGGACATGTGATGAGCAGCCCGGTACGCTGTTCCATATGGTATTGGAGTGTTCTGGTATTCAAAGATTTTGGATTCCGATTTGGAACAGAATCCAGGCAGTTTTAAAATTCTCTGCTCCTTTGTCATGGAACATTGTATGTCTGCGGTCAGCAGCAAACTCCCTATCACTCCCTAGAAGGTATTATTTCTTGTTAAAGTTTATGATAGCAATTGCTTTAAAAATTATTTTTGGAAATTGGAAGAACTTGTGCAATCTAGATTGGAATGTGTGGTGGAATTCTGTATGTTTATATGCGAGTTATGAGAAAACCTACAGTAAGGTGCATCATAATGGGTGTTTGTTGCTAAATATGGAGAAATGGGCACCTTTAGATGAATATGTGGCTAGGTCTAAGTTCTAAGGTATTGTAGCCCAAAGTATTAATTATGTTTTAACTTTATATTTTAACCCACTTGCAAGGAGCTGGGGGGAAGGGGTAGGAGGGGTCGGGTTACTCTGTTTTGTTTTGTTTGTTTGGTATTTTGTGTATTGTTTGCTTTGCTGTTATATAAACTATAAATAAATCATTAAAAAAAAAAAGAATAGTGACTGACTGCACTGTGTACAGAAAACACTAAAATGCCATACTTTCCACACGTAAATATAGGCGACCCTTATAAAATAGTAATATAGTAACCTAGTATGCGATGACAGATAAAGACCAGCATGGTCCATCTAGTCTGCCCAGCAAGGTGGCAAGAGTAGGTGCACCTGCTGCTTCGTGCAGGTCACCCTTCCCCATATGTTTGTTTAGGGGTGTACTCACCGCTCCATGCAGGTCACCCCTATTTGTTGAGATATAAGAGATAGTTACGTTTATTTTGATTTTATCCTGTTGCTGTAAAGGGATCCACTGTGTCTGTCCCATGCCATTTTGAATTCTGTCACTGTATTTGCCCCCACCACTTCTATCGGGAGGGCATTCCAAGCATCCACCACTCTTTCAGTGAAAAAGTATTTCCTGACATTGCCTTTCAGTTTACCCGCTTGTAGCTTCATATTATGCCCTCTGGTTTTACAGTTTCCCCGTCTTTGAAAAAGGTTTGTTTGTTCATTAATACCATTTAAGTATTTAAAGGTCTGTATCATTTCTCCTCTGTCCCTCCTCTCCTCTAGCATATACATATTTAGGTCTTCAAGTTCCTTCTCATACATCTTCTGGTGCAGGCTCCAAATCATTTCAAGTCTTTTTATATCCTTTCTGAAATATGATCTCCATAACTGAAAACAGTATTCCAAGTGAGGCCTCACCAGCAACTTGTACAGTGACATTAGTACCTCCTCCTTTCTGCTGGTAATTCCACTCTGTATGCAACCCAGCATCCTTCTGACTTTGGCCACCACCTTGCCACACTGTTTTGCCACCTTGAACTTCTCAGAAACAATCACTCCGAGGTCCTTCTCCTGGTCCATGTATGCTTATACTCTATAAATTACTCAAAAATCCTTTCCCTAGTTGGTATGCACTGTCCACTACCTTAGATGGGAGTGATGGAAGAGCCAAGAGAATTCCTAGCCCAAGGGGTTTTGTATATTTTTAAAGCAAAGATACTTTCATTTTGGTGCTTTAGTAGAAATTCCTTGAGCAGAGTAGGTTGTTGAACTCTAGTAACCTTCTCAGCTTTGGGAACTGCTGAGACTTAATCAGGAGTTAGTGAGCCTGATTACCTGAGAGCAGCTGAGGCCTGCATAAAAGGCTTCAGAGCCCTGCCCTGTTGAGGCATTCCTAACAGGGACTCCACAGGTCAAACAATGGTAAGGATTTGAGGGTTTATTTTTATTAAATTGCTAGCTCTCAGACTGCGAGCTCTTAAAAGGGATTTTGTATATTTTTAAAGCAAAGTTACTTTCTTTTTGGTGCTTTAGTAGAAATTTACTTGAGCAGAGTAGGTTGTTGAACTCTAGTAACCTTCTCAGCTTTGGGAACTGCTGACACCTAATCAGGTGTTAGTTCCCTCCCTACCCACCCCAACTCCCACCCACCCCTAGTGAGCAGTCTTGCTTTATAGGGAACCTCTCCATTTAACAAAGCACTGAGACTTGGAGCAGCACATTTTGAATATAATTAAAGAGATTTAACTGCTTTTTCTCTGAAAGGACAGCTGGGAAACCGGCTGGTACATTGTAGATCTCTCTCTTTTGCTTTAACAGATACCTAAGCTCCATGAACAGAACAATGGCTGGGAAAAATTGTATCACTAAAGCTGTTGCCCCCATTACAGCTTCTGCCTAGCACTGGCAAGTCAAATGCAAGGCATTGATAAGACAGGCAAAGGGAGAATTTGAGAAGAAGCTTGCGGCGGAAGCAAAAACGCAAAGTAAAGGTCTTTTCAAGTACATTCGTAGCAAAAAACCTGTGAGAGAGTCAGTTGGTCCATTAGATGATAAAGGGGTTAAAGGAGCACTAAGAGGCGACAAGGCAACAGCGGAGAGACTGAACGAATTCTTTGCTTCAGTCTTTACTAAGGAAGATGTAGGGATGTTACCCATGACTGAAGTGGTATTTAAAGGTGCGGAAGAATTGAAGGAAATATTGATACATTTGAAAGATGTATTACAACTATTAGATAAACTGAAGAGTAGCAAATCACCTGGGCCGGATGGTATACATCCAAGGGTGTTGAAAGAACTGTTTTTTTGAAGGAGTGAATAATCAGGTGGACAAAGGTGAGTCGGTTGATATTGTGTATCTGGACTTTCAGAAAGCCTTTGACAAGGTCCCTCATGAGAGACTTTTGGCAAAACTAAAGAGTCATGGGATAGGAGGCAGTGTACTATTGTGGATCAGGAACTGGTTAAAAGATAGAAAGCAGAGGGTTGGGCTAAATGGCCAATTTTCCCAATGGAGAAAGGTGAATAGTGGTGTACCCCAGGGATCTGTGTTGGGTCCGCTGCTTTTTGACATATTCATAAATGACCTAGAAAGTGGAATAACGAGTGAGGTTATCAAATTTGCAGATGACACAAAACTATTTAAAGTTGTTAAAAACCAAGAGGATTGTGGAAAATTGCAAGAGGATCTTGATAAATTGGAAGACTGGGCATCAAAATGGCAGATGAAATTTAATGTGGACAAGTGCAAGGTTATGCACCTAGGGAAGAACAACCCAAACTATGGTTACACGATGCAAGGTTCCACATTAGGAACCACCACCCAGGAAAAAGATTTAGGCATCATTGTGGATACCATGTTAAAATCCCCAGTGTGCAGCAGCGGCCAAGAGAGCAAATAGAATGCTAGGTATGATAAGGAAAGGAATAGAAAATAAAACAAAAGATATTCTGGTCGCCGTATCTTAAAAAGGATATAGTGATTTTAGAAAAGGTTCAGAGAAGAGCCACCAAAATGGTAAAGGGGATGGAAGGATACTCCTATGAAGAAAGGCTAAAAAGGTTAGGGCTCTTTAACCTGGAAAAGAGACGGCTGAGGGGAGAGATATGATAGAAGTCTATAAATTAATGAATGGAGTGGAACGGGTAAACGTAGATTGATTGTTTACCTTATCAGAATATAGAAAGACTAGGGGACATGCAATGAAGCTACAGGGTAAACTATTTAAGACTAATAAAAGAAAATATTTTTTCACTCAACGTGTAATCAAACTCTGGAATTTGTTACCAGAGGATGTAGTAAAGGCTGTTAGTGTAGCTGGGTTTAAAAAAGGTTTGGACAAGTTCCTGAAGGAAAGGTCCATAAACCATTATTAAGAAGGGACCCAGGATATCAATGCTTGAACCAAAACAAGCATTGTGGAACCTGCGTCCCTTTGGGAAACTGCTAGGTACATATGACCTAGATTGGCCACTGTTGGAAACAGAATACTGGGCTTGATGGACCTTGGTTTGACCCAGTATGGCATATCTTATGTTCTTATGTTCTCTGTCCAGACAGAGGTCCTAATGCCAGTTGAAGGACCAGTTCCATGTGCAGGGTGCCTCCATGCTGAAACTCTGAGGAAACAAGTGGAGGAACTCAGAGAGAAGGTGCCGAGGCTGAGGAGCATTCAAGACCGTGAGAAGTACATTGATGAGATGCTTCTTGCAGCAACCAAGCTCTTCAGCACAGGAGAAGATGGGTGCCAACAGAATGTCGATGGTTGGACACAAGTCACCAGGGCCTGCAAAATCACCAATCCAACTTCTCCAGCTCTTGAACTGAAGAACCATTATGCAGCCCTGGAAGAGGAGGAGGTGAAAGCATCCCTGGAAAGGGAAGAACCAGAGCTCAAGAACCGCAAAGTTGCAGAATCAGTGACCACAAGGAAGCGGAGGGTAATGGTGGTTGGAGACTCTCTTCTGAGGGGTACTGAGGCGTCCATCTGCCGACCAGACTTGATGTCCAGAGAGGTATGCTGTCTGCCTGGTGCCAAAATCCAAGATGTTATGGAGAGTTTGCCGAGACTCATCAAGCCCACTGAATATTACCCAATGTTGCTAATCCATGTTGGAACAAATGATACTGCTAGGTATCCCTCGGAATGTATCAAAAGTGACTTCATGGGGGGGGGCGGAGCCTGATGTCCAGCGGGTAGGACGCTTTGCGTTGAAGCTCCCGAGAGGCCTACTTAGAATCCTGACTTAATACCTATACAAATTTACTATTTCGCTCCGAGCTGACCGGGGCACCTCGGGGGGGATGGCGGCCCATAAACCAGCGCGCTTGGACTTCGGGTCTCCTTCTTCTTCTCACGGAAAACGCTCCAAAACAGAGGTGTCCTCCCCACAGAAGATGGTTCCATTTCATGAAAACCCCGAAATGCACCGGGAGATTTTGGAGGAAATACGCGGCGTGAAGGAATTGGTGCAGTCCAATGGAGAAGCGCTTCGAGCCATGCGAGAAGACTTTGGAGTGCTCCAGGACCGACTTGAAAGTCTTTCATTACGGCAGGACAACATGGCGGGGGTCCTCGACTCGCACGAGGTGCACTTGGGCAAACTGGACAAGGCTGAGCGCCAGATACAGAATCTTCAAAAGGAGTTAGAAGATAGCAATAATCGAGCCCGTCGCAACAATGTGAGGCTCCTCGGAATGCCGGAGGGGGTGGAAGCAGGAGATATAAGAGAATTCTTGCTCAAAACTCTTCCCTCCTTGCTGAAGATCACTTTTCACAGAGAACTGGAAATCGATCGAGCACACCGTGTTCCTGCCCACATGGCGCTCAACCGCACGACCCCCCGGCCTATTATCTTTAGCTTGCTACGATATCAACAAGTGGAACAAATTTTACATGCTGCCCGAGCGAATCATCATTTGGAATTTGAAGGTCGTAAGGTCTCCTTCTTTCCTGATTTGGCAAAGCCTACCGTTGACCGTCGGAAGAAACTCCTTGCTTTTCGCCCTCGACTTCAACAGCTACAGGCTCGCTTTGGCCTGTTGTATCCAGCGAAGCTCCGAGTGACTTTCCACAACCAAACCAGGACGTTCGAAGATCCTGATCTACTATCAACATTTTTAGACTCCAAAGAAGCAGAGCAGATGCGCTAATCCCAAATCTTGGACTCTTATCTACCGGCTCTATCCGCCATTTTGAAGGGCCCGATGCGGCGGTCATAGCCAAGCACAGAAATAGCCTGGACTTTCTTTCTTTCTCTATATGACTTTTGTTTTTTGGTCTCCTATCCCTTCATGATGTGTGCCTCGGTCGGATTCGGAGCACGCACAGTCCTACAGGTTATGTGTTTTTTCAATTTCGGCCTTCTCTGGGGTTTCTCCCCGCAGACACATGGTCGCCAGTAATTTTGGGGTTTTGCTTCTCCTCTACCGTACTGCGGTTTTCTTTGTTAATGTGGGGCGCTTCATTGTATTATATTAGCTTATTTTTCCTATGTCATGTGTACAGCCAGATACAGTCAGTTTGAGGGACATAGTGAAATTATGTGTGCTATCATGCTCAGAATTTTTAACTTTTCTGAATGGCCTTATGTAAAATCTTATCATTCACCGTCAAAGGCATTAATGGTCCACTCAAAGGAAAGAAAATCCTTAGCTATCTTAGCCATGAGCATGTTGATTTAGTGTTTCTTCAGGAAACGCATTTAAACTCTGCTGAAACACTGAAACTCAATGCTAAGCCTCACATGGTAGCTGCCTATTCTCCCACCGGTTCCAAATGGTACGGGATAGCCATTCTGGTTAAGAAGTCTTTGCACGCTACTGTACCTGATGACCTCGGAGCAATGGAGCCTTATCTGGAGTAGAGGGACACGGGTTCCCGATCCGCCTCACTCACCCAGACCCTTTTCTTTCTAGCCCACCGGTGTTTTTACACTCCTCACAGATTAGACAAATGGAACACTACTCAGGGCAATGGTTGCTGGACACGTCCTGCGGCCATTGGTTCATTGCCTCATGTTATGCATGAATATCCCGCACTACAGTATTACTGGTGTCGGGTCTGGGGTCGTATTTAGTCTATCTCGCACTCTCAGGAGCCCCTTTCTTGGAGGATAGTGGGACTTTCGCCCAGTTGCGGGGATCCCCTCTCTCCCAAAAATGGCTTATCTCCTTTCGAACTTTATGCTTGGCATTGCTATTTCCCTAATTAAGTAATACTGGAAAATTAGCTCCCATCTGAGCCCCAATGAATGGTGGAATCATGCCTGTCTTTACAGTAAATATGAACAAATACCTCGTCTGTTCGCTTCCTCCGCTCAGACTCCTTCTCATTGGTCTCAATGGAAGATGCTCAATGACTATGTACATTTTGCTAAATGCTCTCATCTGACTGTCTAACTTTGTATATATCTCTGTCCCATGATCATGCTGTATTGTAGATACTCTTTTGATCGTTTGATGTATAATCACTGTTAATTGGAAGCGCTCACATGCTGATATAATCGGGTAGAGAAGAAGCATCGGGGTGGGGGGTAATGGGTTTACTTTTCCTTATTGTATACTTGTTTTGTCTCTTTTGGTGTGTTATTTCTTTTGTTTGTTGCAAAATGAAAATAAAAGTTTAAAAAAAAAAAAAAAGTGACTTCATGGCTCTGGGACAGAGGGTGAAGCAGTTAGGTGCACAGGTGGTGTTCTCTTCAATCCTCCCTGTTGAGGGTAAAGGCCAAGGCAGAGAGGCTCGCATCCTGAAGATGAATGCATGGCTGTGTGGATGGAGTCATCAAGAGCGTTTTGGTTTCCTAGACCATGGGATGCTGTTCCAAGGGTTGCAGAGCAGAGATGGCATCCATTTGTCCAAGAAAGGTCAACGCGTCTTCGGTAGTAGACTGGCTAATCTACTGAAGAGGGCTTTAAACTAGATTCGTTGGAGATGGGTGAAGAAAGCCCCCAGGTATGTGAAAGTCCCCAGGTAGGTGATACATTAAATACCTTTATGGAAATGGGTAACAGGGGTAACATATGGAAAGCATAGAAACATAGAAACATGATGACAGAAAAAGACCACATGGCCTATCTAGTCTGTCCTTCCATATCAACAACTACAACAGTCCACTTTTTACCTTTAGAGATCCTCTGTGTTGGTCCCATGCTTTTTTGAATTCAGTTACTGTCCTCATCTCTACCACCTCCACTGGGAGACTATTCCATGGATCCACTACTCTTTCCGTAAAGAAATATTTCCACATATCACTCCTGAATCTATCTCCCTTCACCCTCATCCCATGTCCCCTCGCAGCAGAACTTGCTTTCAATTGAAAGAGGCTCTCTCCCTGAGCATTTATGCCACGGAGGTATTTAAACATCTCAATCATATCACCTCTATCCCACCTTTCCTCTAAGGTGTACATATTAAGATCCTTAAGTCTGTCCTCATATGCTTTATACAGTGTGTATAAATACCCGTAGCATGGGAAAAAAGATCCCTGATGTTGAAGCTTTAGTGGGAGTGGCTGACTTGGATTTAGTGGCAGTTACAGAAGCATGGTTCACAGAAAACCATGATTGGGATGTAACTATACCTGGCTATACTTTATTCAGAAAGGACAGGCTAGGAAGAAGGGGAGGAGGAGTGACACTATATTTAAAAACTACTATCAAAGCTTTGGAATTACAGAGCTTAAAAGGGAGAGAGGAGGCATTGTGGATTAAACTAGAAAGAGGGAAAGAGAAATCTATTTGCATTGGTGTGATATACAGACCTCCCTCACAAGAGGAAGAGGTGGACAGAGAGTTAATTGAAGACATACGCAGCATTGCTAGGAAAGGGGAAGTGCTACTGATAGAAGATTTCAATATGCCAGATGTTGATTGGCACATTCCTGCTGCAGTATCATCTAGAAGTAAGGAGATCATGGATTCTTTACAGGGAGAACTATTCAGGCAATTGGTAACAGACCCCACATGTGAAGGGGCCATACTGGACTTGGTGCTTACCAATGGTGAAAGTGTTTCTGATATTGTAGTGGGAGATCATTTTTCATCCAGTGATCACCAGATGGTGTGGTTCAGTATTAGGACTAGGGCTGTTAGAATCCATTCAAAGGCGAGGATCTTAGACAAGATGAGCCAATACCTCAGGGAGTCGTTAGTGGAATGGGAACAGCTGGGGGATGTAGAAAAACAGTGGGCAAAACTGAAAGGGGATATTTTAAGGGCAACCAACATTTTTGTTAAAATGGTAAATAAAGGTAAAAGGAAAAGGAGACCGCTGTGGCTTTCAAAAGAAGAAGCTGAAAAAGTGAAGAAAAAGAGGGAGGCCTTCATGAAATACAAGAGATCACAGAGAGAGGAAGACAGGCATCTATATTTGGAAAAACTTAGAGAAGCTAGCAAAGTAGTCAGGAAGGCAAAGATTCAAAAGGAGGAGGAAATAGCCAATGCAATAAAATGGGGGGGATAAGACATTTTTCAGATATGTTAGTGAGAAGAGGAAGGGCCAAAGTGGTATTGTCAGACTCAAGGGTGCAGGGGAGGAATGTGTAGAAGCTGATAAGGATAAAGCAGAATTGCTTAACAAATATTTCTGTTCTGTGTTCACAGATGAAGAACCAGGAGCAGGACCTCAGAAAACACCCACACACAGGAACAGAAGCGTGGGACATCTTGAACAATTGTCAGAAGACTGTGTTCATGAGAAACTAGCTCAACTTAAACTAGACAAAGCGAAGGGACCGGATGGGATACACCCTAGAATACTGAGGGAACTTGGGGACGTTCTATCAGCTCCACTGACTGACCTTTTCAATGCCTCGTCGGAGTCGGGAGTGGTGCCAAAGGACTGGAGAGAGGCTCATGTGGTGCCTTTACACAAAAGCGGAAGTTAAGGATGTCGTTGAAAACTACAGGCCGGTTAGTTTAACTTCGGTGGTGAGTAAATTATTGGAAATGCTGCTGAAAGAGAAAATAGTGAGGTTTCTGGAGTCCAGCGGATGACAGGATCCGTGGCAGCATGAATTCACCAGAGGCAGGTCTTTTCAGACAAATCTGATCGATTTCTTTGATTGGGTGAACAAGGAGTTGGACCGAGGGAGAGCCCTAGATGTGGTGTATTTAGATTTCAGTATAGCCTTTGACACTGTTCCTCATAGGCGACATAAACAAACTGAGCACCCTAGGGATGGACCCTAAAGTTACTGCTTGGGTTAGAAATTGGTTGGGTGGGAGGCGAAAAAGAGTACAGGTAAATGGAGCTCTCTCTGAGGAGAAGGATGTTACCAGTGGTGTGCCCCAGGGATCTGTCCTTTGTCCGATTCTTTTTAACATCTTTGTTAGTGATATAGCAGAAGGGCTGTCGGGTAAGGTTTGCCTCTTTACGGATGATACCAAAATCTGCAATAGAGTAGACACCCAGGAAGGTGTAGATAACATGAGGAGGGATCTAGCTAAGCTTGAAGAATGGTCTAGAATTTGGTAGCTGGGATTTAATGTTAAAAAATGTAAGGTCATGCCTTTGGGCTGCAGCAATCCAAGGGAGCAGTACAGTATAGGGGGTGAAGTACTATTGTCCACTAAAGAAGAGCGGGATCTAGGCGTGGTTGTGTCTGATGATCTTAAAGTAGCTAAACAGGTAGAAAAGGCGACGGCAAAAGTTAGAAGGATGCTTGGCTGCATACGGAGAGGAATGGCTAGCAGAAAAAAGGAGGTGATAGTGCCTCTGTATCAGTCTTTGGTGCGACCTCATTTGGAGTATAGTGTGCAGTTCTGGAGACCGCACCTTCAAAAGGATGTGAATAGGATGGAGTCGGTGCAGAGGGTGGCTACTAAAATGATTAGTGGTCTTCATTATAAAGCATATGAGAACAGACTTAGGGATCTTAATATGTACACCTTAGAGGAAAGGCAGGATAGAGGTGATATGATTGAGATGTTTAAATACCTCTGTGGCATAAATGTTGAGGGAGAGAGCCTCTTTCAATTGAAAGCAAGTTCTGCTATGAGGGGACATGGGATGAGGGTGAAGGGAGATAGATTCAGGAGTGATATGCGGAAATATTTCTTTACGGAAAGAGTAGTGGATCCGTGGAATAGTCTCCCAGTGGAGGTGGTAGAGAAGAGGACAGTAACTAAATTCAAAAAAGCATGGGACAAACACAGAGGATCTCTAAAGGTAAAAAGTGGACTGTTGTGGTTGTTGAAATGGAAGGACAGACTAGATAGGCCATGTGGTCTTTTTCTGTCGTCATATTTCTATTTTTCTATGTTTCTATGTTTCTAATATTTCACCTCTCAGAAATGCAAACAAGGCATTTCTAAGCGGAACAGGATCTTTAAGAAAAAGCGTTATATCCTGGAGTGAATCATCCTAAAAGTAGAACCTACATATGGAATGTCTCAGGGTAATTCAGTCTATATTCTCAAAAATACAAAGAGCAAATTAAAAATATAGCCTTTCCTTCATATCTTGATATTACACAGTTCTAGGAAATGTGTTAGCTATAACCTGCCAACTAGTAGCACCTTAGAGAGTGTTGAAACTGGTGTTATTATAGCTGTTAATCAGTGGCTTATCTTAAATTTATCGTATCCTTGCCACATACAACTGTGGGTGTATGAAAAACAGTCTCACTGGGAGTTCTTCCTACAAAACTGTAATAAGTACAAGTTCTATTGAGTAAAATCAAATTCCAGAACATGAATGCAGTATATGGGAACAATTCTGTTTTTTCCCCTTTTACCCAGACCAATTAAGGTTGTTCAGCATTTAGATTCTTCGCAAATTATTGGTCCATCAGTTACCCATGATATCACGCTGTCTAGAGGTGTTGTTTTTAAGATGGATGCAAACATGGCTAGAGAGCAAGACAAACCAATTCAGCAAGGCCATTGGCCAAGAAACAGAAGGACACAGATGAGCCAATTACCCAATGAACAGAAGTCACAGGGTATAGTGTGAAGCTGTAGAGTGAGCTTAGCATAATTTAATATTCTGATATCTTGCCATTCCATAAATATATCTTAGTGGTTTACAATATTTTAAACAAATTACACCCTCTTAGACAGGGAATAACCTGCTATACCAGATTGTAACTTGTCTTGAGTTTTGATCTGGAAAGACAAATCATGCGTTTGTAGGTGAAATGGAATAGCTTAGTGCTAGAGTAGCAGGTTGAGAACCATCGAAGACAGGATTCAAATCCCACTTATCCTCCTCGTGATCTTGGGCAAGCCACTGAACCCTCCATTGCCTCAGCTACAAACTTAGATTGTAAGCCTTCTGAAGACAGGGAAATACCTAGTGTACTCACCTTGAATTACTACTGGAATGCATGGGCCTAAAATACTGTAATGTGTATGATTTTTACTGCTATGCTTTGGATTTATTTATATATTTACTCTATTTTCCTGCTCAGGTCTTATTTTTGTCAGTTAGGGCCTGAGTCACCCCTTGTATATTCAGCACCCATTTGGCACCTGATGGCATGTTGTCTTAAATAACCATGGTTAAAGAAGGAAAGCTTCACAGTTGAGGTTCTCAAAGGGAATCTCAAATCTACCCAAGGATGCAAAATACTTGAAATTAAGATGATCAAATCCCTTTGGAACCAACACAAAAAGCTTAAAGTCATTGAAGTCATTATTACACATAGGCCCCTTAGAACTGTACTTTTATCATCTGCCACTTCTGTCAAGAGACCTTCTCCCATTCTCCACCCATACCTGACCAAGCTGTAATTGTAATGAAACCTACATTTACTGACATTTGTGAAGCTGGGGAAAGGAACACAAATATCCAGCCATTGCTGTGGAATTCCCCAGCCTGTGATATTGCTGCAGGAGATTGGGGCTGGAGGATCAGCAGAAGCAGTAGAAGTTGCAGTGTTGGTTCTTGTCTCTCCCTTTGTTACACACCAGCTTGTTAGGAGGAGGAGTTCATGTCGTCTGTCTCTGTTGCAGGGCCACAGGTATTGTGCTTTGGACCACATACCATTGCAGTGCCCCCTTTGACTTAAGAAATGACACTAGCTCTGGACAGCAAAGGGGAAGGACAAGGTCTGAGACACCATGCTGATACTGCTTTCTTCTTCCTCCTACATTCAAGTTGAGATGGAAAGGTGAGTGAAGGGATTAGGGGGAAAAATACTAAAGTGTTGGGGAGAGAGAGAGTGATTGTGGGGATGGAGACAAGAGTGAGTGAGGGGATGCAGGGGGCATGTGAATGAGAGGATCAAAGGTGCTGAAGGGTAGCAGGCTCTAAGTGAGGGAATGGGTGATGGGATGAGAGTGACTGAGACGACTAGAAGAGCTATGGGTTCTGAGTGAGGGATCAGAGATCTCCCACTGAGTGAACGAGAGAGTGGGAGATCAGAGGGCTGGGAGATATGAATAAGGGGATCAAGGATGTGGAGAGAGTAAGAAGATCTGAGGAGGAGAGCAGAAGGTTGGAGAAGCCTGTGAAGGGATCTGAGAAGGCTGTGAGGGGAGATAATGAACTAGAGGACGATAGGTAAAGTATGATTAATGAATTAAGTGTAGTGGGGCATGAGCGAGAGAAGAGAAATGGATCCCACTGTCCCTTTACCCCTTTCCTTTGCTTCCATATTAAGTCTATGGTTTCCTCTCTCTCTACTTCCACCCTCTCGATATCCTAACCTTCTGCCTCCGCTACCTTCTATTGAGATTGTTTCCTTGCCACCATCCACAGGATCTTCATGAAGTGGGAGCCATCTCTAGTTACTCCTACCCTGCTAGATTAGTAATAGAAAATAGTATCAACTAAAAGGCTGGTACCATTTTGTTGTATAGCAGAAAATCAAAATGGTGCCAGCCCTTGGGTTGGCCAACAACATTTTATATTATTTCAGCGGTGGGACAGGAACGAGTAGGGTTGCATCTGCCCAACAAATACAAACATGGATAAGTAAAAGACTAGGAGTTCTGGGGGCTGCACAGAGGGCTTGGGATATTTTGAGAGTAATTTTATAAAGACTTTTTCATAAGAAGATAAGATATGCCATACTGGGCCAGAACAAGGATTCATCAGGCTCAGTATCCTGTTTCCAACAGCAGCCAATCCAGGTTACAAGTACCTGTCAGCAGAGCACTACCATTAGGCAAACTAGGTGGTTGCCCAGAGCACCGGCCTTCCAGGGGTGCCCATTGCCACTGCTGCAGCCACTGCTGCCTCTCACCAGGACCTACAGTGGCAGGAATGGGAACCCCCGAAAGGCTGGTGCTTTAGGCAACCACCTAGTTCACCTAATGATAGCGCCTGCTCTTCTGAAAAGTACTTGTGACCTATTCTGTAAATATGCATATCAGTGCAATGGCATATACTTACAGAGTGGGTGAGTGCAGGGACGGAGCTTGGGCGGAGCACAGGCAGGGCCTAAATATATGTGTACAAGTTACTTATGCATGTTTTCTACAAATCTAGGAGCAGCATTTACACCAAGTCTAGGATTGGTGTAAGTGGTTATGCCTAGACTTGGCATGCGTATCTTACCGCTTATGCTCCTATTTTATAAAATAGGTGCAAAATATGTCACCACCGCCAGCGCTGCTGCCAAGGGAACAGGAAAAGCAGCAGCGGGCAAGGGCAGGCTGGGCAGGTAGCGAGGGAGGGAGCCGGCTGGACAAGAAGAGGTGGGGTAAGATGGGGGGATAGGGGCAGAAGGGCTATGCTGGGCATGGGGGGATGGTGCAAATGACAAAAATCTGATATCATTGGGGAGGGGGGGGGCACCAGGTTTGCAAATTGCACAGAGTGCATTTATGGCTTGGTACTGCCCTGGGTGTCATGTACCTTTTTTGCACCTGTTTGATGAATTAGGGGAGTGGAGGATTAGCCTAATGGTTAGAGCCCTGGCTTTGTAACCAAGAGACCAGGATTCAGTTCCTACTAGCATTCCTTGTGACCTTGAGCAAGTCACTTAATCCTCCATTGTCTTGGAAAAAAGGCCTGGCAATCTACTTCTTGTCACACTGTCAAGAAAACCCAGGAGCTGCTGGGTTGCCAGGAGTGGGTACACATTGCATTCTTTCCTATAAACTAGGAGCATAAGTGATAAGATATGCATGCCAAGTCTAGGTGCAACCACTTGCATCTGTGCTCACCCACTCTGTAAGTATGTGAGATTGCACTGACATGTGTACATAAAGAATAGCACCCACCTATACTATGCGCGTAAGTGCCCATTCCCACACAACACAATGAAAATAGGTGACCCATGCGCTTTGATGGCACACAACTTTACATGGCTTGTTATAAGATTATCTCCATAATATGGCCCCTGGAGCTGAACCCCCACACAAGAAAGCACTTCCCCAATCAAGTCCCCCCACAGGAGAATCCCTTAATCAAGAGCCCACTCCTATCCCCTTCCTACAGTCAACCCCCCCAAACTTCCCAATCTATATCCTCCACCCAGAAAAAGAACCCTTGATGAAGACCCCCCCCCCTCTGCACAGGCTCCCCCCCCCCATAACAGACCACTGGACTTTCTCCACATTCCCTCCTCCCCTTCGCTTACAGAAGTGCTCCCTGGTAGTCTAGTGTAGGGTGCAGGAGCAATCTCCCGCTGTTCTTGTTTCTTCCTTTGCTATAGTTCAAAATAGCCAATCTGACCCCTAGCGGTAGTCGTGTGGTACTACTGTTGAGGTCAATCTGCCATATAAGGACATATGCTCCTTATTTGGTAGATTGACCTTCCTTAGTATGAGAAATTAGGGCCAGCCCATGACTGCTGATATACAGAAACAGCTGTCTTAGGACCCGAAAGTAATGAAATACTGGTAGACATAGCATTGGACCCTAGTAATTTCAGCACAAATGTTTTTTTCAAAAGAGATGCAAATCTATGTGACCATCTCAGGCAGCCATAAGAGCAGGATAAAAAGGACTGGGTACTAGCAGTCTAGACATTTGAAAACATGCAAAATTACCTTCAGAGGTAGATGGCATAAGTTCTGCTTCTAATTTGCTGCACACTAACCTGGAGTCCCAGAGCTTGAGTATTTTGCCATAGTAGAGAAGCAGAGGCAGGAGAACTGAGAAGAAGGGCAGCTTGGGGCAATTAACTAAGGGGACCTGGAGTACGACAGAGAAGGACCAGGTTATGGGCACATATATTAAGGCATAATAGTGTGTCACACACTTCTATTTCAGAATTTGGTCTCAGTGTTCCCTTTTGGAAATAAATATAGAGAAAATGTTTAAAAGCAGGCAAATGTGGTTTTGCTAGTTACCATAACCATGCTGTGGTCCAAGTAATAGTATTTACGTTTTTCTGAAAAAGTGGATGGAATAGAGAACCTTTGACATTCACATATCTTTTTTTCCATGTCAAAAACAGGGTCCAGAACCTTTCTCTGTCCACGTTCAACTGATGTTACTT
Organism: Ichthyophis bannanicus; assembly: GCA_033557465.1. Classification (NCBI taxonomy): domain Eukaryota; kingdom Metazoa; phylum Chordata; class Amphibia; order Gymnophiona; family Ichthyophiidae; genus Ichthyophis; species Ichthyophis bannanicus. Next base: position 1,812,293,416 of record CM066031.1, on the reverse strand, counting down.
TCTACAGGGACATTAGAGACTTAGGGGCTTCGCTTTATCTAATGTGGTATAAGACATAAGGGTAACTTCTACTTCTTATCATTTGCATAGTGCTATATGCATATACAGGAGAGACAGTCCCTGCTCATCGGAGCTTACAATCCATTCAAGACAGACAAACATAACAAAAAGGGGGCTAGGGTAATTCTTTAAGGGGAATGACCATAACATACACGAGTGTTAAGCAAGTGAATAAGGGGACCATTATCCAAAGAGGTCTCAAAGAGGTGGATTTTTAGCCTGGATTTGAAGAGGGCCAGAGATGGAGCCTGACGTACCGACTTAGGTGGTATATTCCAGGCATGCAGTGCAGAAAGGTGGACTGAATGGAGTCTGGAGTTGGCAGGAGAAAAGAAGGGTGCAAGTAAAAGCCCCCTTCTGTTCCCCTATTTCACTCTCCCTCCCCCCCCCCCGCCCCACCCTATCTCAGCACTAATATCAGTGCAAAGGAACAGCAGCTTTCTGAACTCCAGTTCTTCCTCCTGTTAGAAACTGACATACTTTAAGATTATCATCGTACATTTTGTCACAGACTGAGCTTAAATGGCCTCCAGCTGAAACCTTTTAAACCTAATTTAAATTTTAATTAAAACTGTTACACTAGCCTAGCCCAGTCACTTACAATCTCTGTAAAGAAAAGTACCGAGGAAATTTCAGCTAGGAGTCCAAGGGGAGGAATGATCCGGCCTGACAGAGAGACAAATTAAGCGGTTAGCACTGTAGACAGATGGCTTGCATTTTTCTAATGATGCTGAAAAATGTTGAAATGAACAGTGGAAAACACGGTTTAGGTTAAAGATAATGAAATACTTAACAGGCTCAGCAGAGAAAAACTGCATTAGGTCTGTTCCTAATCTGTGATTTGTAATTTTCATTGTGAACCAGAAAAAGCTAAGTAATGGGCCTTCATTTAAAGAGAATGGACCTAATACCACCTATCCACCTAGATAACTCTGATGTGACTTAGGGCACAGTTTGTCAAGGACGTTGCCCATAGAAACAGAATAGGGGACAATTTTGGTGAAACAGGCTCTTCATAGGTGTAACATGGAGTCAGTCAGCTGTCCACTTTCAATATACTGGGATATTACACAGGTCCTACACCTTCAGGCTCCTGAAACTTTATTGGGAAAAAACAACAACAGGGTATAGAATCAGTGTTCAGACATTCCAGCTAGGAGATACTGTTTCAGTATGGATAAAAAGTGGCCTACATACATTGTACCACCACCAGAATCACCAGAAAGATAGACAGGGTAAAACAAAATGAACAGCTTTAGTGACTTAAACTGGAACACAATTTTTGTATAGATTATGTGACGATTTACAGAAACCTAACAATGATGTTACACACATACAATCTAAAATAAAAACTGATATGGTTCCCAACTGAACTGACCCTTTATAAAAGAAAATGTATGTATGGACTGCATTTTGCATAAAACAGTTTGACTGGGGGGGGGGGGGGGGAAGAGCACTCATGAGCTGGTCAAGGATGGCTGTGTGATCTAGTTGCTCCCAGCAGGCCTACATATTTTTTTGCTAATTGCGCTATAATTCTGATTACTTTTATTAATCTTGATTCAAATATTGCTGTGGGAGGGTGTGGAGATGGCATCAAGCAAATTTGAAAGGCAGAGGGGGAGGGGGGGGCATTTGTATTGCATCGGCAGTCAAATGAGTGAAACCTAGTCCGGTTTCCCTGCAGAAGACAGTTCCCTTGCCTGCCTCGTCTACACCAGATGAGGCCCTTATGGCAGAGCTCTGGAGCATAAATGGAATGCTTAAGACCAATTTGGAGGACACCACTGAAATACACACAGAGCTTGCAACATTAGTCCAGCAGCTGTTGTCATTTCAGGAGCATCTCCTTAACAATAAAAACTTCACGTGTGCAGTGAAGCATCAGGTTACCAAATGGTTCGGCTGCAAAAAGAAATCAAGGATTTTGCTAAAAGAAGGAGGCACAACAATATCAAACTTATTGGCATACCTGAGGGTCAAAGGGCCTGAAATGATTCAGTATTTGGAGTCCAATTTTCCAGTGTGGCTTGACATGGACTTTGGTAGGCCACTGGAGGTGAAGAGCACCCATCACGTTCCTTCATGTATATTACCAGGGAAGGTGCAGCTGCAGCCTGTGGTGGCTAAGATACTTCGCTATCCACATACACTCCAGATCTTGCAGGCTGCTAAGCAAAAGCATATGATCGCTGTGGTGGGACAACAAGTGTTAATTGTTCTTGACTTGGCCAACAGTACAGAAATGCAAGCAATTTTTAGATCTGCATTCCCGGTTAAAAGCAGCTGGGGCTTCCGAAGGGCTGTTTTATCCAGCATGTATGCTCATCACTCTCAATAACATTGCTAAAGACTTTGAGGAACCTGGGGCTCTGGTGGATTATCTGGCTGGCCTCAAGAGGGGGCCGGGGCCCGAAGTTAATATGGAATGACACTCTGAGTGGCAAGATATATTTTATCTACTGTGTTGGAAACAGATCTCCCTTTCGTTCTCTGCAAGTAAGACTGCATTGTGGACTTGGAGCAAGAGTTTTCTGACTTTTATTTGCTGTAGAACATTCCCAGGATTTCATGAAGCTGGCATTCAGATTTCTTCTACAGGCCCAGAGACTGCCGGGTGGATTGCAAGTCGTCAGTCTGCCACTCACAAGGACTGTGTTCAGATTTTTTTTTTTTCATAAGGACATAAGAAATGCCATACTGGGTCAAACCAGGTCCATCAAGCACAGTATCCTTTTTCCAACAGTGGCCAAATTGCACAGGTTCTACAATATTTGTCCAGGGGTAAGCTGTGAATTTCCTGGGTCCTCTTTAATAATGGTTTATGGACCTTTCCTCCAGGAACTTGTCCAAACCTTTTTTAAACCCAACTACACTAACAGTCTTTACTATATCCTACGGTAACGAATTCCAGAGTTTGACTATGCATTGAGTGAAAAAATATTTTCTCTTATTAGTCTTAAATGGGTTATGTTGTAGCTTCATTGTGTGTCCCCTAGTCTTTCTACTTTTGATGGCATAAACAACCAATCTATGTTTACTGTTCCACTCCATTCATTAATTTATAGACCTCTATCATATCCCCCCTCAGCTATCTCTTTTCCAAGTTGAAGAGCCCTAACCTTTTAAGCCTTTCCTTTACCATTTTGGTGGCTCTTCTCTGTACCTTTTCAAATTCTGCTATATCCTTTTTAAGATATGGAGACCAGAATTGCACACAATATTCAAGGTGCAGTCACACCATGGAACGATACAGAGGCATTATAAATTCTTGTTTTTATTCTCCATTCCTTTCCTTATGATTCCTAGCATTCTATTTGCTTTCTTACTATCTGCTGCACACTGGGTGGAGGGTTTCAACGTATTATCCACAATGACACCTAAATCTTTTTACTATGTAGTGGTTCCTAATGTGGAACTTTGCATTGTGTAACCATAGTTTGGACTAACTTTGCACTTGTCCACATTAAATTTCATCTGCCATTTGGATGTACAGTCTTCCAATTTATCAAGGTCCTCTTGCAGTTTAATCATTACAGCCATCATTCATTGGTTGATTCAAGTCATGTGAGTACTGACAATCAATCACAAATGCAACTAATTTTATTGCAGTGGGAATGTGGTTCTTCTGTTCAAACTGATTAGAATTATGTATAAGGGTGCCAATAATCATGCCCTACTATAAACACTGAATCTCACCACAAGAGGAGTTAGAATAATACTAATAAATCTCACAAACTCACTCCAATCTTTTATAAACTTTCCAGAAATTTTCTATACACTGACACTGAACCATGTAGCTGTTTCAAATGCAAAAAACAGAGAAACCATCAGAAGTGTGCCTAGGGACCATATGTCAGGTGTCACCGCCTCCCTTGCCCAGGCGGTTGCCTAAGGCTTGGGGAACGGGCAGTCAATATATTTATTTGTTCTAAGTGCCTATTTCTTGTAGTTGTGTAATAATCCAGCCGAGATGGTAATTGTAGGCACACAGGATTTTTATTATTTTCAGCCAAAGGAACTTTAAAGATTCCAAATATCAGGATAAGGTAAGGATATTTTCCAACGCCATCAAACAAAGGCAAACTTGCTTCTCTTCAGCTTTGGCACTTAAATGAAAACACAGTATTTCCTCATACTACAACCAAAACACAGCACTGAACTCCGGTGCAAAAAGAATTAGAAAAAAACCCATCTTCTTTCATAGCTTTAAAACAAACAGAAGATGTTACATTTCCAAGCAGGCAAACTTCTGTTACACATTGGTTTTTCTTTCCTTTCACCAAGTAATTCTTTCAGGTTGTTGTATCTCAGGCTTTCCACTTTCTAGCATACAAATGCTCACACAGTCAGCTATGGCTTAAAACTTCAGGAACCTTATTTGCATATTTCCCAGCCGTGTTCTCTTGAAGGAGCAGCTACCAGGTTTAAAGCTTCTGAAAAATGTTCTAGCCTTTCTCAATGCCTAGAGGCTACCGAACATTCCATTTCCTCATCAGAATTCTCCTCTATTAAACCAGGCATCTCTATTTCCATACTCTCGAGGTCAGAGTCTACTTGAGAGGCACAGGATTCAGACTCAAAACTATCTGGCTTTAATCCCTTCAGGATTTCTAAGACTTTAGTCAAGGCAGTGTCCTTCCTTCTCTGAGGAATAGTGTAGCAGTTAGAAAGTCTCTTAGCTTTTGAAGAGTTAATAGAAGGCTTTTGGCTGCTCACCTTATCTTTTGGAATCAAGCACTTAACAGGCTTTACTGTTGAAGGCTCGTGCTCCAGGCCTACTTCGGGGGAAGGGCTTCTGCTGACAACATGGCTGACCAACTCCCCTGGGTAAGCTTTCCTTCTAGAAGTATATCTCCTGTCTCCCTTACAGGGCCCTGGGTTAGCTCCAAATCCTCTGGCTGGCTCTGCCCTTCTCCCAGAGGTTTCCAATGAAGCTCCCTTGACTCCTCGGATACCTTCTCTGCGTGGTTCTCCAGAGCTTCTAGGACCTCCTCCCTTCCGGGGACATTCTGACCTGTTCCAAGCTGTACTGGAACCAGGACTAGGAATCCTCGTCAAGCGTTTCCCTTCACGGTTCTCAGACCTCTCTCTGAGTTCAGGCTTCCCTCTGAGTTCAGACTCCTCTCTGTCCTCCACTGCTGCTTCCTCTCTCTCTTCCTTCCCCTCCTCTCTCCTGAGTTCACTCTCTGACCGTTTATATGAGTGCTTTCCCCTTCGGCTTCCTGGCCCCACCCCCAGCTGTCCCTCGTGAGCAGGGTTGGTAACCATGGAGCTGGGGTGTGTCTCCTTGCTACCTGCTTTCTGTGGAGAGTTTTTTTCTAGTTCAGAAGTTTTAACCCTTAAACCTCTGGTTCTTTTCCTACTATCTGGGGAAAATGCCTGTTTTTTTCCTCTTTCTCTATTCTCTCTGCTTTCTGCGCCATCACAGATCCCCCCCCCCCTTAAAATATTCCAGGCTGGCAGACAACTGTCGGCCCAGCACGGAATCCTTGACAAGAGGTTCTGATCTGACTGATATTTGTTCTGATCGGACTTGACCACCGCCAATCTGGCAAACACCACCCGGTCATGCCACGGGCGTAAGACATTTATATGAAAAGTCTGTTGCCGTCCTTTCCGAGTCTCTACAATATAGGAGACCGGTCCTACCCGTTTGACAACCCTAAAAGGACCCTTCCATTTGGCTTCAAACTTTGGGCTGGCACCGTCTATCATGACGACCACCTTTTCGCCAATTTCCAATTGACGAGGTCGCGACCTTAGGTCATAATGTGTTTTCTGACGATTCTGACTGGTGGTGATATTCTTTTCTGCCACCTCAGTGGTACGCTGTAAGCGTCCTTTTAGATCCCTTAAAAAATTTGGGACGTCCCTTTCTTCAGGGGCTGGCTCCACCCACTGTTCCCGCAGTATGTCCAACACCCCCCTTGGAGGTCTCCCATACATCAACTCGTAGGGAGAAATGCCAGTGGAAACCTGCTTGCGTTCCCGGCACGCATATAATACAAACGGGAGCATTATGTCCCAATCCGACATGTCACCCCCTAGGCTCCTTCTTAACATCCTTTTTATTGTTTGCTTAAGGCTCTCCACTAACCCGTTGGATTGGGGATGGTATGCGGCCGTTTTTATGTGGCAAATGCCAAAGGCATCCCATACCTGAGCTAAGTATTTAGATAGGAAATTACTACCTCTATCTGTTAATATCTCTTGGGGGAACCCAATTTCACAAAATAATTTTACTATTTCCACCGCAATGGTTCTAGCTGATGTGTTTCGTAAGGGGATCGCCCACGGGAAATGGGTAGCTTGGTCTATTATGACCAAGATATACTGAAATCCCCGGGGCGTCCTCTTCAATGGACCTATGATATCCATAGCCAACTTATAAACAGGTTTGAATATGTGAGGTACCGGAACTAACGGCACCTTTCTCGGATAAGAAGAGGTAACCTTTTGACATTGGGGACAGGACTCGCAGAACCTCGAAGTTTCCCTATAAACTCCCGGCCAATAAAAACGAGTTAAAATTTGGTCTAGCGTACTGTGGGCACCCTTATGCCCCCCTACCGGGTGGTCATGAGCCAGTTTTAAAACCAAATTTTTAAAGGTGGTGGGAACCACCAACTGTTTCCGCGTCTGTCCTAGTTGGGGGTCCACACTCTCCCTATATAATAATCCTGCATCCAGGAAGAACCGAGGTAGGGTCTCCGTCTCTACATTTGCATAGGTAAAGGCTCTCGACAGAGCGGGATCAGCCCTTTGTTCCTCAGGAAACGTGGGAAATTTTTCTACTAGATCTATAGGTGCCCAAGGCAATTCCTGCCCCGCTACCAGTTCCGATCTACCCTGCTTCCGGAGTTGTTTACCCTTCTTCTTATTAGCCTTTTCCTCTCTATGCCTACCAGAAGGGGCTGTGATTACTTCTTCATGAGTGGGCAAGCCATGTAGAGGTCCTTCCTCTGGGTCCTGGATGTCTATTTCCGGGTTGGCATTGGCCTTGGTAGACACCAGCCCTGTCCTGGGCCGAATACTTTTTTCCAGGCCAGACCTGAATTGGGGCCAGTCTTTCCCCAGTACTAAGGGATGAGGGAGCTTAGGGACTATAGCGACAACTACTTCTTGCTCCAAGCCTAAGCCCTTCACTTTCACCTTGGTTAAGGGGTATGCTGACGTGGCTCCATGTACACACTTTATCTTAATGGAGTGCTCAGATTGGGTTGGGGTCTGCTCACTATGTGTCTGTATATCAGTCCACAATTGGGCTGATATCATAGACTGCTCTGCTCCTGAGTCCAGGAGAGCTTCGGTGGGAATGCCCTCGACCTCCACAGTTAGCAGGAATCCCTCCCCCTCGTCCTTGCAATGGGTGGAAACCAGAACTGTCCTGGCCTTGCACTCCCTGCTATAGTGGCCCACTTCCCCACTGGAAAAACATTTACCCTGAGCATTCATACATTTCCTCCTGGGTTTTACACCTATGACGTCTCTTGACAAAGCGTTCCGTGTCCTTTCTGAAACTCCAGGCTCAGGATTGTTTGCACCACCCACCTTCATCTGGCCGACCAACCTGGCCTCCAGAAAACGTTCTGCCAGGGAGGTGGCTTCCCTGGTGGTTTTACAATCCTGGAGGATCAGGAAGGACTTTAGTTCGGGAGGAACAGCATCTACAAATTGCTCTAACACTATGCAATCAAGAAGTGAATCAATAGATTTCCCTTGTGGTTCTAACCACTTCCAAACCAGGTTTTTTATTCGGTGGCATAAGGCCCTTGGAGTCTCCCCCAGTCTCAATTTACAGGCCCTCAGCTGGTGTCTGTAAACCATTGGGGTAAGACCCAATCTATCTTTTATGGCCTTCTTCATTTCAATATAAGAGGAGGCAAGATCATTAGGCATTGCCTGGTATGCAGCCAAGGCTTCACCCATAAGTGAGGCTGCGAGGCGAAGTGCCCATTGGTCTTCCGGCCACCCACTTAATTGAGCCACTCTCTCAAAAACATCTAAATAATCGTCCACATTGTCATCCTTGGTTAGAGGGCTAAAAGAAAAAATACCCTTCCCCGGTAGTCCCAGTCCTTGTGCTGCTCCCAAAGATGTGGTCACACTCCTGAGGGCATCTGATGTTTTTCTCTGCTCTCCTAACCAGTCTGTCATCAGTGATAGGAGCGGTTGCTGCTGATCCCGCATCATGGTGGCCATGCGTTCCTGAGCCTTAGAGGCCTCTTCCTGCTGTTCCCGGAAATGCTCAGCAACCCAGCCGATCAGATTTAGCTGCTCCATCCCTCCGCTGATGCTGTAAAAAAAACAAACACAAACACACCAAGTGCGGCTCTTCCACACACAGGCTGTTTCCCAATTCAACTGAGGACTACAGTACCCCACCCTGGCAGGCAATCCTACGCTGACCCAGCTTATCTACTGGTTACCTGCCAGCAAGGTAGAGTCAGCTCATCAAGGTAGGCACCCTCCTGGAAACACTGCTCCGGTCCTCCTTCCGCTGTCCGTCTAGTCCTAGGGCTGCTGCAGCTCCTTCGTGGCCTCTCCGGACTCCTCCCAGGCCCTCCTTACTTCCGGATATAGGCTTCAAAAAAAAATCCAATAGACTACACCAATCCTGTCACCGCCTCCCTTGCCCAGGCGGTTGCCTAAGGCTTGGGGAACGGGCAGTCAATATATTTATTTGTTCTAAGTGCCTATTTCTTGTAGTTGTGTAATAATCCAGCCGAGATGGTAATTGTAGGCACACAGGATTTTTATTATTTTCAGCCAAAGGAACTTTAAAGATTCCAAATATCAGGATAAGGTAAGGATATTTTCCAACACCATCAAACAAAGGCAAACTTGCTTCTCTTCAGCTTTGGCACTTAAATGAAAACACAGTATTTCCTCATACTACAACCAAAACACAGCACTGAACTCCAGTGCAAAAAGAATTAGAAAAAAAACCATCTTCTTTCATAGCTTTAAAACAAACAGAAGTTGTTACATTTCCAAGCAGGCAAACGTCTGTTACACATTGGTTTTTCTTTCCTTTCACCAAGTAATTCTTTCAGGTTGTTGTATCTCAGGCTTTTCATTTTCTAGCATGCAAATGCTCACACAGTCAGCTACGGCTTAAAACTTCAGGAACCTTATTTGCATATTTCCCAGCCGTGCTCTCTTGAAGGAGCAGCTACCAGGTTTAAAGCTTCTGAAAAATGTTCTAGCCTTTCTCAATGCCTAGAGGCTACCGAACATTCCATTTCCTCATCAGAATTCTCCTCTATTAAACCAGGCATCTCTATTTCCATACTCTCGAGGTCAGAGTCTACTTGAGAGGCACAGGATTCAGACTCAAAACTATCTGGCTTTAATCCCTTCAGGATTTCTAAGACTTTAGTCAAGGCAGTGTCCTTCCTTCTCTGAGGAATAGTGTAGCAGTTTGAAAGTCTCTTAGCTTTTGAAGAGTTAATAGAAGGCTTTTGGCTGCTCACCTTATCTTTTGGAATCAAGCACTTAACAGGCTTTACTGTTGAAGGCTCGTGCTCCAGGCCTACTCTTCGGGGGAAGGGCTTCTGCTGCCAACATGGCTGACCAACTCCCCTGGGTAAGCTTTCCTTCTAGAAGTAGATCTCCTGTCTCCCTTACAGGGCCCTGGGTTAGCTCCAAATCCTCTGGCTGGCTCTGCCCTTCTCCCAGAGGTTTCCAATGAAGCTCCCTTGACTCCCCGGGTACCTTCTCTGCGTGGTTCTCCAGAGCTTCTAGGACCTCCTCCCTTCCGGGGACGTTCTGCCCTGTTCCAAGCTGTACTGGAAACAGGACTAGGAATCCTCGTCAAGCGTTTCCCTTCACGGTTCTCAGACCTCTCTCTGAGTTCAGGCTTCCCTCTGAGTTCAGACTCCTCTCTGTCCTCCACTGCTGCTTCCTCTCTCTCTTCCTTCCCCTCCTCTCTCCTGAGTTCATTCTCTGACCGTTTATATGAGTGCTTTCCCCTTCGGCTTCCTGGCCCCACCCCCAGCTGTCCCTCGTGAGCAGGTTTAGTAACCATGGAGCTGGGGTGTGTCTCCTTGCTACCTGCTTTCTGTGGAGAGTTTTTTTCTAGTTCAGAAGTTTTAACCCTTAAACTTCTGGTTCTTTTCCTACTATCTGGGGAAAATGCCTGTTTTTTCCCTCTTTCTCTATTCTCTCTGCTTTCTGCGCCATCACACAGGATATACCCTCAAGAGTTTAGGTCCCGGCTTTATCATTCACAGGTATCATCTGCAAGTGCCAACAATTTATATCACAAAGATTATATTATAACACATTCACCACGGCATCCAACATAACATCATGTTTCAGTCTCACATATCTTGCTTCAGGGAATTGCTTTCACACCATAAACAGCCACCTTAAGTATTCAGGCCTTAAGCTGTTCTGCACATTCAAAAACAGCACCAGAATATAAAGACTCCAACATATCTCATTCACAAATGCACATATGAACCACTAATTGTGTAAAAACCTATCCAGCAGTCTATCAATCCCTATCATAGGTCATGAACTAGAGAGGTCCACTCAATCTGATTATTCAAACCAGCTTGTTCCAATTATTTCAATTGGAAAATCCATTTTTGCTCAATATAGTTTAAATGTTCCAATTGATCCCCCCCCCCACCCCCCCACGCCAATCCAACACTACCTGATCAATCACACACCACTGAAACTGAGCAGCCTGATGCTGACTGGCCACAAAATGAGCAACCATAGGGGCTGTCAGGATCTGATTAGACAGCCTGCTATAATGTTCACTCAAGCATTTGCGGATAGGATGAATCGTATGCCCCACTTAGAGTTTCGGGCAAGGACAGATAATTACATAAACTACATGAGTCGAAAGGCAGGAAGTAACATGCCTAGATGAAAATTGCTCACGAGATATGGGATGAATCCAGGTGGGACCAATGATGGTATTTGCGCACCAACAACAACGTCCACGGCTAGTATGGTTCCCTTCAGTGGGATCCCTTCTCCTCTGCAGCCAATTACTAATGTTTCTACCATGCCTATAAGCCATACAAGGAGGATTATCCGGATACTTTGCAAAATCCGCAGGGTGCACCAATGATGTCTAATCAAATGAGCACTCTGCGGAGCCATATTGCAATAAGGCAGTACACATACCATCCGATCCTCCCTCTGTGATTCATTTTCAGGTAGCAATAACCATTCCCGATGAGCATGTCTGGTTATCTCCCTGTCGTATTGCTGCAGGGGCATAACCTCGCTCCTGCAACCGAATTTTCAAATCCTCCGCCCTTGCCAGAAAATCAGTGAAGGACATACAAATACACTGTAAATGCAAAAATTGCCCTACTAGCAAAATCTGTTTCAAATGTTGGAAACAGCTGCATGGTTCAGTGTCAGTGTATAGAAATTTTATGAAAAGTTTATAAAAGTTTGGAGTGAGTTTGTGAGATTTATTAATAATCATGTCCTGACAATGTCCCAATTTTTATACTATTTCCTACTATTTCCTTTTTTAATTGGTCTTGTTTTATTTGATTCTTTTATGTGTCAAATATGTGTTAATATATAGTTTAAAGCCATTTCACTGGCCACTCTGTTTTAGGAGATATAGGACATTAAGAGGTTGAACTGCAAGGGTGGCAATAATGTTGACCACAACTGTATGCGGTTTACTGCCAGGATTCAATTGTATCACATTATTTGTATCACATTATTCTGTTAACCAGATCACTACACTGTTACCTTTGTTCACATTCGGTACTCCTACTTGTCTCACAGATAGCCTATGCTTTTCTCTATACTAATTTGCTACCAATGTTTCTTAAAGCTGCTACAATCCATGTTTAAAGCCTCCTATATTGATACTAGCATTTGCCCCTATATAGCTACACTAACACATTGCTAAAGTATACCCCTCCAGGCTACACCCTGAAATTATCCTGCACCAAACAGCAGAACACTATTACTCTTACAGCCAACATGTCTCCACTCACACCGGCCATACTCTCCCTTGCCCTCACCAGCTGCCTCATACTACTAGCCCTGATACAATTTTCTCAAGCCCTCACCCCCCCCCCCCCAGACCTCATTCCAATTCTACATAGCTCATGGAGGAGACCCTATTGCTACCACAACGATCAAGCTGCCAAAGCAAGACACATTCCTCACCCCCATCTCATCTATGTGGCCCTCCACCAGTCTAAAATACACCAGAAAGACCCTCACACACCACCCTGTAATCTAAAGTGCGCCCTCATAAACAGTCGTTCGATCCGAAAGAAATGGCCTGCAATCTCTAATATCCTAACCACCTTTGACCTCGACATCCTATGCATCGCTGAAACATGGATGTCTGCCTCAGATACAGCTCACCTTCATCAGTTTGTCCCTCCTAACTTCTCCTCTCACTCTTGCCACAGAACTGACAAGAGAGGAGGTGGAGTTCTCATATTATCCAAATCTGAAGTGTAATTCACAACAATCTCTTCCAAGAGTTCCTCTCATCTTGACCACGTCTCCATAACAAATAAACTTTGCTCTATCAATTTGATCTACCGTGCACCCTCTTCATCAATGGATGATCCTTCCACGATCATAGATTTTGCCTGCAATCTCACCAAATCCCATACATCAAACTGGATACTTGGTAACTTCAATCTCCTTTCTCTTCAACCCACCCAGTCCAAAGTTCTTATCGACACATTGGAGACATTAGGTTACACCCAATTGGTTAATGCGCCCACTCACATCAAGGGAAATACGCTTGACCTTATTTTTGCACCACAAACACCACCCAACCATACCCAAAAGTTCAATCTTACAGTAGACATTGTACCATGGTCAGACCATAGCCTGATCAGGTTCTTGATACCAACGCACCCTTCACTTACTGCCTCACAATCCCTAAAGGACTCTTCTGCACCAACTCAAAAGTGGTTCCGACAATTCAACAGAGAAGAGATATTGGAATTGACACAGCCTCTCCACAGCCTAACAACGCATGACGTAAATGACATGATATCCTCATGGAACGAATGTTTCAACACTGCATCTGAATTAACTCCCATCATTAAACGACCTGGTACAAGAACAAGAGCACCCTGGTACTCGCCTGAACTAAAGACCTCTCTCTGTAAACTCAGACAGCTTGAAAAATGCTGGCGCCGATCTAGGATACCCATTAACCATGAAGCTTACATAGCCCAACTAGACGTCCACAGAACAGCAGTTTCAAAGCGAATGAAACAATACCACGCAGAGATGCTACAAAGAGCCCTGAATAAACCACATGAGCTCTTCAACCTGGTCAAAACCTTAAATAAGGAACCATCCTCAGGTCAAACAATCCAACCGGACCCGCAAGAATATGCAAACCACCTCCAAACCAAACTAAGCCAACCCTTCTCATCTGTAATAGCCAACCCTCTTGACAACCCAACCATTCTCTCCATCCCCCCTTCGCCTTCTCAACCCCTACTAGAAAGCCATCATCTCACTTCCTTCACCACCCCTTCTGAAAAAGAGATCCAAAACACTATCACAAATATAATCACCACTACAGCACCGAACGATCCATGTCCAGCCTTCTGGATAAAAACCCTACGAACCGAACTCAGTCCCTGCCTGGCCAAACTGATAGGAACCTCTTTCCAGACCGGGACCTTCCCCCGCAACCTAAAGCAAACATCAATCAGACCGCTGCTGAAGAATAATAAAATGGACCCTGAAAAGATGGATTCATACAGACCCATCTCCAGCATTCCACTCCTGGCCAAGATCATGGAAAAAATAGCTCTCCATCAACTGAACCACCATATAGAGAACAATGCTCCACTTGACCCCTGCCAACATGGATTCCGGGAATACCATGGTGTCGAATCCCTGCTAACAACTCTGTTCAGCACCCTAACAATAGGTCTGGATAACATCAGGCAAGGCTTTGCCCTCGTCTTCCTCGACATTGCAGCCGCCTTTGACTCTGTCGACCATGAGTTACTCTTGCTCCGTCTTGCTGAGAAGGGGATACATGGAAATGCACTCGCCTGGTGCGCCTCATATCTGAAGGACAGATGGCAGTACGTTCGATCCCGCTCCTCCACATCCAGTCTGTTCCCCCAAACCAAGGGGATCCCACAGGGATCATTTCTCTCAGCACTCCTCTTCAATATTTATATGCAACCTATTTGTAAGTTACAACATCATCAGGTCCTTTAACATCAACTGCCTACTCTATGCCGACGATGTCCTCATGTTCACCCCAATATCAATGGAAAACCCAGATCTGTCTCACCTGTCCGCCTGCTTTGATACAGTCACTAACTGGTTGCAATCACAGAAACTAAGAATAAACCTTAAAAAGACAGATGTTCTCTTCATCAGCAGAGACCACTCATTCTCTCTTCCTTCCTCACTTAAAGTACGTGGTGCAGAGCTCCCAACCAAGACTTCAATTCGATACCTAGGAGTGACTCTCGACCAACATCTAGACCTAAATGCCCACATAAGTAACATAGCCAGATTGATTTACCTCAAAATCAGGATGTTACGTCACATAAAGCAACTGCTTGAACCAGAAGACTTCCGAACAGTTTTTCAAGCACTTGTGCTGCCTCACTTCGACTATGCCAACTCCATCTTGCACGGTCTACCAAAGAGTACGCTTCACCCCCTGCAGATCGCCATGAACACTGCAGCAAGAATTCTTTACGGAGCAGCTAGAAGAGACAATATTGCGCCCATCCTAAAAGCCCTACACTGGCTTCCGGTCCACTGTAGGATTACCTTCAAAATACTAACAATAACTTTTAAAGCCATCAACAACATCACCTCCAGCTCTCTCTCTAACCTTATCCAGATCACCCCCCCTCCCCAACAGAACAAGAAGATTCACCACCTCTAACACCTTGCGACTCCCAGAAGCTTTCACTAGATGTTCGAAGACCACAGGAAATCGTGCATTCAAATTTTATGCCCCTCATTGCTGGAACACCTTACCACAAACATTCATGCAATAAACAATCTCTCTCAGTTCAGAAAACAGCTGAAACATCATCTTTTCCTCCAGTTCTTCCCCAGCTCAAGTGACATCACATAACCTACCCACATTGCCCTGATCCCTAACCCCCCCCATCCCCCCTTCGTTGATTCAGATTTCCTTAACTAATCTCCTAGCCTGCAACATGCAATTAACTGATCTGCCTCGATACCGTACTTGCTACGGTTAACACTTATTTAGTTGATGCACCCACTGCTATCACCTTGTACTATAGTTCTCACTCTGTATATAGTTTTTGCTGTATTCTTTTATGATTAATGCCTTGTCCGGTGATTTACCTACTATTTAATCCTGTATTATAGTTCACTCTCTGTGATAATCTGCCTGTTCTCCTTGTTATCCAGCCTGTTTAATGTAAGTGCAATGCGGTACTCCCCATCGCACAATCGTTGTTGCCTGTGAACTGCGCTGATGGTAAATAGTGCGGTATAGAAAAACCATAAATAAAATTTAGTAACAGATAAAGAAAGGAATACCAAAAATAATGAGAGAAAAGAAGACAATAGAAGAGAACATTAAGTGTGACAAAGAAAAGCAGCTGAGATAGCAGAGATGGGCTATGCTATCTGAAGGTGGAGACCATCTCACATTGGGGCCAAGTCAACCCGAAAGCAGAGTTAAACAAATAAGTCTTCAATGACTTTTTAAAATTCTTCAAACTAGATTCAGTCCATAGAAAAGTAGGCAAAGTGTTCCACAGAGTAGAAGCAGTGGCGAAAAAGGCAGATCTTTGGGTAGACTCATATTTCACAGCAGAAGAAGACGGGACATGTCAGCGATACCCCTGTAGGGAGCGCAAAGCTCTAGCTGGCACGAGCGGTGAAACCAAATTCACAAGATAATCCAGAGCTAGGTCATGGATAGCACTTAAAGTAAAAATTAAAGCCTTAAACTGGACTTAGGCAAAAAGGAGAAGCCAGAGATTGTATAAGCAATGGCGTAATGTGATCATAACGGCGTGCGCAAGCCAATGTGCAGACTGCTACATTCTGTATTGATTGCAAGCACTTTAGTTGCTAGACTGGAAGACCAAGATAGCAATTTTACAATAGTCCATTAATGATGTCAATGTATGAAGCATTACTGTTATCTGAGCAGCTTCATCAAGGCAAGGCTGCACTGCTGAGAAACAACGAAGGGTGCAAAAAGATGATTTGATGACACAAGACACCTGCGTGGAAAAGGTAAGAGTACCCCAAGATATTTAATGGTAGTCTGCAAGACAATTAGAATATTTTCTATAACTGGGATAAGACCAGGACTGTCCCCAGAATCAGTAAACCGCATGGCCACCAATTTACTCAGATTCAAGATAAGAGAGTTATTCCTTAGCCATGTGGCAATACTTGCAAGGCATGAGTTAATCGGAGATATATCGGGTGACAGCACCTCTGTGGAATACAGCAGGAGAAAGTTATCTGCTTGAATAAATGCCGTGATCCTCAAACTCTGTATGAGGATGGCCAACAAACTTAAGGATATGTTAAACAACACATGGGAAAGGGAAGACCACTGAGGTACCCCACAAAAGATCATGCGGTGATGACAGAGTTGGGAGCCTGGACCTGGAAGAACTGCCCCTGAAGAAAGGAGTGGAACCAGGAAAGTGTAACTTCACGAAGGCCGATATCATAGAGGCAGGTCAGTAGCAAATCATGGTCAACCAAGTTGAATGCAGCTGAGAAATCTAATGAAATTTTAATAATTATCTTGCCCTGGTCACAGGCCCTATGGATGAGACTTAATACTGCAGCCATCACCGTTTCGGTGCTTTGCTGAGGACGGAACCCTGCTTGTCAAGGGTGCAATATATGTAATTGCTCAAGATGATCAGATAATTGCTGAAATAATAATCGCTTAGTCACTTTGGATACAAACGACAAATTTGATATAGGTCGGTAGTTTTTTGGACTGCTCAGATCACCCTGAGAGTTCTTAGATTACCATTGACAAGATGCAACAGGACTGGAAGCAATCCCAAGGATTGTTCTTGTAACCAGGATGAGGGAACAGAGTCCAAAACACAAGTGGTCTTTTGGATGGATGAGACCATATGGGATAACTCTGACAAAGTAACAGTGGTAAAGCGTGAGCATATATGAAGCATAGGTGGATGCTCAGGGGAAGGGGAATCAAGGAGGGAGAAAGAAGAATGAATTGGGAGAGTCATGCAAAGTTGAGAAACCTTTGCAGAGAAAAACCTGGCCAAGTATTCCGCTGAAGGACCTGACCATGCAGAGCCTGAGTCTTGTCAATTTTAGGGATGTAAGTTGATTAAGCACAGCGAAAATTGCACACCCCAGGTTAGAGGAAGTTCTTATTAAGGATGAATAGTAGCACTTTTTCACCTGCATAATCTGAGAATGATAATATAAATGGCACTCATTAAAATACAGTAGGTTGGCTGAAGAACGCTTGTGAAGATGAAGGCCAGCATGGAACAATATATTTATTTATTGAATTTATTTATTTAGCATTTCTTATATACCGCCTTTCATGATATCAAGGCGGTTTTATATTGAACAAACTGAAATTACATTTATGTGAATGCTGTGGGGCTCTTGAAATAATTCTAAGCGGATCCACTATGTACCCAAAACATGGTCCTAAGAGGCAGCCTGGGCTTCAACTAAGAGTGAAAAGAAATGTTTGGTGAAAAGGGTATTGGCTAATGGAAATGTGGACAGTATCGGTGGCTAGATATTGACAAATGTGCTAAGATTTCATTGTAAAAGATACAGAATTCAAATTGAAAGGATGTTTTGGGATAAACACTTTGAAAAGAAGGACATGATCTGTCCATGGAAGGGAAAGAGTACAAATGATATCAGAAACAAAAGGGAAGCTAACTAAATTAGGTTTCAGCAGAAGATCTAGAAAAAGAAAAGGAGAGAGTCAGAGTGTAACTTATAAGAACATAAGATATACCATACTGGGTCAGACCAAGGGTCCATCAAACCTAGTATCCTGTTTCCAACAGCAGCCAATCAAGGCCACAAGTACCTGTCAGCTTCCAAAAAAAGGTCCACAGATTCCACTTTGCTCATCCCAGAGGTAAGCAGTGGATTTCCCTGGTTCTCTTTATTAATGGTTTATTAACTTTTTCCTCCAGGAACTTGTCCAAACCTCTTTAAACTCAGTTGCACTAACAGCTTTTACTACATCCACTGGTAATGAATTCCAGTTTAGTCCAGGGAAATGCTAGAATTGCTGGTCAAATATAGGAGCACCCCAGCCTGAGAGATATTGGCCAGAGATTCCCTGAGCTCCTGGAGTGTTACTGTAAGTATCAGGTTTCAGACTTGTGAGGAGTTAATTACTATGTGGCAAGCAGTGTTTAAGGCTGTAGCACTTAACACACTCTCATTCCCCCTTCTCAATAATTAAGAGTCCAGGCGAGAAGTTTGTGTTCTGAACCAAGGGTTTACTTAAAATTTTGGGTAACTGATAAACAATTTAATTCCTTCAAGCAATGAATGGAGTATAGTTTATCCCATTTCTTCCATAGTCTGCACTCTTACTCAAAATGTTTACTTCTGTTCCATCTTTTCTCAAATGTCCAACCTGCTTTATTTAAATTAGTGACTTAATCTTCTGTCCTCCCTCTCCACCATCATCAGAGCACTTGCGCTTAGGGTTGTTTGCCTTCAGTTTCCTGATACTGTAAGGACTCGTTTCCCTTGCTGCTTCTTTTTAATCGATATTGGGTTTCTTCATCCGAAGGGTTTGATTCAAGACCCCACAGCTTCAGGCCGAGCACTCCCATGCAATTGTGCATGGCTCCAAATCTCTTTAAGCTTCTTCTTGCTGGTTAGGGTGGTTCTCCTAGGTGAATGCTTTTATCTGGCTGGACACCAGAGGCATGGTGCAGTGGCTTGAGGGTCAAAGACAGGAAACTGCCTTTGGGTAAGGTTTGTATAGCCAGTGCGCTTTTCCATCTCAGAGGTGTCTCCTCCCAGCCTGAAATGCCTGGCAGACAGAACCTCCCCTGTTCTAGAAAGGTTTGGTCCTTTCTTTCTACTCCTAGCAATAATTAGCATGGCCACTGGATGATACAACAGCTCTTAGTGCAGCAATACAAGTAGTCTCTACAAGAAAAAAAAGACTGCAGACAGGAAGGGATTAAGAGCATAACCAGAAGTGAGAAAGTCATATAATTTATTTTTATAGCACTATTGGATGTGTGTCGTGCTGTATAGTGGTGATAAGTACTTATCTGAGAGTTGCCTGTGCACAGCAAGTTGAAGAACGTGAGGAAATAATGTCAAGGACAAGAGAGGCTGAGAAAGGTCTCGTCAGAATAGGCCTGACAGATGCTACCTTGAAAACAGAAGGGAAAATACCCAAAGAAAGGGACAGAATAATGAGAGAGGTATAAAAGGAATGAGTAAATCAAAGCTAGCATGAAGGAGAGGCGTAGGGACAGGGCCATTAGGGGAAACAGATGGCTTAGAGGCAAGGAGCAGATTAATGAGTTCAGTTTTCGAGAGCAGCAAGTAGTTATGTGAGGCAGTGGATAAGTTACCTGCTGGAGGCAGAACAGTGAAAAGGTCAGGTGTGCCTAGTAGAACAGGGGAAGAGTCGATGTTGTAATATATATGAAGAAATGATGGAAAGGAGCAGGAGTGAGCTCAAAAGAGACTGGTGTAGAAAGGGGACATAAGAATAAATTAAAGAAGTTGGAAACACAACATCAGGATTTGAGACTTTGAGAAATTGTGATAGAATCATACCAAAATTTTGCTACAGGAAGGGCACAGTTGTGTTCATTGAAAAAAAAAAAACAAGATCAAATTGATCAAGAGTCTCTCAAATGTACTTTAATCAACAAGAGCCCAAATCACTGAGCATAAAGGGGAAGTGTGAACTAAGCTGAAAGAAAAGGTAGATGGGGCTAAGATATCTTAGTTGATGAAGAAGAACAGACATTAAAAAGTGCATTTGTCTCCATTGTAAAAATGTACCCTGTTGGTCTCTGTTCAAAAGATTTAACTAACTTTGCAGATAGTTGGTTGAATCTGCCTGCTTAAAAATTCCCCACTCTGAGTAGCAAAATCAGTCAACCCAAAGTCATTGTGCGCAGATTTTGCCGGTCAGAAAGAGACCAGGATTAGCATCATGCAAAGGTTAAATTCTAGGATTTACTCACTTCGTACAATATTCAGTACTAACTGGCTAAATATACCCAGACAGATTTAGGTGCCACAAAAGCAGATCTAAATCTGGCCAGTCACTCTTTTTCTCCCAATGTGGCAAAAAAATAACAAACATGTTTGTGTCCTAGTCCTCCTCCCTGCTTAAAAAAATGTGCTGGGATCCAGAACCCCCCTTCCTATCCTCTTTATAATTTAAAAAAATGAATGCTAGATACAGAGTCCTCATTCTGATCCCCTGTCTATGTTTTATGAAGACTGCAAGTACCCTCCCATTATCCCCCCTCCTGAGATCTAGTCTCATACCTAAGAGCTCCCCAAAAGCCCCTGAACGTCTCTTGAAGTTAAGCAGTAGGGGCATGTATGCTCACCACTTCCTGCTTCAGCTCAACACTGAAAAGTCAGTATTCAGTATACCAGTAAACATCTATGTTTATGTATGTATTTATTTCCAGATGCTCCATATGCCATTATGGCAGTATACAAGGGCTTTAGTAAAAACAGAGAGAAGCAGAGGTGAAGAAGAGAAAGCATAGACGAGGAAAGGAGGGCTTACAATCCAGGGAGGAACAAGAGAAAGAGAACAAGACCAGTCTTGGTGTGGCAATAGAGGTGATCATCAGGGTGCAAAGGTACAAGAGGTGAAGTCAGCCCAGGGAGGCATCAGAAAAGACAGAATGGAACAGCCATGGTTTAAGTTATGCAGATAAAGTTATTCAAATTACTTCAAATGAATATTTAGCAGCAGTTTTCTGGATAAAAATCCAGTCCAACTTTGCCATTCATAGGTGTGGAGGCACATTCCAATGTGGCCGTCCAGGCCCCTGTGTGTCTGATTGGAATCGGGGTGCTCAGAGATAGACCTGATTCTGATCCCACGGGGGCTAGACGTGCCCACGGGATCAGAATCGGGTCTAGGGCCTATATGTGCAGGCCAGGCCCCGATTCTGATCGTCCTGTATGCACAGCCATTTGCACAGCTACCTCAGTCAGGCTCCTTAATGGAGCCACAGTGCCATGGCGTCTCATCACCATGGCACTGCGGCTCCATTCAGGAGCCACACATGCCGGCCACTGCCGATTTACATCAGCCCCCACAGCTGGACCCTCAAACCGGCCTCTCATGTCCAGGGTATGACTGCGGGGAACTTCTTGCACCCCTACCTTTTGTTACCAGCCTGGCAGCTTGATCCCCCAACATCCACAGGGACTTATTCCACCTCTGCAGTGGAATAAGACCCCATCTAAGTTCACAGCCCCAGACATATAGGGCCAACCTCAGAATCGGCCCTGTACGTCTTGGGTCGTGGACTGTCCATGCCCCGCCCTCACTCTGCCTCCGGAATGCCCCCTCCTCCCCCATCTAAGCCTCCCTGTTGTTCGTACATTGAGCGAGAATGTTTTTTGCACAGGGCCCCGCGTTTCAGGGGGCCCCGCGCAAAAAACATTCTGATCCTAAAGTAAAATGTAAAAAAAAAAAAAAAAGCTGTTTTCTCCCGCTGCCGGGGCCGCCGCGGCAGAATCGAGTGTGCCGCGGGGCCCCCCCTGCCCAGCAGAGCCTGCCCTCCCCTGTATCCGCTCTCTCGTTGTAACTTCAGTCACATACGCCGGCTTTCAGAGCGCGAGGGGAGAGTTTCTCCCTCGCTGCTCTGTTAAGCCCGCGGGGGCTGATGGGACGTTCCCATCAGCCCCTGCGGGCTTAACAGAGCCGCGAAAGGGAAACTAGTCCCTTCGCGCTCTGAAAGCCGGCGCGTGTGACTGAAGCTACAACGAGAGAGCGGATACAGGGAAGGGCAGGCTCTGCTGGGCAGGGGGGAGCCCCGCGGCACACTCGATTCTGCCGCGGCGGCCCCGGCAGCGGGAGAAGACAGTTTTAAAAAAAAAAAATTTCCCTAGGCTGGGCTGGGCTGGGCTGGGCTGGGGGGGAATTAGGAGTGGTGATGGGCTGGGGGGTTAGGAGTGGTGATGGGCTATGGGGGGGCTAGGGGGGTTATGTGTGGTGAGGGGCTATGGGGGGGCTGGGGGGGTTAGGAGTGGTGATGGGCTGGGGGGTTAGGAGTGGTGATGGGCTATGGGGGGGCTGGGGGGGTTAGGAGTGGTGATGGGCTATGGGGGAGCTAAGTCTGTATATGGGCTGATGGGGTTAGGACTGGTAATGGGCTATGGGGGGGCTAAAACTAAAAATTGGGTGATGGGGGATTAGGACTGGAAAGGGGCTGGGGGGATTCGGACTGGGCGTGGGCTGATGGGGCGGTTAGGACGGGTAATGGGGTATGGGGGGCTTAAACTGAAAACGGTGATGGGGATTAGGACTGGAAATGGGCTGATGGGGTTAACACTGGAGGTGGGCTGATGGGGTTAGGACTGGTAATGGGCTGTGGGCTGTTGGGGGGTTAGGACTGGTAATGGGCTATGGGGGGGGGTTAGGACTGGTAATGGGCTGTTGGCTGATGGGGGCTGTCTGGTAATGGGCTATGGGGGGGTTAGGACTGATAGTGGGCTATGGGGGGGACTAGGACAGGAAACGGGCTGATGGGGAGGGGTTAGGACTTGAGGTGGGCTGATGGGGTTAGGACTGGTAATGGGCTGTGGGATGATGGGGGTTTAGGACTGGCAATGGGCTATGGGGGGCTGACTGGAAATGGGTTGATGGGGTTAGGACTGGAAGTGGGCTGATGGGGGGTTAGGACTGGAAGTGGGTTGATGGGGGGGCTAGGACTGGTATTGAGTTGGGGGGTTGCTAGGACTGGAAATGGGCTGATGGGGGGCTAGGACTGGAAATGGGCTGATGCAGGGACTAGAAGGGAATGGATGCTGGGTGAGGCTGGAACTAGAAGGGAGCTGATGTTGGGGGAGGATTAGAATGGGATGGGGCTGGGAGAGTAAAATGGAGAGGGGAAAAATATTTTGTGTGGGAGGGAAGATAAATCTACAATTGGCCGGGTATTGGGAGAGTAAGTGGGGATTGAGGATGGAGGGGTAAAATTTGAGTGGATGAAATAGGAATGAGGAAAGAGCAAAAGGAGAAAGATTAGTATGTTAAAGCAGATGTAGAGAGAGAGAATGGAAAAAAAACTAGAAGAGAGAAGAAAGGACAAATGGACAGCAGATGATGGAGAGTTAGCAGAAAACATGAAGAAACCAGAAGAAAGTGGCTGGAGCAATTGCAACTGAAAAAAATGCACAAAAGGTAGAAAGATATCTCTTTATTTTGAATTTATTAACTGGAATATGAAAGCTCTGGGAAATGTGCATCATTAACGTCTGCGCTTTGTTTGGTACAAGAGGAAATTAATTTATAGTTTTATTTCTACAGTGTTGTTGTACATTCCAAGTTTGGCTTTTGGGGTTCCCAGTTTAATTATTGCCTTCCTGTTTCTAAATTGTGATTCCTTGTTTGGTGATGGTCTATGTTCTGCATGTGTAACTGAGCTGAGGTATTCTGTTTATGTAATTCCTATTTGACATTGCCACTTGTTCTCTTTCCCCAGTAGGTCATGTATTGTTGTTCTCTGAAATGTATTGGTTTAATATTTGCAGTGTTGCCTTTTGATAGGTAGGGTATGGTGCTTTGTGAGTCCTGGTAGTGCTGTTAGGATACAGCGGGTTTGCTATGAGTTCTAAATGGGCAGTGTTTGTAGTAGTTCCTAATGTGCCTGGCGGTTGGCACTGGATTATAGTAATGTAGAAATCTTTTAGTCTGTCTTTATCCATACACTCATTAAGAGACATGTTTACTAAAAGTTAGTGTATGTTAGCATTATGCAAATATTTATGCAAATATTTATGCAAATAAGGCCACTTATGCAAATGAGGCCCCACACCGAGTCTCCGCACATGGCCCCGCACCCCCCTTGGGCCGCCCCTGGCTGTTGATAATCACTGAGATATGAGTGGAACCAGCTCAGGGCCTGTTGGAGGAATGCTGGTTTGAGATTTCTGTAGCCACTTTACCAATGACCTGTTCCTCTTCATTACTAGAGCATCAATGTCAAAAGTAGAATTGTCTAGCAGGGGAAGTACTTCTCTGTGAAAGCTTTTTTTATCAAAAAATTTATAATCTCTTTTGGCTTGATTCTGGTGGGTGTAGTTGGTTGTGGTAGAGCATGAGAATTGGAAATTGATAAGCATGTGGTCAGATCATGGGATGGATAGTAGGGCTGGGGGAGAGGGGTATGGTGTGTATGGGCTTTGAGTTAACGAAAATGAGATCCAATGTGTTTCCTTTTTTGTGCGTTAGCATTTGTATAATTTGGTTAAAGTCCACTGAAGACATTGCATCCAGGAACGATGCAGCTTGGTTGGTGGAGGATGAGGGGAGGTTGAAGTCTCCAAGAAGTATGAGGTTTTGTTTGGGTGCACGTTTTTGAGTACAATTCCTAGTATCGTTGACACATCATCAGCTGACATAGAGGGGGATCTGTATATGAGACAGAGAGTTAGATGTCTGATATTGAAATGTGGTCTATTCCATCTGTGCTGTTGGCACAGAGTTGGCTGAAATTAAAGTGGGATTTTGCTATTACCATCACTCCACCACCTCTCCGGTGGGCACATGGGCAGTGAAATATTGAGTAGTTTTATGGTTTCAGCTGGTTTTGAAGCACTGGGTTGGTTTCTGCAAGTCATGTTTCTGTGATGCAAAGGATATCAAGTTTATTGGATGTGATATAGTCATTGATTACTGGTATTTTATTCTGGACTGCGAGCATTGATAAGGGCACATTTGAAGGCCTGGATATTGTTGAGTTTATTGCATGTAACAGGGATGGTGAAATTGTTAACTGGTACATGGATTAGATTGCTCAGGTTCCTTTGTCATATGGTGTGACTAGTATAGTGGAGGCCATAGGGTATAAATGAGGGAATGGAAGCAGGTATGAGAGTTAGGGTCTCAGAGGTGAGACATATTGCAAGGAAAGCTAGTAGGGTGTATGTTGTTGTTAAGTGTTGTTGAGTCAGTGTTGAATGGAGAGCATATTTGTTGTTGCAAGGTGGTAGCATGCAGTAACTTATATGATGGCAGATAAAGACCAGCATGGTCCATCTAGTCTGCCCAGCAAGGTGGCAAGAGTCCTGTTACCTTCTGTTGCTGCTTTGGATGGGGTAGTTTGGCTGGGTAGTCTCCATTAAGAGAGAGTCCTTTTGTTACCATCTGTCACTGCTATGGTCGGGACTGTCTGGCTGATTAGGATCCATTGCGAGTGATACCATGCAGTGTTGGTATCGTGATTTCGCTAGTGCAGTGAGGGCTGTGGCTTTTCTAGGGCTGCTGCAGTAAAGGTAAAGATAAGTGTCTTGTGGCAGTTTTAGGGAGTTCAGCAGGGTCCTCCCCTATGGGCCTCCCAAAGGACCCTCTGGCAAGGCCCTCAAGCGCGGGTCCTCCAGACACAAGCATGCCTAAAGGCACTCAACTTTAAAGTTCTCCTCCATTCTTCGGCCTGATTGACATTGGTGGTGGGGAGTGGGAAGGGGCTTTTCTTCCCGCTCCCTTCCTGGATGCCAATCGGGACTGAAGGCTGCTGCATTGATGGTTCCTGTGCTTAAAGGCACTCAACTTTAAAGTTTAAAGTCCTCCTCCATCCTTCGGCCTGATTGGCCTTGATGGTGGGGAGCGGGGAGGGGCTTACCTTCCCACGCCCTTCCCCGATGCCGAAGTAAGTTTTCTGCCACTGCCACTGCCACATGGGGGACTGATGCATGTTTTCTGCCCTCGCCACCACCGAGACAATGGGAAGCCCTCAGCAAAATTTTGCTTGTGGTCCCCTTATTGTAACTTATGCCACTGGATAAATCATTTTGAATATTGATCTCTAAGAGCCGATAGTTGAGAGATTACCAGCATTAAATAATCATTTAATCCCCACATTCATAGAAACATAGAAAATGATGGAAGATAAAGACCATATGGCCTATCCAGTCTGCCCAGCCATACCATCTACTAAGCTCTACAATCCTTTCCTCTCCCTTAGAGGCCCTCTCTGCTTGTCCCACATTTTCTTGAATTCAGATATAGTCCTAGTCTCCACCATCTCCGCTGGGTGGCTGTTCCAGGCACTCATCACCTTTTCCATAAAGAAGTATTTCCTTTGATAATTCCCAAGTCTGTACCCTTGTAAACTGGGGCTCTACTGGGGCGTTACCCTACTTTATCCTGATGTTATGAGTGTCACAGGTGGCACTCAGGTAATCCACCAATGGAAACTCCCAGCCTACAAAGACAAGATTTTTTTATTTTTTTCTACAATACACTTTATGGTTTCTTGAACCTGAAATTCAAATCAGAACTTACCAAGGGATGAGAGCTCTCTCACAATGAATCTCTTAAACATAGTAACATAGCAAATGACGGCAGATAAAGACCAGTATGGTCCATCTAGTCTGCCCAGTAAGATGGCAAGAGTAGGTGCACCTGCCGCTCCGTGCAGGTCACCCCTCCCCATGTCTTTGTTTAGAGGTGAACCCACCGCTCCGTGTAGGATACCCCTGTTTGTTGAGAAATGAGATAGTTAAGTTTATTTTCTAACTTTTTTGTGCCTTATTTCACTTTAATTTTATTTTTTAACTTCTGAGGGAGGGTGGCTTAACTGCTCCTGCCTGCCACCCTCCCTCACCTGAAATGTGTGTTTACTTCCGGGTTCGTGGCTAGCCGGCAAAACTGTACATTTTCAGTGCGGTGGGCTTCGGGGCAGTGCAGGGAGTCTTGGGATCACGTCTCTGCAGCTGTCCAATGTCTCTGGGGCAGGTCTTGGGCCTGAACATGGCATCATCCTGATTGTGGGGCTTCCACGCCAGCCAATGCCAAGACCCCCATACAGTCCCCTATGCTACGGGAGACCTGGCGAGTTGGGAAACATGCTTCCCTGCCTTCCTGCAGTTCTGAATTGGCTGAAACTGCCCTAAAAATATGGTACAACAGGAATTTTTTAAAATATTCTCTCTGCCATTACACCCTTCTACCTTCATCTTATGTCCTATCATTCCAGAGCTTCTTCTCAATTGAAAGAGATCTGATGCCGGTGCATGTATGACATGAAGGTATTTAAACATCTGTACCATATCTCCCCTCTTCCTTCTTTCTTCCAAAGTATACATAGACATCTTTAAATATGTCCCTATATGCATTATGATGAAGGCCACTAACCATTTTAGTGGCCACCCTCAGGATCAACTCCATCTTGTGAAAGGTTCAGGTTTCGCAAAATGTTTGTTTTGATGTGTGCTCATAAATGATTGACCTAGAATCTCTCTTAGAGCCAGAATGATTTAAGAGATATTACGGTGCTTATCTCCAGTTGTGAGGGCCTTGTAGCACTTTACAAGTAGTAGTTGTAGGAGTAGTAGCCAGGAGCATGATGTCGGAATGTAACAGAGTTCCCCGATTCTGCATGATCAGAGTTCCCAGCTGGATCCGTTCTCTGCTGGCCTACTTCCACAAGAACAAGAAACAACTGCCTCAGCCGATCAGGAGCTATGAGTGTCAGAACTCCCCTATCTCTTCTGAGTTTAAGAAGGATCTTTGCCACAGATGAATCAGAAGACACGCATACACAACCTTCCCCCCATCTTGGAAGAAGGCATCTGAGGTTAGTTTGTCAATCTTCCTGTTCAGAAGAGATGCAAGTAGATCTACTGTGGGTGTTCTGCAGTCATGGAATATCTTGTTAGCCTTCCAGCCAAGTACCATGTGTGTGGTTGTAGGACTCAACTCCATCTGTCCACTAGGATGTTTCTTTCCCTGTCAAGTAGTACTTTCCACAGTACAAAAGGTACAGTCCTGTTCCTCCATGTTTGATATTCTATTTGAATGGATATTATTGTTGGACAAGTAGTCTTTAAAAGCCTTTAGAGTGTTCCAGTTTACCTAGAGCTCTAGGTGGCCCTGCACAATGACCATATGCACAGGCCATTGCTCTAGAAATTCTTAGAGCTTTGGTACCTTTTTCTTCATCCTGAGCCCCATCAGATGACATCATCCATCTGTAAGAACTGATTATCCTGCTTATCCTTTGAGAAAGATTTATCTCCTTATGCAGACAGCTCTGGTGAAACATAGGGGTATGTTTACTAAACTGCGCACTTGTGCGGGGCGCACTTGAGCGTGCTAAAATGATGCACTTAAGTGCTCTTAAGTGCCCTGCACGCGTGCGCATCACATTAACGGGCCCCGCACATGTGCGACGAAAACGCGCACGTGTGCGGGGCGCTGATGTGTGATAGAGGCAGGGAAAGGCTTACGGAGGGCGGAGAAAGGCCCCCGAGGGGCGGAGGTACGGGGTCAATGGGTGGAGAGTGGGAGGGGAGAGGCTCCCCGCACAGGAGCGGGGCCGAATTTCCAAGTAAAAACTACCGCGAGTGAAACACTCACGGTAGAATGCATTTAAAGGGAAGAGAAACCATTTACGTCAGCAATGTAAAGCCAAACCGGGGAAACCTAAATAACGTGAGCAGTGTGATACATGTGCACAGAACAAAATTGCAAATAACAACTGAAAATGACCACAACAAAAAATGTAAAAAGTATAAGTCAGCTGGCCAACATTGATATCAATGGCCAACAATAAAAAACACTCCCAGGAAAGCTCCAAAAAAAAGGAATGATTTATGGAAGGGTCTACAGAGCGTAGACCCTTCCAAAAATCATTTCGTTTTGTGGAGCCTACCTGGGAGTGTTTTTAATGTTGCCCATTGATATCACTGTTGCCCAGCTCAGTTATGTGTTTTTTCCCCTTTTTTCGAGGTCATATTTGAGGGTTATTTGCCCTTTTGTCACCATACAAGGTGAATGAGCCCACAGTAAAACTGTGCAGAGGTTTTCTGAGCCGTTCAGTCAGGTTATCTATCTCCAGGGACTGCACTGTCTCTGTGGCCACAGTGTGGTGTAGCAGACACAGCCAGTGCCTGTAGGACCAGAGGGTCACAGGTTCAAATCCCAGCTGGGGCTCCTGACAACCCAGTCCCCATAGTTTTACCCACCACTAAACAGTGACAGTCAGGACACCCCTGTATTGCAGAGCAGATAAGCATGGTGCAAACACCCATATTTTACACAAACCATACCAAATTCCATTACCTACAACCGAGTCCCCCAAATTCAATCCAGGAGTGCCACAACTCAATCCGGTCATATGCTTTTTTCAAGATAAGAACATGTCTGCATGTTGGTGGAAGGGTGCAGGTGGTTGAGGGGCCAGTAGCTGCAAGCCACAGCACACAGTGGCCTAGGCCTGTGCAGGCTGGCACCATCCACCGCAACACACAGGCTCTGTCAGATATACAGTCATGGCCTCCCCAGGGAATGCAGTACATCTGTGGCAACACAGTGGTGCAGTGCACACAGACAGTGTGTGCAAGAACAGAAGAACACAAGTTCAAAGCCCAGCTGGGGCCACTGCCAATCCTATCCACATATTTTTCCCACAACTAAACCGTGATAGTAAGGACAAAACTGTATAGCTGAGAACATATGCATGGTTAATACGCCTATATTTTACCACACCAATCACAGACATCATAAACAGCCGCATTACCTAGAGCAGAGTCTTCCAAATGCAGTCCTGGAGGGCCCCACACCATTCAGGTTCCATGCTGCCTCTAATAATGATGCCTGTGCTGCATATCTATGCACCACCCCCATGGTATGCAGATGTAGCTCATGCATATTTATGAGGGACAGCATGAAAACCCGAACAGTGTTTGGAACACCAGGACTGGAGTTGGGAAATCCTGCCGTAAAGCAGCAGCCAACAGGGCCAGACACACACACACACACAAACCCACAGGCCCCAATGGCCAAGGCCTCCTGGAGAGGCAGGACATTGGGCCCTGCTTGTATCTCCCAATACCAGCACTTGCATACCTTAGCAATGCCACCCTACACCTGGGTATACGCTTCACAGCTACCAAACGTTTCCTATGATAGCTGGCAGATATCAATTCCTACGTAAAGCACATTTTGCTCATTGAGCTCCAACTTAACAATCCTTCAGATGTCTGAGGTGTGTGCTGCAGGTCTGGTCTCTGACAGTGTTTACCACCCTGGGGTGTGACCCCCAACAGTATTGCGTACCATATCCATGCATGTACTGTGCCCAGGACTGGTGTGGTGGGTATGGCTGCTGAACTCCTCTATAGTAGCACACTGCTGGCATAGGTGTGGCGGTGGCTGTCTGTCTATCCAGTGTGTGGTGGCTGCAAACACCTTCCACAGCCCACACTGCCAGCAATGTTGCCAGTATTGGGCTGCCAATGTGCATAATGAGGAGCAAGGTACCATGGGTATAGGACAGACAGGGTGGCCTGGCAAGGGTGCATCTGCACAGGGCTTAGGGCACTGACTGGGATATTGTAGTGCCCGGCCACCACTTACACAGACAGGGTGACCTCAGTATGTCCTGCTGAGAGATCACTCTCACCCTGACTGTGCAGTGACCATAGCATGGCTAGGCACCCCCATAGTGCTATATAACATTTCTCTCATGTGACAGATATGGGTTTCCTTTTGGGGCCCAGTCACTGATCTATCTGCTTGCTGTGTATGTTGACATCCCAGTTCTGTTTGCATGCATCTCCACTGGGAACATGCACTATGGACCAGCTAGCAGACTGTTTGTAGCTAGTATGTGTCACCATATCCTGGTCTAATGTCTGTCTGTCTGCTATTCTGTTATGGATGTGTATAGAGCTGCATTGACTGCCCTTTGGGGTGTCTGTTCCTCAGCAGGACTGGGGTTGATGTTCCCCTCTACTGCCACCTTTGCAGGGAGGTAGAATGTGGATCTATTGATGGGGGACCATGGTTGCTGCTCTCGGGCGGGGGGGCGGGTGCACCTGACTGAGACAGACAAAGATAGCCATGGTGTTTGTGCAGAAACTACATATCCTACACTTTAACACTGCTTTGGACCTCTAGCATGACCTCCATCAGTCATGGAAGGTGTTGTGGACCTGGTCCTGGGTGCCTCATCGCACACTCAGGGTGAGCACAGTACCCGCACAATGTGACGGTGTGTAGCTACTCTGTGCCAGTAAATCACCCGGTCAGTACCCCCTACCAGGCCGAGGTGCTGTGTGGGTACACCCGGTCACTTGCTCCTACCAGGCCGAGGTGCTGTGGGGGTGCATTCCCCATGTTGTGTTCATCTGTGGACAGCTGATTTGCATGTGCAGTGCATCATGGGTACGGGTGGGCTAACCCTATCCTGGTGACCACAGCAGACTGTCTGTGTGGTGACATGCAGGCTCTCTGCAGCCAGCCAGGGGCTTGCTAGTAGCTATAGAGCTGTAGCCCAATGGTTACTTCACTGCCTATGAAGCCAGAGGTCATGGGTTCAAACCCACAGTGGGGTTATGTGATAGGGTTGTCCAAAGCATTGTTTTTATTTAATGTACATATTTTGATGCCCGCAAAAATGCCCTCAGCGTACTGTACCCATAGGGTGCCTCTGAGGGCGCTTTATAGGGCACCCTATAGGGCACCTTATGGTTCCCATCCATATAAGGTGCACTATACATTATCCTGTGATGCAATTTATAGGGTGCCCTATAGGGGACATATTAGGGTGCCGTGGCGGACAGTGCACTTTATAATGTGCCCTATGGAGTGCTGAATAGGGTGCCTTATACGGCACCTTCCATTACGGCACGTGAGGGCATGTTTGCTGGCAGCAATTATTACATAAAACATACGGTGCTGCAGGAAAAAATATGTACATTACAAAGCTGATGCCACAGCCAGCCTTACGTATTAGGCACCCTGGGGAGCAAACTCATGACCCCTGTATCAGCAGTCCCTGCCTTAACCATTGTGCTCCACTGCTGCTCCTCCTTGCATGTCAGCGCACCTACTTATGCTTTGCATTCCTTACAATGCACAGTGCTGCCATCAGAAACAGTACTCTGACCTTGCGGTACCTCATACGGCAACCTTTACAGCGCCTTATAAGCAACATTCTAGGGTGCCTTGGCGGACAGTGCACTTGAAAATGTGCCTTATAGGGCGCCTTATGTTAACACGCTTTGAGGGTACGTTTGCTAGTAATGATAATTAAAGTAAAAATAAAATGTCCCCTAAAGCACTCTTCCCCATAATACGCAATGCCTCAGCCAGTCTTGTTCATTGGGCACTGTGGGGGTGAAACCCCTGATCCCTGCATCATTGGTCAGTGTCTTAACCATAGTGCTGTGGCTCTGTTGCTGTGCTTGCACATTTGCGCGCTACCTTATGCCTCCCCATAATTAAACAGCCTACTAAATCAATAGCTCCTAATGGCCATCTGCGCTCCGCCTTATGCCGCCCATTATTTGTATGCCTCCTAAAATATCACCTCAGCCAGCCATTTTCATTGTGCACAGTGGGGGGTTGAACCCCTGATCCCTGCCTCATTGGTAAGTACCTTCACCATTGTGCTGTGGCTCTACTTTTCTGTTTGCACATCAGCGCTCCACTTATACCTCCCAGTATTAGATTGCAGCAGCAACATCAGCGCGCCGCTTTATGCCGCCCAGTATTAATATGCCGCCAAAAACATCAGCAGGCCGCCTTATGCGGCCAAAGCACCAGTATTTCTCTGCCTCCTAAATTAACACATCAGCCAGCCATCTTTATTGGGCTCTGTGGGGGATCAAACCCCTGATCCCTGTACTATTGGCAGGTGCCTTAACCATTGTGCTGTGGCTCTGCTTTTCTGCTTGCCCATCAGCGTGCCACATATGCCTCCCGCGCAGCCATCCGATGCGTTAAGGTGCGGGGCGCACAAGGGCGCTGCGCACCTTAACGCATATTTAAATTACGGCTTTTCTTTTTCAGGTCGTAACACCCACTCCTTATATGGCATCCGCACTCTACCACGGCCAGCACTTTACCGGGATTTTAGTAAACATACCCCATAGTCTTTTATGTTGTAAAATGTATCAACTATTTATTATTAATTTGAAAATTTTCTATATCTCCTTATCAGGCAATCAAAGTAGCTTACAAAGAACACAGATATTTATAGGGATTTTTATTTGGACAGCTAAAAAAATTGCATCCACATTTTATACATTATGGGGGTCATTATGTCCCACATCCATCCCCGCTATTCATCCACCTGCTGGCCCCAGCAAAAGCTTCCCCATATGAACAGCGGTTTTGTATGGGGAGGCCTAGACGGGGGCAGGAGGGGCATTCCAGAGACGGAGCAAGAGAAGGGCATTAGTGGGCCGCGACTCCGGATGTACAGGGCTGATTCAGAGGTTGGCCCTGTATGTTCGGGGCCTCAGATTTAGATAGGGGACATATTTCACCTTGAAGGGGAATACGTTCCCCTGGATGTCGTGGGATCCCTGAACCAGGCCACTGAAAGCAGGTGCAGTGGGCACAGGGGGTTCTCCGCAGCCCGATCCAGGCCATGGAAGGCCGGATCGGGGGTTGGGCTTCAGGGAAAGAGGTTTCTTTTCCATGGCAGGGATCACGGCTCCTGAATGGAGCCACAGTGCCATGGTAACGGGATGCCATGGCACTGCAGATCCATTCAGGAGCCTGGCTGAGGTAGCCAGGCATGCGGCTGTGCATACAGGCTGATCAGAATTGGGGTCTGGCCTGCACAACCATGCCGTACACCCGATTCTGATCCCGTGGGCACGTCCAGTCCCCATGGGATCAGAATCGAGTCTACCTCTGTGTACCCTGATTCTGATCAGCCGCACAGGGGCTGCAAGGCCAGAATGGAATAGGCTTCCATGTTAGTATGGATTTGTTAGTATAATATTGTTTTAAGGCATAGGAAGAACTATTTAAAAATGAATTTACCTGGATAAGTAACAGTTACCTGAGAATAAGGGAGTTTAAATTTGCCTTCCCTCACTGCTGACAAGTGCCCACACTGTGAAACAGCACGGGCACTTTAGCCCATGCCAAAAAGGAGCAGTCTCAGGTTGGAAGAAGAATAGGGCTAGTCGATAATGTATAGGACTGTCATTTTGAAATCCCTGTGCATGCTCCTTGTGGTCCTGGGCAAGCCACTTAACCCTCCATAGCCCATGTTCCCTGTAAAATAGTTATCTCCAAGTTATAATGCCCTGTTCAATGTAATTTCAGTTTGTTCAATGTAAACCGCACTGATGCAGAATAGCGCGGTATATAAGAGAATATAAACAAATAAATAAATAAAATAAATCCAATGGCAGTCTATGAATTTTCAAGGGGTTTTTCCCTTTGTAAATATGTTGGCAGGCCTGCTAGCTCAAGGTACTCATTGGCGTGCAAGCAACCTGAAAATATAAAATAATATTCAAAAGTACTTGTGTAGCAGCTCCCTACATGGACTGTCTGATCCAGAACTCTCAAAGGGTTAAAGAGTTGAAGGAGGAAAATCTTCCTACCTTCTGTTTGGGGCAATGGGACACCTTTTTGGTTAGGAGGACCCAAGGTCTACCCCTAGCTCTCACCTGGATTTATCAGTTTGCATTTACACATAGCCATTTTTGCATACATTTACATAAATTATAGAGCAGAGTTTGACAAATCCCGGATGTCAGTTCGCTATGGCGCCTAAAAATTGAACCCTGGTGGCCAAGATTCCATGTTCACTCCTGGGCCAAGTCAGGATCATTCAGAAGAAAATTACACCTTTTAGCCAAAGATGTTGTTGCTAATATCATCTCACAGACTAACGAGGCTCCACTTGCGGGTTCTGGGAGGTTGACCACTGCATAGCCGCCCCGCCATTATGTACTCAAATTAAAGTAGAGCCTTCGCTGTTCCTATGAATCACTACCCCTAGCTCATACTTGAGCCTGACATTCTGATTCAGCCGATGCAACCCCTCATTCAGGAGTAGCTATGCCTCCCTTTTCCTGGGGGGCAGCTATTCCTGCAGCACCGCCCTCTGTGTTTCCCTCCTAACTACTAATTATGTAAGGCTTTTCACTGCTACTGCCCAGTCTTGGCCACATCAGAGGTGTATGAATTTATAATTCTTGTTCCATGCTGTTGAGGGGCTGCTTCTGATAAGCTTCCCCACCTCTTTCTCTAAAATAATAAATTATAAAAAGAAAAGCTAAACTAAAACATGTTGCTGGTTTACTGTACTGTTAAAAGTATATTTTTTGGCTCAACTCATAATCAAACTCTGGAATTAATAAGGATGTGGTAAAAGCTTTTAGTGCAGCTGGGTTTAAAATAAGTTTGGACAAGTTCCTGGAGGAAAAGTCCATAAATCATTATTAAACTGGACTGAGGGAAATCCATTGCTTATCCCTGGGCCATTGTTGGAAACAGGATATTGGGCTCAGTCAACCTTTGGTCTGATCCAGTATGGCATTTATTATGTTCTTATTATATTCTTTATTGTGTAAATCAAATTTGACTTTTCTCACAGTAATCTGTACTGTCTCCTCACAGTTTAAACCTTGCTGGCATAGAAACAAAAGTCAAACAAGAAATATATCATGATACCTTTTTAAATTTAATGAATACATTTTTTGACTACTTTTCAGAGGTTTGCACTTTCTTCAGGTCTGAAAGAATCAGAAAAGATGATGGTACCAAAAAAATAGAAGTGAAAAATAAATTGCAATAGTGGTGTGAAAGGGAAGGGGGAAGTTTGATGTGGTGATAAGTAATAAGAAGGTGTCAGGGAAAGCATCAGTTTATCTCTTTTAACTCCTTCTATATTTGTTCTGAAGGGTTTGACCATTTAACTTCAAATGTCCTGGATTGTTTTGAATTAGACTTTTCCTAGGCTGATCATAAGGACATTAACGCAGTAGACTTAATCCTGAAAAATGTTCTCCCAGGGAGGCGTCCCCTTACCATTCTCTGCGGTACGTGTCATCTTTGATTTCTGGCCTGTTTTGTCACTGTAGCATCTACAGTGAGTGCCTGCCTCAGAGGTGCAATTTTGTCTAGGAGATGGAGAGGGAGGGGGAAGGGGAATTGATTGAGAGGGTGCCTGGGAGGGAGGGGAATAGAGAATGCAGACTGAGGGAGTTGTGGAAGATGAGGGAATAGGGGATGAAGAGTGCCTGGGAGCTGAGGGGAGGTGAGGGGTGGTGAAAGATTGAGACTGGGTGAAGAGGGTAGGGTATGGGAGAATGAGAGCAGGGTGAAAGAGAGAGACTGCATGAAGGCAGTGTGCAGGTTTCAACAGCATGAATCAAGAGCAGCAAAGCATTCAGAGTGGGATCATAGACACAAATGCCTAAGATGATACAATCTGTTGCCTAGGACTATATAGTTATGGGACGGAGGACTGTAACCAGGTACTGTTTGTTTTGAACATTTTATTCAGTAAAGAGCATTGGAACACCCAATTCAGTGTCAAGAGCTTCTTTGAATTTTTGTGCAAAGGGCTTGAAAGGATTTCCTTTCCCCTCATGAAGAATCTGTACCCTGTGATAATTATGTGTGCTCGCTGAGTGAAAGAGAACCCATGAGAAATCTGCAGTGAGCAGGGTCCCTGAGCATAAATGGCTCTGCAACCCATGGAACCAGGGCTACACATGTTCCCAGAATTTGAATGATGATGCAATTAAAATAGCACACTATGTATACAGTATATATGGGATGATCCATTGTGTTCTGCTCCTTTTTGAGGGTCCATAAAATTATCTTTAGTGAACAGTGGACATCCATATACAACACACGCAAGCTTCCAAAATCAGGTGAAAACCTGCCCAGGTCTGCTTCATTACTTTGGATGCCCTTGGTTTCACTTTTATGCCATGAACAGGAGTATCTTTGAAGGTGGGGAAAGGCCGATTTTGCAAGGCACTTACATGTGCCCACTTTCTCTGCTGCCTCCTTCCACTGTATATCAGATGTTTTGACTTGGACATCCTAAATTTCAGCTAAATGTCCTATCTAAAATGTGCCTTCACATTTACAGTGGCGCTGTATACACATGAATGATTTAAACGTTGCGGCCAATGTTTTAAAAATACACTGGCCACAGGTTTGGATTATTGACCCAATTATCAAAATGCTACCTGCAGACAAAGCAGTTGCAAATCTGTTCAGGAAATATTTGAGGGACAAAAATAAAAGCAAAAGTCTGAACTAGCTTTTACTTTGATTACGGTGTAAACCCTTGTCCTAATAAAGTACCCATGGAATTTGCACCAAAATGGTAGTTTAATCATTGCTCTGGATGCTGTTCATGTATTTTTATTGGCTTCACAAGAATTTATGTAATTAGGTTTATTAATTGCCTCTACAATTATACTTGAGATGATTTACAATAACAGCTAAATTGCATACATTCGCAAGAATGTTCATATTACATTTGATCACAACTCATTTAGAGAGATGCTACCAGAATATCTGATAACATGCTTCAGTTCATCTCCTTAACTTCATTTTATTATCAGCTACCAAAATATAGTCGATCAATAGCTATTTCTGCAGTTGAATTCTCCAAGAACAAGCAGGGAATTATAACATTACCTGATATCAAACATTTAGTTCCACAAGTCACATTCAGAAGATCTACTATTTAAGAAGCATCTGCCCTTCAATCTTTTCTTCCCATACCTCGCATTTCCCATGAAAGACCTTTCCGCCCCAACAGGTCTACAAATAGCAACCTTGCACTATTTACTTCACTCACCAGTCTCACTTTCGATCTGTAGGAACAAACACTTTCATGTTCTCTTCCACTTATTCACTGTTCAGAAGGGTTTGTATGAAAAGTTTACCTTTTTTGCAGATGACAATAAAATCTGTAACGGAGTGGACATTAAGAGGCCATTTCTATTAAATGCACGTTTTGGATGCAGGCATGTCCAAATCCTAGATGGGTCCGATTTAAACGTGATTCTGCAGTAGGTGCACACGTGATTCTGCAGTAGAAGCATACACGTTTGTGGTGCTGCACGAACAACGCACTATGCTTACCCATTGGACTTTTTTTTGTAAGCTCTGAACCGTCGTACATTTTTTTCTCCTTCAGTGAGTAGATTTGGAGTTATAGGGTAAATGTAAGAGTATGGTGGTCTGACCAGGGGACTGGTGTGGACAATAGGTGCTAAAATTGGTATAGTTTGGTGAGTTTAGTAGGAATGAAGATAAGATCTGGTGTGGCCCCATGGATGTGAAAGGAAGCACTGACCATCTGTCTGTAGTCAAGAGCTTCCAGGGCTTTAACGAATGCTTTAGTATCTTTGGGGGGAACAGAGGTAAGGTTATAATCTCCCAGGGCTATCCGATTTGATGGCCATAATGTGTGAGGTAGTAAGTAAGAGTTATATCGGGTTTGCTGCATCAACAGTAGTACTGTGAAGTATGTTAAGAAATATTAGTAAGAGGGAGACATGTCCGATCTCTGGATAGAATATAATGTAGATAAGTTTGCCTAAGTTCCGATATGATGTATGACCTAGATTGGCCACTATTGGAAAAAGGATACTGGGCTTGATGGACCTTGGTCTGACACAGTATGGCATATCTTATGTTCTTATCTTCTTATGATTTGTTTTCAAGTAAGAGGAGGCCCTTGATTAAATCTCTTTAGGTTTATTAAGCAGTTGGATTGGGCAGTTTGCCTAACTGCAAGTGAATCTCAGCGTGCTCACCTGGTGTGTGAAGAATCGGGTAATTGGGTGAAATGACCTGCTAGATTGGAGGATTCACGGCTTGGTCTGCTAAATTGCCTCTATACGAGTATTATATCGGGCGTGTGATTTGATTGAAGTCTTCACCAGCGAATTTTAATGTTTACTGCTATTCACCTCTGGAGTATTCAATGATGCGAATTTTAATGTTTACTGCTATTCACCTCTGGAGTATTCAATGAAGCTGCCTTAGTGCCCCGCCTAAGGGCCATGCCAAAGGGTCCTTTGGCGAGGCCCTTAGGCGCGGGTGCGCCCGATGAGCTGTGGAATTTAAATGATGCCTCAGCAGCCCCTGATTGGTTGTTAGCTGAATTGGCGGACGAGATAGCTGTACCACTACTAAATTGAAATTTGCAATGGAGTTTTGAAAAAGGGCTGAGAGTATCGGGAGCCCCAAACACAACGTTGGGTCAACATTTATTATATACTATATACCAAGTTGCAAGTCGAACGAGGACTATGGGACCTTCGTTTCAAGCTGACTTTGGACACTTTGCTTTGCTGCTTTATCCATCTCTCCTTTAGTTTCTGCATCTTCGGCAGCATTGTAGGAGGATTGAAACACATCACCTGGACATCGTGTGGGGAGCTTTTTGGAAAGCTAAGTAAATATTTATAATATTTGTTGAATGTCGGCTGTGTTTGGATGAGACCTATCCAATAGGATTAAGTGCCTAATAGTGTTGGATTTATTTCCTACACAAAATCGATTATACCCTATGATTTGGATATCTTGAGGGTATTGATTGTTGGGGTTGCGTCCCGATTTTATAAAAAAGAAAAAAGGAATGTTCCTGCTACGAGAAGATTGTCTATCTTCAAGGCATTCGTTCCGACAAAAATTTAGGTCCAGTTTATATATCTCTTTATAATTGGGATCATATTATTTGTGGGATATAGTGTTTGGGTTTAGTAGGGCTGTTGGCTGCTAACTTGAAGGCAGAAATCACAGGCAGTTGTTAGATCAGTGCAGGCTGCTATCAATCCATGCACCTGATGAGCTGTGGAATTTAATGATGCCTCAGCAGCCCCTGATTGGTTGTTAGCTGAATCAGGGGAGGAGATAGCTGTGCCGCTGATAACTTGAAGGCAGAAATCACAGGTAATTGTTAGATCAGATCCTCGGAGATGGAATAAGTCCCATGCAGGGCAGCGATCACACAGCGCAGACCATGAAGTTACAGGGGGAGCAGAGGTAGTGCCCCACTGCCTGATCCTGGCACTGGATGCCCCAGCCAAAGGCTAGGCAGCAGGGAAAGAAGCGCAGGACTGGAGTTGGGGTGTCTGTACTCCTGCTGAGTGTCCTGGTGCCATGGCGATGGGATGCCATGGCACCGGGGCTCCAGCAGGAGCATAGGGAGGGATGGCCAGGGAGGTTGCTGCACATTCAAGGCCTCAGAATTGGGGCCCATCTGGCACATCAAATGCCTGATTCTGCAACCGAGGGAATGTATAGCTCCTGCGGTTGCAGAATCAGGTGCAAATCCAGTCCATCCAGATTTTGGACGTCAGGATGTCCCAGACGTGCCCCAATCAGAATTGGCCTCATAGTCAACAGAAATTATACATATATGTCCACAGCTGAATATGTTCGCATATTTATGCACACCACTTTATCCACTTGACTTTAGGGAAATCTTTCAACTTGGCCAGATTTATTTCACTTTTTCTGGAACTAGAGCCATAAATTGATAGAGGTTAGAGCACCTCAACCCCACTTAGCCCACCATGGATTTATGAAACTTAGGTGGAAGGACTTTGACAGAGATTTTAACTGCCCTTCTAGAGGATAATGTGATAAACTCCCATGAAGCTAATACTCATTGTCTCAAACATATTTGGAGCCTATTTTATAAAGTGAAGTATGCCTTCTCTTCTCTCTTGGATAGTTCCCCCATTACAATTCAACTCTCTTTTAAATATCCGGGAATCCTCTCCTTAGATTAGCCATATAGTCAAAACCTCATTTGGGGCAGTTCAACATTACCGTGCCCTCCGTCCTTTCTTATATCCCACAGTGCAGACCTCAGTAATTCTAAATACTGTCATTGCTCGACTAAACTTCAGTCTATTCAGAATATGGCCCTCCGCATCCTAGCCCATGCAATGAAATTTGATCATTTCATACCATTACCTCACGTGGTTTACAGCTTGTTGTGCTGTGAGGGCTTGTGTGCATTAGTGATGTTGAGAGCTAAGCTATCAGTAGCTTAGCTACTGGCAGGGTCTCACAAGATAGGTCTCTGCTGAGGTGCCAGACCAAGAAAAACCATCCATCTGGGCAGCAGCAGAATGGGACGGTATTGTAAGTGGAGGATCATATTTCTGTGACAAATGCAACAACACTGGAATTAACTGCAGGGAAGAAAGGATTAGCAAACATACTTCTGTATCTTGCCACGAAAACCCAATGGAGTGTCACAAAACAAATTGCACTATACTGCTGGAAGATGAGACCCCTAGGTTGGAAAACACTCAAATGGCTACTGGAGATGAGTTGACAACTTTGCAGAGTAAAGCCAACATTTATGATATGGTTGGATCTGCTGATGTAGCTGAGCATGAAAAGAGAATCAGAAGTTACAAAGATGTCTTACATATTGAGATATGGAACGTACGAAGCATGAACCAAAGGAGGTTGGAGGTGGTCAGGAATGAAATAGAACATGTACAACTCGATCTCTTGGGTGTCAGTGAACTAAAATGGACTGGCTTTGGGCACTTTGCATCTGATGATCACATGGTCTATTATGCTGAAAATGAAAGAAGAAATAGTGTTGTATTTATAATTAAGAAGAAACTTGCAAGAACTGTAATGAAATACAATGCAGTCAGTGAACACTTAATTTCTATTCATCTACGAGGAAAGCCCATCAACACAACTATAATTCAGGTATATGCCCCAATAACAGCTGCAGAAGAGGAAGACGTTGATGAGTTATATAAACAAGTACAAGCTGAAATTGACAGAACATGCAAACAGGATAGTCATGGGTGAATGGAACGCAAAAGTTGGCAACAAAGAAGAAGGCAAAATGGTTGGAGAATATGGACTTGACAACAGAAACGAAGCTGGAGAAAGACTGATAAAATTCTGCATTGACCAATGATCTATTCATCTCAAACACTTTCTTCCAGTAACACAAGGGTCGACTGAACACATGGACTTCACCCAACGGATTGTACGGAAATCAAATTGACTACATCTGTGGAAGACAATGATAGAAAAGCTCTATAACATCAACAAAGACAAAACCTGGAGCTGACTGTGGTACAGATCACCAACTACTAGTATGCAAAGTCAAGCTAAAATTGAAAAAGGGCAAGCCACTCATGAATGTAGCAAAATAAGACCTTGAGAATATACCACTGGAATTTAAAGACAGCCTAAAAAATTGATTTGCTGCTTTAGATATAAATGACAGAGTTCCTGAAGAGTATGGGCTGACATCAAGAAGGTTGTGTTGGAAGAAAACGAGAAGAATCTACATAAAGTGAAAAAGTCAAAACAGCCAAAATGGATGACTGAAGAAACTCTGAGAAATGTCCAGAAATGCAGAGAAGCTAAAGTCAGAGGAGAAAGACAGGCAATCGCAGAACTCAACAGAGATTTCCAACATGCAGCAAGACAGGACAAGGAGAAGTACTACAATAACACATGTAAGAAAATCGAATCAGGAGCTATTAAAGGAAGAACAAGATTGGCTTTTCTAAATTCCAGCCTCAAATTGGAATACTACAAGATGCTCAAGGATCCACGTTGAATGATGCTGAGAAGATCAAGAAAAGGTGGAAAGAATATATAGTCATTATACCATAAAGATCAAGTAGACCAACAGCCATTTCAACCTGTATCTTATGATCAGGACCCATTGGTGATAAAAGAAGAAGTTGAAGCAGCATTAAAAGCCTTATCAAAGAACAAAGCACTGGGCATTGATGGCATTCCCACTGAAGTATTCAGCAATCGGATGAAGCTGTTACCATACTTACAAGGCTCTGCCAGGAAATTTGGAAGACAAATTCATGGCCAACTGACTAGAAAAGATCTATGTTTATGCCAATACTGAAGAAAGGTGACCCGACTGACTGTGGAAATTATTGCATAACTGCTCTGATCCCACATGAGAGCAAGATTCTACTCAAGATCATTTAGCAGAGACAACAACCATACCTGAAATGAGAACTGCCTGAAGTGAAAGCAGGGTTCAGGAAAGGGCGAGGAATGAGAGACATTATTGTGGATTCTTGAAAAAACTAAAGAATACCAAAGGGATATCCATATGTGTTTTATTGACTACAGCAAGGCTTTTGACTGTGTAAACCATGAAATACTCTGTGCCACATTAAGAAGTATGGGTATATCAGAACATCTGATCGTTCTCTTGCACAATCTTTATGTTGATCAAGAAG
Source organism: Ichthyophis bannanicus (assembly GCA_033557465.1). Classification (NCBI taxonomy): domain Eukaryota; kingdom Metazoa; phylum Chordata; class Amphibia; order Gymnophiona; family Ichthyophiidae; genus Ichthyophis; species Ichthyophis bannanicus. The sequence goes on along the minus strand of CM066031.1, from coordinate 1,812,250,147 downwards.
AACTAGGAGAAACAGAATAGTTTAAAATCAACAAGGTATATGACAAGGCTGCATACTTTCCCCTATCTGTTAATTTATATGCAGAACATATCATCAGAGAAGCAGGACTGTATGTAGACAACTGAGGTTTGAAGATTGGTGGAAGACTCATCAACAACCTTCGCTATGCTAATGATACCACATTACTGGCTGAAAGTGAAGATGATTTGAAACATTTGCTTCTCAAGATCAAGGACTATAGTCTTAAATGGCTCTGCACCGTAACATTAAGAAGACAAAGATCCTGACAACTGGCAAATCAATAAGTTCATCATTGTTGGAGAAGAAATTGAAATAATTGACAGCTTTAACTTACTTGGATCAACAATCAATAAAAAGAACTAGCAGTCAAGAAATCTGATGACATATTGCTCTTGGCAGAATGGCTATGAGGGACCTAGACAAGATCCTCAAGAGCAGAGATGTCTCTCTCCATACAAAGATTCGACTTGTCCAGACCATGGTATTTTCAATAACGTCACATGGATGCGAAAGTTGGACAGTGAAAAAGATAGACAGGAAGAAAACCAGTCAGTACTAGAGGACATCAAACCTAAGCTTTCCTTTGGACATGTCATGTGAAAAGAAAGATCATTGGAGAAAGATATAATGCTTGGCAAGGTAGAAGGTCACTGTAAAAGAGGAAGGCTGGCAATGAGATAAATCAATGTAATAACGGCAGCTATGGACCACTCTATCAACAATGAGCAGCTTGGCTGAAGACCAAAGAAAGTTTAGGTTAACTATCCAGAGGGTCACCAGGAGTTGACACCGACTCGACAGCACTTAACAACAACAACAACAACATACCATTAATGATCCAACATCATTGGCTCCCGATCTCTCATCAAATATGGCATAAAATTCTAACCTCAACTTGCAAATCCTTGCATATCAACACACCCAATTATTTATCTGCTTTTGTAATACCATATACCCCTCCACACTGCCTGCGCTTCTTGCATGGCAACAGGCTATTCAATCCTTCCCCCACTAGAGCATGGTATGAAAGTACAAGAGATTCTGCCTCCTTCTTTCTCTCCCCTCGCTGTGGAACTGTCTTGCAGGTTAATCATAAAAAATTCAAAGTTCTCCTAAAAACCTATCATTTTGAATAGGCTTTCGGGATCAGGCTTGGTCCTGGGAACAATTAAGCTGTGCCGCTTTTCTCTGCACTCTTTCTTTCTTTGCTGTTGATAACTGTAGTTCCTTTCCGATTGTTTTTTGAAGAAACTTAATTGTAAACTGTTTTGTATGCTTACCAAAGGTGGTATATCAAATTCAAATAAACTATAATCTATAAACATTATAAAACAGGGACGTAAAGACCTGCCTCCATCTAGTCGTGGCAGTTATGGCTGCTTTGGAACACATAAGTTATTATACTTCATAATTTACATGCATAAATTTAGGCTCCAGCCCCGTGCACACCCAAACTGAAGATATGTGTGATACGATTTATTTATTTATTTATTTAACATCTCTTCTATACCGCGCTATTAAAAATCAGCGCGATGTACATCGAACAAAATATACTGCAATGCATACAGGTAACATTGAGTTTACAGAGAATAGCGACCACCTAAAGCACTCACGTAACTGCCCATTCGCTTACATAAGTCCTTTAAAATAGAGACTTATATGTATATCTAGCATGTAACTTTCTGTGCATCCCTTATAAAATCAGCCTAATAATGCATAGTGCCTGTAAAAAAAATCTAATAAGATCATTCATGCACCTACTTTCTCAAAAAATTTATCATTACTGAGCTGGTCTGCATGATTTTACCTTGCAGCAGTGAACTATGTACAAATATTTACTACACATGATGAGCATTAAAACATGCAAAGAAATGCTAGAATATTTAAGTTTTGCTTGTTTCAACATAAAAAGCCCCATCTGCAAAAAACAAATATGGTAACATAGGAGATCAACCTCCTCATGTCTTTTACCTAACCTCTTACTTCGTTCTGTTACTTCCTCTGTCCTGAGCATGCTTAAATTCTTTCACCTGTGTGGCTGCCACCCCTCCACCACCACCACCTCCACAAGAGTTTGTGGACTCCCACTCCCCCCTCGATGAACACCAGCATGGCTTAAAGCTTTTCATAGTACTGAAAATCTACTGATCTCTTTCCTAGATACATTAATCAAAGGCACAGAGAAAATCACGCAAGGCTTCATCCTTATATTCCTGGGCATATCTGCAACCTTTGACTCCGTTATGCATACTCACCTCATCTCACGTCTTCATGCAATTGGCCTTAGAGAGCAAACCTCACAGTGGTTTCAGTCCTACCTAACTAACCTTTCACAAGTCAGAATGGGATCGGAAGTCTCCAACCCGTTCAAACTTCTTCAAGGCCTACCACAGGGCTCAGCACTATCTTCCTTGCTGTTTAACATTTTTATCTAACCCCTCTTCATTATCATCCAAAACGACAAGATCCTCTACCACCTGTATATCGACGACATCCTAATTTACAGACCACTCTCCACCATCAGCCCCAACTACTCCGTAATCAGTCAATGCCTCGAAGCAGTCACCCAATGGCTCAACCTCCACAAACTGCTCATTTACCCTAATAAAACCAAAGTCCTTCACATAACTAGGGATCCCATCTTCTCACCTCCAGCCACAGTGAACCTAGAGAACCTAACATTGCAAGAAAAACAGCAAATAAAATACCTGGGCATAATCCTGGACCAAAACCTGGAATTCCACGCACACATCAAGCATGTTACTAAATCTGCATACTTCCGTATCAAGACTCTCCGGAACCTCTGATCCTTGCTTGACCACAATGACTTCAGAAATGTTTGCCAAGCCCTTAGCATCCCCCTATTTGACTATGTTAATATATTCTACCAGGGACTTCCTAAATCCACCCTACACACCCTACATCTCGCACAGAATGCAGTAATCAGAATAATCACGGGTACCAGTCGGCATTCAGACATAACATTCAGACATAGAGCATTCGAACTCTACACCCCCTCACTCTGGAATTCCCTCCCCCACCCCCTGAGAGCCACCACAGAGGTTTCTACCTTCAGGAAGCTTTTGAAAACACACCTATTTACTGAAGACTTCTACAGCCCGCAGACCAATCCTAGGCACAAAGCACTCTCAAACTTATGTAAATAGTTAAATAGTTAAATGTAAATACAGTAAGCACTGCTATTTATATAGTTTGAAAAGTTCTATGTAAACCAAATGCCGTTCGATGTAAACCTGTATATGGTTTTGAAAACGTTCTATGTAAACAAAGTTTTGTTCTATGTAAACCGCCTTGAGATTATGAAAGGCGGTATATAAAAAATGTTAAATAAATAAATAACAACCCATACTGAAGCAGTTACACTGTCTTTCCATCCACATCAGGGTGAAATACAAAACTGCACTGACCATTTTTAGAACCATCCCCCACCTCTCAGTGGACATTCTTCGGCCTCTGCTTAACCAGCCCGTAAGTAAGAGAACACGGAGAAGAGCCAATCACAACCTCCTCACAGCACCAGCATCAATCGCCTGCACCACGTCCAATGAGCCTTCTGCTTCTATGTGCCAACCATCTGGAACTCCCTTCCCCCAGAGATACGCTCACTCACAGACATCGGAGAATTTCACCGCAAGCTAAAAACTTTACTTTTCCGGGAATACTTTGGCTCGGACACCTAGCCGCCCTCTCACTAGCGGCACACAAATGCTCAGTAGTAGTAATGTCCCTCACGATTTCTCCTGCAGCTCACCCGTCAATGGACCTTGCTCTCTGTACACCCACTTGCTAAACTCCAGCCCATTACCTAAATTTAGGCCCTTAGCCCAACGAATGTCTTCATCTTCATATATTGTGCATGTGGTTAGCTGCTAATTTTGTTTTAGTCATTGTTAACTGTATATCACACTGTTTCCATTGTTGCCTTTGTTCCATGTAACATTTCAGTTCTAATTTTTCTAATTGTTCCCTGTAAACCATCGTGACGACTAGATAAAGCAGCATAGAAAAGTTGCTAAATAAATAAATAAATAAATTTGAATTGTGTGTATTTTAACATATTTAATCACGAATAACTTCCAAAAGCTCATTTGCATGTGCCAGGCATACCTATTTTGGTTATGATTTTGATATAGTCAGAGCAGAGGGATTGGAAAGCAATCTGTCTGCAGTATTTTATCTAATGAAAGGAAAGGTGTAATGATGTAGTCATCTGTTTTATTGCACGTCCCCGTAAGATTTTTCATTTCCAGGAAAGCAAATAAAATTTGACAGATGTTTCAATATGGAAAAATTATGAATGTGGTTGCCTTCAGTGGTGAAGCGATTTTCTTCCTAGCATTCAATGCCAATATTCTTTATAGAGCAAACATTTTGGTACTGAATACAATTCAGTTTGCATGCCTCAGGGAATAATGAAAGAAACCTACTATGGAGCACAATGACAGTAATCATATTGAGAGAATAGAGAGTGTTGCACAGTAAAGCCTGCTACCTTGCAAATGAACTGTTACAAAAAAATATACAGCAGCCGTCAAAACAAGGCATATGGAGAGATTTAGCACTGATGATGGAAGTCAGTCCACAGTTGCCTTTTAAAAGAAAATTCTGTACATTCAGGACTGTGCAATATAATGGTACCATTAAGTTGCTACTGTTTGAAAGTTGCCAGTGTGTTCGTTAGTGATCCCTTTGTCTCTGAGAAATCATGTCTGAAATAGAATCTCCTTACAGACACTAACAAAGGAGCCAATAGTGGAAAGATCTAGGTGCTTGTCTTGAGGTCGGCACCTACATTTGTCCAAATGACAATGCCTCCTGCTCAGTGCCTAAATTTAGGTTCCTAAATTCACAAGGAGGCCCACTGAGAAGGTGCATGCCTGGAATATCTGGACAAGGGGGAGGAGTGGCCTAGTGGTTAGGACAAGGTACTTCAGGACAGAGGGCTGGGGGTTCAAGTCCCACCTGGGGACAGCAATCTCAGGCCGGAGGGACTGGGATTTCTAGTCCTATAGGTACTCCTTGTGGTCTTGGGCAAGCCACTTAACCCTCCATTGCCAAATGTTCCCTGTAAGTATTAGCGTATGTGTGTCATATCCCCTTGTGTTAAATGTATCCCCCAATTGACCGCTTTGACCCGGTGAAAAGTGGGATATAAATACAGCTAAAATAAAATAAAATAAACATCCAGAAATCTGGATGGCCCTGAGGTGCACCCGATTCTGCTCCCTCATGGGCTAGACGTTCCCGTGGGAGCAGAATTGCGGCATAGGGATTGAACATCCAGGACGTGCCCTGATTCAGGCACTCCAGACGTCCAATCCATTACCTGGCTAGCCCAAACTGGCTCCTGCATGGAGCTGCGGTGCCGTGGCATCTTGTTGCCATGGCACCGCGAATACATGCAGGAGCCACAATTCCTGGCAGCAACAGCAATCCTTTGTTCCCCGCAGCCCGACCCCTGATAGGGCCTCCCCTGCACCCCCTCACCTGTATTGTGGGCCCCGGGCCTGGCATCCCTCGATGTCTAGGCACACTCACTATGAAATCCCCCATTTAAATGTCCAGCCCTGGACGTACAGGGCTGACCTTGGAATCGGCCCTGTACATCTGGGGACATGGCGCCGCCCACTGCCCACCCTCAGCCTGCTCCTGTCCAGAGCTCCTCGCAATCTCCCCTATACATACGAGGAGCTTTGGAGTGGGATTTACGGTCCCGGGCATTTAGCGGGTCTAGATGTCCGGATCAGATATCCAGATCTGCTAAACAGGGTTCAGAATGATCCCAAAATAGGGCCTGTTTTTCTTTATTATTTCTTTGATATTTCATCTGACTTTAGTGCAGGTACACTCCCTTGATGTGGTCTACAATTGTTCCAGCATATATGGTTATATTATATAGTGATGTTTTCCTTAAATTGATATCGTTGTTGTTGTACAAGATGTTTCCTTATTTCATTTTGGTTATTGTAATGACTGAAACTCCAATAAAAAAAAAAAAAAAAGAATGACCCCAAAAGCATCTAAAAAATGGTTGGGCATGTAGGCGGAGTTAGGTCTCAGGAGAAAAGTTAGGAGCCCATTGTTAACTTTCAGCATTAGGGCCACATTTAGCTGGCAAAATATGCCTATGTATAGAAGGCCTAAATTTAGTCACTATTCCTGTGCACAAAAAAGTGATCACCCTCACCCCTACTCTGTGAAAGTTTCCCCAAAGCTGAAATACTCTCCCCATCAAAACTTGATGACTGTAACCCTCCCATAACCCTGAGCTACAGTCCTCTTGTACAGAGTAGCTTACCTTTGTAGGGGAGCTTACTAAGACGGGTCTTAGAAGACGAGTCTGCCGCCCAATTACGCAGCCAGAGGAATATTCTTGCCGCAATCACCGATGCCATGGACTTAGCGGAAATCCTCACCAAGTCATAAAAAGCATCCGCCAGGTATGCCGCCGCCGAATCTAACCTAGCTCCTTCCACGCTCGTGGCAACCTGTTTGTCGGACACCGAGTCACTCTGTAGCTATCTAATAGATGCTCTCGAGACATAAGCTCTACAAATAGAAGCCTGGAGCGATAAGGCACTTGAATCAAATGCTTGCTTCAAGAGCGCTTCCAACTTGCGGTCTTGAATATCCTTTAACGCCGCACCACCTTCAACTGTAATGGTGGTTTTCTTTGTCACTGCGGCCATGAGGACATCAACTTTAGGCATATGCAGCAGATCCCTGTCTTCCTGAGGAACGGGATACAGGCGCCCTATTGCCCAGCCCCCCCTTAGGGAAGCCTCTGGACATTCCCATTCAGAATCTATCATCTGCTTAATTACTCTATGAATTGGGAAACAGTGCTGCTCCAGCTTAAAGCCTTGCAGAAGAGGATCCTCTAACGGCTCTTCCTGTACCACAGGCAAAGTGATGTTAAGTGCCGCTAAAGACTGCACAAACAGCGTCCCCAAGTTCCTCCTTCCGAAAAACCCTAAAAACATTAGGGTCCTCTCCCGGTACCAATTCACCGTCTTCTACCTCACCTAGCGCCCAGGAATCCAAAAGACCCTCAGAGAGAACCTCTCCCTCTTCAGTCTCCTGAGGCCCAGCAGCCTGCTCCCCGAGAGGCTCGGGGTCTGTTCTGCGAAACTTCGCTGAGGGCCCTTCCCCGGATCCGGTGATGAGGTTTCCCCCTGAGGCATAGACTCCACGTTTGCCAAGGTGGACCTGCCCAGGCTTTGTTCCACCTTCAACAGATAGGCTTTGTGTAAGGAGAGTATAAAATCCGCTGAAAACACAGAAGACAAGCCCCCCAGAACATTAGGAACAGCATCTTGCACTTCTACCCCCTGCGGGGAAGGCCTTTTAGATTTTTGCTTACGTTTTGCCGGCTTGACAAGAAGCGCGGGAGAGCCAGAAGCTGGAGCAAAGAAGGCCGCCATTCCCGCCTTAAACTCCGCGCCTGCGAACACCTCAGTAACATCTCTGGATGGTTATTTAAGCTCCATTGAACCTCCTAAGAGCCTCTCGACCGAACTAGCCACGCGAAAACAAGTTCTACAAACGCCCTGAACTAATAGTCCTCGCCAACTCCCGCACTGAGCACAAGACGCTGGAGCGGCCATCATGCGCCGGGAGATAAACCCCTGCAATTATTGCGTTCGTGACCGGCTTGACCAAAACCGTGATGCCACGCTAAGAACGCTGCCTACCTGAACACCAAAAAATATGATGTGCCAGTCGTTCTACTCCCACTGCTCGCGGAGGTCTCCGATTAGGCAGAAATGAAGAGGACTACAACCTGAGGCTCCCAGATCCTCTGTCTCTCCCCCCCCCCCCCCCGCCCCGGGTATGACTGGGAAGCTGACTGTGAGGCAGGCTCTACCTCCAGCTTCAAGTACCGGGAGATATATATTTTACTTTTCTTTCAGTCAATACCCCACTTATTCTGACCTTGGCTGCCCAGCCAGGGCAGGCCTGCCAGAAAAACCCAACACTGTAGGTAGTATTCCTCTTATTCTCTCCGGAGCCTGTCAGCCACGTCCTATCCAGCTGCTGAGGACTGTAAGACTGAAGCTTGCAAGCCAGGGGGAGCTGGTAAGTCTGTCAGCAAGTTTTTGAACTACCGTCCTCAGATGCTGGAGGGGATTGACAACCCTACAGTTACCTGGACTGGCCCGGAGAGACGAAGAGGAACGAAGAACTGAAGAGGGACAGTTGGAAAGGCGGGAAGGCAGCGTGCATGTGCTGAGGGATGCTCCCAAAAGCGTTCCTATTGGATGCTGGGGAGCGTTCCCGCTCAGGCTCCGTCAGTACCGACGATACCCATATGTGAAGACTACATTCCTGCTTGTTCCTGGAGATAAGATATTTCTTGTCACAAAGTTCTGACTGTAACACAAGCCAGACTGTATATTTAATCATCTGTCCATGCAAACCGCTGTACATAGGGAAGACTAAACATGCTCTGAAGGTCAGGAAGTTCGAATCTAATGATTGCTTAAAAAACAATGCTCCTCTTGTGGAACATTGCCTGTCTAAAACACACTCATTTGATGATTGAAAATTCTTTGCAATAAAGACTATAAAAGCTATATGGTGAGGTGGAAATTTCGACAGAATTCACCTGCAGGAGGAACAGTGCTACATTTTTCATTTGAATATGGTTATACCTTTGGGCCTGAATTGGGAAATCGAGTATCAGGTTTTTCTGTGAGATATTTTAATCTTGCATATTTCCTTTTTCTGAAAAATTTCCCCTTCAGTTATCCCATATTGTATACCCACATTTAACCTTTATTTTCCTTTTTCCTTATTTTTTCCTATTTCCTTATATGTAACCCATTTCAAACTAATAGGAGAAAATATTTTTTCACTCAACGCGTAATCAAACTCTGGAATTCATTACCGGAGGATGTAGTAAAAGCTGTTAGTGTAGCTGGGTTTAAAAAAGGTCTGGACAAGTTCCTGGAGGAAAGGTCCATAAACCATTATTAAAGAGGACCCGGGAAATCCACTACTTACCCCAGGACGAGCATTGTGGAAGTTATGGACTTTGGATACCTGCCAGGTACTTGTGACCTAGATTGGCCACTGTTAGAAACAGGATACTGGGCTTGATGGACCTTGGTCTGACCCAGTATGGCATTTCTTATGTTCTTATGTTTATATATTTTTTCCATAAATTTATTTTTTAATTTCTCTTAATTAGCTATATTATATATTGACATAATTTTATATGTGCACAGTTTTTCCATTATAGATTTTGCGTATTGATATTATACATTTCACAGATTATTCTTTTTCCACCTTTTTAAATTCATCTAATGCTTTTATCCATCATTTTAATATATGTTGTTTCTATGCCAGGTATGTGACTATATAATTTTCTTTTTGCTCACAGAGTACAAGTGTCAAGTGGTTTAGTATGGTCATTCAATTGAATTGCACTCTTTTTTCTAATTTTGACCATCACCGGCCGATTTTCAGGGGGTGCAGTTCCCCATGTGGCTCCCTCTGTTTAGCTGCTTCCTGAAAATGCGGCATCTTTACTTTCTTACAGATCAGTCAGTTCACAAGGTATGACATATCCAGCTAATCTCTCATGCTTATCAATGTTCCTTATCAATACTAGTTTGGAGTGGAGGAGTGGCCTAGTGGTTAGGGCAAAGTACTTCAGGCCGGAAGGTCAGTGGTTGAAATTCCCACTAGAGGACAGCAACCTTGGGCTGGTAGGACTGGGGTTTCTAGTCCCATAGGTGCTCCTTGTGGTCGTGGGCAAGCCACTTAACCCTCCATAGCTCATGTTCCCTGTAAAATAGTTATCTCCAAGTTATAATGCCCTGTTCAATGTAATTTCAGTTTGTTCAATGTAAACCACACTGATGCAGAATAGCACAATATATAAGAGAATATAAATAAATAGTTTGCCTCCGTATGCTCTTCTTATGCAGATGGTCATCCTATTATATATATATATTTTTCTTCTCTTATTTTACTGACAAATTTTGGCTGTGTAGTATCCCATAGCCTTTAGTTTCTTTGTACATTTATTCTTTTACATTTTGCAGAGATCCTCCCTAAGTCACATTTTCTTCTTACCCAAACAACAAAAAAACAGGTTGCATACTGGACCCGTTGGCAGCCTTTTCGACATGCATGCACGTTCTTGCTTGCTTTTTAAACACACAGATACTTGATAATTGTTTTTTCTTGTTTAGTTTGAGTCACTTTTTAAGTACTGCCATTATGCGTGTTCCCACTTTTTACCATTTCTTACATGAACCTCATGAAGGTGTTCTCAAATGGATTATTTCATAAGCTAATGCATTGCCTTATTAGTCCCGCCAGCAACGCCGAGTCCTTCATCTTTATATGTATGTTTATCGAGTCTTAGGAGTATGTTTACTATTCAGCGGTAGTGGCTTTCGTGCAATATCGTAGCCGCAGCCCCATTGACTTCAATGGGGCCGCGGCTCCATCATCGCACAGAAGTCACTATGGTTGATTTGTAAACATACCCCTTAATTTTGTTGCAACTTTTTTGTGTTTTTAAATACATGCCTCAATGGTCCTATTTACACTATTATAACTTGTTTTTATCCCTTTTTCCATATTTATTTTTTAAAAATAGATTTTGGAGCTCGTGTGCTCCTTTTTTAGTTCTTCTAGCCATACTCATTTTTCAATTTTTAGCTTTTATTTATATATGCATATTCTCGAGTTTTTTATTATTTTAATGATATGCCTCATTGGCCTCATTTATGGTGATGAAACCCATTTTTATTTCCCTTGTCTATGGGGCTTGTTTACAAAGCCGCGGTAGTGGTTCGCGATCGCGATCGCAGCCGCGGCCCCATTGAAATCAATGGGGCCGCGGCTCCGATTACGATCGCAAACCGCTACCGCGGCTTCGTAAACAAGCCCCTATGTTTAGCTTTTATTATTTTAATGTATTTTCATACATGCTCTTATGGCCTATGATAGTTTTGAATGGTTTTTATCTATGGTTTGTAATCTTGTTTCTTGCTCCTACCTTTATGCTCAGTTTTTATTACATTCGTGGGTTTTCCAATTTATTATTTCTTTCTTTATTATTATTTATTAGTTTATGCAGGATTAGAATTAATATTGAGTGTCCGCACTGGTAAATTTCTCTTTATATATTTCTTTTTAAACTTGTACTATACTATTGTCTGTGATCATATATGATGTTGCACATGTAACTGGGCACTTGTTTTTTTTGTCAGTACACACTTCTTATGAGTTATAATTTTAGCTTTATCTTTATATCAAGACATGGCTCCATATATGTAAAAGTATGCTTCTTTTTGCACTCTGTTGTGCTTTTGATATTTATTATTATTTTTGCCCTTTGATATATCCTATGTACTAATTTTTATGTCAATTTGTGCTTTTGATGTTTATTATTATTTTTGCCCTTTGATATATCCTATGTACTAATTTTTATGTCAATTTGTGCTTTTGATGTTTATTATTATTTTTGCCCTTTGATATATCCTATGTACTAATTTTTATGTCAATTTGTGCTTTTGACCCCTGATGCTGGCTGTTTTGCCAAAACTCAGTTGAGTCAGGTCATTTTTACCATTTGAAATAAACACGACTGGACTTTTGCTAGCCTTGTGCAAACCTCCATTCCTGCTTTCTTTCGGTCTTAAATGACCTCCGCCTAAATCTGTAAGAAATCATAGTAGGGGGTTACACCATATCTGGCCACTGACATTGAATAGCCAGGTTGCCCAGATTGCCTTTTTCTAATTCAGTTAGTGGCAATATTCAGCTGCTGGTCAGCTAGCAAAACCAGCTAAAGTTAGGCCAGCCTTTGTTATCCTAACTCCAGCCAGTTTATGTTAAGCAGGCAGAGGCTCGATATTGCCACTGACCAGTTAATAACCTCCGTTACTCTGCTCCCGGAATGCCCCATTGTTAGTCGGTTCATATCAGAACATTCAGCAGTACAAACTGGAGATATTCAGCTGCACAAAATGGTTATATGCAGTTCAATAGCCCAATTAAAGGGTTTAGTATAGTTAGCAGGTCTGCTAACCATGTTAATCCTTTTAAATATTCCAGAGTAATAAACTGGAAGGAGTGGCAGGAAAAGAACATTTGGTCTATTGTGTAAGTTATAACTTCTGACAAGCTCAAATCCTTTGCAAATCTATGGCGCTGCGTTTTATCTGCACATTAAAACCCGTCCGTGTTGGTGCCAGAGTCAGATTATGTGCTCTGCCCAAAGCTTCATCTCATCGAACTTTGCATGCAAGGCACACAGCTATGCATCTTGGCATTGAAAAACATTGGGAGGAAGACTTGCAGGAGAACATGTCATCAAGAAACTGGGAGTACATGTTGGATACATCTCTGAAAGTTTCCTTATCAATGACTAGCACCCAGTTTATGTACTTAGTAGCACATAAGACGCTTTAGATGTCTTACCAGTTGTCAAAGCTTAGCTTCTCCAATGGCACTTGTTGGTCTTGTAAAACATCTTCAGGTATCTTCTCCCATATGTTTTTTTGCTTGTTCCAGTGTTCAGGTATATTGGAGAAGCATATGGATGAAGGTATGTCAGATTTTGCAAAAGCAGAAAGAGCTTCAAGTTAAGCATGTTATCCTGAAATCCAGGAACCTAGAATCTCTTTTATCAAAGCCAGATGCTCAGTTATTTGACTTTTTTGATGTCAATCACCATTAAAGTAATCCTTCACATTTGGAAAGACAGTTCACATCTTGATATGAATATCTGGTGAAATGAGGTTTGTGTATTTTTTAGGTCTGAAGCCATTGTGGCAGAAAGAATGAATAGGGTAAAATAATTTTAAAAGATTTGAGAGTGAATAGAGGGAGGAGAACAGGAGTGTGCTGAATGTGTGAAGTCCCTCTATATGTAACGTTCAGTAGTAGTTTGACCTGGGGAACCAAACTAGAGCACAAAGTACCTGCAGAACCAGACTAGAAACAAAGGAGCTGGTACCAAAGACTGGTGTTTGTTCAAGTATTCTTTTTATTATCCCCAACGCGTTTCGGCCAGAGCCTTCAGCAGGGGGTCTGGATAAAAAAACCTTCAAAGGTGCAGCCTGTATGTGTAGTAAATACAATGAGGATGATATGCACAAACGCGAATGCAGAGGGAGTCCTGAGATTTTCTGGCTCCGTGCAATTGTGACGTCATCCACTTCTATTCACCTTGCTATTGTTTTATTAAAATAGCGACGGTAAATAGAAGTGGACGGCGTCACGATTGCACGGAGCCAGAAAATCTCGGGACTCCCTCTGCATTCGTGTTTGTGCATATCATCCTCATTGTATTTACTACACATGCAGGCTGGACCTTTGAAGGTTTGTTATCCACACCCCCTGATGAAGGCTCAGGCCAAAACGCGTTGGGGATAATAAAAAGAATACTTGAACAAACGCCAGTCTTTGGTACCAGCTTCTTGTAGTTTGACCTGGGACCTATGTACTGGTTATCACTGCAATCTCTCGATGTTATGGGATGTTGACTGTTAGTGGTTGTGTCGGTCCCTCCTGCCTCTTGCACCCCTCGCACATATCAAGAGAACCATAAAGGGGGTAGGAGCAATTCCTGATCAATCTTTCCCAATCATTGCCTCTTCAAATTGTCAGCTGCTGCACCCTTAGTTGTAGTGGTTCTACCACTAGGAGTAAAGATGCTTTTGTTTCCTCAACCCTTCTTTTATATCTTGAACCCTAGTGGTAATATCATGATACCACCACTAGGGGCCTGTGGCTGCCATTTTTGGAAGAACAATCACTGGGGATGGCTCATCCAGAAGGAATGCTCTTGTTTTAGAATTCATCAAGGGTTGGGGGCTGGGCAAGTTCTCAACATGCTAGACACTTAAACTTGCTCCAGGAGTATTAGCTGATACATTAGCAGAACAATATTCCTGGGAGAAAACTTTAACACATCTTGAAACATTAACTATCTCTGAATAACACAGCATGTGAAGTTTCATGCAAGCTGCATTATTCCTTTTGCATATGTCAGTTTTTGAAATGTGCATCTGCTATCTTTATACTTAGCACAGAACAGGGTGAAATGCATCACATTTTTGTGGATGGATGGTTGGATTTGGATCCTAGCTGGGTGGATGTGATTTAGGCTAGGATCATGGGGGTCAGTGATGGCATTAGGGGGTGATGCTTTCAGGAAGGGGTTAGGGTTTATTGTTTTGGGGGGCCATGGCAACTGCTGCCTTTAGCATGGCTACATTTAATGCCACCTCTTGAAGTGATGTTAAGTGCACCCCTGCTATCGGCAACTTTGGCAGTAAGCATGCAATAATACACCTCATGCCAACCTCTAGCACTCTCCATGCAAATGCAATGTGTGCCTTTGAGTCAGTCCTGACTCCTGGCAACCCAGAAGCTCCTGGGTTTTCTTGGCAGTTTCACCAGAAGTAGATTGCCAGGCCTTTCTTCCAAGGCAATGGAGGGTTAAGTGGCTTGCCCAAGGCCACAAGGAGTGCTAGCAGGAATTGAACCCTGGTTGCTTGGTTACCAAGCCAGTGCTCTAACCACTAGGCTACTCCTCCACTCTAGCACTCTCCATAGCCCACCCTATTTCAGGCCCAAACCATGATTAGCAGCTAGCATGGGAGTTTTACCTCATAGCTGCTTTTAGCTTGCAATAGTAGCTATAAGCACAGGTACGCACTAAGGTTAGTATGGATTAAACGCTATCTAACTGCTTAGTGCATTTGTAAACATCCCCCACTTTGTAAAGTAACACAAAACATTAGAAAAGCTCACCTAGAATCTATATAGCAAACACCAAACCATTTATGAGGGCTAACTAAGATTGCAGCATAATTCTTCTCCTCCGTGCATGCCTCTTACCTCCCAGTGTTTTTAAATTAATAACCTGGAGCCTTTACCCTGATAGAGCAATGAATGTATTTTAGATCTCACTAGAGTTGTCCGGGCATCTCCAGTGCAGCAACACAAGTATTGAAGAGCAGAGCACTGGAAAAGGGGCCTGATCAGAACTGAAGAGCTGCAGTCTTACATGTGGCCTTGGAGAGAACATAGCTGCAGGGGAGTGATCTGCGGATGTTGCATGAATCCTGGAAGTGCTCTGTGGTGGTGAGCAGGGCCGGATTTACCTATACGCCAACTACGCCGTGGCGTAGGGCTCACAGCTGGCAAGGGCTCACAAAAATTGAACAAATTGTTAGCTTTTTTTAAATTAAATTTAAAAAAAAAAAACGCTGGCTGCTGCCGCGGCAGCATGGACTGTCCCGTGGGGCCTCCTCTGCTGCCGCGGCAGCATGGACTGTCCCGCGGGGCCCCCTCTGCCCGGCTGAGCCCCTCCGTGCCGGCTTTGAGACGCGAGGGAGACACTCTCCCTTCGCGCCTCTCAAAGCCGGCACGGAGGGGCTCAGCCGGGCAGAGGGGGCCCCGCGGGACAGTCCATGCTGCCGCGGCGGCAGCGGCCAGCGTTTTATTTTTTTTCTATTAAAGTTTACTTGAGCCGATGGGGGGGGCTGGGACTGGAAATGGGCTGGGGGGGTTAAGACTGGAGTTGGGCTGACACGAAGAAACCAGAAGAAAGTGGCTGGAGCAATTGCAGCTGAAAAAAAAATGCACAAAAGGTAGAAAAATATCTCTTTATTTTGAATTTATTAATTGGAATATGTCAGCTCTGGTAAATGTGCATCATTAACGTCTGCGCTTTGTTTAGTACAAGAGCAAATTAATGTATAGTTTTATTTCTACAGTGTTGTACATTCCAAGTTTGACTTTTGGGATTCCCAGTTTAATTATGACATCAGGGCCAACAGCGCGCAGCTGATCCGGCGTGCTCGTTTTTATCTTTTCTGGGGGCCCACAATTTTTGTTGGCGTAGGGCCTCACTCAAGGTAAATCCGGCCCTGGTGGTGAGATAGGAACAAAGGAATGAAACAGTGATTGACAGCAATTCACATTAATGTTTGCATTAAAGTCAGTGGGGGTAAAACATTTATTTTTATTTTTATTTTTTTGCTTCAAGTGGAACAAGATGAAAAGTGTAGTCATTATACTATCCAAGTCCTTTTTATATGTTGCTCGGCAGCAGATATTGGATCCTGACAGGAAGTACTTGACACAAATTGGTCAATTTGTGGATTTCCCATTGACTCAAGCCTGTGGAAAATTTAGAGGGGGTTCAAAGGACTTGCATCAGATATAGTGAGCTTGATTAACTGAATGAAAATAGTGGGTACTGAGCCCTGTAGTGTAATGTAATATGTTCAGAATAACAGCAGATAAAAAAATACTTGAATCTTTTCTTTTACTGTACTCTCATTAACAAGAAACAACTCCCAAATAAAGAAACAATGCAGATATTTACCAAAGCAAATCAAAGACAAAAATAGAAACATTGAATAACAATATCTTCCAAAATAAATCAGCATACAAAGGTGTGGCGTTTTTTTGACAGAGCAGTTGAGCCACAGTAAGTGGGGAATAGAAGAATTTGGACGCATGCAGCATCAGTGATAACTAAGCTAACATTTTTCTACATATTCGTATGAGATTGAGTGAGGTCACAAAACTTTGCATACCCCTGAAGAAGCTAAAATTAGCGAAACGCATAGGGGGCGCCGAGTGAAGGTGTTGGGGCAGTGAAAGAGAGACAGATAAGTTCCATTTCTGTCTTGTTTATGTTGAACTTTAAGCTGGTTTTTGGATATGGAAAATGGTCCTTGACGCAAAAGAGGCACACATTCACAGACTAAAGTCTGCGTTTTATGTCGAATAAGTCTGAGACCATCCATATATAGATATATAAAGTATTGGTAATAAGATATTGAAATTAAGTATATCAAGAAAACCACAACCATAACAGTAAGATTTCAATTGAGTGAGAAGCATGTTCTTAGATTTTGTCATTAATCTTCCACTCTAAAGACAAAAGACCTGAAACGGATTTGCTTATTTTGGCATTGCAGCTATTCCTATTGCTGATTCTTCTCACAAACTGATAGCGCTGCACATATACCTAGTAGCATTAAAGAAATGTTTAGTAATGAACTGCATTCTCTTTTTATCAACTCCCAGCATTTGTCAATTAGCAAAAGTAAAGCGGGTCATAAATATTGGATTCGACATTTTACAAGCTGCCTTAATGATCACTCTAATCTGGAAATATTACTCGGAGCCAATCACTATATTGTCTGGCAAATGAATCGCGCCATTAGAATATTTGGTAGCCTTTCCTATAGGAGTTACAGGTGGTATTGGCATTACCTGTTGGCTGGTGGTCTGAAATAAAGTTGTATCCATCATGCTAGTTCCTTTAGGCTGAGAAGGAAGAGAAAGGGGGGGGAGGGTTAGTGCCATCAAGTCGGTGCTGACTCCAAGAGACCCAGCTGCCTCTGGGTTTTCTTGGCAGTGTATCACCAGAAATAGATTGTCAGGCCTACTTCCGGTGATACTAAGAAATTCTAAGAAAATAAATTCATGTGCTGTGGGGTCAACCCCCAGAATTAAGAATCAGAGACTGAGACTTTTCATCCCCTCATTACCTGTTGTCTTTACCGAAGCTGAAGAGCATGATGGCGGAGAGGGAAGGGAATCCCTCTCTTTCACCTCTCTTCTACTTTCCCTCCATTCTGTACCAGGACTCCTCTTTCCTGTCCTGTCAGATAATGACGTTCTTTTCCGTGCTTTCGTTTCTGTAGCTACCCTTTTTGTTGTAAATCACCCTGATGCCTTTGCCTGGGCGGTATATCAAATGTGAGAATAAAGAATAAAGAGGTCAACAGACAGACAGATCCCCATAATCCCACTTAAAATAGTTCCCTGAGCCATTCTGAGGAACTGCAGCATTTCATTCCAAAATCGTTGGATTTTTGGGCACATCCACCAGTTCACTGTTTTGGTGGCTGTTGCTGTCAGGACCCAGAGGTCCCCCTCCAGGCCCTTTAATTTCCTCCTGTTGCTGCAGTTGCTGTGACCGGATCTTTGCCAACCATGCCTGAGAACTCCCACTTCTAATTTACTTTGAACACATCTGTTTGCACATTTGAAGGCGGACTGACTTTTGACAATAGGTGGTATTCCCGATGTAAAATAGACTATCAGAGGCATACCATAATATTGTGATTTTATTATGTAGTTTTTCATTAAACTTGGATCTTTAAAAATGCATATAAAACATCATCTTCTTGCTTCAACAGCCTATAGCTAACTACCCATTACATCTGTATCTGACACAGTTTGTTTTTTGATATCTTCCACAGTGCAGCATCTCAGTAGGAACTGATGGCTCTACTGCTTGAGGAAAATGTCAACCGAGAGCAGCTGACAAAAATATAGCATGTGATTGAATACCATGACCAGCACACTGAGGCTGAGCACGAACCCAGCTACACAGCTCTCCACGAAAAAAAAAGAAAATAGAGCCAAAAGCCAGGATAGTGAAACTGGCAACAGGATTTATATGTAGCTAAAGTAGGAGCTGCCAATCACAGTGACTGCAAAAGAGACAGTCATCTGCCAATTGCTTCGCTCTCTTCCCCACTCTTATGTAGGTACCATGTAACATCCCATTGAGGTTACTTGTTACCTGCAGAGGCTTGAATAGCAAGCAGAAGATGGCTACCTCCTATAGGTTAGCTGTGCAGCGCTGCGTGCGTGGCGCTTTATAAGTGCTGAATAGTAGTAATAGTAAGCAGGATTAGTGTGGAACTGGAACCCTGAAACAGGAGCATAAAGCCAATCAGTGAACAAGAACAGAGAAGAAGGTGTCCGCAGACAAAATATTTTCATTTTGTTTTATTTCCTGTGACATTTGTGGTGTTTTTCATTTTGTTTTGTTAATTTCTAAACAAACTTTCATTTCGTTGGCAATGTGGTTAAAACTGTAGCATGCGCAGTAGCGCATGTTATTGAAGAAGGGTGCGTGCTATGGGTGAACTGCGCACATTAACGAGCGATAAGGTATGCTTTTGAGCGATAGTAGGGGCTATCGAGTGACAGTGTGCCGTATTAATTACAGATGGGAAGTGATAGAATTTTGGAGGGTTTCTTTCATTTCTGCTGAAAAACGATATCAAAGGAAAATAAGGTGATGCCTTTTTATTGGACTAACAATACATTTTTGGACTAGCTTTCTAAGGTTAAAACCTTCTTTTTCAGGTCAGAACAGTATGAGTAACAGATGACAATATCGTAATATATAAGTGAATAACCAAAGCATTCCAGTGACAGACTCAGGGGAAGGGGGTGGGTGCAGGGGTGGGGGTGGGGGGAGAAGTGGAAGGGATGGATGACTGATCAGAGAGTGACCAGGCTGTAAATATTTACAGTTCATAATTTGATAGAAAGCCTGTATCTTTCTTTAGTCCTGTCTAATCTGATTGAAAGTGTTTTATCATCTGCATTTCAAACCTTTTACATTCTTAGTGGTATGTTTACTAAAGGGTGCTAAGGGAGCCAGTGTGCCATTAACGCCCGTTATTGGCACCCTTGTACCATTTACGCTGTGAAAAAGCTGCTTTAATGGGTGTTAAAGGCTCCAGCAGCATAAAGGATCCTATTAACCCCCCCCCCCCCACACACACCTTTACCAAAGGAAGAAGATAACTCAAGATGAGACAGACACCTATAACTACTAAGATTCACACAAGGTTGTTTGTGTAACATGCTTATTGTTCATTGTAAATAGTTAATTGACACAGTTTTATGTAAGGTTGCCTGTAAATAGTTATAACTGCTGTTCCATGTAAAATTGTTGAATTGTTCCCTGTAGACCGCCCTTGATCTCTGGAAGGGGCGGTATAGAAGAAAAGCATAAATAAATAAATAAATAAGGATGCTGTAGGCAGAAAGTGGGCGTTAAGGGATGGAGAGAGGGCGTTAATAACGGGTGTTCCCTTAACAACTGTTGTGTTTACGTGTGTTAAAGCCCTTTAATGCTAGGAGCCCTAATGCAAAGTAAAACCACACAGAAAGGGTGTATGTTGAGGAGAGAGAGACGATTTTAATGTCTGCGGACCAGGCAGCTGCCCAGGTTGCACATAAGAACATAAGATCATAAGATATGCCATATTGGGTCAGACCAAGATCCATCATGCCCAGTATCCTGTGTCCAACAGTGGCCAATCTAGGTCACAAGTACCTGGCAGGTTCCCCAGAAGACACACAGGTTCCACAATGCTTGTATTGGGGCAAGCAGTGGTTATCCCAGATCCTCTTTAATAATGGTTTATGGACTTTTCCCCAGGAACCTGTTCAAATCTTTTTTAAACTCAGCTACACTAACAGCTTTTACTACATCCTCCGGTAACGAATTCCAGAGTTTCATTACACACTGACTGCAAAAATATTTTCTCTTAGTAGTCTTAAATGGGTTACACTGTAGCCTCATTGCATGTCCCCTAGTCTTTCTACATTTTGATGGCATAAACAATCAATCTATGTTTACCCATTCCACTCCAGTCATTAATTTATAGATCTCTATCATATCTCCCCTCAGCCGTCTCTTCCCTAGGTTGAAGAGCCCTAACCTCATGGGGGTATCCTGCCATCCGCATTACCATCTGGGATGTCCGTGATGATCCTACAGTGACAGTGGTGGCACACAGACATGCTACTGCTGCGGAAAGGAGATGTGCCACATGGGGCGGGCCAAGAGTCCTGACACTCCAGACAGAGATCCTGGCTGGCCCCCCCAGATGCTGCTGAACCCAGCTGTGGGAGAAGAGGCTGATAGTGCCAGCAGCTGTAGTGCTCCAGGTAGCTGCAACATGCAGGTGCCTGGGGGACTACTACAGCAGTGGCTGTCATCCTCCTCCCGAGTTGTATTGTTGACAGGCAGTTATGGGGTCCCTGCAGAAGCAGATGGCTGGGGGGGGGTGTGTGGCCATCCATGTATGCCTCTGCCCCTCCCCATTTGGACCTTGCACACTAGGCACCCCCCAACCTGCATGTTAAATGGGCTGGGACTGCACACCATCGACACTGACACCACACAGGCATGTCAGCATGATGTGGGGGTGTTGGTGGAGGGGTCAGCGGCACTCACCTGCAGCAGATCAAAGCCATGTCCTGGTCCTGTGCACTGTACGCATTGCAACATGTGCCAAGGTCTGTCAATTGGTGGGTATATGGGAAGAGAGTCACAGGGGTATATGTGTGTGTGTGTGTGTGTGTGTGTGTGTGTGTGTGTGTGTGTGTGTGTGTGTGTATGTTTATCCATTGTTTTGTGGCTTTCTACTCCTCACTGAACCTCATAGTGCCTAAGCTGTTTCCAGCGTTAGTCTGCAAATGTGCATGATGAGGAGCAAAGTATTGTGGGTATGGCCTGACACAGGGCAGATTGGCCAGGATGGGTCTGCATTGGAAGTAGGGTGAATGGCTGAGACATCATAGTGCCCGTCTGCCACATGCATGGACTGGGTGGTCACAGCATGTCATACTGGGAGGGCACTCTGACTGAACAGTGATCATGACATGGCTTTGTAGTCACATAGTGCCATCTAGTGTCTGGTTCTAGTGATGTGGGTGCACTTCCTGTCCAGGGGGCTTGCTCACTGAACCAAATGCTGGGTATCTGTGGTTGCAATGTGTGTTGACCAGTTGCAGTTGGTATGTGCATGGTTGGAAAACCCAGTGGTGGGCAGCAGTGTAGACTGGCTATGCTTGCTGTGGGGGATTGTTAGATCTAGGTGATTGAAACAGGAGGTGTTCCAGGTGTACTCCCTGTAATAATGGTAGGGACAGCAGGTTTCTAGCAACAACACCATGCAATCCAAGACACCCCCCACAGTAGCTGGTGGCCACGGCATCAGCAGTTTAACACTGGGTATTAACATGCTCTGTTCTAGGAGAGTCCCTTTTCAACAGGGACCAGATGTGTCTGGCACATGCAGCATGTTGCAATTGTGCAGGAAACATGGTGACTAGCATAACACACTGCAGACAAAACCTGTCACATATTGGTAGCAATGAGGACCTGCAGCAGAGACCATCTCTAGCATTGCAGGTTCTGGGGACCAGGTGCTGGGTGCCCAGCCTCACCCTCAGAGTGACCTCAAAAACTGCTTGATAGCACAGCTTGTAGCTGCTCTGTGCTTGTATCACATACTGTCAGTGCATCTTACTGAGCTGAGATGATGGATCAGTGCAGTCTCCATTTGGTGATCAGCCACAGACTGCTGTTCTGCATGTGCACTGCAGCACCGGTACTGGGAGGGGGGGGGGGGGGGGCTAACCTATACCAGCATACACAGCAGACATTATAGGCAATAGCCTGCAGTCTCTTTGTATCCAGACATTGCTATTGCTATGCAGCAAGGTGTGGACATGTAGCCTACTGGTTGTTAGAATGCCCTCATAAGCAGCGGACAGGGGTTTGATTCCTCCTTGTTCTGTTTGTGACTGTGTGCTACTCAGATTATTACCCCTCCTGTAACAGTCCAGACACTGCTGTGACTTGCAGACACATCCTTCTACTTAGTTATGCATTATGGATACACTTTGGGTCAGCAAACATGCAATTCCCCATCATGGCCTTCTGAGAGCATGACTTTTTTGACTCTGCTGCAGCCCATTGCAGGGGGTCAGACATGTTCACCCTGCAGATGTCACAGTAGAAATATGTTGGGGATGGCACCTACAGCACATCAGTGCTGCCAACCCATACTACCCTCTCCTCAGCCGCCATCCTTCCTTCAACCCATCCATCTGTCTCTGTCAGCTGTGTGCAGTCATGTCTTCTTGTGCAAGCTGCTACACCATGGCCTACACTGGTACTCTTTTCTGCATTCTGGCTCTTCATGCACACCTCTCCTGTGCCTGATCTGCATGTCACCACTCCTACTCTGTCCTCCTGTTGCTGCACACATCCTGCTACTTCTGGCTCCTCTGGGAGACACATCTTCCCATTCCTATACCACACACTGACATTGCAGCCTGTGCATCGGTACAGCTGTCTTCCACATGCTTGTCCACTTTACTGTCTGCCACGTAGGGTGCCCACCAATATGGCAGGTCCATCAACTCCCACCTGTCCTTCCTTCCATCACCTTTACATTGGCTTTCCTTGGTGCTCCTTTATCCAGTGTTAGGGTTACAGCACTTTTCGCACGTTAAGGGGCATGCTTGACACCTTAATGCCCGATATCCTATTAATGCACGTTAAATGGCCCATAGCGTCCTTTATGCTGGAACGACCCCTATCCGCCCAGTGCCTTTTTAGTATGTAACACCCCTTATTGCTGCCATTAACTCCTGTTACTTTAACTCCCTTTAGTAAACATACCCCTTAGATTGATTTAAATTTTGCTTTCAAGACTACAGCATAAAATCATTGATGTTACGTTATGGACCTGTGAAATGTTCTCCAACAGCTGAAGTGACAGAAGTTACACCTTGGACTCTTTTATGCTGTGCGATCTTATGTCATGTGGGAATTCATTCTGGTCTTTAACATTTGACTTGTATCCCCAATATAGCATCCCTTTGCATATGTTCTGCATTGAATCATGTAAACCGCAATAGAGGAAGAGCATGTGTAGGACCTCCTTATGTTGGAATTTTTTTCCATATGGATAATTGTGGGGGTCTTGTGATATGAGTTGGTATAATTTGAAGCTTGGTATTTGTTAAGGATTATGCCATTCTTTTCTTTGGGGGGGGGTTATTGGGAGCCTTCAACTCATGGCTGAATCCTTCAAACAAAAAGGCTGCATCCCAAAATCATCTCCAAGAAGATTACTTCTTCATTCAAAACACATAGAGATAAGCTACCACAATGCAGGGATAAGACAACCTCAAAGAGAGTCCCTCTTATACTGACATACAATCCAGGGCTGGCAAAACTGAGAAAAATCATAAAAGACATAAAACCACTACTCCAGGAAAATAGATTACCGAGAGAGAGATTCCTTGGTGCACCAATTTTGGCTTTTCGACAACCACCGAATCTGAAGTAGAAATGAGTGATAAATAGGCTTCCAATAAAATCCCCAAAGAATGCTAGGATCCAAGATGGCAGATGGTAGGTGCTTTTGAGTGGCATGGGAAGGAAGCGGAAGGCTAAGGGGGCTAAGCAGCCCTCTCTTGCCCCCTCAACCTCTACTCCATTACCTGCTGTTGGTCCTATAGACACTTTTGCATTTCGGCTGTCTCACACACCGGAGAGTTTGAGGGAGTGTGGCTCAGTTGAGATTCCACTCATTTCAGGTGATTGTGTGGTCTCTTCGAGCAGTGATCCTATCTCTTCTGTTCCTCAGAAAACTCCAAAATTAGCATGCCTGCAAGCGTACCCGGAAGTGCTGTGGTCAGAGGTTTTGGCTGAGGAAGCAATTCCGGACGACCACTTTGGGATGTCGCAGGTGGAGTTTTCAGTCCCTTTGGTCCCAGACCCACAAGCTTCTTCTTTGGAGCAGATGGTAAAGACCCCGAGCTGCATTGACAGCTGATGTGGTGGGAACAGCGCCGAGCGCGACTGGAGGGAGCTCTACGGAGGCACAGTTTCCTTCGACTTCTGCTGCCTTTTCCCTGCAGCAACCAACATCTTTTATGCTGGAGGCAAAATGGACTGCAATTGAACAGCTAGTAGTAGCTTTGGTGCCCCAGGTATCTTCTTTGATACAGAAGGTGCAGAGGGACTCAGTGGCTATAGAGGAGAACACTGAGAAGGTACTTTCTTTGCAAAACTTGTTTGTGGCTATCCAGTCTCGGCTTAAAGTGCTAGAAGATCATTTAGATTCCTTTGTTAAAGACTTTCTTGTATTAAAAGGGAAGTTGATGACATTGGAAAACTCAGTTAGAGCTGCAAATTTAAGACTGATTAGTTTTCCTAGATCTTCTTTGGTGTCTGCCAGAGATGTGTTCTGGTTATATTTGACTGATATTCTCTGAGTTCCTGTGGACTCACTTCCTCTGTTGGTTAACGTTTACTATCTTCCTGTGACTAAGAAGTCCCCTTCAACAGCTGTGCAATCTGGATTGGCGCAAGCTGATGTTATTAACTTGACTGCGATGTTGGAAGACTCTCGGGAGGAAGTTATATCTCCTGCTACACTTCTTGTCACCTTTGCTTTGTTATCTGATAAGGAGTGGTTGATGAAGATGTTCTTTAAGAAGAGGAACCTGAGGTTCAAGGGACTTCTTGTTTGTATGCTTCCTGACATAGCTCACGATACGCAGTGGAGGAGGCATGAGTTTCTTCTGCGTCCTGGAGAGCAGCAGCTGGGAGCTCTTTTCTTTTTGAAATACCCTTGCAAATGCTTGGTTAAGCATTTGCCTATTTCTTATGTTTTTTATGAACCATCCCAGCTGCTGGTCTTCATAAACGCTCATTGGCTGGAGAATCCCCCAGGACCTCCTGTAGATCCACCTTGAGGAGATTGGTAATCCAGTCAACATTTTGTGCCTATCTCGATTATCCTTGCATCTTTGGTTATGTTTTTCTTAATTAATTATTTATTTATTTACAATTTCTTATATACCGCACTATTCGGCATCAGCGCGGTTTACAATGGAACAGAGAAATCAGAATGCTAAACATAGTTCTGAGTTTACATATAACAGGACAGTAAACTTGGATAAACAGGGGAAACTATTTACACACTGGAGTCATAGAATAAATATCATGAGAATTATGGACAGGATACCTGGCTAGGAGTGTTCCCTGGCTGAATAGGCGTGTTGGTGTAGCTACAAGTATTCAGTGTATGTGATTCAATGTGATTTAATCTGGATCCCCTAGTTTGAGGGCTAGAGGTTTTTTTCTTTTCCTTGTTGTGTTCTTTGTATAATGTTTTTTCAATCATTTCCCAATTTTTCTACAAGATTTATTCTTGGTACAATATGTAAAAATGGTATAAATATAAAATAAAATAAAAAATCCCCAAAGAAAAGAATGGCACAAATCCCTGCAATATACCAACTGCAAATTATGCCAACACATGTCACAGAACCTCACAGTTACCCTCAAGGGAAAAATACTCAACATACGGGGGTCCTACTCATGTTGTTCCTCTAATGTTGTTTACATGATTCAGTGCAGAACATGTACAAAGAGTTGCTACATCAGAGAGACAAGCCAGATGTTAAAGACCAGAATGAATTCACCCAGACATACCGACACACAGCATAGAAGAGGCCAAGGTGCAACTTCTGTTCCCTCCGTTGTTGGAGAGCATTTCACAGGTCCAGAACACAGCATCTGTGATTTTATGGTGAGGGTCCTGAAAGTGAAATTTAAATTGATTCAAGAACATAAAACCTTTGAAATGAAGATAATAAGAAACTTTCAGTCGGATCAGAAAGGACTTAACAAAGATATGAGCTTTCTATCACATTATAAACTGTAAGTATTTATAGACTGATCTCCATCCGATCACCCATCCATCTCTGCCACTCATACCCCCACCCCATCCTCTTCTCCTGAGACTGTCACTGGAATGCGTTGATTATTCACTTAGATATTACGGTGTTGTTATCTGTTGCTCCTACTGTCCTGATCTGAAGAAGAAAGCTTTAACCTTTGAAAGCAAGCTCAAGAATTTATTGTTAGTCCAATAAAAAGGTATCACCTTATTTTCCTTTTTTGTCTTTTACAGCAATTTAACCACCATTAAAGTAGAGTAACATGATTATCACACTGCTTTATCCAAAAATGACCTGAAACGACCGCACATTCATACAAAGGGGCAGCAGCCTGTGTGATGCCAACAGAAGGGTGTCCCTAATGCACTCCTTATAAACAGCTTTCAGTAAAGGCAGACCCCATACTGGACCAATGAGGGCCTAGTGTGGGTATGTTTACTTCCCTAGCCACTGAAGGCTCTTTCCTCACTTCTGGTTCTCTGACGGCTGGGAGGCAGGTTTATGGCTTTCTGGGGCTCCCAATTCAAATCCATCAACCCTCACAGTAGAATACTTCCACAATGCTTATGTTCTCTATGCATTTTTTATCTCTCTCTCCCACATTTCTCAAGTAGATCAACTATCATAGTCGTAATTTTCATCTAGAGGCTTCCGGCTGGGACCTTCCAGAACCCAGCATGTTTGCACCCTAGACTGGCTTAGGTATAACTGTTGTACCATGCTTCGTATTCCATTTCTTTGGACCCTGTCTAGTCCAAGCTGGGTACAGTAGTCCAACCCAGATATCTGGCATAGTGGCGTATGTGACTGCCACTTAACCATCTTGACTGATTTCATTATCACTTTATAGTCCAATTACTATATTTATCAATATTGTCCCATGCTTTGCACATTGAAATATGCAACATAAATTTATATATCTTCAAGAAATGTTAACTGCTTGCTCAGCAGTCATATTTAATCTTTTTTATTTTGTCTTTTCAGAGTATTAATTGTATTTTGTTATAGGTTTTTTAACTGTTTTGTGTTCTATTTACTCTACTAGTATAATACATAGGCAGATTATAAATTATTTTAAAGAAATAAGGACATGTTTTAGGTTAAATTATTTCCAGTTTTTGGGAATAGCTGTTACTTTTGAGACACTTAGAAATGCACGCATAAAAGTGGGACTACTTGTAGATCAGAATGACATCCAGACTTACTAGACATACCAAGAAGCAACGTTCATGTTGATCGAGTATTTCTTGTTCACCTGTTTATATGATATATTTCATTTTAGTTGTGTCTTCAGAAATAATGTGCTGGGCCATTAACTTTGGTAATGGAAACCAGCTCTATCCATCATTTCCCATGCTGAGTAATTATAGAACAAAATAATAATTAAGAGAACATTTTATACAGTCACATAGATCATCAACAGCATTGAAAGGTAGTAGTAAAGAAAAGTGTTCAGTCCATCAGGAAGGAAAGGATGAAGCGAAGAAATATAATTAGAAATTGTTGAGGCTGCTATTAACTCTTATCTGATAGTTATAACAGAATACGTGTAGCTATATTACCAGCTATATGATAGTGTCTGAGGGATGGTTAAAACATGGCACTAATGTTACAATGAATTCTTACCTGTGGTGTTTGCAAGCAGAAGCATGAAACCTTAAGATCATAAAACCTAAAGGTCTATCTAGTTTGCCCGGTTGCATTAGACCGAAATCTTACAGTGGTGATGGTAACTAATAGCTAGAGCTGCTAACATGGGCTGCTGCATTAGTATGTCCTAAGGCCAGTAGAGGGCATTATTGGTAACAAGGTTTCATTGCATAAAATGAGACCCGTGGCAAAATAGCACTTGTTAATGGTGCCAGCACGCTAACAGAGAAGCACACACTGGTAACTGGCAGTATGTTATATATTGTAATTCACTTAGAACATGGTCGTGTATTAGCGAGAGAAATTTATCAAAAGATTCTGGTTTCCTTTTGTGGCTGAAAGTGAAACCACCAGGAAATGCGTTAAGTGCATCATGCTGTTGGCTGTTTAAAAAACAACCTGATCCCCCTAGTAACACCATAAATCCCCCTTCTCCTCACCATCACGCCTTTCCCAAGTGGGAGACACACATGGCACCATGGTAACCTGGCAAACCCATGCTAATGGCAACAATCCTAGTTAGTGTGCACTCATCATGTCCATGCTAACTGCAGTGCTCTGCCAATACCCATATTCTGCCCCAACTCGCCAGTCTCTGTCCAATCATCTGCTAACCTACTTGCATGGGATTTTTAGCACAGGGCTCCATGCTAGCTTTTAGCATGGTGTGCTTACCGTACACTGAACCTCGTGCTAGGGTTAGCATGATTTAGTAAACATGCCCCCCTAATACACAATGGGGATCATTCAGAACAGCAAATAGCGGGGTTGTATGTCTGGTTTGGACATACAAGCACCGCTATGGACTGTATGAGTATTCTGACTGGAAAGCTCCCCGCATGCACAGAGCCTTTGTATGGGGAGCTCCGGACAGGGGCAGGAGGGGTTGGAGACAGAGCAAAGAGTGAGCGGAGCGCACAACCCAGACATATAGGTCCTATTCCAATGATGGACCTGTATGTCCTGCTGGGGGCAGATGGACGTGGGACTTATTCCACATCAGAGGTGGAATAAGTCCCATCGGCAGAGGGGATCTTGCTGGGCAGGCCTGTAGAGACAGAAGATCAGCAGCAGGGAGTCTCTCTCTCCTGAACCTAGCCGTTGCAGGCCCCATTGGGGTTTGGGTGGTGGGGGAGGAAGGTATGCTGTTGCAGCAGCCAGTCGGGGCTCCTGCTAGGCATTTCAGTACCATGTGATGGGATGCCACGGCACCGACACTCCAGCAGGAGCATAGGATCATATCACTCCTCTTCTCATCAACCTTCACTGGCTTCCTGGGCCCTTTCGGATCCAATTCAAAATTCTCACCTTCATCCACAAAGTCATCCACACTGGTGTCCCTCACTACCTTTCTGACCTGATTCACCTTCATATCTCCCAAAGGTCTCTCAGATCAATTCACGCCAACGGCATGTTCCTCCCCTCCCCTTCCTCTGCCCACCTAGAATCCACTCGCTCTGCTGCATTTTTCTTCCTTGGCCCCAAGCTTTGGAATTTGCTCTCCCCTGCCCTCCACCTTGAACTCTCCTTCCCCAAATTTAAAGCTGGCCTGAAGACTCACCTCTTCTGTGCCGCCTTCGACCTGCCCCCTTCCTCCTCCAGTCCCCCTTAGTCTTCTGAGTGATTTGTCTTCCCCTGTTTGTCCATTCTCTGAATTTCAAGCTTCTCTCACCTTTTCTCTACCTTTGATTCTATCCCTTTCCTGTCACATCAATGGAGTTCTGTTTCTTTTCCCTGAAGTCAATTTATATTGTAAGCCACCCTGATGCCTCGGTGTGGGCGGTATATAAAGAAATGAATAAAGATAAAGACAGTGAAAATGTTAGACGGCCCATGCTGCGGAATTGGGGCACATTCAGCCTGTCTAAGTGCCCGATTCTGCACCTGCAGGAATGTCTAGTTTCTGCAGGTTCAGAATCGGGTACACATTCAGGCCGTCCAGTTTTTGGAATTGGCCTCAAAAGTATAAAGATTTACTACACCTTAATGAACAGGGGCATGTTTTTTGTTTTGTTTTTTGCCTGGTGCTTTTTACACATTTCACACCTATTTTTAGAGCTTGCCATTTGAAAGAATGATTGCCGTGGTCTATTATTTGTGCTACAGTCACATATCATAAGTATCTGAGTTCTTTGCAGTTATGCATTCTCATGTCATCATACAATGCTAGCAATATCTATATTGGCTGTACACTGTTTTTCAGTAAAAACACTAGCAATACATTTACAGCAACATATACAAAAACACTTACATGATCAGGAGCAGGCGAAAGCCAAATCATGAAAGTTCATGTTAATGCACAATTGTGGTTCATTAATGTGCTTATATTAATGCACAAGCAAGTGTGTCTGATAGATTTTTATTGTAAACTTAATACAACTATCATCAGAACTGTTGGATTGTGGGACTGCTGCATACCATTCTGTGCCTTTTGCTTTACACCATAGAGTAATGTCACATGGGCTTTTATCAATCTATTGCAGTAACTTTTTGTACCTTTATAAACTACGGAATAATGCCTTCATTCATATTCAGAAGAGAGCCATCAAAATTAGAAACAAAAGAAACCCCTAGACCAGCAGCCAGAGGTTAGGCAAATGGAAGGCCGGAAGAGCCCTGGCTTCTTTACTGAACCGATGAACTAGTAGCCATTTTGGTTTCCATGCATGTCAACATCTGTTCTCTGTGCGATAGGTGCGAGGTCCACAAGCACTTGCACCAACAGACTGTATACCAGTTTTCAAAGGAAAAGAATATGTGTTCACTTTCCCCTTCCCAAGAGCCCAAGAAAAGATTACCCACTAAATATTTGCACCATTTTTTCTCACCAAAACAATGCAGGTAGTTTTGAAAATGTCTTCAGGTAAAAGACTGTGTATTGTAGAACATGATATGCATTTTTACTTGCCTTGACAGGTAAATGTGTGTAAACGCTGCTGAAAGAGAAAATAGTGAGGTTTCTGAAGTCCAGTGGATTACAGGATCCGAGGCAGCATGGATTCACCAGAAGCAGGTCTTGCCAGACAAATCTGATTGATTTCTTTGACTGGGTGACCAGGGAGTTGGACCGAGGGAGAGCCCTAGATGTGGTGTATTTAGATTTCAGTAAAGCCTTTGACACTGTTCCTCACAGGTGACTTATAAACAAACTGAGCACCCTAAGGATGGACCCTAAAGTTACTGCTTGGGTTAGAAATTGGTTGTGTGGGAGGCGACAAAGTGTACAGGTAAATGGAGCTCACTCTGAGGAGCAGGATGTTACCAGTGGTGTGCCCCGGGGATCTGTCCTTGGTCCGCTTTCGAACTGTATGCACCCTCCCTCTGGAACTCCCTCCCAACCCAAATCAGAAACAACAGAGACCTTTTCACATTCCGGAAACAACTAAAAACCATCCTGTTTCATGAATACCTTGGATCAGAAACAGACATCTCTCACTGACAACTCATCCAGACCTTCAGACCTTCTGGCCTATCCCCAACACTACCTACTAAGAAACTTACCTCAACTAAGTCGTTACTTTATGTTCAGATCATCAATGTTGGCCCTCATGGTGATGGCCCCCCCACTCTCTGTCGAACTGATTACTGTCCCCCCCCCCCTTTTTTGTAAAACCGCTTTGACCCGGTGAAAGTGTGATATAAATACAGCTAAATAAATAAACATTTATTTATTTAGCTGCATTTATATCCTGCTTTTCACCAGGTCAAAGTGGTTGGGGGATACATTTAACACAAGGGAATATGAGACACATACACTAATACTTACAGGGAACATGGGCAATGGAGGGTTAAGTGGCTTGTCCAAGACCACAAGGAGCACCTGTGGGACTAGAAACCCCAGTCCTTCCAGCCCAAGGTTACTGTCCTCTAGTGGGATTTGAACCACTGACCTTCTGGCCTGTGGTACCTTGCCCCAACCACTAGGCCACTCCTCCCTACATCTTTGTTAGTGATATAGCAGAAGGGCTGTCGGGTAAGGTTTGCCTCTTTGCGGATGATACCAAAATCTGCAATAGAGTAGACACCCAGGAAGGTGTAGATAACATGAGGAGGGATCTAGCTAAGCTTGAAAAATGGTCTAGAATTTGGCAGCTGGGATTTAATGTTAAAAAATGTAAGGTCATGCATTTGGGCTACAGCAATCCAAGGGAGCAATATAGTATAAGGGGTGAAGTACTTTTGTCCACTAGAGAAGAGCGGGACCTAGGCGTGGTTGTGTCTGATGATCTTAAAGTAGCTAAACAGGTAGAAAAGGTGATGGCAAAAGCTAGAAGGATGCTTGGGTGCATATGGAGAGGAATGGCTAGCAGAAAAAAGAAGGTGATAGTGCCTCTATATAAGTCGTTATGTGACCTCATTTGGAGTATTGTGTGCAATTCTGGAGACCGCACCTTCAAAAGGATATAAACAGGATGGAGTCAGTACAGAGGGTAGCTACTAAAATGGTTAGTGGTCTTCATTATAAAGTATATGAGGACAGACTTAAGGATCTTAATATGTACACCTTAGAGGAAAGGCGGGATAGAGGTGATATGATTGAGATGTTTAAATACCTCCATGGAATAAATGTACAGGGAGAGAGCCTCTTTCAATTGAAAGCAAGTTCTGCTACGAGGGCACATGGGATGAGGGTGAAGGGGAATAGATTCTGGAGTGATATGCGGAAATATTTCTTTACGGAAAGAGTGGTGGATCCGTGGAGGTGGTAGAGATGGATCCGTAGAGGTGGTAGAGATGAGGACAGTAACTGAATTCAAAAAAGCATGGGACAAACACAGAGGATCTCTAAAGGAAAAAAGGGGACTGTTGTAGTTGTTGATATAGAAGGACAGACTAGATAGGCCATGTGGTCTTCTTCTGTCATCATATTTTTATGTTTCTATGTTTCTATGTTTTAAATTGCCCTCCCAATGTTATACATTATTCCATGTAAACTCAGTTGAGAGAGACTATGGTGTCTATGATCATTCATAAGAAAGTACAGTCAACAGTCTAAGGGGATTATTTTGGAAATCTTATTTGTGCTTTGGATGTCTGAATATGGGCTGCAAGCTTTAAATAAGGAGCTCTGAAATGCCGACAGCTATTCGATTTGGACATATGGAAAGGAGATATCTAACGGATGTTTGTTTGAGCATTGAGACAGAGCTTTAAGGATGATTAATAAGCTCTAAACACAGTGATGCCTTCATTATGGGGCATCACATTAGTTCTGGAGAAGCTTACCATGAGCAGAGCGTTCCTGAGAAATGAGATGAGACGCTTCAGGATCTCTGTTGTGAAAAAAGCTGTTGGACTTCGTCTACATTTGGATTGGGATTTCAGCCGAAACAAACTGCAAGTTCTAGCTTTGAAAATTTTTATAGGTGTTTTTAAGTGTTTTCACAGATTCTTATGTTTGAACACATTAGCGGTGTCTAGCAATTCGTTTTAAAAAACCTATTAAACTATTAAAACTATTAAAAACTATTAAAAGGAAAAGTTTGCCATGAGAGGTTCTATAGCTTCAGGACAAACATTCCGACAAAAGAATAGAATCTTAATGTTAGGAGCTCTATTTCTAAGGAAAGTCTCACTCTTTTTAGTTGGGAGAACTTGGGCAGAATCACTACTGAAGCTGAGAGATTGCCAGTGCCTTCAGAGTGAGAGCTTAAGGACTCAGGTTAAGTGCTGATTAGGAAGATGTGCAGTGCAAGGATGGGCTCCAGGACCAGAAATGCAGAGTTGCTGCAGGTGTTGGAGGAGGAAGAACGGGATAGTCTGCCCAAGGAGGTGAAAAATAAATTAGAAAAGGAGCTGAGCAACCAACAAATAGAGATGCAGTCTTTGGCAGACATGAATGAGGACCTTAGACGGGGATGGGAGTCAGAGTGGAACATGTGGATGAAGGTTGAATATGGCGAGGCCTTACAGGAATTGAACCAGCTGTGGGATCAGAACAAGCATCAGAGGGTTCTGGTAGAAGAAGCGTGCGAGGAGGAGACGCTAGTGAAACAAGAGAATCTAGCATTAAAAGAAGTGAAATGAATGCTGAAGGTTGAAAGAGAGCAAACAAAATCTAAACTGCAATATTTATTTAGTGGAAGATTTTGAGCACATAGAAAGTACCCTGGGCCAAGACGTTAAGGACAAAGCCAAACAGTTGACATTGGTAGAAGAAGCCAAGAGGGGCAAGGAGTAGATTGCTTTGCTGACAGAGCAGATTCAGATCCAGTGGGCAGACAGAGAGGTCGCCCAAGCTGAGATGGAAAAACTGCATCAGGAGTTGGCTGCCAACATTCCGCTATGGCAGTTCACCAAGTTAAGCAAGTACAAAGAGAACAATCTGGCAGAAGTCAAGTCTCATCTGATTGCTGTAAGGGTGGCACAAGAGAATAGTCATCAGGAGGAGGTCAGAGCATTTCAGGACCAGTTTTCCCTATTGATGGGCCAAGCCCAGACCCACTGGGCTGAAGCAGAGGCTGCTCAATTGGAAGGTGAGAGGCTACAGCTAGAGCGGGGAGAGGCAGTACCCCAGTAGCAGTAGACAGAGCTGGAAAAGCTGAAAAAGGAAACTGTCATCGAGTAGGAGTCCCAGCTGCTGGCCATAAAAGACAAGCTAGAAAGCAGCCAGCTAGGAAAGGAGGACCTCCTCTGGGATATAGACCACCTCCAAGCTACCTACATTGAGCCTTAAAGCAAGCCCTAACAATTCTGCAAGAGCACCACTTTAGCTAACCGGCCAGTGGCTGAATACTGCCGCTAGCTGGTTAGCTAGCACGCTCTCAGCCAACCCACATATTCAATGCCGGCAGCCGGATATGGCCCCGGCATTGAATATTCACAGCAACATAAATTCTGCTCAAGCAGCCCCCGTAATACGGGAGGGGGGCAGGGCAGAAAGTGAGAGTTTGCCATGCTAAGTCAGTTCTGGGCCCAGCTATTATCTCATGGGCCGAAGCCCCATGATAACAGCCTTACCACAAGATTTCAGCCCGGGAGGAACACCTCCAGGCCTGGAACAGTGGCGCCATGATAAACAAATGCAAGCAAATTTTGCCGCACAGGGCTTGTGCCGCTGCTGCCGCCAGAGGGATGGTATCATGCCGCTGCCACCAGAGCACGGGGAGGGGGGTGTCACCACCAGAGTAGGGGATCACTATGGGGGGGGGTGAAAATAGGGGGGCCCTCAGCAAAACTTTGTTTCAGGGCCCCCCTCCACTAGAACTTTTGCCACAGGTAAAAGATTAAGCAGTAATGGCTAGTCGATTTATCAGTGCTTGCCGCTGCCGCTAAATATCCCCTAACATGTTCTTTAAAAGGTGTATGTTAACATTTACATCCTTTTAGAACATAATCTCTAAGGCAGTACAGACACCTTAATATGTGCAAATATGTTCAGCTGTTTTGAGCTTGTTTGCTTCTGAAATCCTTTGCATAATCACAATAGAAACGAAGTAATCATGGATTAATTAGATCCAATGGTAATCGCCTTTGTGGGTATTTATACTACTTCCTATGCATCAGCAAGTTCATCAGTTAAGCCAGTACTACAGGGTCTTCCAGTTACTGCTGCTCCCGCAGGTTCTAAGCTGACGCCATTACTGTAGTTCAAAGGCATTTTGCAACTCTGATCATTTTATTTCTTTATGCATTTAACTGGTTTTCTGCAATGAAATGAAGCACAGGCTTTCAGATCATAAAGTGGAGAGCTGGCAGGTGCTGTAAAATCCAACAACAAATGCGCATTTCAAGATCGATCATTTATTAGATACAGATATTCAGCATAACTAAAGGTTTTGCAATTAATTGTCCAACTACTGTTTGCTCAAAGAGGCCTATCAGTTCAGAGCAGTGAGGAACATGCTCTATAAGCAATGCAAAATCTATTCATTTTCTTTTTGGGTGCAGCTCAGGTTCCTGAATGCCGTAAATCTTTCATTAGCTGCTTGATAATTGAATGCTGGCTTTGGCTGGCCGATGTCAGCACTCTTTATCCTCTGAGCTCATCCCTGGCTTTCATGAACTTTGTTATTGGTTTTGCTTTCCCCCACCTCCACTGGGAGGCAATTCCATGTATCTACCCTCTTGAGCTACCTTGATCTCTCGTTCTAGCACATTCTTTCTTCTGGGGAAACATTTCTTGTGCTTGGTTTATATCTTTGAGGTATTTGAATGCCTTTCTCATATTTCCACTGTCTCTGCAGTGCTACAAATATACCTCTTTAGGAGATAAGTTTAAAAGGGGGTACATACCTTTAGGCACCAAGTACAGTATATGCCTAATTGGGGGGTTATTTTAATCATTAATGGGTGCATGTCAGTCACCAGTTATGAAACTCTAACCGGAATAAAAGGAAACACATTGCTTGATGGAATGCGGGAACGGCAGTGGGGGTGTACTAGTATCTGCCTGGACCGAATTAACAAACAGATGATGAAATGTTAACAAAAATTAGGTAAGCTAGCAAAGTTTATGACGTGGAGCCCGATTCCGGTAGGGGCACATCCGGGCCGTCCGGACAGCCCCAAGCAAGATGGGCCCGTTTGGACCTGATTCTGGACCACGGGACCGATTGCCAGGTTTTGTTGCTTATTCCACCTTTGAGGTGGAATAAGCAGTGCAACCCCACAGGCCCGGCAGGACATACAGGGCCATGACCTGAATCAGCCCTGTATGTCCTGCCGGCTGGCCCACCCCAACTCCTCCCTGATCCCGCACCCCTCCGGCTCTCCATGTCCTGCACTGGGACCCTTTTCTGCATTGCGGCTCTTTCATGATTGCCTCTCGTGTGTATGCTCTGCATGGCACTGCTGCTCCTGTGTCCTCCTGTTATGCTGCCACCTCTACCTGCTCTTGTGGACACGTTTTTGCATCCTCTGCCACACACTCTCATGTTGGCACTTTACATCACCATCACCCTGTGCATCGGTCCAGCTGCCTCCGATATGTTTCTGCACTTTTCCAGCTGCCACATGAGCTGCACGCAGATTTGACAGGTCCATCAGCTCTGCCATGTGATACCCTCCAGAAGTTGTTGTTTGGCTTTCCTTGGTACTCTGTGCAGTGGTAGGGTTACATCTGTGTTTGGGCCATACATTTTGTGCTATTCAACTTGGGACTCCTTACTGCCACTGGCCACCTTTTCAGTAGTTACCTTGCTCTCCTTTGGGCATCTTTAGATGCACCTTAGTTTGCACCAGGTCATGGGGCGCCTTATATGGTGCCTTGGAGGGTGGCAAACTACAGCGCATCATAGGGCGCCTTAGGGTGGGCACCCTAATATGGGCATCAGTATACTGCTCTGCAGCATGGGCTTTTCGATTGGCAGCACACACTGTTCAGATGTGTCTGTTACACGCATTAAAAGGAATTGTCTCAGATTGCCATATTGTATGCAACCAGAGGGGTCAAACTCATGACTACTGTCTCGGCAAGTATTGTATTAACCAGTGTACTACACCTCTGTAGCTATTACCACAGCACTTCTACATACTTAGGCTTACAGTGCGCAAACATGCAGCACCGCACACTATCGCATGAAAATGGCAAGGTGCCCTCTATCGCACGATACACGGCTTAACGCCGGAACACCGACTTCCTTATATGGGATTCTTCACATTAGCGCTACAACTAGTGCCGGTAACATTAAGATGGTTTAGTAAACATACCCCCTGGTGTTGGGGCTCCAGTATCGCTGTCAAGAGTGTTGCTGTTTTTCTGAAGCCATCATAGAAGTTTCATTACAGAGTGCTTCCTGCTGTATTTGGCTGCCTCTTCTTGCTGTTTAAAACTAAGTTACTTTTGTTACTTTTTTGCTGCTGGATTTTATTGCTGTCCTGAGCTGGGTTTTCTTTTTCTTTTTTTTTTCTTTTTTTTGCTTACTAGTATCAGCAGTTTTCTGGGGGTTTCTTTTGGACTCTTTTTATGTTTCCCCATGAATGAGGTTCTTTTGACCACTAATGTCAATATAGAAGTGATGATAGGCATTTCTTGGTATGCTATTCGACTAACTCTTCCTCTTTGCTCTGATTTGCAGGAGGGTGACTGAGGTCTTTTTCCTCTACGTTTGCTGGTACTGCTATTTTTGACTATTTCTTTCCTCTCCTTTTCTGTTTGATCTTTAGTTTTGCCTGGTGCAGTGATTAAGAATTGTTTGTCCATATTTTTATTTTTGTATTTTTGATTTTGGTTTTTGGTCTCTTTCTATTGTGAGATTTTGTTGGAGGTCTTTGGTTTTCTGAGCCTATTGTTTGTGGCTTCCAGGAGTAATGTTTTTGCTATGTAGTGTGAGTTGGTTGTTGAGCCATGTTTCTAAATCTGGATTGTAGTCACTCATGTATGATGCTCTTTGCAATGGAAGGTTTTATAAGACCCTCCTTGTGCTTTTGAAATCTCTGAACAATAGAGTTACATTCTAAATTTGTGAAAGTCTAAATTTAAAACCAATTGGGAGTTTTTTAGGATCCTTGATGAATGGAATATACACCCATTTCTTACCTAGGACACAGTCTGTACATTGTTCTGAGATCCTTTTCTCCCTTTAAGTATGGTTCCTGTAATAATCATTGGTGACTAGTGGAATGAAGTTATAACAACAATCAATA
Source organism: Ichthyophis bannanicus (assembly GCA_033557465.1). Classification (NCBI taxonomy): domain Eukaryota; kingdom Metazoa; phylum Chordata; class Amphibia; order Gymnophiona; family Ichthyophiidae; genus Ichthyophis; species Ichthyophis bannanicus. The sequence goes on along the minus strand of CM066031.1, from coordinate 1,812,211,507 downwards.
ATCATGTCCTCGCAATGTCCCAGTTTTTATACTATTTCCTTTTTTAATTGGTCTTATTTTATTTGATACTTTTATGTGTCGAATATGTGTGCATATATAGTCCAAAGCCATTTCACAGGCCACAGTTCTTTTTAAGAGATATTGGACATCAAGAGGTTTCACTGCAAGGGTTCCAGGTTGTGCCATGGCCATAGTTGAATATATTGATAGCCAACACAGGTGCATCTGTGCTATCTGCCAATGTATTTGACATGGACCCATGTGGTAGGTAATTGCAGGGCATCGTCTGACTATGCCCACCCCCCGACAGCGCACAGCCTTTTTACCCAATGCATATTAGCTTTTGTACCCAATGCATGTTAAGTGCTTAAACTTATGGCATTTTAGTAAACATCTCCCATAGTGTCATCTGTAAAAAATATTTTAATGATAACCTCCTCACAATGTTACAGTGATAATGAAAACAACCTTCAAATCCCTGAGGCACTTCACTAGCACCATTTCTTTCCTTAGAACAAACTAAAGTTGCCATCAATTTCTGTTGCCTATTTCACAACCAGTTTTAATTCCCTTCAACCACCTTGAGGTCTTCACCCCAAAGATGCTCAATGTATTTGTGAGCATCTATTGTAGAACAGTATCAATGGCTTTGATGAATCCAAGCACATGACATCCCATGAATGCTCCTGATCTCAACCTCCAGCTTCTCTATCGAAGATACCATGGATCCTGCACCCTACTGGATGCAACATGTTTCATGATTGTTTTCTTCAGCATAATAAAGCCGGGGGGTGGGGGGGGGGGATATTCACAGGCACTAATGTGGTCTGCAGACTTGCAAACCATGTAAATGTCGCTCTGCGCGATATTCAAAGGCACTGACATGGTTAGTGCCACTGAATCTCCGTGGGTACCCCCACAGCACACCCCGATGCTAACCAGTTAGCACGCGGGCATTCTAGGCACCCCGATGCTAACCAGTTAGCACGCGGGCATTCTAGGGCAGCGCTCATTGCTCACCAGGCAGTGGTGATATTAAGCAGCTGCCCGGTTGGTGACATTCGGCAAAAGTCAGGCTCAGAAAACCCTAGCCTAACTTTTGCCAGAAGCTAACCGGACAGAGACTGAATGTTGCCGCTGATGGTTAGCTTCTCAGTAATCCAGGCAGCCTGAATATTCAATACCAGAGCCCAGATATGGCCCCCGGCATTGAATAGCCATGTTTAAAGTTCAGCGCCGGTGGCTAGTGGCTTCAGCAGCACTAGCCTCTGGTGCTGACTATCAGGCTCGGCAGCGCCGGTGGCTAGTGGCTTCAGCAGCACTAGCCTCTGGTGCTGACTATCAGGCTCGTAGTTTCTAGCCTCCATAAATGATCAGTTTTATGAAAAGAGACAACGTAAGCGTTTCTCGGTCTTGCTGATGCACTTTTGTTTCCTAAGGTTAATTGAACAGATTAATCAACAGATCTGCAAAAACGTCTCTGAGCTTTTTAAATAGATACCATAACTTTGCTCACCTTCAGTTTCACTCGATTCATACAAATCTTCTTCTATATATGATGTAGCAACTATTTTACAGCTTCTACCAGCTATTGGTGGTCCTTCTCCATTTCCATGCTGAGCAAAAGTAGCTATTTAGTGTTTCCACTTCTTCTCGTTACCTCACACATTCTTCAGTTCCTCCTTTAAGGCTCACAGTCCCATGTATGCTCTTCTTCCTTTATATTCATTTACTTATTAGGATTTATTAGCTGCCTTTATGAAGAGATTCACCCAAAGCGGTGTATAAGAGGTCTTCCCTAACATAAACAACTTACATTGTAGCAGCAGCATAACAATAGCACAATGACCCCATGTCAGCATAATAGACTATTAGAACAGTGAGATAAAATTGGAGACAGGTAATAATAGATATCAATATGATACAATGCCAGTTATGTACACCATAAAATTGTATAGCAGAACATTCAGTGTCAGCAGAAAACAGATAGATTGCTTGGTAGAACACTCAAATAACATAGATAGGATACTCACAATGTCAGCACTGTACAAACAATGTACGTTCAGTCATCTGGATTCTTAACGATCTCGTAGTCTTATCTGCATACAACTTGTTGCATGGGCAACAACATAAACTGGAAAAACAAAATCACAAGACGTAGTCCATTGCAAAGGATAAGATCTCTGATTATAGTCAGGCTTCTCATTGTGCAAAGTAATGTCACATATCTGGCAACAGCCACACTTCTGATGTTCCCTGGGGCTTGAAATGTCCATGTTTTATGTTGGTAACATAGCGGGACACACCCTCGCTAGGGAATTGTGGGTACCATTTCGAACCTGGCACCAGCCCAGATGGGAGCAAGTGGGGGTTGCTCCTGTTTTGGCCTCACTAGACCACCAGGCTCCCTTTAAGGTAGGCCGAGAGGGGCCATAGAGGGTTGGGGGGGGGGCTTTTGATTGGGCTGGTGAGGGATGGTGGTTTAGAGGGGGCGGACTTGGACCTTGGCTTTGATGGGAAAGGGGAGATCAGACACCTATGAGGGGAGGAAGAGGGATATTTTGGGGAAATCCCAGATTCCTTAGTAATGCTGAGGAGTTGGGACCCTCAGCTCACTATTTCCAATTTATCCTCGCAACTCCTTTAAGATTGTGGCTGAGAGAATCAGCCAGTGTTCCCAGTGGAAAAAAATGACAGCCCCAAGCTGGCTTATTTTTCCTAGAATAACGCAGCTAACAGCAATTCAGTGCAAGCTGTGGTATTTATTTCAATACCAAGGAGGTATTTTGCTTGTATTTGTATGCTTTGCATTTCATTAGTATTCAACATGCGTTATGATGAGAATTTGTGCATTGTAGTGAAATAACAGGTTATTGCCTTTCAACATGCGCTAAGAGCCAAATAACGTGTGCTATTTCTCTAGCAGTTTAGTAACAACCCCCCCCCCCCCCGCCCCCCATTATCCAATGGTCCAGCTATTAATTTGTCTTTTCAGGGCTTCACAGAGAATCAATAGATTCAATAGATTCCACAATACTATACAACTGAGTAGTCGTCTGATGCCTTCTAGCCTGTAGTTCTAAATTAGGAATAGTTTGATAACGTTTTTTGGAGGGATAAAATGTATGAAATAAGCTGGGGAAAAAAGAGAATGTGAAAGAAAGAATTAGATTTGAAGTGGCTGATTTAAGCAAAGATCAAGTCCACATAAAACTACAACATATAGATGCTATAGAATGGATTTTCTTGCTCACAGCAGAAGAGTTGTGGAGACCAAGAATGTCTGTCTTCTATGGAAGAAGACGGACATAAAATTATTGTAGTTTCCATACCAACATGGTCCTGGTAAAACACAACAATGAATACTTTTTTTCTGTAACAGCAAGCAAAGATGCATGAACACATGATTAACAAGCTTATAACATACCGAGTACTGTACAGCGGATTGATTAAACATTTCATTTAAATGCAAGTTCTGAAACTACTGTTCAATACATTTCAAATTTCTAATTACAGTCTCAAGAGCTGCAGTTACAAGTGCAGAGTATTAAAAATGTCATGTTAGTTTCTTGAATAACTTTAAATCATCTGCATTCTGACCGGGAGCTCGGAGTAAAGCTGCAGGCTAACTGAAGCAGCATAATTAAATGATTTTCCACTTACTACAAAAGCGCTTTTCATCCAGCATCACACCTTCAGAATAAAGGTAAGTTTAAGGGTTTTCAAATTTTATCTGCAGAATTTACAATGCAGCGCTGGAGGTGATTTTAAAGGGTTAGGCATCATTTGCATTTAGAAAACTCAGATGTACGTACATTTTAGAATAACCATTCTTTATCTGTATATGCAGATGGCATGCATATGTATGAAGGCGTGATCTTGGCATGGTTTACATGGACCTTCAAGATGTCTGTAGTCCATAATTCAGAGTGTCAGTACAGTATATCCCAAAAAATGTCCCCCTCTGCCATTACACCTGACAAGAAACTTAATCATCCATTGACTCAGAAGAATCAGTTATCAATGTCCCTGTTTAATGTACATTACCAAGTTTAAGTTACAATGTAAATCGCTTTGACTAAAATGACAGAGCGGTATAAAAAAACAGTTAAATAAATAAATTATGTGCTAACTTCTTATTATAACTAAGGCTTGGGCTTTGGAGGACGACTTGATGGGGGATTTTGCTAATTCAAGGTGTTGAAAGCCACCTTGAATTAGCAAAAAATTTGTTTTGGAGGAAGCTCCTTAATTGGCTTCATTATAGTACTGTAGCAAAAACACACTGCTCACATATGCAAAGCCCGAAGTAATGGTGCCCTTTTTTAACATTCTGTTTTATTTATTTTTTTATTTATTTACAGTCTCTTTTATACCGCGCTCTTCAACATCAGTGCAGTTTACATTGAACATAGAAACTTACACGTTTCATTGGCTGATCCGTGTTTACAATGAACAGGTATTAAAACTTGGATAACTTGGGATAACTATTTACATCTATGCAACAAGAAAGTATTACCTCACTGGACATAGTCGTGGTTGTTTTGTGTGGTAAGGCTTACTTAAACTGCACCGGCTAGATAGTGGATGGGACTATTATAGCACTGTCTACCGGGTAATACAGGAGGAAGAGATGGTGCTTCAAGGCCTTCCTAAACTGGGTTAGGTCAGAGATTGCTCGGATGCTGGAAGGTAGGGTATTCCAGCATCTGGGCGCACAAAATTTGAAAGCCCTGTTTGCTGTTGACCAGGTGCATTGGGTTATTGATTTCGGGACTATCAGTGTAGTAACTGCTACCGATCTTCTGGACCTATTGGAGGGCGTAGTCTGGATCAGCTCTGCTAGTGATGTGGATGAGAGCCCCTTGACGGCCTTGAACGTCAGCAGTAAGGTTTTGTATGTGAGTCTACCCTGTATCGGGAGCCAGTGTAGATGCTTCAGGATAGGCGTCATGTGATCTTTCCTGGATGCTCCATGTAGGACTCTTGCTGCGGCGTTCATCACAAGTTGCAGCGGGTTCAGAGTGGCTTGAGGGAGTCCATGCAGAATTGAATTTGTATAATCCAAATGTGGTATGATCAGTGCCTGATAAATTGTCCTGAAGTCGTCTGGTTCCAGCAAGAATCATAGGTGCCTGAGGGATCGGATCTTATGGTACACCGCTCTCACTATGTTGCCTATGTGCACCTTCATGTCCAGGCGCTGGTCTAAAGTGACTCTGAGGTATCTGATCGTGAGTTTGGTCAGGAGTTCTGCTTCCATGAATTTTAGAAAGGGCAGCGTGGAGAAATTTTGATTCCTTGTAATGAATAGGACCTCCATTTTCTTGTGCTGAATTCTGAGGTTTTGGGTTTGTAGCCAGTTGGATACTGCATTGAAGCAGTTTGTCAGCAGAGAGAGGTCTGGGTTCTCAGTTGAGAAAGGCATGTAAAGCAGCACGTCGTCTGCATATTTATTTATTTATTTCTTATATACCACACTATTTGCCATTAGCGCGGTTTACATAGAACATAAACATCTGGGGGGGGGCGGAGCCTGATGTCCAGCGGGTTAGACGCTTTGCGCTGAAGCTCCCGAGGGGCCTACTCAGAATCCTGACTTAATACCTACATTAACTTAATATTTTGCTCCGAACTTACCGGGGTGCCTCGGGGGAGATGGCGGCCCATAAACCAGCGCGCTTAGACTTCGGATCTCCCTCTTCTTCACACGGAAAACGTTCCAAGACAGAGCTGCCTTCCCCACAAAAGATGGTGCCATTTCGGGATAACCCCGAAATGCAACAGGAGATCTTGGAGGAAATACGTGGTGTGAAGGAACTGGTGCAGTCCAACGGAGAAGCGCTCCGAGCCATGAGAGAAGATTTTGGTGTACTTCAGGATCGTTTTGAAGGTCTTTCATTACGGCAGGACAATATGGCGGGGGTCCTCGACTCGCACGTGGTGCGCTTGGTGAAACTGGATGAGGCTGAGCGTCAGATACAGAATCTACAAAAAGAGTTAGAGGATAGCAATAATCGAGCCCGTCGCAACAATGTAAGGCTCATTGGTGTACCGGAGGGCGCGGAAGCAGGAGATATGAGAGAATTCCTGGTCAAAACTCTTCCCTCCTTGCTGAAGATTACTCTTCACAGAGATCTGGAAATTGACCGAGCACATCGTGTTCCTACCAGCATGGCGCTCAATCGGACGACCCCCCGGCCCATCATTTTTCGTCTACTGAGATATCAGCAAGTTGAGCAAATTCTAAATGCTGCCCGGGCGAATCGTCATTTGGAGTTTGAAAATCATAAAGTCTCCTTCTTCCCTGACTTGGCTAAGCCCACAGCTGACCGTCGGAAGAGACTCCTTGCTTTTCGACCTAGACTTCAACAATTACAGGCTCGCTTCGGCATCTTATATCCAGCGAAGCTCAGAGTGACTCTCCATAACCAAACTCGTACCTTCGAAGATCCTGATCTGCTAGCAACATTTCTAGCTTCTAAAGAAGCAGACCAGATGCGCTAATCCAACAGCTTGGATGGAATCCGCTGGAACGGTCCGCCATTTTGAATGGCCCGATGTGGTGATCGCTGCCTGAAACGGAGACTGCCTGGACTTTTCTTTCTCTTTATATATACCTTGTTGGTCTCCTTTCTTTCCACGATGAGATCCTTGGTTAGTCTCGGAGCCTGTATAGCATTGTAGGATTTATGTTTCAATTCAGGCCTTCTCTGGGGTTTCTCCCCGCAGACATCAGGCCGCCAGTAATTTCTGGGGTTTTGCTTCTTCTCTAAGGCACTCCGGTGCTTATTTTGTTATAAGGGGCGCTTCATGGTTTTCCTTAGTTTAATTTCTATCATGTTGTTTCTGCAGTCCTTTACTGGTACTATGAGCGACATTGTGTACCTCTGTGTGCTATTATGTTTCTTTTTCAGATTGTTTAAGTATTTGGCATGGCTTCATGTACGTTATCATTACTGACTGTAAAAGGCATCAATAGTCCATTCCAAAGAAGGACAATCCCTAGCTCTCTTAATCATGATTATTCTGAGTTGGTGTTTTTTCAGGAGGCCCATTTACTGGGCATAGCTATTTCCTATCTCCTTCATTACGACATACTGAAATTGGCTTCCATTTGAACCTCAATGATTGGTGGAATTATGTCCATTTTACTGTAATTATGAGCAACTACCTCGTATGTCAATCTCTTCCACTCAAGCCCTTCATTGCTTGTTTAAAAGGAAGATGTTTCATGATTATGTTCTAACTGCTAACTGCTCTCCTTTGGCTGTTTACTTTTGTATACATTTCTGTCACAGGATCAGCCTGTATCATCAATACCATTTTTGCTTGTTTGCTGTACAATAACTGATGTGTGTAAGCGCTTATGTGATGACTCTTATTAGCTTAGAGAAGAAGCATAGGGTGGGGGGTAATTGGGGTTGTTTTCCTTATTGTATGTGTGTATTTGTATCTTTTGGTGTGTTGTTACTTTTGTTTGTTGTAAAATGAAAATAAACGTCTTAAAAAAAAAAGAACATAAACATCTGACAATATACATATGTCTGGTTATTACATTTAACAGGAAATGGAACTTGGAGAACAAGGTAAACTATATACAAATGAATTTGAATGAGAAAGGCTGTTGTTTGGTGTTTTACATTGTTTATATCAAGCAGTTAACACTGAAATACCAGATAAGGTTACAGATTGGCTGCATGTATATGTTGAACATCAGGGCGGAGAGGGAGGATCCTTGCGGGACACCTTGCTTCTGGTGGAAAGGATCCGATGATGTAGCCCCTGATCATACGTGCTGCCATCTGTCAGAAAGGTAGGACTTGCACCAATCTAGTGCTTTGTCGGTGATCCCCTTCTCCTTAAGACGCTCCAGGAGAAGCTCGTGGCTTACCGAGTTGAACGCAGCTGCAATGTCCATGAAGATGAGGACAAACCCTTGATGGATATTGTCAATTCCTGCTATTATGTTATTGATGAGTGTGGTGAGGAGTGTTTCAACACCATGAGCTTCTCTAAAGCTGTGTTGGCATGGGTCCAGTGGCGCGGAGGCTTCTATGTGTTCTTGAATTTGACTTTGGACTTCCTTTTTAAATTATTTTGCCAGTAGAGGTATGCTCGATATTGGTCTGGGGGTCAAGCTTGCTGTTTTTTAGCAAAGGTCTTATGGATGTGTGTTTGAAGGATTGCGGGAATACACCTGTTGCAAAGGATCTGTCCATGAGTCTGGCTATAAAAGGGCTAAAGTTGGACCATAGCTCTTTAATCCAGAACACAGGGCAGGGGTCGGTTTGAGCAGTGGTTGTGTTGATCGCAGCAATAGTGTCTGCAATGCGCTGCTTGGGTGGTGTGGAGAAGATGGTGAGAGGTGTTCGGTAGCTTGGCTCGAGAGAGACGGCAGGTGCTGGGGCCTTGTTGGTCTGACATAGCTTGGATTGTAAGTAATCCGCGAATTCTTGAGGGTGGATCTCGATTGATTGTTCCGAAGCTGGTTCCTTTGTTAGGTTCTTGACGAGAGTGAACAGGTCATGTGGTTTGTTCAGTGATCGTTTTAGAGTGTCTGTGTGGAATCATCTCATGTTCTTTGTTACTGTTTCGCTATGTATTGCCAGGTGGGAGTTATATGCTCTTTGATCATCTGCCGAGTGTGAATGATGCCAGCGTCTTTCCAGCTTCCTTAGGAGGGTGAGGGAGGATTTCAGCTCAGCGGAGTACCAGGTTGCGGAGGCTCGCTTCCCTGGAGGCTTGTTAGATGGCAGATGTAGCGCAAATGAACTAAGGGTTTTATTCCAGTCGGAAACCAGATCCTCAGGATTGTGTGCAGTTGAGGCGAGTAATGGGCGAGTTGTGCTCAGAATCAGGTCCTTGTTGAAGGCCTGGAATATTCGTGGTGGTGCTTTGGTGGAACAGCTCAGTCTTCTGGCTTCCTTCTGACTGCAGCTTGGCAAGGGTATTTGGAATACAATCAGCTTGTGGTCAGACCAGGGAACTGCAGAAATGGACAGCTCGGGGATGTTGGATGAATTGAAAGTTGCCTGTGGGGCGAATACCAGGTCCAACATGCCTCCTTTCACATGGGTGGGTTCCTTGATCAGGTGTCTATATCCTAGTTCCTTAAGGGCTTCAAGAAAAGCTGACGCATGAGAATCTTGCAGGGAAGGCAGGTTGAAATCTCCTAGAACCCAGCTTGGTGTGCATGGGTTTTGGGTATTGGAGGCAAGGTCGATTATTGTTGAGAGGACGTCTGGGTCTGCTGATGGGGCCCTGTATAGGAGGTTGATAGAGCAGCGCTTGTTTGCTATTGTGATTGTGTCAAGGAGTGATGTGCTGGTTGCGTTGCTCAGGTGGAATTGGAGGTCCGTCTTGGTGATGGCGAGTACTCCTCCCCCTCCTTTTCCGTTTCTATGGCATGTATGAATTGAGAAATCGGAGGGCAGGAGCTGGTTGAGGAGGATGTTATCGGCGCTGGAAAGCCATGTCTCTGTGATCAGGAGTATGTCAAGGTCATGGAGTGATATCATGTCGGAGACAACTGGCCATTTCTTGCGTATTGAGCGGGCATTTATGAGCGCACATCTCAGAAATTGGGGGAGGGGGTTTTCTTCATGTTTTTCTTTCTTATTGTGTTGTAGTGCAATGTGTAATAGATGGTGGTGGAGTGTGTGGGTAGCTTCTTCTGCTTTGTGGAAGGGAGCATTTGACCATCTCTTCCTGTGATTCTGAAGAATTGGTATCTGGTTGTGATTAGTAGATAAGTCTGTAACACTGCTTAGGCCTAAGGAAAGGAGATAAAGGGCAACTGTGACGATGCTAGATAGGGCCATTTTAGGTGTCTACCCTGTTATGTGTGGTCTGGGTCTTGTTCCATAAAATGGCTCATTCTGATAGGCTCCATGTTCAACTAACCTTTTGTAAAATACAGTGCACATTTTGGGCACTAAAGGGGTAATTTTAAAAGACGTTTCACACATAAAGTCTCATAAAATTACCCCAGGGTTTATTTGCATAAAAGTATGCACAGTGTCAAGGAGGTACATATTCTACGTGACCTGCATGTAAACATGCTCTGGGGCCGAGTTTGGCCGGAATCACGATTTACATATGAGCATTTTTTAAATATACGTGATCTCTCATATTTTATGTGCATATATTTATATCTGCTCTTGAGCTGCTGCAAGTGTACATGAGTTCCTTTTGCCCACAATTCCTGCAGAATTTAAGCTAGTATTTTATAAAGACACCTGAGTGCCTGTGTAGCTTTGTAAAATAGGCTTAAAATAGGTACCTACTTGGCCTTCACACATAGGTAGCCTATTATAAAATTATCTTCTGAGGGAGTAATTATATAAATGGTTTTGTGCATAAAACTATTTAAACTCACAAAAGGGCTTTTATAAAATTAGACATTCATGATTAGTGCATGCCCAAAATCAATGCTCATCTTCTGCCCTGAACCCTGTGATAAGGAAGCTTATCATAGCTCACGTAGGAGCTATAGAAAAGATGATGTGACTCTGAACAAGCAACCTGTCAGTTCTGGTAGAAGCAAGAAAACAGAGTTTTCACATAAAAGACTACCAGTCCCAGAATGCACCAGGTTTCCAGCAGCCATGAGAGGGGCTGAAGTGAGAAAACGTGTGTGCAATCAAGAGAGCTATGAGGTAATCCCTAAGCACTCATCTCAAAGGGCAGGGCCTGATTCAACACAGCTGCGCTGTGTTAGGGAGGAGCACACATTAGGACAGAATAAGAATAGAGCTTATTCTACAGATAACAGCTACAGCAAAAGCTACAAGCTCCAGCCCAGCTGCAGGTTCAAGCATCACCTTGAGAAGCAGAAGCCAAGCCAAGCGGATAGAGACAGAAGGAAACTCTCTGGAAGGAAGAGAAGAAAGGCCATTGGAAGGTCTGGGAGATTCCAAGGCAGTACCTATACTGGGAGGTATTCCAAATGCCAGCAGAGTCCATTAGACTGGAGTCAGCCAGAGGAATGGAATGGCAGAGATAGGAATCACCAGTGGCTACCTGGAAGAGAGAAGACTGCACATGGCAGGGACTTTCAGACCTATGCCAGAAGGTATGTGAGGAAAGATCCAGTGTCCAGGGATCAAGATTGGAAGGCGGGACATCAGAACTGGATTACATACTGGCCAGGCTATACAGAGAGGAATTATGATAGCAGGAGAGGCTCAGGTATGAACACTGATCCAGACCCTATCTATAATAGTGAATGGCAGCAAGGGAATAAGCATTCTCATGATAGTGCCTTATGGAAAGACTCGTCTGTGCCAATGTATGATAGTGACCCTATGCTGATTGATGAAGGGGGAGATACAGCAGATGAAACTATTGATTACATGGACTGTTCTTTATCTAAGTGCTATTGCTAGCCTTCTGTGAGCAAACACATCAGCCATCACAAAGAAACCAAACTTTGTTCTTTATTTCCACTGCAAACAGCTCTTAAAGCAGGATTTGGGTTCACACAGTAGCAGCCAGCCAGCTAAAGGGTTTCCGCTGGACAATTGATACTAATTAAAGCTGCACCTGATTGTGTGTGTGAGCAAGAGAGAATCACTGCAGGATCTGTGTGGAAATTAAGCAGAAGTTAACCTAACCAGCAAAGTTTATTCATTTCTTTGTGCCTTTTTATTTGGTAATTATTTGCTAAGAAAACATTAGCTAATTGCCTGACAAGCTGAAGGTTGTTTCCTGATTTGCTTTGTGACTTTATGTTATCCATTTAAACACTGCAAGCAAGTAACCTCATTTATATTGCTAACAAGCATACTTGTGCTGGGTGATTTAAACCCCATCAATAAAAGAAGTATTTTATTGGCTTTACCACTGGTTACACTTGTCTTCAGCTGTGTTTGGGAGTGAATGAACTACAATACCCACAATACCTTGCAAGAATCATATGAATATATGCATCGTCAAGATTGTGTAAGTTCTCACCCTAGGCAGCCATCTGACAACCCACATTACCTGCCTAACCATGTGCTAACCAGATAGAATAGAATTTTTCATGCAGAGCCCTGTGCTGTTAGAGCGGTGCCCATAGCACGCTGCAAACCGTAGGCATACGTTTAGCACAGTTTAGTAAATCTGTGCCTTAGGGGTATATTTACTAAACCGTCTTAACTTCGCAGCGGTGGTATTATCGCACGATAATGTAATATTATCGCGCACTAACGTCACATCACGCGATAACGCAGCGGCAGTGTTAAGGCACACTAACGGTATGAAATCCGGGCCTGAAGGGTTGAGTAAGGATCTCAGAGGGCGGAGAGAAGGGGTCAATGGGGGGAGAGTGGGTGAGGAAAGGCTCCATGCACACTAACGCCGTGAAATCAGGGTCTGAAAATTAGCGCCAGTGAAAACCTCACGCTAGAGGCACATTTGCAGGAGAGAGAAACCATTTCAGTCAGCAATGTGCAGCAAAGGCAGAGAAACCCATAAAAGTGATAGTTGTGATACATGTGCAGGGACCAAAAAGGCAAATAAACATATAAAATGACCAGAACCACATCTAAAATCCCAATAACCAAGCTGGCCAATAGTGATATTAATGATAAACCTAAAGCAACACTACTGACAAAGCGTATAAATTAAGATATCATGTTTGGAAGGGTCTATGCTCTGTCCCCCTACAAAGTGAATGATCCCACATTGAAATAGCGCTGATCAGGTTTTTTTCTCGTTTATATTGGGCAGGTTTGTTATGGCGTGCACATGTGCAGTAACAGCAGAGTGGGCACGTAGGAAACGGTAACTGTACTGATGCTGTAAATGGGATATAGAGGGCTGCAGGCGGTACATGCTGTGGTCCAGCTGGGGCACAGTGCAGATGCCTAGGTGGCACATAGGAAGGCCGAAACTGTAAAGCAGCAAGACAGCAACTGACGAGGGTCCAACATGGGCCACAACTGTGTGTCCCACAGTGTCACAGGGGATATTACCCAGCAGGTACCCCCAAAGGCACATAACATTGGCAGGCGGTGTCGGGGGGAAGTGCGCATGTCCATGGAGGCACCCCTACCCGAGAACCCACACCATAGGCAGCTGCCTACTGGCACACTGGATGGCCTGGGACTGTGCACCACCAGCACCACCGGCATAAGGGCATGTCAGCATGGTGGCGGAGGGGTGCTGGTGGTGGAGGGGGTAGTGGCATCTGCCCACAGCAGACCAAGGCCAAGCCCTGTTTAGGTGGGTGCCGTGCGGTGCAATAGACAAAGTCTGTCTAACAAACAATAATGGTAGCCCCAGGGAATGAGCTGCTTCTGTGACAACAGTTTGGTGCAGTACACACAGCCAGTGTGTTGAGGGTCACAGGTTCAAGCCCCAGCTATGGCTCCTGTAAAAAATGTCCCTATAATTTACCCAGTACTAATCTGACAGAACTGTTATTGCTGATTAAATAAACAATCCATAAACGCCTATATTTTACCCTACAGGGCACAGACACCATAAACATGTGCAAGTTGGATGGGAACAGCTGAGGGATGTCGAAAAACTGAAAGGGGATATTTTAAGGGCAACCAACCTTTTTGTTAAAATGGTAAATAAAGGTAAAAGGAAAAGGAGACCGTTATGGTTTTCGAAAGAAATAGCTGAAAAAGTGAAGAAAAAGAGGGAGGCCTTCATGAAATACAAGAGATCACAGAGAGAGGAAGACAGGCATCTGTATTTGGAAAAACGTAGAGAAGCTAGCAAAGTAGTCAAGAAGGCAAAGATTCAAAAGGAGGAGGAAATAGCCAATGCAATAAAATGGGGGGATAAGACATTTTTCAGATATATTAGTGAGAAAAGGAAGGGCAAGAGTGGTATTGTCAGACTCAAGGGTGCAGGGGAGGAATATGTAGAAGCTGATAAGGATAAAGCGGAATTGCTTAACAAATATTTTTGTTCTGTGTTCACAGATGAAGAACCAGGAGCAGGACCTCAGAAAACACCCACAAACAGGAACAGAAGCAAAGGACATCTTGAACAATTTTCAAAAAACTGTGTTCGTGAGAAACTATCTCAACTTAAAATAGACAAAGCGATGAGACCGGATGGGATACACCCGAGAATACTGAGGGAACTTGGGGACGTTCTAGCAGCTCCACTGACTGACCTTTTCAATGCCTCGTTGGAGTCGGGAGTGGTGCAGAAGGACTGGAGAGAGGCTCATGTGGTGCCTTTAAACAAAAGAGGAAGTAAGGATGTGGTTGAAAACTACAGGCCGGTTAGTTTAACTTCGGTGGTGAGTAAATTATTGGAAACGCTGCTGAAAAAGAAAATAGTGAGGTTTCTGGAGTCAAGCGGATTACAGGATCTGAGGCAGCATGGATTCACCAGAGGCAGGTCTTGTCAGACAAATCTGATTGATTTCTTTGACTGGGTGACCAGGGAGTTGGACCGAGGGAGAGCCCTATATGTGGTGTATTTAGATTTCAGTAAAACCTTTGACACTGTTCCTCACAGGCGACTTAGAAACAAACTGAGCACCCTAGGGATGGACCCTAAAGTTACTGCTTGGGTTAGAAATTGGTTGGGTGGGAGGCGACAAAGAGTACAAGTAAATGGAGCTCACTCTGAGGAGAAGGATGTTATCAGTGGTGTGCCCCAGGGATCTGTCCTTGGTCCGAATCTTTTTAACATCTTTGTTAGTGATATAGCGGAAGGGCTTTCAGGTAAGGTTTGCCTCTTTGCGGATGATACCAAAATCTGCAATAGAGTAGACACCCAGGAAGGGGTAGATAACATGAGGAGGGATCTAGCTAAGCTTGAAGAATGGTCTAGAATTTGGCAGCTGGGATTTAATGTTAAAAAATTTAAGGTCATGCATTTGGGCTGCAGCAATCCAAGGGAGCAATATAGTATAGGGGTGAAGTACTTTTGTCCACTAAAGAAGAGCGGGACCTAGGCGTGGTTGTGTCTGATGATCTTAAAGTAGCTAAACAGGTAGAAAAGGTGACGGCAAAAGCTAGAAGGATGCTTGGGTGCATACGGAGAGGAATGGCTAGCAGAAAAAAGGAGGTGATAATGCCTCTGTATAAGTCTTTGGTGCGACCTCATTTGGAATATAGTGTGCAATTCTGGAGACCGCACCTTCAAAAGGATGTAAACAGGATGGAGTCGGTGCAGAGGGTGGCTTCTAAAATGATTAGTGGTCTTCATTATAAAGCATATGAGGACAGACTGAAGGATCTTAATATGTACACCTTAGAGGAAAGGCGGGATAGAGGTGATATGATTGAGATGTTTAAATACGTCCGTGGCATAAATGTTCAGGGAGAGAGCCTCTTTCAATTGAAAGCAAGTTCTTCTACGAGGGGACATGGGATGAGGGTGAAGGGAGATAGATTCAGGAGTGATATGCGAAAATATTTCTTTACGGAAAGAGTAGTGGATCCATGGAATAGTCTCCCAGTGGAGGTGGTAGAGATGAGGACAGCAACTGAATTCAAAAAAGCATGGGACAAACACAGAGGTTCTCTAAAGGTAAAAAGGGGACTGTTGTAGTTGTTGATATGGAAGGACAGACTAGATAGGCCATGTGGTCTTTTTCTGTCGTCATATTTCTATGTTTCTATGTTTCTAAGCCGTAGAGCAGATTTTCCTAAATGCAGTCCTGGAGGGCCAAACACCATTAAGGTGTCATGCTGTCTGTAATAGATATGCCTGTGCTGCAAATGTATGCCATGCCCCCATTGTCTGCAAATGTATCTCATGCATATTCATTAGGGATAGAATGAAAAACTTAACAGTGTTTGGCCCACCAGGACCAGAGTTGGGAAACTCAGCCCTAGAGCAGTGGCCAACAGGGGTATAAACACCCACACCCACAGGCTCCACTATCCAAAGCCTCATGGAGAGTCAGGCTGTTGGGCCCTGCATGGAGCAGCATCTCCCAATACATTAACACTTGCACACCTTAGCAATGCCGCCCTAAACCTGGGAACACACTACACATATATCAAAATGTTGCTATGATTAATGGCAGATAACAAATCATAAGTTAAACACATTTTGTTGACAAAGCTGCATCATAGCAACCTTTCTGATATCTGTGGAGTGTGTTTCAGTTTTGGTTTCTGACAGTGTTTACCACCCTGGGGAGTGACCCTAACAGTGTTGAGTACTATAGCAATGCCCGCACTGTGTCCAGGATTGGTGTGGCAGCCAGGGCTGCCACAAACCTCTATATTTGCACAATGCTGGCATAGGTGTGGGAGTGTGTGTCTGTCTATCCAGTGTGTTGTGGCTGCCTACACCTTACTGAGCCCACATTGCTTGCACTGTTTCCAGTGTTAGCCTGCCAATGTGCATAATGAGAAGCAAGGTACTGTGGGTATGGCCCGGACAGGGTGGCATGGGCAGGATGCATTTGCACAGGGTATAGGGCAATGGCTGGGACATTGCAGTGCCCGACCACCACCTGCACGGACAGGGTGGCCACAGCATGTCATGCTGGGAGGTTGCTCTCACCCTGACTGGGCAGTGACCACGGCATGGCTAGTTTCCCCCATAGTGCTATACAGTGTTTCTCTCAGATGTTATTTATGGGTTCTCTTTTCTGGGGCCCAATCACTGATATACTTGCATGGTGTGTGTGTTGACATCCCAGTTTTGGGTGCACACAGTTCCTCCAGGAGCATGCACTATGTACTAGCTAGCAGACTGTCTGCAGTTAGCATCTGTATGGCTGCACCACCTTGCAGAGTGCAGCAGTTGTGTGCTGACTGCCCTCTGCTGGTGAATGTCAGATTGTAGTGGGGGCAGCTGAGGTGACTGGGCCCATTACCTATCTGCCAGTGGCTCTGTCCCAAGTGCAGATCTTCAGCCGCTGTCCATTTGCCACCAGGACTGGGGTAGCTGGTCCCATAGCCTGTTCTCATGTATGTACACTGCCCCCTCGCAAAGGGTGAGAGTGCGGGTCTGTTGGGGGCAGATCATGTCCCCCACCCTGACCCACAGAGGGTGGTTTGTTAAGTACATTGTTGACATGTGAGCCCTGACACACCCCTGTTCCCAAAACAGGTGACCATAGCAAGCACAGTGGATATGCATTATGTTGTG
The DNA here is from genome assembly GCA_033557465.1 of Ichthyophis bannanicus. Taxonomy (NCBI): domain Eukaryota; kingdom Metazoa; phylum Chordata; class Amphibia; order Gymnophiona; family Ichthyophiidae; genus Ichthyophis; species Ichthyophis bannanicus. Next base: position 1,812,194,437 of record CM066031.1, on the reverse strand, counting down.
TGCATCATGGTCCACAAGGGCCAGACATGACTGGCAATTACAAATGGACACAGAGACTTCCTAAAAGTGTCTGCAACAAATACCTGTCACATACTGGCACTGATGGAGACCTGCAACACAACCCTCTTCAACTAACCCGGGTACTGTGGACCTGGTGCTGGCCACTCCACCTCACCCTCAGGGTGAGCACAGAACACACACATTGGCATGGCCTGTGGGTACTCTGTGCCAGTAACACACATGGTCATTCCCCCCTATCAAGCTGACGTACTGTAGAGGTGCAAACCCCATCTGGTGAGCAGATGTAGACTGCTGTTCTGCATGTGAATTGCATTATGGGTACTGTTGGTTCTATCCCAGGGGTGGGCAAACCTGGTCCTGGAGGGCCGCAGACCAGTCAGGTTTTCGGGATATCTCTAATGAATATGCATGAGATATATATGCATTAGAGATATCCTTCCAACCTGACTGGTTTGTGGCCCTCCAGGGCTGGATCTGGAGACCCCTGCCTTACACCTCTGTCATTTAAGATTGTGAGTGGACAAGGTGCAGATGTCCAAGACATCGAAAAGGTTAGATAGAATTTGTCACAGTCCTCCTCACTTCTCACCACCACCAAAAAATTGTCTATTAGACAACTTTTTGGTGGTGGTGAGAATCGAGGAGGAATGTGACACATTCTATATACCCTTTCGATGTCTAGGACATCTGTACCTTGCCCACTCACGATCTTAAATGACAGAGGTGTAAGGCAGGGGTCTCCAAATCCAGCCCTGGAGGGCCACAAACCAGTCAGGTTGGAAGGATATCTCTAATGCATATATATCTCATGCATGTTCATTAGGGATATCCCGAAAACCTGACTGGTCTGCGGCCCTCCAGGACCGGAGGTGCCCACCCCTGTTCTATCCTATCCTGGTAGCCACAGCAGACAGTTTTATGGTGACGTGCACTCTTTCTGTAGCCAACTATGGGCACAATAACTCCCATAGTGATGTAGCACAATGGTTAATGCAATGACTTCAGTAGCAGAGGTCATGGGTTTGATTCCTGTCTGTTCCATTTTTTTTATGGCTTTCCTACACAACTACGTTTCATTTGTGTAACAGTCATATCTGTGCAGATCTGTGCTGCCACCTCATTATACCCTCATCACTGTTGCCATCCATCCTTCTGTCCGTCTATGTGTGTGTGCCAGCTGTGTGGCGTCCTGCCCTAATGTGCAGGCTTCTACCCCATGTCCTGCACTGGCACACTTTTCTGCATTGCGGCTCTTCATGCTTGCCTCTCCTGTGTCTGCTCTGCATGGCAGTGCTCTCCTCTGTTCTCCTGTCATTGCACTTATCCTGCCACCTCTGCCTTCTCTGGTGGACACGTATCACCATCCTCTGCCACACACTGTCATTGTTTCACTGTACATTACCATCACCCTGTACATCGGTACAGCTGCCCCCGATAGGTTTGTGTACTTTACCTGCTGCCACATGGGCTGCACGCAGATTTGGCTGGTCCATGAGCTCCGTCATCTACTTCCTTCCATCACTTGTTCATTGCCTTTCCTTGGTGCTCTGTGCAGTGTTATGGTTACATCTGTGTTTGAGCCATACATTTCATGCTTGTGACTTTGGGGCACCTTTGTGCCCCTGGGAACCATCTCCTGTGTCACCTTGGCATCCCTGGGGCATCTTTCATGGCACCTTAGGTTTGGCCAGCTTATGGGGCACCTTATATGCTGCCTTGGAGGGTGCCAACCTTTCCTGCTGCCCTCTGGGGCACATTATGACCTGCCTTGGATGACATGATACTTTATGATGTGCCTTATGGTGCGCCCTAAAAGGTGCATTAGGTTGCGGCACTGGGGTGAGACTTTTTTGGCTGACAGTGCAAATTGTTGGGATGTGTCTGATTGTTACAAGCAGGAAAAGGGATTGCCTCAGACAGTCTTTTAACTGAGACCACTGGGGGATCAAACTCATGACCAATGTATCAGCAGTCAATGTATTAACCATTGTGTTACACCTCTGTTGCTGTGTTTGCAGCTCAGCGCGCCTAATTAAGGCTAACACACGTTAACGTGCCACGGCTCCCTCTATCGCGCGATAATGGACTTTATTGCGCGCTAACCCGAAATGCTACCTTAAGACCGGAACACCCACTACCTTATATGGCATTCGTCACAGTAAGGCTGCAACTAACGCCGGTAACATTAAGACAGTTTAGTAAACATACCCCTTAGTGGTTTTCAATTTCTTAATTTTTCACACTTAATGCTATGAAAAAGCAATGCATTTTAAAAGGACAAATATACCTCCGAGTTTTTACTTTAAGCTCAATCTATTTCATGAGCAGCAGTTAAATCACTGGTCCAAAACTCTCATTTTTTACTTTTTTCATTCACATTAAAAATCATCAAAATGAATTCATAAGACTCCCACTTATCTACTATGGAATCTCTTCTGACGTCAAGTTCACAAGAAACAGCAGAGGCTTCTGTTTTGCCACTGGCTGCTTCAGGCGTTTTGCTCTGTTCGTGGATTGTATCCTCAGCATCCATTAATTTGTTCCCTGTGCAAACCCTGTCAGCAACCCCACTGGCTTAGGAGAGAAGCTCTGCTTGGCCAAGAATAGGGAAGCCACCCACTCCAGAGCTGAAGGAGAGGGGACTCCAAGAATTATATCTAAGGGCAACTATCAACATCTGAGCCCAGTGCATCTGCAGATCAATATTGGGGATTTGCATCCACAGATTCCACCACCTTTAGAATAAGAGGAACCCTGAAGCTTACCAGAGCCTTGCGTGAGACCAAAGACAGTCTCAGGGAAGCAATGCTTGCATCACTATCAGCTCCAGAAGTACCACCTAACCTCTATTTGGGATTCACTTAAACTCTACCTTGGATATTGGATATGGCTTCTGCACCTTCTTAATTGCCCAGAGGTACCATAAAAATTAAAAAAAGCCCTACTTGCCTAGCAGTTACTAAACTGGATGATGTGTCCAACAGCATTTCAGAGGGCAGTGAGACCTCATACAGCACATCATCATACGAATATGGTCAGGGTCAGGAGAAGGGACAGGGAGGGTAAGGGTCTGAGAGACAGGGGATGGGGAAAGAGATGTGGGCAGAAGTAACCCTGTCTTAATGGCAGGAAGAGACTGTTTCTGTAGGGGGATGGAAAGGGTAGAGGGCTGCCTCATTGGGGTGGATGGGGGTGTAGGGGTGATAGATGCAGTAGAAGGTTGGTGGGGCTGTCACTGGGATGATGGGGATGGGGTTCTCTCATGTACATATTCTGAGTGTGAGCTAATAAACATCTACCTTAATTTCAAGTGCTTGTGTATGAGTTCTTCTCTCGCAGCCACACCTAGTTGGTACGTTAGCGAGCATGCTCCTGATTTGACTCTTCTGCATCTGCTTCAAGGTTTGGGTTTGCTGTGTCCTGTTCTTCAAGCAGAGATTTTTGAAATCTCATTGCCAGATTGTGGAGCATGCAGCAGGCCAAGAAGATCTGGCATACCCTGACAGGGCTGTAGAGAAGTTCACCAATGGATAGGCCAATGCATCAATGAATTGCTCAATGTTCTTGAGCTGCCAAAATGTCCTCTCAATGATGATTCATGTGTGCCTATAGGCCCTGTTGTACTGCTCTTCTGCCTCTGTGTGTGATGCCATAATGAAGATCAGGAGCCATCTGCATAGGTAGAGGGACAGTGAACAGACCGTAGGGTATTGCATCAAGTGTGCATGTCTAAGTGATGGAATGGGCTGATGCAGGGCTTACCTAGCAGCCACCCATCGATGATTTCTCTTCTCTCATAGATGCCAGAGTAGATGAAGATGCATGTATGGCAGGAGCCTGGAGACCCTAAAAAGACATCACATATCTTCTCCCTGTGTGTTGCTGAATACCTGCATGTTGCATGCGTGGAACATCTTCCTGTTGTGGTAGGTGGCTTCCCTGCCTTGTGGGGGCCCGAAGACCATATGTGTGCAAGCAATGAGTCCCAGTACCAAAGAAAATTGGGCCACCTCAATGGATCATGTTTGGCTGCCTCTGCTACATGGATGAGTGTCTCAGACCCACAGTGCCAGTCAACACAGACTGGAAACTGCCAGTAGATAGGAAGGGGAGGACTGTGGTGGAGGTCTGGAGTGAAAGACCAGCTCTAGCTCCCAACAGAGATGGTGAATGGCTGCCTATCAAAGCAGAACCTGGTGAAATACTGTTCATCTGCACGAGAGGTCCAGGAATTGAGTTCTGGGCTTCTGATATAGGTGCTTCCTCTTGGCTCTGCTGTGTTTTCTGTGGATCTCATGCAGCAAGGCCAATGCAAACTATTTGTTCCTATCATCCATGACTCCTAACGCCCTCTACTAGCAACCAGTGCTACCTCCCCAACACCTAGTGACTCCCACCACCAGCACCCACAGCACTGTACATGAACCTACATACACACACAGGCAGAAAGGAACCACAGAAATCCAGAGACTGAAGGGAACACTGGGACACACACACACACAGGCAGCAGGGAACCACAGAAATCCAGAGACTGAAGGGAACACTGGGACATACACACAAACAGGCAGCAGGGAACCACAGAAATCCAGAGACTGAAGAGAACACTGGGACATACACACAAACAGGCAGCAGGGAACCACAGAAATCCAGAGACTGAAGGGAACACTGGGACACACCTACACAGGCAGCCGGGACCACAGAAATCCAGAGACTGAAGGGAACACTGGGACACATCCACACAGGCAACAGGGAAGAACAGAAATCCAGAGACTGAAGGGAACACTGGGACACACCCACACAGGCAGCAGGGAACCACAGAAATCCAGAGACTGAAGGGAACACTGAGACACACCCACACAGGCAGCAAGGAACCACAGAAATCCAGAGACTGAAGGGAACACTGGGACATGCACACACACAGGCAGCAGGGAACCACAGAAATCAAAAGACTGACGGGAACACTGAGACACACACACACACACACAAACACACACACAGGCAGCAGGGAACCACAGAAATCAAGAGACTGAAGGGAACACTCGGGCACACACACACAGGCAGCAGGGAACCACAGAAATCCAGAGACTGAAGGGAACACTGGGACATTCACACAAACAGGCAGCAGGGAACCACAGAAATCCAGAGACTGAAGGGAACACTGGGACATTCACACAAACAGGCAGCAGGGAACCACAGAAATCCAGAGACTTAAGGGAACACTGGGATATACACACACGCAGGCAGCAGGGAACCACAGAAATCCAGAGACTGAAGGGAAGACTGGGACATACACACAAACAGGCAGCAGGGAACCACAGAAATCCAGAGACTGAAGGGAACACTGGGACACACACACACACACACACACACAGGCAGCAGGGAACCACAGAAATCCAGAAACTGAAGGGAACAATGGGACACACACACAGGCAGCAGGGAACTACATAGAGACACAGAGACAGTAGAGGATACTGAGGTACACATAGACAGCAGGCACCAAGCAACTGGGCAACAGGAACACTGACACACTATGTGCCAGAGAGTGGAACAATGGGATATAATAGTGGCACAGCTGGGGGAGGAGGTGTTCGAGTGGGAATATACATAAACCTTGGAAAGGGGGAGGAGGATAGGTTTGAGAAAGGCACAGAATGGCCTTAGGGAAACAAACTGTAGCTCAAATACACACCTACATGGAAACAGAGTCATGCCAAAAACTTGCAAGTCAAGCTCCTCAGTCACCAAAGCCACAGGCAGTCCCAAAAGACAGCTAAGTCTCATGCTTATTTGTGATTTAAAGGAGATGTAAATTGGCATGTTTAGAAAATCCACCCTGCATGTTTCTGGTCAATGTGAAATGCGTCATGGATGTGAAGGCTTTGTTGCTGTCCCGTCTGCACCCAGAAATCTCCCTAAAATGCCAAGGATCAACATGATCAGAATGAAATTGTGCACCTTGCACGTTTTCTACATTCACATTTTAAATGTGGGCGCAGCTTCCCTATTTTACTTGCGATGCATCACATTTAAAATATAAATATGACTTCTAAAATAACTATTAATTCATTAATTCATTCATATTTGCTTTACTGTCCTTTAATACCAGAGCTATTAAAGCAGCTTACAATCACCAATGCATGTATTACACGTCCACTACTTTTGATTGTCTAGCTGTGATACCGCCTTGATTGTAGGATAAGGCGGTATCGAAATACTGTTAAATAAATAAATCACCAATGGGTGAGGTGTCAATCCCACTTTAATGTGTTCCCCAAATTCCTTTCTAACAACTGGAAAACATTATCAATATGTTGTATAAAAACATTACACATAAAAATATTAGTCATTTCACGTAGCATTGCAGTGCAGCAATAGTTTGAAAAATAAAACACTCTTCAATGTCACAGTGATTTATGACTCATAAAAATGCCAAAACATGGAAGGGGATACCATAAAGAATATAAATGAAAAGTAGTTCTAAACCTTTTCATAAATTCATGGCATATGCAAACCAAGGTACTGCATTTCCTGTAAATTATACCTAGAGTCTCTTTCCTTGGAAATGTAGTCCATCAACTACAGCGCATTAAAATGTTATGTGTGGTGTTGATGTATGATCTAAGTGACTACTGCCAAAACTCTAACTTAAACAGCTTCCTACTTGCAGACTTTGAACCCCCTTTTGCTCCTACCTATTATTTGTCAATCTTCCAGAAATCCCACTTCCGCTCTTTGTAATCTTGGACAAGTCATTTAGCCCTCCATTGGCTCAGATGCAAACTTCATTTGTAAGCCCTCTGGGGACAGGGAAATAGCTACTATTTATAGGGAGTGGCACTATATGTAAAAACTACTATTAAAGCTTTGGAATTACAGAGCTTAAAAGGGAGAGAGGAGGCATTGTGGGTTAAACTAGAAAGAGGGAAAGAGAAATCTATTTGCATTGGTGTGATATACAGACCTCCCTCACAAGAGGAAGAGGTGGACAGAGAGTTAATTAAAGACATACGCAGCATTGCTAGGAAAGGGGAAGTGCTACTGCTAGGAGATTTCAATATGCCAGATGTTGATTGGCACATTCCTGCTGCAGTATCATCTAGAAGTAAGGAGATCCTGGATTCTCTACAGGGAGAACTATTCAGGCAATTGGTAACAGACCCCACACGTGAAGGGGCCATACTGGACTTGGTGCTTACCAATGGTGAGAGTGTTTCTGATGTTGTAGTGGGAGATCATTTTGCATCCAGTGACCACCAGATGGTGTGGTTCAGTATTAGGACTAGGGCTGTTAGAATCCATTCCAAGGTGAAGATCTTAGACTTTAGGAAGACTAACTTTGCGAAGATGGGCCAATACCTCAGGGAGTCGTTAGTGGGATGGGAACAGCTGGGGGATGTAGAAAAACAGTGGGCAAAACTGAAAGGGGGTATTTTAAAGGCAACCAACCTTTTTGTTAAAATGGTAAATAAAGGCAAAAGGAAAAGGAGACCGCTATGGTTTTCGAAGGAAGTAGCTGAAAAAGTGAAGAAAAAGAGGGAGGCCTTCATGAAATACAAGAGATCACAGAGAGAGGAAGACAGGCATCTGTATTTGGAAAAACGTAGAGAAGCTAGCAAAGTAGTCAAGAAGGCAAAGATTCAAAAGGAGGAGGAAATAGCCAATGCAATAAAATGGGGGGATAAGACATTTTTCAGATATATTAGTGAGAAGAGGAAGGGCAAAAGTGGCATTGTCAGACTCAAGGGTGCAGGGGGGGAATATGTAGAAGCTGATAAGGATAAAGCGGAATTGCTTAACAAATATTTTTGTTCTGTGTTCACAGATGAAGAACCAGGAGCAGGACCTCAGAAAACACCCACAAATAAGAACAGAAGCGAGGGACATGTTGAACAATTTTCAGAAGACTGTGTTCGTGAGAAACTAGCTCAACTTAAAGTAGACAAAGCGATGGGACCGGATGGGATACACCCTAGAATACTGAGGGAACTTGGGGACGTTCTAGCAACTCCACTGACTGACCTTTTCAATGCCTCATTGGAGTCGGGAGTGGTGCCAAAGGACTGGAGAGAGGCTCATGTGGTTCCTTTACACAAAAGCGGAAGTAAGGATGTGGTTGAAAACTACAGGCCGGTTAGTTTAACTTCGGTGGTGAGTAAATTATTGGAAACGCTGCTGAAAGTGAAAATAGTGAGGTTTCTGGAGTCCGGCGGATTACAGGATCCGAGGCAGCATGGATTCACCAGAGGCAGGTCTTGTCAGACAAATCTGATCGATTTCTTTGACTGGGTGACCAGGGAGTTGGACCGAGGGAGAGCTCTAGATGTGGTGTATTTAGATTTCAGTAAAGCCTTCGACACTGTTCCTCACAGGCGACTTATAAACAAACTGAGCACCCTAGGGATGGACCCTAAAGTTACTGCTTGGGTTAGAAATTGGTTGGGTGGGAGGCGACAAAGAGTACAAGTAAATGGAGCTCACTCTGAGGAGAAGGATGTTACCAGTGGTGTGCCCCAGGGATCTGTCCTTGGTCCGATTCTTTTTAACATCTTTGTTAGTGATATAGCGGAAGGGCTGTCGGGTAAGGTTTGCCTCTTTGCGGATGATACCAAAATCTGTAATAGAGTAGACACCCAGGAAGGTGTAGATAACATGAGGAGGTATCTAGCTAAGCTTGAAGAATGGTCTAGAATTTGGCAGCTGGGATTTAATGTTAAAAAATGTAAGGTCATGCATTTGGGCTGCGGCAATCCAATGGAGCAATACAGTATAGGAGGTGAAGTACTTTTGTCCACTAAAGAAGAGCGGGACCTAGGCGTGGTTGTGTCTGATGATCTTAAAGTAGCTAAACAGGTAGAAAAGGCGACGGCAAAAGCTAGAAGGATGCTTGGGTGCATACGGAGAGGAATGGCTAGCAGAAAAAAGGAGGTGATAATGCCTCTGTATAAGTCTTTGGTGCGACCTCATTTGGAGTATGGTGTGCAATTCTGGAGACTGCACCTTCAAAAGGATGTGAACAGGATGGAGTCGGTGCAGAGGGTTGCTACTAAAATGATTAATGGGCTTCATTATAAAGCATATGAGGACAGACTTAAGGATCTTAATATGTACACCTTAGAGGAAAGGCGGGATAGAGGTGATATGATTGAGATGTTTAAATACCTCCGTGGCATAAATGTTCAGGGAGAGAGCCTCTTTCAATTGAAAGCAAGTTCTGCGACGAGGGGACATGGGATGAGGGTGAAGGGAGATAGATTCAGGAGTGATATGCGGAAATATTTCTTTACAGAAAGAGTAGTGGATCCGTGGAATAGTCTCCCAGTGGAGGTGGTAGAGATGAGGACAGTAACTGAATTCAAAAAAGCATGGGACCAACACAGAGGATCTCTAAAGGTAGAAAGTGGACTGTTGTAGTTGTTGTTATGGAAGGACAGACTAGATGGGCCTTGTGGTCTTTTTCTGTCATCATGTTTCTATACCTGAATATAATGCATCTTGAATTTCTGGGAAAGGCCTGAGCTAAATCCATTCCAATCCAGACCTTCCACTGGTTAACTTCTGCCAATTTCACAGCTTTGAGTGTGTCGTGCTAGAACATCTAGACTTCTCAAAGCCTTGGACTCTTCTACTTTTTCCTAGCATTCAGTCCACAACTTTCACCAGGCCTTGTGACCTAATGGGTCTGCAGGATACCCTGCTCTATGTCCCTTTGATTCCTTCACCTTCACTAACTTCTTTTCCTTTTCTCCTTTTGATCCATTTTTTGAAGCTTGTTTTGCAATCAATGAACCCTGGAATCCACTGTTTCGTATTATGTGTTATCTCAAGATTTTAATTTTAGTAAAACTTCTCACAAAACTGCCACGACTTCCTTGCATTCATTCTCACCAAACATTCTGGTCCGTTTTTCCATTCTTTAAACAGCATAGTTCAATAATGTGGGCCCCGTCACTCGTTATTCCTCATTTGCCTGTAACTCATTGTCTTTGCCATTGCCTTTTACTTTATATGTTCATTGCAAAAGGAACTTTCTGAGTTAATCTATATAGAATTAACTATGTTGGTTAACTTGTATATACAGATTATTTTACGCTGTTTTTATTAGGGTTCCTTTCCTTGCTTGTTTGTGTCATTTTGTTTCCCCTCCTAGGCCTCAGAACAGAAACTTTGCATTCTAGATCAGTGCACAATTTTCTAACGCAAGGAAAACACATTATTGCAAAAGAAATTTTAAAAGTTAAATTAGTTGTACATAAAAATTTGTGCAAATAAAGGCAGGTGGGGTTTATACTACATCCATGAGCTAAAAAGGTCATCTGAGGTGGTTTGACATTTCACCTCAGATGACCCAAACAGGCACAAACTCCAGACCTGCTGACCCCAACCCCCTCCCCCAACAAAGGGTAGGGGGCCCAACAATCCTGGATTCCACTGATTACCACAACAATTATTGGTGGGCCCCCAGACCCTCTCTTACTCCCCCTTATTACCTCAAAAGATGAGAGGCAAGAGCACTGTCCATGAGCTCCTTCCTCCAAGCCACTATCTTGTAAAATGGAAGTGCCTAACCCCATGTAGTGCATCCTGGGTTGCACCTGCAGTGTCAGTCTGCCAAATAAGGAAAAAATTGCCTTATTTAGCAGACCTAACCTCCCTAGTGGGGCATCCTGGGATGCACAGTGTAGTGTCTCCAGTCTGTTGACCCCTTTGCTGTGTGTCTCAGGATGCACTGCAGGGAGTTCAGTCTGACAAATAAGGCAATTTTTGCTTTATTCGGTAGACTAACCTCACATGATGCATCCCAGGATGTACCGTATGGAGCCAGACTCCATCATTTTTACAAGATGGTGGCGTAGTTCAGAGACAGGAGTCCTGTCCTGCTTCCCATCATTTGAAGTACTGGGGAGTCGGAGGGGGCTAGTGGGTACAGAGGGCCACGTTGGGAGTCCATTTTTATTGAAGGGTTAAGATGAGGTCACTAATGCCATCAAAGCTTTATTTGGGGGGGGGGGGGTTAGTGTTGGGGTATAGAGGCTGCGAGAACTAGCAATGATTTTTGTGGCAATGGGGGGGGGGGATTGGGAGCTAGGCACCTACCCTTTGCTGGAGATTCAGGGGTGGGGAGTGGGGAGTTTAGCAGCTATTTGGGACACCCATAGTGATCAGGGTTCTGGGACTGCCTGGAACATTTGAAGTGGACGTTTCTCCTTGGATGATCCTTTTGCTCCAGGCTGCATCATTGCACCAGCCCAGAACTGGCATAAAGATTCAGTGTAAAGAGAGTAGCTTAAAAACTGCTGTTTTGGTGCAGTTTTTTACATCAGCAGTAATTTAAAAATCATTCATTTGCATATAATTAGCATACCCATTGTGCTATGCTTTAAACTAATATTTTCATCAGCATTTTCCTGCACTAGCTTCCTTTCTGCATCAAAAAAGAGACTAGCTTAGGAAAATCTCGAGCAAAATTCTGCATTATAGACTTAATGTGCTGTGTACATTTACAATGATTCTAGCATTAGCTGTACTCAACTCAGTGATACTCAGTCTTGGATGACTGAGTAAGGAGCTGCTGCTGCTGCTGGGAAGGAATCTGTACTGGTTAGTATTTACCTGCTGGGAAATTCTCAGAATCTTGGGGAAAAGGGAATTCTTTGGGTTAAACTGATAACTGTATCTATTTAAAATTCTGTGTTTATTAACCAGGGTATAATTTAACAAGCTCTTTGTGAAATTAAGGTCAGTTAGGATATAGCTTCAACAGACAAACTCTCAGTGAACCTAAAGTCAGTTAGGGTATAGTTTTAACATACAAACTCTCTGTGTTTGTTTCCTGCCCTTCCCTTCACCCCAGCTCCCACCCACCCCAGACACAATCTTTGATTTACAGGATCTTAAGCCAGTTAAGAGGAAAGAAGGACAATTTTCCATTTTCAGATTTAACTGGTTATCTTCATCAGCAGGTTCTTCAGCTTTAGGAATAGATTATTCTAGCTCCTTGCAGTTCATCTTGAGGTGAACATTAAGCAAAAACCCTCATAGCTATCAGGTATATCTGTAATGGTTCAAATATCCCTACTCTTATAGCAATTTTAAGTAAATGAACAATTTTAAATAGCAAAACAAATCATTATAACTAAGATGCAGACAGCAGTCCATCAGTGAGATGGGGGTTATCCAGTCTTTTGCTCTGAGTGTCACATGTATGATTATCTCCCAGCTGGTGAGATATCTTATGTGTGCTCTAGGTGCAAAGAGCTCCTTGCTCTCAGGGAACTAGTCCAATCTCTGAGGGCAAGAGTAGCAGACTTGGAAGAGCTGAGGCAGACAGAAAGGTATAAAGAAGAGACCTTCAGGAAGATATTAGAGAAGTCCACCTTCCAGTTTGGCAGTCTCATTGCTGCCATGGAGGAAAGAATTCACCTGAAAGAAGAGCATCACTTTGGTGTGACAGGAAGTGATCCTCTGGCTAGGATCTATCCTCCACGAGATGTAATATCCTCTCGCACCAAGGGTGTGTCTCAGGACCATGTACCCATTATTACTACTGCTACTGATTATGTGTATAGAACTCCAAGGCATATGCAGTGCTTATAATCTAGTCAAAACAGACAACACAACAGCTGGGGACAGGAATATATCTAGGGGAATAGTAAGAAAACACATAGTTGGAGATCAGGAGATTATGTAGTCCAGCATCCATAAGCAGCCTCAACGAGGTGAGTTTTTAGCATGAATTTGAAAAGGGCCAGAGATGGAGCGAACCCAAGACAGTTCCTTGGGGCACACTAACTGAGAGCGGGGATAGAAGTAAAGGAGGATCAACCAGAACAAACACTAAGGGAGTCATTCTGAACCATGAATAAGCTGCCTGTATGTGAGATAGATGTTTATCTTGTGAAAACATACAGAGCCATATATCAAACCTCCACAGCTCTGCACATACATGGCACTGAAATGGGGATCACAGAATATGGACAGAAAGGGGCAGAATGGGGCATGGTCAGCCATGGAGAGATATAAAGCATATTCCGATCACAATTGTGTATGTCTGCAGTTCTGTATCTGTTAGATGTCCACTATTAGAGTTATCATGTGTGTACGTAGCCACATAGACAAGCAATGAGCGGGTATAATGCTAGGTAGGAAGTACTGATTGCTATGGTTTCCTTTCAATCAATTAAGACATTCGGTGCAGGGTAATCTTTTGACAGATGGCTCATTCTATGAGAAAGCAAGTGAGTGCGTGTGTGTGCATAGTTGGAGGGCTGCACAGGGGGGGGGGGCAGTTCTAGATTGCTCATCCACATATACTGGGGAGGAGGGGACAGGAATACCTGGCAGGTACCTGGACCATAGGGCTGTCTGAAGCAGCATCTGGTGCCAGTGCATACAAGCAGGAGTGAGCAGGGTGGTTCTGCAATCACTTCCCTGTCCAGATACTTCCCTGTCAGTTCTCAGGGGAGCTCAGAGGGAAGGTGTGCAGCTGTGCAAAGTGCAGTCCGCCATTCCCAGGTGCACCAACATTGGTCTCTACAAATGTGCATAGTTGTAGGGAGCAACGATGGTGTCTCTGGGCATGTTTGTCTAGTGCTTTCACTGCTGACTGCTGTCATTCCAATGGCCCTTTAGTAGTGCAGGGGGAATGTTTGGGTACTTCACTATGGGGTACCTGTTCTTCTGGGATCATGTCCTTACTTTTCATTATACAGTCATGTTCCTGCAGTGTTCACGACGTGCATACATCAGGAGGTCGTCTACTGCCATGTATGTAGTGCTGCACTGCATCTTGTTTCAGTAGGTTCACTCTCTCCCTGTTTTCCAGCTACATTACTGTGCACTGCAATTGCTTTGTAGTGGCCTGGACATGCCACAGACTAGTTTCAATTGTCTTACTTGCATCCACAAATAAGTATCACCAACATTCATTGTCATTCAGTATCATTACAGCACTGTCCATGCCCACAGCAGCTTAATAGCTGCACATTTTAAAGGGGGGGCCTGGCCATTTGTGGGTATATTGTGGAGAGGGGCAGGGTTGCAGATGTACATCTTTTCAGAATACAGTGAGCGCAGGGATGTACAAAGCCATTGTCGGGGTATACCCATCTTTGTACAACATTGCACTGTGTACATGCCATGCCTAGCTCGTCTATGTGGTTGATTCTGTGCACGTGGGTGCATCTATCCCCACATGTGCGGAATGAGATTCTTTTAATGCACATTTCCATTTGGACATGCCCATTACCCGGACATGCATGTTTTCAGAATTGACCTCTAAAGGTGCAATGAGAGAGATTAGAAGGGCCAAGACAGCACAGTGCCCTTAAAACCAAGCGAGGACAAGGTATTGAGGAGAAAGTGGTGGTCAACAGTGTCAAAAGCAGCAGAAAGGTCAAGAAGAATGAGGATCAAGTAAAGGCCTTTGGATATGACCAGGAAAAAGTCACTGGAGACTTTGACAAGAGCCATTTCAGTAGAATGTAGAGAACAAAATCCAGATTGCAATGGATCTAGAAGAAACATAGAAACATATAAAAATGATGACAGAAAAAGGCCACATAGCCTATGTAGTCTGTCCTTCCATATCAACAACTACAACAGTCCCCTTTTTTACTTTAGAGATCCTCTGTGTTTGTCCCATGCTTTTTTGAATTCAGATACTGTCCTCATCTCTACCACCTCCACTGGGAGACTATTCCACGGATCCACCACTTTTTCCGTAAAGAAATATTTCCTCATATCACTTCTGAATCTATCCCTTTTCACCCTCATCCCATGTCTCCTCATAGCAGTACTTGCTTTCAATCGAAAGAGGCTCTCCCCCTGTGCATTTATGCCAATGAGGTATTTAAACATCTCAATCATATCACCTCTACTAATACTAAGAGCTTGCGAGGAGAGAAAGTCAAGGCAATGATGGTGAACAGCCCATTCAAGTAGTTTGGAAATGAAAGGGAGGTGAGAGAGAGATGGGCCAATAATTAAAAGGTCAGATAGGGTCTAGTGAGGGTTTCTTGAGGAAAGGTGTAACCACAGCATGCTTGAAGGCTATAGGAACAGTTGAAGTGGAAAGCGATAGGTTGAGAATATGACAGGTAGAAGGGACAACAGTGGAGGAGATGAAAGTTAGGAGATGGGTGGGAATAGATCAGAGGAGCAGGTAGTGAGTTTGGAGGAGGAAAAAGATGTGTGGTTTCCTCCTCAGAGATCTTGGAAAAGGAAGAAAGAGTGGCAGAGGTTGAGGGGAGGAGTTTGGAATGAAGAGGGGGAAGAAGAAATGGAGATGACCTCATGGGGAATTTGAGTATAATCTTGTGGACTTTGTCATGGTAACAGCCAAAGTCTGGGAAGAAAGGCAAGAAGGAGTTGGAGGCAGAGGCACCTTGAGGAGAGAGCTGAGAGTTGTAAAGAGATGGCAAGAGTCAGAGGCAAGAGAGTCAGGTGGACATAATAGTCTTGTTTGTTGAGTGCTAGGACTGACTGGAAAGAAGCAAGCATGAATTTGAAGTGTAGAAAGTCCACAAGGATGCGTGATTTCAGCCATATGCACTCTGCTGTATGGGTTCAGGTAGCAGGTAGTTGAGGACAGCCAGGGCTGAGGTACAGTGCATTTCACAGGACGTGCCATGGGTTAAGCAAGAGCATCCAGAGTAGAGGGGAGTGCAGTATTATAGGATGTCTGTTATAGTTGGTGATTCAATCATTAGACATGTAGGTAGCCGGGTGACTGGTGGACATGAGGATTGCCTGGTAAATTGCCTGCCTGATGTGAAGGTGGTGGGCCTTGCAAGCCATCTACATAAGGTTCTAGACAGTGCTAGGGAGGAGCCTGCTGTCTTGGTACACGCTTATAACAATGACATAAGAAAGTGTGAGAGAGGTCTGAAAGCCAAATTTAGGCTTTTCAGTAGAAAGTTGAAATCTAGAACTTCCCAGGGAGCATTCTCAGAAATGCTTCCTGTTCCACTCACTACTACTACTACTACTATTATTTATCATTTATATAGCACTACAAGGCATATGCAGCACTGTATATATAGATGTAAGACATAGACCCTGCTCATCAGAGCTTACAATCTAATCAAGACCCAAGATGTAGACAGAGATCTAGAGTCTCGGTGCATGGATGAGACGATGGTGCAGGGAAGAGGGTTTAAAATTTATAAGGAACTAGGCAACATTCTGGGGAAGGAACAGGAGCTTTTCCGAAAGAATAGTTTCTACCCTGGACCAAGCTGCTGGCATTAACTTTCAAAAAGGAGATAAAGCAGCTTTTAAACTAGATAATGAGGAAAGCTGACAGTTGCCCAAGAGTGCATGGTTCAGACGGATGTATTTTCGAAGGATACCAGCAAAACAGGGAAGACAGAGCATTCTGATAGAAAGATTCCAATAAAAGCAATTCAGACGTCTTTAAGTAAAGAGCAGAGTTGAAAGATTTCATATTAACCCTGTCAGCTGATAACCAGATTGTTAATATGAACGAAAAACAAACTTTGTATACAAATGCTAAATAAGATGGGAGAGATAGAATATATAGCAGTAAATGAAAGGTTAGATATAATTGGTATCTCAGAGATCTGGTGGAAGGCAGATAGCCAATGTGGTACTGTGATACCTGGGTATAAATTATATTGCAATAATAGTGTATATAAATTACCCTGACATCTGAAAACCAAACTGTTAAAATGGATGAAAAACAAATTTTGAAATGCCTGTATATAAATGTAGAAGTCTAAAATATATAGAAGTCTAAAAGATGGAAGACCCTGCCTTTCAGGGTATTCAGCCAGAAAGAATATGAACCAGATTGTTAGTGAAGTCACAGAGGAAAGTAAGCATTCTAAAACGGATGTTGTTATCCATATGGAAACAAATGATCTCGCTTGAAACAGCACCTCTGCAGTGCAAACAGACTTCCAAATTCTGGGAGAGAGCTTTAAACCTATTGTCAACACTATAGCATTCTTTGAAGTTCTACTTATTCATGGTAAGAGGGAAGAGAGACTGCATCACACATCTAGCTTTAATGTACGGCTCCAAACCTCGTATACACCTGAAGACTGTAGATACACAGACAGCTGGGGCAATGGTGCAACAACAAAAGGCTATACTGTAATGATGGTCTACATCTTTCTGTAGCAGGAAAAGAAATCTTTGGTGAAAAATTCAGACAATATGTAGACAAACATTTTAACTAGGGAAAGGGAGTGACGGATGGAAAACAAGATCAGGATGTCTCCCCCAGAAAAAGGATTACGGTAATGGTAAAAATAGAAAGAGACAAAATATTAACTCATACATCAATAACAAAAGGGAATGGAATCAGGAATAAAACCCATGCAAAATAGAAGCAAGCCTGCCAAACCCTTCTGGAAAATAAGAACATATATAAGAACATAAGATATGCCATACTGGGTCAGACCAAGGTCCATCAAGCCCAGTATCCTGTTTCCTACAGTGGCCAATCTAGGTCATACGTACCTAGCAGTTTCCCCAAAAGACACAGGTTCCACAATGCTTGTATTGGGTCAAGCATTGATATCCTGGGTCCATTTTTAATAATGGTTTATGGACCTTTCCTCCAGGAAC
Organism: Ichthyophis bannanicus; assembly: GCA_033557465.1. Classification (NCBI taxonomy): domain Eukaryota; kingdom Metazoa; phylum Chordata; class Amphibia; order Gymnophiona; family Ichthyophiidae; genus Ichthyophis; species Ichthyophis bannanicus. The sequence goes on along the minus strand of CM066031.1, from coordinate 1,812,176,824 downwards.
TAGTCCAAACCTTTTTTAAACCCAGCTAAACTAACAGCCTTTACTACATCCTCCGGTAACAAATTCCAGAGTTTGATTACACGTTGAGTGAAAAAATATTTTCTCTTATTTGTCTTAAATAGTTTACCCTGTAGCTTCATTGCATGTCCCCTAGTCTTTCTATATTCTGATAACGTAAACAATCGATCTACGTTTACCCGTTCCACTCCGTTCATTAATTTATAGACTTCTATCATATCTCCCCTCAGCCGTCTATTTTCCAGGTTAAAGAGCCATAACCTTTTTAGCCTTTCTTCATAGGGGTATCCTTCCATCCCCTTTACCATTTTGGTGGCTCTTCTATGAATCTTTTCTAATAACGCTATATCCTTTTTAAGATACGGCGACCAGAATTGCACACAATATTCAAGGTGCGGTCTCACCATGGAACGATATAGAGGCATTATAATATCCTTTGTTTTATTTTCCATTCCTTTCCTTATGATACCTAATATTCTATTTGCTCTCTTGGCCGCTGCTGCACACTGGGTGGAAGGTTTAACATGTTATCCACAATGATGCCTAAATCTTTTTCTGGGTGAGAATCCTAATGTGGAACGTTAGTTTGGGTTGTTCTTCCCTAGGTGCATAACTTTGCACTTGTCCACATTTTATTTATTTTATTTACATTCTCTTATATACCGCGCTATTCTCCATCAGTGCAGTTTACATTGAACAAACTGAAATTACATTGAACAGGGCATTATAACTTGGAGATAACTATTTTTTACAGGGAACATGGGCTATGGAGGGTTAAGTGGCTTCCCCAAGACCACAAGGAGCACCTGTGAGACTAGAAAACCCAGTCCTTCCGGCCCAAGGTTGCTGTCCTCTAGTGGGATTTGAACCCCCAACCTTCCAGCCTGAAGTACTTGCCCCAACCACTAGGCCACTCCTCCACACATTAAATTTCATCTGCCATTCTGATGCCCAGTCTTCAAATTTATCAAGATCCTCTTGCAATTTTCCATAATCCTTATTGGTTTTAACAACTTTAAATAGTTTTGTGTCATCTGCAAATTTGATAACCTCACTCGTTATTCTCCTTTCCAGGTCATTTATTAATATGTCAAAAAGCAGAGGACACAGCACAGATCCCTGGGGTACACCACTATTCACCTTTCTCCATTGGGAATATTGGCCATTTAGCCTTACCATCTGCTTTCTATCTTTTAACCAGTTCCTGATCCACAATAGTACACTGCCTCCTATCCCATGACTCTTTAGTTTTGCCAAAAGTCTCTGATGAGGGACCTTGTCAAAGGCTTTCTGAAAGTCCCAATACACTATATCAACTGACTCACCTTTGTCTACCTGTTTATTCACACCTTCAAAAAAACATTGCAGATTAGTAAGACAAGATCTTCCTTGTCTAAAGCCATGTTGGCTATCTCCCATTAAGCCATGACTATCTACATGTTCATCAATTTTGTTCTTTATGATGGTTCCTAGCATTTTTCCCGATACTGACGTCAGGCTGACCAGTCTGTAGTTTCCCGGATCACCCCTGGGACCCCTTTTAAAAATTGGCGTTACGTTGGCCGTCCTCCAATCTTCAGGTATTACAGATGATTTTAATGATAGTTCACAGATTACTAATAGCAGGTCTGCAATCTCATATTTCAGTTCTTTCAACACCCTTGGATGTATATCATCCAGTCCACATGATTTGCTACTCTTCAGTTTATCAAATAGTTGTAATACATCTTCCTGATGTATCGATATTTCCTTCAGTTCTTCCGCATCTTTAAATACCACTTCAGTCATGGGTAACATCCCTACATCTTCCTCAGTAAAGACCGAAGCAAAGAATTCATTCAGTCTCTCCGCTATCGCCTTGTCGCCTCTTAGTGCCCCTTTAACCCCTCTATCATCTAATGGACCAACTGACTCTCTCACAGGTTTTTTGCTGCGAATGTACTTGAAAAAATCTTTATTACGCGTTTTTGCTTCCGCAGCAAGCTTCTTCTCAAATTCTCCCTTTGCCTGCCTTACCAATACCTTGCATTTAATTTGCCAGTACTTGTGCTGTTTCCAGTTTTCATCATTTTGCTCTTTTTTCCATTTCCTGAAAAATGCTTTTTTGGCAACAACAACCTCTCTGACCTCATCTTTAAAACTATGCTGGCAGTTTTTTGGACTTCCTTCCACTTTTCTTAAAATGTGCAATGCAGCTGGTCTGGGCTTCCAAGATAGTATTTTTCAACAACACCCAAGCTTGATGTAAGTCTTTAACCTTTGCAACTGCTCCTTTTAGTTTTTTCTTAACTATTTTCCTCATTTTATCATAGTCTCCATTTAAAAAGTTAAAAGGTAGTACTGTGGATTTTCTTACCATCCCTCCTCCACTAATTAAATCAAACACAATCATGCTATGATCACTATTGCCAAGTGGCCCCAACACCCTTATCTCTTGCAGCAGATCTGGTGTTCCACTAAGGACTAGGTCCAATATGGCTTCCCCTCTGGTTGGTTCATGAACCAGCTGCTCCAAGAAGCAGTCATTTATTTCATCTAGGAACTTTATCTCCCTAGCATGTCCTGATGTGACACTGATCCAGTAATTGAAATCACCCATTAATATTATTGTGCTGTAACATTTGTTCGCTTCCTTGATTTCTTTGAGCATTTACTCATTCATTTGTTCATTCTGGCCATGCGGTCAATAGTACACCCCCACTGCCATCACCTTCCCCTTTTTACATGGAATTTCAATCCATAGAGATTCTACAGCAAATAATGAGTACAATAGCTCACAATCTAGATAATATAGTTCCTGACCTGGAAGCCCTTATGGTGGAACCGAACTTGGACATTGTGGCCATCGCAGAAACATGGTTTAATGAGTGTCATGAATCAGATATTGCCATACCTGGATATAATCCATTTAGGAGGGATAGAGAGGGCAGGAATGGAGGAGAAGGAGGAGCCCTCTATGTCAGAAACAGTATTAAAGCAACTGAAATGCAAGGGACTTGGGGAAATGAAGAAGCACTGTGGATCGGTTTGGAAAGTGGCGTTAGTACTACAATCAATACTGGTGTAGTCTACAGACCTTCAACTCAAACTGAGGAAATAGAGACTTGATCAATTATATTACAAAGGTAGAAAAAAGGGTGAGGTAGTGATACTAGGGGACTTTATTCTACCAGACGTGGATTGGAGTATCCCATCTGCAAATTTGGAAAGAAGTATAAAGATCATGGATGTCCTACAAGAGTCTTTGTTCAGGCAGATGGTGAGGGAACACACTAGGGAAGGGCCAAAGCTGGATCTGGTGCTCACTAATGGGGACAGTGTGTCTATGTCTGGGTGGATGCCCATTTGAGTAGCAGTGATCACCACATGGTGTGGGCTGAGGTAAAAACCAAGGCAAAGTCCAATCATAGCAAACTCAAAGTCCTAGATTTCATAAAATGCTGAATTCAGTGAAATGGGAAAGTACCTGAAGGAAGAATAGGCAGGATGGGAGGAGATAAGAGAAGTGGAAAGGCAATGGGTTAAAATGAAAGAGGCCATAACAAGGGCAACAGATCTATTTATCAGTTTTTTAACTCATGCCTTTCCAATGGCAGTTCAAGGTGAGTTACATTGGTATTTCCTTGTCCCCAGAGGGCTTACAATCTAAGTCTGTACCAGAGGCAAAGGAGGGCTAAGTGACTTGCCCAAGGTCACAAGGAGCACCACTGGGAATCAAACTTAGATCTTGGGTACTAAGCTGTGTTTCTAACCACTAGGCTACTGCTCCTCTCTAAGTGTAAGGAAAGTATATAAAAGCAAAAGGAAACAGAAACCAATATGGTTCTCCAAAGAAGTGGCTGCAAAAATAAAGGCAAAAATGGCAGCATTCACAATTTTCAGAGGATCACAAAGAAGGAACACAGAAAAGAATACTAAATAAGGCTGAAAAGGGCAGAGAGAAATCAGGATGGCAAAAGTGCATGTGGAAGAAAAAATGGATACAGATGTGAATAGAAATTGGGCATGCAAATGGCAGATGAAATTTAATGTCAACAAGTGCAAAGTTATGCACTTAGGGAAGAACAACCCAGATTATAGATACATGATGCAAAATTCCACACTAGAAATCACCATCCAGGAAAATGATCTAGGCATCATTGTGGATAATTCCTTCAAACCCTTTACTCAGCGTGCAGTGGAGGCCAATAAAGCAAATATGATGCTAGGCACCATAAGGAAAGGAAAGGCAAATAAAACCAAAGATATTATAATCTCTCTGTATCGCTCCATGGTATGACTACAGCTTGAATATTGTGTGTAGTCCTGGTCGGAATATCTTAAAAAGGATATAGTATAATTAGAAAAATGACCAAAATAAAAAAGGGAATGGAAGAATACCTCTGTGAGGAAAGGCTTAAAAGGTTAGGGCTCTTCATCTTGGAAAAGAGATGGCTGAGGGGAGATAAGATAGAGGTCTATAAAATAATGAGTGACAGGTACATGTAAACCAGTTGCTTACTTCTTCAAAAAGTAGGAAGACGAGGGGAAAATCAATGAAGTTACAATGCTGCACATTTAAGACTAATTGGAGAAAAACAAACTCTGGAAATTGTTGGAGATATATGGACAAGTTCCTGGAGGAAAAGTCCATAAACCATTACTAAAGTGAACCGGGGAAATCCCTGCTTATCTCTGGAATAAGCATCATGGAACCTGTCTACCTTCTGGGAAAGGTAGACAGGTTCCATGGAGGAGTGGAGGAGTAGCCTAGTGGTTGGGGCAAGGTACTTCAGGCCGGAAGGTTGGGGGTTCAAATCCCACTAGAGGACAGCAACCTTGGGCGGGAAGGACTGGGGCTTCTAGTCCCACAGGTGCTCCTTGTGGTCTTGGGCAAGCCACTTAACCCTCCATAGCCCATGTTCCCTGTAAAATAGTTATCTCCAAGTTATAATGCCCTGTTCAATGTAATTTCAGTTTGTCCAATGTAAACTGCACTGATGCAGAATAGTATATAAGAGAATGTAAATAAGTAAAATAAGTAAACCTGACAGGAACTTGTAACTTGGATTAGCCACTGTTAGAAACAGCACACTGGGTTTGATGAACCTTTGGTCTGACACAGTATGACATATCTTATGTTCTTAAAGCTAGCTTAAGGGGTGAGCCAGTGAGACATTGGCTTGGGGTACCCAAACATAAGGGTGCCAAAACTTTGCCTCATCACTCTGGTAGGAATGCCTTCCTTCCCTCCTGCTGTTGTACTGCTTCTCTTGTTACTCTTCCTTGGACTGCCCGACAGGTCTTAAACGTATAACAGGCAGCAGCATAGCACCGTTGTGTCAACAGTGGCACTGCTGGGGCAGGTAGAACCTTGGGCTAGGGATTCTGAGAAAAAGCTGGAAGCAGATCCTGTGGCTGGGGATCAGGAGAGTGGAACTAGAGGCTAATGCTAAGGCTGGGAATTGGGAGAAAGGAGCTGGAGACTGAAGCTGGGGCTGATGATTAGGAGAAGAGAGCTATAAGCTGATGGCTAATGCTGGGAAATGTTAGAAGTAGACTGGAGGCTGTTGCTGGGACTGGGAGTTGGGAAATGGAAAATGGGAGGAGGAGACTGGAGGCTGATGAGGATAGATTCTGTGAGGTGGAAGAAGCAAGGGTTGCACTATCTTCCACCACTATCAGGCCAGACGTTTGCATCCATCGTGCGAAAACATTTTGCACGGCAGCTAGCAACCATAGCCACCTTCACCAGGGCCGGGCTGTCTACCAGGTGGACTAGGCAGCTGCCTAGGGTGAAAGGCCTGGAGGGTAGCCAGGAAAGCTTCTTTAAAGCTTTGGTGATAGCAGCAGGCCATGTGCTTTGGCACCCGTGGCACAGAAATTATGAACTGGCGAACCTGCCCTCCTCCGACACAACTCCCTTATCTATCCCAATCCTGCCCCATCACCCCTGCTCTGTATGAAAACCAGATGTTGCAGAGAACTGCTTGCGATATCTGATTTTCTTGCGTGTTAGCTGCTACTGCAGGGGGATAAACCTGCATTAGCCCTACGGTAGCAGCTAATGCCCTTTAGTAGGCATACCCCGTAATTTTACTGACTTCCAACTTTGATCTGCTTGTTTTAAGGCTGGTACCTTTATACAAGCAGCTACTGAATGGCTCTGAGGTATGTAAGACTATTACTAGTGCATGGCCTGCCTTTGAAGATCCAAATTGGCCCTTGAGGGATTCAAAAGGTATTCTGGGATGCCAAGATGGTATTGCTAGTGTTTGGAAGGTTAGGGAGCAAGAAGATTTGCAGAGCCTAGTGCAGGCCCAGGAATCGTGATACTGAATTCCACTGGGGAAGGACTTTATAGAGGGTAGTTTAGGTTTTAAATAAATGTCTTCAGGAGGTAGTAGGATGACTATGGATAAATGAACTGAAATTAAACAAAACAGAAATTATATGGCTGAATAAATGAGGAATTCAGATTTGAAGGTTTTATTGGTAGTTGATGGTTCGAACATTTGTTGAAGGCAGAAGAATGAAATCTGTGAGCGTTACTGGACTTAAATATGACAATGGACAAACACACACTAGTTTAAACCTCCCCTAATTCATCTGTTACACTCCTTTTTGAAACAGAAGGAGTTGAGGACAGTAATATATACCTTAATTATCTTCCAATTAGACTGATTTAATACATTATGCCTTGGGTTGCCAGATAAATGTATTTGTAAATTGCAGCTTGTCCAGATTGTATAAGCATGAATAGTCATAGGTTGTAAAGCTAGAGACAGAATTACACCTCTATTAAAGCAGTGTGGCTGCTGTGTTAATCCACTTGAATGTACAGAAAAAACGTTAACAAAAAATGAATATAAGTAGAACCGCCCCCCTCCCCCTTTCTGTGTATTCCAGGCAGATGTTATGCAACTGTCAGGCCGACAAGACAAGCTCCTCAAATCCAGGCGCTATTAGCCAGAGGTTCTCTGGACTCTTGGTCTGAAAATATCAGGGTTCAGATTTGAGGGGAGGAATGATCTCTTAGTGGCAGCCAGTTTTTAAAGTTTTGGCACTTGACACACTCTCATTCACCCTTCTCAATAATTAGAAGTCCAGGCCAGAGAGTTGTGTTCTGAACCAAGGGTTTATTTAAAAATTTGGGGTCACTGATAAATATAGCAATTAATAACATTTGGGTAAAACATCACTTATAACTATGTTACGACATAGGTAATTTCCTGTATCCAAGTCGGAGTATCTTTGCTACCCCAGTCCTTCTGGTGGAAAGCACTCAGTTTTGTTTTTCTATCTCATAGGCACCATATAAGTAGGTGAAGATATTTGATCAGTTATTTATATCACTTGAGGGTTCCTTTTTCCCGGAATTAGTCACTTCTCTGAGTACTTGAAGCTCAGTGGCTCAAACCTCACAGCCCCCTGGCCCTGTATAGTAGAGCACCTCTCAGCACGAGTACCTTTGAATACAGTTGGTAGTGTTGTCCTCTCTCTTCAATGTTAGACGGCTGCTCACAGTCTTATGATAGGTGAAGCCTGAGTAGACTGGTACAGATGCTCTTCAGGAATCTCCATTTCAGGCTGAGCTCTTCTGCTAGATGCAGTGGCTCTAACCCTCTTTACTTCTCCTTCTGTCCTGGTCATGGTAACTGTCTCTCGCAGGGGTGTCTGAGGCACATGCCTGCTCCTGTAGGACCTTATTTATTTATTTAACAATTTTTATATACCACTCTATCCTTTAATCAGAGCGGTTTACAAGATATATAGTCTTATATCTATACATTGGTATAACTAACGCTTAATTTTAATAAACATTGGATTGCATTGGGGTTATAAGAGAGCGCATGGGTGCGGAGGAAGCACTAGCAAGGGAGGTTCTAATTGGGAGTAAGAGAGGAGCTATTTAGAGTGGATGCTATTTGCAGAGAGAAGAATGCTGAGTGGGGTGCTGAGGGGGTTCAGGGGACCTTATTTACAATATGTGAACTATGTACAGCGAGGGTATAAGTTGGGGTAAGGGCTTTACTGATGGTAGGAGGAAGATAGGGTTGACTGTGATGGCCCCATAGTAGTCGGTGAAGAGGAAGATCTTTAGTCTTTTCTTGAAGTCCTTGGCATCTGTAGTAGTCCTGATGTCATGGGGAAGGGAGTTCCAAAGGGAGGGTGCTCCAAGGGACAGTGCCCTCCTGGATGTAGAGTTCGTAGTTTTGCAGTATGAGGCCGGTGTCTGGATGATGTTCATCATTGGTCTTCGTCTGCGTCTAGTGTCAGTTTAAACTTAGATCAAGTCCTTGAGGGTGTTAGGTACCAGATTTCGCTGGATTTTGAAAAGGATGAGGGCTGTTTTAAATTTGATTTTTAGTGTGATTGGAAGCCAGTGTAATTGGCTCAGGATAGGAGTGATGTGGAGGTGTCTTGCAGATCCTGTGAGGATGCATGCTGCCATGTTTTGTACCATCTATAGGGGATGAATAGTTGATGCGGGCAGTCCAAGGAGAATGGAGTTGCAGTAATCCAATATGGGTGTTATTATCACTTGACAGACTGTCCTGAAGTGGTCCCGGCTTAATATGGGCTTTAGCCTTCGTATGATTGCCAACTTGTGGTATGCATTCTTAGTGGTTCTGGCGATGTGGGAGTGGAAGTTCAAGTTCTTATCTAGAGTTTTGTACTTTATCTCCTCTTTGACTGGAATGGAATTGTTGACAAGTTCAATGTGCTGAGGAGGAGAGAAGTTGTTGCGTGAAACAAATAGAGCTTCTGGGTTTTTTGTAGTTGATCTTGAGGTTGTTGTTGGATAGCCATCGGAATAAATTGTGGAGGCAGTTGGTTATAGTGTAGTGGTGTAGTCAGGCTTGTCTAAGTTGACTTGGGTGTAGATCATGATGTCATCGGCATATAGGGCATATTGAATGCCGTGTTGTGCGATGACCTTGCAGATAAGTTGGAAGTAGAGGTTAAAGAGCAGGGTGGATAGGGAGGATCCTTGAGGGACTCCTTGTGTTAATGGAAATGGAGATGAAGAGTTAGCACCGATCTTGATTTGTTGCTGTCTTCCGTTGAGGTATGAGTCAAACCATTTGAGTATGGTATTACAAAGTCCAATGGCATCTAGTCTTTTGAGGAGGATAGGGTGGGATACAGTGTCAAATGCAGCAGCTATATCGACAAAGATCAGGAGGAAGCCCATCTTAATGTTGTTTAGACCTTTGATGAGTTTGTCTAGGAGCAGTCCAAGCAGGTATTCAACATTGTGAAGAGGTCGGAAACCATATTGGTGGGCGTCAAGGGGCGCATGGATATCTACATGGTCTTGAAGTTGTTGATATACCATCTTCTCCAGGATCTTAGCTAGGAAGGGGAGACTAGATATTGGTCGATAAGTTGAAGGGTCAGTGGGGGAGGGGGTCATGAGCTTGGAAACAAGGCGTATGGTAGCAAACCTAAGAGGGAGGGCATGTAGCCCTAGGTTAGTGAAGAATGGACTATTTTCTGAATGTGGCTCGCCAGTTCTTCATTTGCTGACTTGACCCATGGGACTGGGCAGGAGTCCATAGATGCTGTGCTAGTGTTGATATGGTTTGGGTGATTTTTTCTTTTGTGGGTATGTGAAATTTGTTCCATGGAGTACTGGGGATTGTAGTTGCGGATGTGATGTTCAAATCCTGTGCGTGTTCAGTACGGAAGGGGGGGGGGGTGTTTGGAAGCCAGGTGTTGTGCAAAGGTCTCTTAGGGGATTTTAGTCACTCCAGTGTTGCTTGGGTCCTTTGTAAGTGTGTGGATTATACTGAAGAGCTCTCGTGGCTTGTTTTTTGCTTTGAGGACAAGGTTGGTATGGTGCTCCTGTTTATGTCTGTTGATTAGCTTATTGTATTCTTCCTGTTTTTCTTGATAGAGCGACTGGGTAGTCTGCATCTTGTTTTTCCTCCATGATCACTCAAGCTTTCAGAGGGCTCTTTTGGCTTCTCGTATTGAGCCAGAATACCAGGGTGCAGAGTGTCTTCTTGGTTTGGTACCCTGTCTACGGTTATTAGCTGGAGCCTCTGCTGCTGCTGATAGAGTGGTATTCCAGTGGTTTACGGCAGCGTCCAGGTTAGATGCATCATAAAGAATAAAATTTCTCAGCATGTAGATAGTCATGACCTAATGGGAGACAGCCAACATGGCTTTAGACAAGGAAGATCTTGTCTTAATAATCTGTTATGTTTTTTTGAAGGAGTGAAAAATCAGGTGGACAAAGGTGAGTCGGTTGATATTGTGTATCTGGACTTTCAGAAAGCCTTTGACAAAGTCCCTCATGAGAGACTTTTGTCAAAACTAAAGAGTCATGGGATAGGAGGCAGTGTACTATTGTGGATCAGGAACTGGTTAAAAGATAGAAAGCAGAGGGTAGGGCTAAATGGCCAATTTTCCCAATGGAGAAAGGTGAATAGTGGTGTACCCCAGTGATCTGTGCTGGATCTGCTGCTTTTTGACATATTCATAAATGACCTGAAAAGTGGAATAACGAGTGAGGTTATCAAATTTGCAGATGACACAAAACTATTTAAAGTTGTTAAAACCCAAGAGGATTGTGGAAAATTGCAAGAGGATCTTGATAAATTGGAAGACTGGGCATCAAAATGGCAGATGAAATTTAATGTGGACAAGTGCAAGGTTATGCACCTAGGGAAGAACAACCCAAACTATAGTTACACGATGCAAGGTTCCACATTAGGAACTACCACCCAGGAAAAAAGATTTAGGCGTCATTGTGGATACCATGTTAAAACCCTCGGCTCAGTGTGCAGCAGCGGCCAAGAGAGCAAATAGAATGCTAGGTATGATAAGGAAAGGAATGGAAAATAAAACAAAAGATATTATAATGCCTCTATATCGTTCCATGGTGAGACCGCACCTTGAATATTGTGTGCAATTCTGGTCGCCGTATCTTAAAAAGGATATAGTGATTTTAGAAAAGGTTCAGAGAAGAGTCACCAAAATGGTAAAGGGGATGGAAGGATACTCCTATGAAGAAAGGCTAAAAAGGTTAGGGCTCTTTAACCTGGAAAAGAGATGGCTGAGGGTAGATATGATAGAAGTCTATAAATTGATGAACGGAGTGGAACAGGTAAACGTAGATCGATTGTTTACCTTATCAGAATATAGAAAGACTAGGGGACATGCAATGAAGCTACAGGGTAAACTATTTAAGACTAATAAAAGAAAATATTTTTTCACTCAACGTGTAATCAAACTCTGGAATTTGTTACCGGAGGATGTAGTAAAGGCTGTTAGCGTAGCTGGGTTTAAAAAAGGTTTGGACAAGTTCCTGGAGGAAAGGTCCATAAACCATTATTAAGAAAGGACCCAGGATATCAATGCTTGAACCAATACAAGCATTGTGGAACCTGTGTCCTTTGGGGAAACTGCTAGGTACATATGACCTAGATTGGCCACTGTTGGAAACAGAATACTGGGCTTGATGGACCTTGGTCTGACCCAGTATGGCATATCTTATGTTCTTATGTTCTAGGTCTGGGAGAATTTCGTGTAGGAATTGCTCCTTGTTGAATGACTTGAATCTCCTTGTGGCTTCTTGATGAGTTTACAGTGTGGGAGTGTTGAGTAGGGTCACCTTGAATTGTAAGGTATGGTGATCTGACCAGAGTATCGGGATGATTAGAGGGGTGGTTATAGCGTTACTGAGTAGAGTTCTGTTAGGGACAAAGATTAAGTCAGGGGTGGAGCCCCGCTGTTGTGTAGGTGCACTAATTAGTTGAGTGAAGTCGAGGTCCTTCATGGCGCTGAGGAATGAGTCTGCTTCTCGGTCTGGCATGGACTTGAGGTTGAAGTCTCCTAGAACAAGAAGTGGTTTGTGGGGGGAGTTTGTGGCGCATATTGTTTCCAGGGTAGAGGCGAGGTGATCTGGAGAACCGTTGGGGGCCCTGTAGGTGAGACAAATGGCCAGGTGCTTGTTCTGTACTGAGATTGAATTGCATCTCCCTGTTCAGCAAGGCATAATGTGATGGCTTGGGCTTCAAAGATAGGAAACTGTCTCTGGCTAAGGGCTTTATAACCTGGGGACTGTTTCTTCTCAAAGGAGTCTCCTCCCAGTCTAAGCTTGACTGGCACAGGGGATTTCCCTCAATTTGAAGCTGCCATTTTCTTTCAAACTCGCCGATCAGTACTAGTAGAGCCACTGGATGGTGCTATTGATCTCAGTATACAGAATCCATAGAGGTCTGTACATAAGACAAGGGACAGACTACTCTAATCCTCAAGTCCAGCAAGCCAGTTGGGTTTTCAAGATATCCACACTGAGTGCAGAATGAGAAGCATTTACGTACACTGCTTCCATTGTATGAAAATGTATCTTCTGATAAATTCATTGTAGGTTTTCTGAAAACCTGATCAGCTTATAGTGAATGGAGTTGCCCACTCATGATATAAGGTTTTGTTGGACTATAGTAACATAATACTTTCTGGTAGTGATTTTAGAAGGGCTAGGCACCATTTGAACATGCAAAAGCTGATTTCCACTTGTAAATGGATGTACATGTATAACTATCAATTTTAGAAAAGCTGCAGTTTAAACATCTACACCCACAGCATGCACTGATTTGTAGGGGACATGTTCTGGGTGTGCATTTGGGTGCATTACCTTAGAAGTATACATTGCATTCCCTATTTTGCAACTGAAATACACATAAAGGCATGTATACGAAACCACACTACCCAGAAACATGGGGTTTAGGACGTGGTTTGGGTGCATCACTAAAAGGTAGCATGCATCCTTGTGCCAAAAATCTCATGCTATCCTGCAGTGTGCATTGGAGAAGGTACTGGGTGGGCCCAGAATGGAACACAACTTTGTCGCAGCTAGTGCAGGCGTTAGTGGCCCATATTAATCATACTTGTCGCAGGTGAACTTAACGCCACCTCAATGGGTGGCAATTAAGTGCACTCATGTGTCGTCTTGTGCAGTGCCTAAAGTACATCTCGGGAAATGCTTACATACAGTGTGTATACAAGTACATGCAATGTATACGGGTATATACATATATACTGCCAAGTCATTTTTATAAAAGCCATTTTTTGGGTGTAACTATGGGGGTAATTTTATAAAGCATATATGTGTCAAGTACACATGTAAAAATGACATACACATGCCTATAATGAGATCTGTGCATTCGGCACTATTTATAAAGGGATTCAAAAGAGCATATATAGAATATGATGGGTACAAGTGCACCCCCAGAGAAGCAGGGAATGAGCATGTACAGGGTGGGACACATAGGAATAGCAGCAATCTTAGAGGGATTGATGTGAAGAAAGTTGGAAACCATCCAGGAAGAAACAGAAAAGATGCAGGCATTTAGTGGAGCCAGGTCAGAGTCAGAGGGACTGGTGTACTGCAAGAGAAGAATGTCATCAGCATTATAATAGGCAGAGATACCGTGCTGTTGGATAATGAGGGTAAGAGGGGCCAGAAGACATTGAAGAGGAGGGGAGCAAGAATGAAACCCTGAGGGACACCACAGGACAGAGAAATGGTGGACGAGGAATAAGAACCAGTGAGGACAGAGAAAGTCCGGGAGGAAAGGAAAGAGTGAAACCAGCGAAGGACAGAGCCAATGATTCTGAAACTGTGAAGATGGGAGAGAAGGGTGCAATGATCAACCATGTCGAAAGCAGAGGAGAGAACTAAAGAGACAGCCAGCAAAATGTTACCACGATCCTGAGAAGTGTGGAGTTCATTGAGGAGGGAGAAGATGATAATTTCAGTGCTGTGACCATGGCAGAAACTGGACTGGTGAGGGTGAAGAGCAAGAGTAGCATCAAGGTGAGAGGAAAGTTGGACAAAGACTAATTTCTCAAGAATCTTAGAGAGGAAGGGGAGGGAAGAAATACGGCTCCAGTGAGCAGGGATGGTAGAGTCCAATGAGGGTTTCTTAAGAATAGACTAAATCACAGCATGCTTCCAGGGGTGTGGAAAAAAGCCAAAGGAAAGACTAGAGTTGAAGATGTTGAGGATAAAAGGAAGAAGGGCCAAAGAAGGGGCCATGAGCCAAGCAGAAGAAATAGGGTTGGAGGGGCAGTCTTGCGGAAAGAGGAAAGAGCTCTAAAAAGTTCAGCAGAGGAGATAAGGCATAAGGAAAACCAGGAGTGAGAGAGGGCAGAGGTGGAAGGAGAGGCAGGGATAGCTGGGGGAGGAAGGAGAGGGAGGGAGGGAGAGGAAAGAGGGGTGGACAAACAGGGAAGGAGTAGCAGAGGGAAAGTAGATGACTAGAAGGGTAACATGCCTTCACACCAGGTAGGCATATTACCAGCGATCCTCACGTCCACGAGCCACCAAGCTATCTACATGCCTAATGATCAAATCACCAACTATAAAGGCTGTCCTAACCCTTCCCTCATAGGCACATGGCCCTGGATAAACCTCCTCGGTGTGAGAGGGTTTTACATCACCTGGAGGACAGGTCCTAGCTACAGGATCTCTTCCTGCCACACCATGATTCTGTCTTGTTATGTGACCTCTCTCCTCCATGGCAACAGGGATGCTTCCAGACTAGAGGTGGGACTTCAGTACTATATCCCTGTAGGTCTCATCTATGTACATCTCTGTCTTCCTTATGTCCTCTAAGTCTGCAAATCTAGCCTCCAGAGACCGGACTCGTTCCCTGAGAGCAAAGAGCTCCTTGCACCTAGTGCACACATAAGACCCCTCACCAACTGGGAGAAAATCATACATTTTACACTCAATGCAAAAGACTGTGGAGGAGTGGCCTAGTGGTTAGCAACCAGGGTTCAATTCCCACTAGCACTCCTTGTGGCCTTGGACAAGTCACTTAACCCTCCATTGCCTCAGAAGAAAGGCCTGAAAATCTACTTCTGGTGACACTGCCAAGAAAACCCAGGCACTTCTGGGTCACCAGGAGTCAGGACTGACTCAAAGGCACATTTTGCAAAAGACTGAAAAGCCCCCATTTTGCTGTTGGACTGCTGTGTGCATTTTAGTTTTAAGGTTGTGTTTAGTTATTTAAGTTGTTTATTTAATTAGGTTTGCTAGGGTTCCTTATACAAATAAAACTATACCTAATACGTTTAATGGGCTTTGTTCGCCTCAAGATTAATTAATCAAAAGCAGCCTTAAAGAGGTGAACTTTTAGCATGCATTTGAAAAAAAGAGGTATGGGATTAGGGCAGGAAAATGACAAGCAAGAAATGTATACATTGGCCACTAAAGTATGATAAGCAGATACAGAAGGATTCAGAATGCACTGAACACCTGCGGTAACTGCTATTGCACACCAAGAGCAGACAGTGAAGGGGGGGGGGGGATCCCATGCTTTCTGCTTTTGGAGCTTCAGGGTGGGATTGGTGAGGGGTCAAGGATAACAGTGGGTGTGAAAGCTGATGGAGGTAATCATAGCCATGCCGCCAGCCATCCGGTATTGCAGCCACTGCACAAGAATGCTGTAGAACCTTGGTACCATCCCCTTCTGGATTCAGATATGATTCCCCCTAAAAACTGATCCCCCCATGAAATCATGCCCTCCCAGTGTTTAGATCTCCAATCAGGGAATCCCTTGACTCATTCCCCCCCTGAACTGAGCTCCTTCTGTGGACCTCCATTGTTGTAACATGTGTCCCCCCCCCCCCCTCCAAGACCCACCTCAACCCTTCCCTCACCCTGTTGGCCACCCAGAGTTCTACCTGGGGGCTCCCTGATGATCTATGTGGTGAATGAGGCAGGAGAAGCCCACAACCATTTCTGCCCCAGCTCTGGCAACTCTCAAAATGATGGCAGTAACATCATGTGCTAGTCTTTCAGTACTTCCTCTAGAGGTCACAGACTAGCACCTGGTGTTACTGGGAAGTGCCATTTTGAAGGCTTCCAGAGCTGGGGCAGGAGCAGAGAGGGATCGCTCCTGTATATTCAGAATGGTGGGGGAAGGGTCTAGGTGGGCCTTGGGGGGGACCTGCTCCAGGATTGTTGAGCCTCATTACAGAGTTTCTATGGTTGCAATGCTTTTCAGTCATGGAGATTCTAAAGGAGTAAGGCCTGATTCAAGGTGGGGATTGGATCATAGGCAGGGGGCCATGATCATGGTGGGGGGGGGGAGTACCCCATCATGCCTGGATCTGTATTCTCTACCTTAGCAGGTAGCACAAATGTTCCTGTACTACCTACCAAGTGGTGTCTGCCCTATGTGTTAAATGCAAGGCAGATTCTGGGCTTGTCTCCTGCATTTACGGCACAGGTTTTCAATTTCTGATGCAAAAGACCTGCTGTAAGTGTAAACCCTTACCACACCTTAGTAAATGGGCTCCTAACTGTATTACTGTAATGGCAGAGAAAAAAAGCTAAAAATACCTGCTGACAGCCGCATTAAAAATAAATGAAAGGAGGCAGTAAAATCTCAAATAAGGAAACATGCTAAATAAATAAATCTTTAATGATTCGAAGGAATATGTGTGTATGAATGCATGTGGAATCAGACTGCCATTTCAATACTGTGTTAGAGGAGTTAATGCACAAAGCAGGGCTGGTTCAGGAAGAATCTGAACTTGTGGCAAGCAGTGGAAAGCTCATAGGAGATATGGAGATAAAAAATATGACCCAGTTATGTAAATAAAACAGAGCAAACTTTCAAGAAAATGACATGCAAAATTACTTTTATGTGTGCAAAGGTCTGCTAGGGGCTTTAGAGCACTGAAAGTGTGCTATATGAGTTGAAATGATGGTAGCAAGGGATTGTTTGCAGACAGAGCTGTGTATAAGTACATTTTTACAGAGAGGATAGAATCCACATGCAGGAACTTCAGTTACTGGTTGGGAAAGAAGACTGATGGAGAAAGGTGTGCTAGAGAGAAGGTGTCTGTATGGAAAAGCTGGAAAAGGGTTTAGTAAGTGAGAATTATTTACAGGAGGAATGTGTAAGAAGCTGGAATAAAAGCTGGAGAAAAAATATAAAGTTAAATATAGTAACATAATAATATAGTATATGAAGGAAGATAAAGACCAGTATGGTCCATCTAGTCTGCCTATCAAGGTGGCAAGAGTAGGTGCACCTGCCACTCCGTGCAGGTCACCCCTCCCCATGCCTTTGTTTAGGGATGTACCTACTACTCTGTGTAGGTCACCCCTTTTTCTTGAGATATAAGAGAGAGTTATTTTGATTTTGATTTTATCCTGTTGCTATAAAGGGATCCACTGTGTCTGTCCCATGCCATTTTGAATTCTGTCACTGTATTTGCCCCAATCACTTCCATCGGGAGGGCATTCCAAGCATCCACCACTCTTTCAGTGAAAAAGTATTTCCTGATATTGCCTCTCAGTTTACCCCCTTGCAGTTTCATGCAATATCCTCTAGTTTTACAGCTTCCCTGTCTTTGGAAGAGGTTTGTTTGTTCATTAATACTCTTTAAGTATTTAAAGGTCTGAATCATATCTCCCCTGTCCCTCCTTTCCTCCAGAGTCTCTTCTCATAAGTCTTCTGACGAAGGCTCCAAATCATTTTGGTCACCTTCCTCTGAACCACTTTCAGCCTTTTTATATCCTTTGCAAGATACGGTCTCCAAAACTGAACACAATATTCCAAGTGAGGCCTCACCAGCAACTTGTACAGTGGCATTAGTACTTCTTCCTTTCTGCTGGTAATTCCTCTCTGTATGTAACCCAACTTCTGACTTTTGCAACCACCTTGTCACACTGTTTCGCCATCTTGAGATAGTCAGAAATAATAACTCCGAGGTCCTTCTCCTGGTCCGTGCACACCAATCTCTTGCCCCCTATCGCATACAATTCCCTTGGATTTCTGTTTCCCAAGTGCATAACACTGCACTTCTTCACATTAAATCTTAACTGCCAAGCATTAGACCATTCTTTCAGCTTTTGTAAATCTTTCCTCATGTTCTCCACTCCCTTAGGGGAGCCCACTCTGTTGCAAATTTTTGTGTCATCTGCAAAAAGACAGACTTTTCCATTCAGTCTTTCAGCAATATCACTGACAAATACATTGAACAGTATTGGTCCCAGGAAAGAACCCTGGGGCACACTGCTAATCACCTTTTTTCATGCGAGTGAGTTCCGTTTACCATCACCTTCCCTTACCACCTTACCACTGTTCAGGAACAGCCTACTGGCCAGAGACACTTAGGTTCCCGCCCACCCTACCCCTCACCCCACCCACCCCAGGGGCTATATTGCCTATATAATGGTCACATATGTGCTATCTGTCGTTCCTAACTTGGGTAACGCCCACATCTTCTTCAACTTTTCTTATTATTATTATTCCTCTTCTGGGACTGCTTAATCAACATGTCGTGTATTCAGTGCAATAACTGTGGTACTTTCATTCAAAGAAGAATCATTTGGAGCCTAAGAGCTTGTCCTATATGCCTAAAGTCAGCTGCCATGCATGAAGAACTGACTTTACTAAGGAAAGACCTAGCTGCCATGCATAAAGAAGTGTCTCTACTGAGGGAGGAACTGGCAGCAATGAAGCGCACCTCTTCTAGGATACAAACTGAACAAAGTCCACCACCGCTCCCACAAAGAATCAAACACCCCAGGAACAAATGGATCACAGTGGGTTCCGGAAGATTGCGACCTCTAACACAGAGACATCCTACACATCAAGAGATATCCCTGCACAATGCCTTCTCTGCCTTGGCTAATGAGGATGCCCAATCCAAAGAAACCGAAGGGCCCTTAAATGAGTCAGACAATGCACAATCTCCTGCTAAAGCACCAAATATGAAGAAAACCTCACCAAACAGAAAACTATTACTACTTGGAGATTCCATCATCAGAGGCACCAACTTGGGAACACAGTTCAAAGAAGAGAAGATAGTCATGTGCCTACCAGGCTCTTCAGCCAGCAGGAATACAAACCAAGTTGTTGAAATACTTAGCGCAAAAAGTGAGCACTCCAAACCGGATGTTATTATCCACTTGGGCACAAATGACCTGGCTAGAAACAGTGCCTCTACAGCCCAAAAGGACTTCCAATCTCTGGGAGAGAAACTCAAGCCCATTGTTAACACTGTTGCATTCTCAGAAGTTCTACCTGTTCTTGGTAAGGGGACAAAAAGGCTGCATCGCATTAACAGCTTTAATACATGGCTCCAGACTTGGTGCAAACAAGAAGGATTCAGATTTATTGGCAACTGGGGCAACAGATGGGCAAACAAGAGACTATACTGTGCTGATGGACTACATCTCTCTGTCGCAGGGAAAAGAAACCTAAGTGAAAAATTCAGTATGTGGATATGCATTTAAACTAGGAAAAGGGGGTGACGGATGTGGAAGGTCAGCATCTGCATGCCACCCCCTGCAAAAGCAGACCATCATCAGAAACAGACACACTCTTAAACCACACATCAAAAACAAGTGGGAAGAAGTGGGCCGAATAAAATCAATGCAAAATACACACAAGCCAGCTAAATGCTGGAAAGCAATGAGCACAAATGCTCGAAGCTTAGCCAAAAAAATTCCAGACCTGGAAGCCCTAATGGTGGAAACGGATTTGGACATCGTGGCCATTACAGAAACATGCTTTAATGAATCGAATGATTGGGATATAGCCATAGCTGGCTATAATCTATTCAGAAGAGACAGAGAAAATGGAAAAGGAGTAGGAGTAGCCTTGTATGTCAAAAGCAGTATTAAAGCTACTGAAATGCAGGGAACATGGGGAAAAGAAGAAGCACTCTGGATTGCGTTGGAAAGAGGAGATGGCACTGTCATCCATATTGCTGTAGTCTACAGACCTCCGACTCAAATTGAAGAGAGAGATAACGAATTGATTATAGATATTGCCAAGATAGCAACAAAGGGGGAAGCAATCATATTGGGTGACTTTAATCTACCTGATGTGGATTGGATTACTCCTTCTGCACATCTGGAAAGAAGCAAAAAAATTGTGGATGCTCTCCAAGATGCATTACTTAGACAAATGGTGATGGAACCAACCAGGGAAAGCTCAACGCTGGATGTAGTGCTCACCAACAGTGATAACGTGTCGAATGTCTGCGTGAGTGCCCCTGTGAGCAACAGCGACCATCACACAGTGTGGTTTGAGATAAAAGCCATGGTACAGGCCAATCATAGCAAGCTCAAAGTCCTAAACTTCAAAAACACTGACTTCAATAAAATGGCCGAGTACTTAAAGGAGGAGATGACGGGGTGGAAAGAGATAAGGAAAGTGGAATTGCAATGGACTAAACTAAAGGCGGCAATAAAAGGGGCAACAGATAAATATGTAAGAAAGATAAATAAAAACAAGAGGAGAAGGAAACCTATTTGGTTTTCCAAAGAGGTGGCTGCTCAAATAAAGGCAAAAAACAGCTTTCACAAAATTCAAAAGCTTGCAAACAGAAGAACACAGAAATGAATACAGGATCAAGCTCAAAGAGTCTAAAAGAGAAATAAGGATAGCAAAATCAAAGGCAGAGGAAAAGATGGCTAAAGATGTTAAAGGTGGCGACAAAACTTTCTTCAGGTATATTCGGGAAAGGAAGAAGATCAGAGTTGGAATTGCAGGACTCAGAAGTGCTGGGAAAGGACTCGTGGAAAGTGACACTGAAAAAGCAAAATTATTGAATGAATACTTCTGCTCTGTTTTTACTAAAGAAGATCCTGGAGATGGACCAGCTGTGACTCCCAAATATAAAAATAGGAATGAAGTAGATACCACACCATTCACAGAAGATGAGGTGTTAGAACAACTTGCTAAACTGAAAATGGACAAAGCCATGGGACCAGATGGGATACATCCCAGGATACTGAAAGAGCTCAGAGAGGTTCTTGCAGGACCGTTAAAGGATGTCTTCAACAGATCCTTGGAAACAGGAGTGGTTCCTCAGGACTGGAGAATGGCTAATGTTGTACCTCTACACAAAAGTGGTGACAGGGAAGAAGTGTCAAACTACAGGCCCGTGAACCTTACCTCGGTGGCGGGAAAAGTATTGGAGGCACTCCTGAAAGAGCAAATAGTGAACTTTCTCAAAACCAACAGGTTGCAAGATCCAAGGCAACATGGTTTTACTGAAGGACGGTCTTGCCAAACAAATCTGATTGAGTTCTTTGATTGGGTGACCAAGGAACAAGATCTGGGGCATGCAATGGATGTCATCTATCTGGATTTCAGCAAAGCCTTTGATACTGTTCCTCATGTCAATAAACTCAGTAGCTTGGGGATGGGTCCCAAGATAGTAAACTGGATTAGAAATTGGTTGACTGACAGACAACAGAAGGTGATGGTACATGGAGCTCACTCGGATGAGAGGAAGGTGATTAGCGGGGTGCCTCAGGGTTCGGTCCTGGGCCTGGCACTGTTCAATATATTTGTGAATGATATTGCTGAAGGACTGAATGGAAAAGTCTGTCTTTTTGCAGATGACACAAAAATTTGCAACAGAGTGGACTCCCCCGAAGGAGTGGTTAACATGAGGAAAGATCTACAAAAGCTGGAAGACTGGTCTAATGCTTGGCAACTACAATTTAATGTGAAAAAGTGCAGTGTCATGCACTTGGGTAGCAGAAATCCAAGGGAAAAGTACACGATAGGGGGTGAGAGGTTGGTATGCACGGTTCAGGAGAAAGACCTTGGTGTGATTATCTCTGATGATCTCAAGGTGGCAAAACAGTGCGATAAGGCGGTGGCAAAAGCCAGGAGGATGTTGGGCTGCATACAAAGAGGGATTACCAGCAGAAAGGAAGAGGTACTTATGTCACTGTACAAGTCACTGGTGAGGCCTCACTTGGAATACTGTGTTCAGTTTTGGAGACCATATCTTGCAAAAGATGTAAAAAGACTGGAAACTGTTCAGAGAAAGGCGACCAAAATGATTTGGAGCCTGCGTCAGAAGCCTTATGAGAAGAGACTTGAAGACCTAAATATGTACACTTTGGAGGAGAGGAGGGACAGGGGAGAAATGATTCAGACCTTTAAATACTTAAAGAGAAATGATGAACAAACAAACCTCTTCCAAAGACGGGGAAGCTTTAAAACTAGAGGGAATATCATGAAGCTGCAAGGTGGTAAATTGAAAGGCAATGTCAGGAAATATTTCTTCACTGAAAGGGTGGTGGATGCTTGGAATGCCCTCCCGATGGAAGTGGTGGGGGCAAACACGGTGATGGAATTCAAAACGGCATGGGACAAACACAGCGGATCCCTTTACAGCAACAGGATAAAAGCAAAATAAACGGTACCATCTAACTTCTGAACTATCTAGCGTCTCAATAAATAAGGGTGTCCTACATGGAGTTGTGGGTTCACTCCTAAACAAAGACAAAAACATGGGGAGGGGTGGCCTGCACAGAGCGACAGGTGCCCTACTCTTGCCATCTTGCTGGGCAGACTAGATGGACCATGCTGGTCTTTATCTGCCGTCACTTACTATGTTACTATGTATGTTACTATCTTAAATGGTGAAACGTTTTCCTTAGTGACAGGAATAAGACTGAAGAAGCTGTGTAACTCATTCAAGCAGTTTTAAATCCAAGCTGAATGAGGATTTGAAGTTATTTATTTTAAGTTTAGTTCTAACATTGAAATTTGAATTTTAAATGATTTATTAGAGAGTGAGTATAATTTTTAGCACTGTTTTGATTAAGAATTCAACAGTGCATGATTTGCTTTCTATAGCATTGGAGTCCTTTAAGCAGTGAAGGAAAATTAAGGCTGAAGGTATAAAACTCCCAGTGTAGTGAGAGAAAACCTGCAAGTGAGTTGTTTTAAAATTGAGTACTGCTCACAGAAATTGTATAATCCTTATACAGCTGAACTGTTTCAGTGTAAAAGAGAGTGTAAGGTTGAAAGAAAGAAGGATTGAGTGTGTGTAAAGAGAAAAGACACGGCCT
The DNA here is from genome assembly GCA_033557465.1 of Ichthyophis bannanicus. Classification (NCBI taxonomy): domain Eukaryota; kingdom Metazoa; phylum Chordata; class Amphibia; order Gymnophiona; family Ichthyophiidae; genus Ichthyophis; species Ichthyophis bannanicus. The sequence goes on along the minus strand of CM066031.1, from coordinate 1,812,153,960 downwards.
TATTTAAAGAATTAAATTTATTGGCAATTGGTATAGTTTTCCTGAACTGATTGCTAGTTGTAAGGATTGACTCTGGCACATACCTAAAAAAAAACCATGATTTTTGTACAAAGAGTTCTGTGGGAGGGAAAAACAGGGAATCTCATCTTTTGTTTTTAGGGAAAGCAATTCTCAAAACTAACAGAAATAGAAAAGAAGAAAAAAAAAGGATAGGAACACTTTCTAGTTACTGCACACATAGTTAGGGAGGTAGAATCTTTTATTAATTTTTAACAACAGGCAATAGGTATCTCGTCTACAGTTGGACATCGCTGCAGAAGAAGGGATGCTAAGACACCCAATCTCAAGAAAACAGCAAGACCTGAAAAGATGATTTGAGAGAAGTGATTGACAATCCACAGTGATCATTTTTTTAGGCAGAACACTGGTGCACTAATAGTATAATTTTTTTGAAACAAACGTGTCTTTACCTGAATGATAATACCCATTCACCTGCAAAGTTACAGAGAAAAGACAGTGTTAGAACTAAACTTTTCTTCTACTAAGGAGTAAAGAAATCTCAAGCTTTAAACTAACACTTGCCTGTTTTAGAAAGAAAATGTTGCACTACTGTTGAATAGGAGCATTTAAGAATCATTCACAGGAAAAATCTTGACTGCATTTATAAATATTGTTATTGTTTATTTATAAAAACTGAATTGACACTAGGTGTTTTTTTTTAAATTAAAATTAGAAATTTGCACAAAAGTTAAACTCGTTCAAATGGTTTCTTGTGAGAGAGTTCTCACCCCTTTGGTAAGTTCTGATTTGAACCAAAGGTTCAAGAAGCTGTAAAGTGCATTGAGAAAAAATAAAAAATATTTTCTCTGTAAGCTGGGAGCTTCCATTGGTAGTTTAGCTGTGGTAACTCAGCTAACCATGACACTTATAACATCCAGCTAAAGTAGGGTAATGCCATGTGGAGCCCCTGTTTACATTACATAACTGTGTTAAGTGGCAACAAGTATTTATCAGTATTTAGCTCACACTTTTCCTGTAGCAGTTCAAAGAAAATTACAATTATCATTTCCCTGTCCCCAGAGAGCTTACAATTTAAGTTTGTACCTGAGGCAGTAGAGGGTTAAGTGACTCAACCAAGGCCATAAGGAGTAGTAGGTGGGATTTAAACCCTGGTCTTTCTGGTTCCAGGCTGCTGTCCTAACCACTAGGTTACTCCTCCAGGTAGAAGCTTAAAAGGTTTAGACATCCATTTAAAGTTATAAGTGGACTTTCAACAGCAGCGTTCATACATTTTCCACTGCTAAAAAAACTCCTTACCTTGAAATAATTAAAAGATTTTATCCTGTAGCATGGTCTTCTCCAGAACTTCTGATTCCCTCTTAGCTGCCGTATCAAACAAACATGGGGGACTAATCCTAGACGGACTTTAAAAATGTTCAAGTTTGATGGCAAAGATGCAATGTGTGCCTTTGAGTCAGTCCTGACTCCTGGTGACCCAGGAGCTCCTGGGTTTTCTTGGCAGTGTCACTGGAAGTAGATTGCCAGGCCTTTCTTCTGAGGCAATGGAGGGTTAAGTGACTTGCCCAAGGCCACAAGGAGTGCTAGTGGGAATCAAACCCTGGTTGTTTGGTTACCAAGCCAGTGCTCTAACCACTAGGCTACTCCTCCACTCCAGTTTGATGGTATCTGCTGTTTAAACTTTCTCCCCCCCCCCCAAACCCCCTCCCCCTAAAAATATGCCTGTGATCACAAGAAGAAATATCTCTGTTACAGAAATTAATGTGTTTAACAGTTAAAATAGCCTATGACACCAGAACTTGAATATATTTGAGCTGAAATCAGGAAGGATCCAAGATACTGTGATGTGTTCACATCTGTGCGTGTTCCAGCTGGGGTTTCAGAAGGCTTATGCAACCTGCAGAAACAGATCTCACAGATTTTTTTTATAGCTGTTGCATTAGCAAAGATAAATTAAGAAGGTAAGGGGGTGCTGTCACAGAAGTCAAGTACACAGTGTACTGACTGCTTATAAACTGGGGCAGTCTGTGCCAGTCATTACATTTTTCTTCTAATGACTCGATTCCCCCCCCCCCCCACCCCACAGAAGCTTGGTTTCCAGAAAACAAATATCAGCAAAATTCTGTTTTTCGCAGATAACAACTGTTATAAAAGCAGATATTTATCAACAAAATTATTATTCACCATGAACTGATAAAATGTATTTGGAGTGCACAAAATAGGAGGCACCACTTGCATGAAAGCCTTTCCATCCACCCACAGGCTTGCCTGCAAAGACTTATTCACCCAATACATGTCTTTTGTTCGAGGACAGCAACCTCAACACCAGACTTGTGCAAGTCTGTCATAAAAATACTGCCACTGCTTCTTTTACAGGAGCATTTATAATCATTTTGAAAAGTTGTTTTTATCATTGCATTTCTTTCTTTATTTACATACATATATTTGATAAACTGCCTTCCATAAATAATACATGTGGAGGCCAACTCTGTTTGGGGCATGTCTGGCACGTCTGGATACCCAAAATCTGATCCCGCGGGGCAAGATTTGCACCCAGTTCTGATCCTGCGGGATCAGATTTTGGGCATCCAGATGTGCCAGACATGCCCCGAACAGAGTTGGCCTCCACATGTATTATGGAGCAAGATTTGCACCCAGTTCTAATCTCGCAGGGGCTCGTGGGATCAGAATCGGGTGCAACCGTCCTGAAAGGGCAGGACGTGCCCCAATTCTGTCCCATTGTACATCCAGTGCCCTCCCTGTACACATCACCCGAGGCTCCTGCATGGAGCCCAGTGCCATGGCATCCTATCGCTGATTGCTGACGAGGCACAAGGAGAGCAAAGCTCCTGCAGACAAATGTTAGGTGCAAAACGAGCAGAAGCAGAAGATGACCACAGTGGCTTCAAAGGTTGCTTTATTAAAAGTCCCCAACGCGTTTCGGCTGACGCCTTCCTCAGGGGGAGGGGTACTTATAAAAAGGAGAACACATATATTAAAAACACTTATATTAAAATAATGATATTCAAATCAACGTGTATTAGAGAAATTACTAAAAAAGGTTACCCGGGCATAATTGGATAAATACATAATAATAATACATTGTAAAATTAAAGTTAAAAACAAACACATAAATCTATACATATACATATGGTACTTAAAAAACTTAAATATGAAAATCATAATAAATTAATTAAGACCAAAAAATGCAAATCAATAAAGGCAAATCATTGGAACCAATAATGAAAAACAGGATTGAGAAAAACTCATTATAAAAACTCATTATAAAACACCACAAAGACAGGACGCAGGGCAGAAGTGAACTGATCCAAGTACAAACATAGCAGTTATATGTGCGCTACTCACTAAACTGTGCACCGAAGTGCCGTTTATAGCGTAGAGACACTTTAGTCTTCAATGGCGTAATTATCTTGCCACTACAGAGATGGAAGAGAGCAAATTTCATGTAAGTTAGAAAGTGATGGTGCTTTAAAGAAAATGTTTGTACAAATACTTCAAAGGGCAGTGCTTCTTAAATACCTGAAATGATTGCACAAGCTAAACCATGCGTTTGAAAGGAGACTTCAGAAAAGCCGATAATGAGATGCTGCAAAGACAACGTGATAAATGAAATAATAATGTTCAATTGTGATAAATAACTATAGAGGTTACTAATACCGGAAAAAATTCTTACTTACTGCGAACAGCAGGCTATAGCAGGATATATTCACATGAACGAATCGGTGCTATGTTGAAAATGCCGTTTTAAAGATGCTGATTTTCGCGCCAAAAGGGGCGTGGTTAGCATCGTCCAATCAGTGAAAAGATGTACATGTTGTTTATGCAGATGAAAGAGATGCTGCTAAAATGAAGTTAAAAACTTTTTTATAAAATAGAAACGTGAGACACACCTACGGGCATAACTCAACATTTAATATTCCCAACATTATAGTGCATTGAGAGACGTTAAAAGTCCCGCTGAAGGGCGAGGGAAGCACTGTCAAGTAGCTGGAGAAGTGAGACACCTAGATAGCTTGTGCACAATAATACGGATCTTGATATGGGAATATTGAGAATGCTGATACTTATATGCACGGGAATCATGCGATCTTATAATGGAAATAGTCATGAATACTTTAAAAATAGTCTTTAAAATGAAACAGATTTAACCCCTGCTCAAAAATTGTGTTAAAAACCACAGAACTTGTGAAGTAAAATAAATACTACACACTTCTTTATTATAGTTGTAGAGATTAATAAGGAAATGTGAGGAGCTTTAGAATCAAATTAGAAAATGTTATCGGAGTGAGATAAAAAGTCTTGTAAAAATAACCTTCGCCAAAAAATGGTAGCTCACTGCTGGCTATTCATTAGAAAAAATACTATGAAATTGAACCCAGTAAAAATGTTACCTAACACCAGTTGTTCTTGGGATAAGGAAAAATGTAAACCTAAATTGAGATTCTAATAATATTATGTACTGGAGCAATAATAATATTATGAAATTGATATTAGACAAATTAAACTCAAAAAAATAAAATATAAATAAATAAAAAGAAAGATATAAATAAATATATTAAAAATAAATTAAAATAATTAATGATGGATATATTGCTACAATAATATTATTAAAAACCTTATAAATCGTGTGGGCATGGGTAAAACAATTGATCCTAAAGTCTGGTAATGTGTTGAGATCACGATTTGGCACAATAGCTAATTAATGAATAAATGTATTGTGTGTTAAAAATCGAGGTTAACTAAAGGGACTGCTTAAAGTGTACAAAACATAGTAAACCTAAGTAAAACCTCAAGAAAATGTTTTATATTGAAGTGGTGCAAACCGTAAAACCATGAACCTACAAGAACACTGACAAATCAGTCTCTTGGTTGAGACCACTGGGTTCTAAACAATTGAACTCATATATAAATCGCTGCTCTAACTTGAGGAGAGTCTTATCAACATCCCCTCCTTTCCAATGGGGGAGCACCACTTTTAAAACAATATATTTCAAATCTTGTATCGTATGTTTCATTTTAAGCCAATGGGCAACAAGTGGACGATCAGGAACCCCTCTTTGAAGACAGCTCCTGTGTTCTATGATACGAGTACGTACCTGACGTTTAGTTTTCCCAATGTAAACCAAATTGCAGGGACATAGAATCAAATAAATAACATTTTCTGTTTTACAATTAGAAAAAGTGTGAATATACACCCTGTGATTGGTAACTGGATGCACGAAAATATTTTTTGCTGAAATGGTGTGTGGACAAACAGAGCAGTTGCCACATTTGTAATGACCTTTAATGGTTGGTGAAGGTTTACTGTATGTTAAAGCGGAAGGCACAAGAATATTAGCCAAATTTGGATTTCGCTTATAAGCTATCATGACTTTTTTAGAGGCAAAGGTGGGTAAAGACGTTAATAAATACCATTCTTGTTGTAATATTTTAGTGATCTCACTGGAGTAATTGGAAAAGGTTAAAGGGCAGACAACATGGTCTGTTTTATTGACCCGATCCTTTTTTTTGAGAAGAGACACACGATCTGTAGTGCATGCCTTGAAAAAGGCTTTCTTTATGCATTTTTTGGGATAACCTCGCTGGCTAAATCTGTGATGCATGTCAGCCGCATGTCTTTCAAAATCTGATTCATTGGTGCAAAGTCTTCTAATCCTCAAAAATTGACTGGTTGGTAGATTATATTTCAAGGAAGTATTATGAAAACTATCATATTGTAATAAAGTGTTAGGATCAGTTGGTTTTCGATATAAATCCGTGACAAAACAATCCTTGCCTTTTTTTATTAAAATGTCCAAATATGCTATCTGTTCCATGCTATATTGGCCCTCGAACTGTAAATTGGGGTCCAGGCCATTAAGCCATTGAAAAAAGAGTTGTAGAGTAGTTTCTGTTCCGTCCCAGATCATCAACACATCGTCTATATATCTCTTCCAAAGTCGTACGTGTATTTTAAATGGATTGAGACCTAAAAATTCTTTCTCAAAATTGGCTACATACAAATTCACGGCATCTGGTGCCATTGATGACCCCATGGCAACTCCTTTTACTTGTTTATAAAAAAAACCCTTTAAACGAAAAAGAATTTTCTGTCATGGCTATAGAGGCAAGCTGAGTGAGATAAAAAGTGGGAATACGTGTAGGTCTTTCTCTTTGTATCAGAGTGTTAGTTAGTATTTCTAAGGCAGCTGTTTGTGGAATATTTGTGTAAAGTGAATTGATGTCCAGGGTAACTAGTAATAATTTTTTTTGATATCCTGAAAAATCTTGCAATATGTTAATGATGTGTGTGGAATCTCGAACATAAGAATCTGCTAACATGACAAAGGGTCTGAGAAAACTATCTAAAAATTTTGAAATTGGTTCTAAAAGGGAGCCGATGGCTGAGACTATTGGACGTCCTGGTGGATTATCTAGTGATTTATGAATTTTAGGGATTATGTAAATTGTGGGAGTGATTGGATGGGATACTTTAAGAAATGATATTTCTTTCGGGGTCAAATATCCCGCCTCTTTACCAATGTAAAGAAGAGTATCAATCTTTTGTTGCAAAAGTGTGGTAGGATCATCATAAATTTTCTCATAAAATTCTTTATTAGCAAGTTGGCGCATAATCTCAGTAATATAAGCAGTCCGGTCTTGTAAAACCAACGCTCCTCCGTTGTCCGCAGGTTTTATTATTATATCATTATTATTGTGAAGGTCATGTAGTGCCGTTTTTTCAGCCTTAGAGAAATTGTAAAATACTTTACTATTCTTTTTATACAGTTCATGTACTTTAGATAACAGGACTTGTTCATATGCTAAAATAAGTAGGTCAGAGTTGGATGGAGGCATCCAAGTCGAGGGTTTTTTAATAACTGAAGGATCATCATTATTGCTGTCTGTGCCATTAAAATAATTCATTATTTTTAACTTACGGAAGAACTTAAAAAGTTCAACATGTGTGGCAAACTGATCATGTTTTCTAGTGGGTACGAAGGATAAACCTTTTTCCAAAACTCGTATTTCAATATTAGTGAGGTGGTGCTTAGAGAGATTAATTATTCCACTTATAGGTCCCAATCTAGTCGCCTCTTGGACATTAATGTATGATCTCTGTCCCTCCCGCGTTGGGGTAGGGGCTGATGATGTCTGGAGTGCAGCTGGGACTTTTGGGGGCATTGATAGGATTTGCGCCCACCTCCTTGCCAAAGAGAGTCCATCCTATCGCTGATTGCTGGCAAGCCTTTTACCCTCCAATATTCCTGCCCCCCAACCCCCAATTGGGCCTGTCATGGCCAGGCTCGGATGACAGGGATCTCCCTACCCTGCTCACCATGTCTGTGCTAACCCGCTGCGCCATCCTCCCACATTGGAGGGACTTATTTCACCTCCAAGGTGGAATGTCGCCTGTCTAACTAGCCATGCCTGGACATACAGGACCATTGCTGGAATAGGTCCTGTATGTCTGGATTGAGGGTCATGCCTCCAGCCCACCTTTGATCCTCCCTCCCCCTCCCACTCCCACCCTGGTACATAGCTCTATGCACATCTCTGCTGGATGTGCAGGGAGCTCTTAGGGGAGAATTAGATCCAGGCATTTAGCAGGGAATATATTCATTTATTTACATTCTCTTATATACTGCACCAGTGCGGTTTACATTGAACAGGGCATTATAACTTGGAGATAACTATTTTACAGGGAACATGGGCTATGGAGGGTTAAGTGGCTTGCCCAAGACCACAAGGAGCACCTGTGGGACTAGAAACCCCAGTCCTTCCGGCCCAAGGTTGCTGTCCTCTAGTGGGATTTGAACCCCCTGACCTTCCAGCCTGAAGTATCTTGCCCCAACCACTAGGCCACTCCTCCTCTCCACAGACCCACTGACCCAGACATATATCCTTGCTAAACGCTGATCATAATAGACCCCATAATATAAAATATAATTTTGTAATTATAATAATTGTAAGAAATTCTTCAGGAACCAAACTAGTCCCATTTGCTTTGTGTGCAGGACCATTCCATTTCTAGCCTTACCAATAGGTGCATTCCAATTTGCTGTGACATCTCCCCTGATGGGGTGGCTGTCTTAGTTCTGCCCTATATAACCTCAGTGAGCTAGATGTATGGTGTGGGCTGTGACATTATTTACTTATTTATTTATTTATTTAACAGTATTTCTATACCGCCTTCTACAATCAAAGCCGTTTTCACAGCAAACAATCGATGGAGTGATCATGTGTTTTCATGCAGTGAAGGGTATATCATGTTTGGTGTGTCTGATGGGTAGTGTGTTTGATTAGTTGAAGTGTAATAGTGAAGTGTCCGCAACCAATAAAACCAGGAGTCTATTGACAAGAATTCAAGCCGGTTTAATGTGCACAGACTCAGACAATGACACATACAAAATGGCTGAGCACAGAGCTCAGAAAAATGACAGTTTATATACCTTTCCTCTCCAGTCTAATACAGGCAAAACTTCTCATTGGTCTTGGTGGCCCCCCTCTCTCTCTCCAAATAGTCATCTCTGATCTGGCTTGTACCTGTTTTCTATTCTGTGCAGGCATTTCTAACAGGGGCTCAAATGCTTAGACAAAATACTTTTGCTACAGTATACAGTATATTTCGCTACTCGTGCAAGGTCAGTTAGCTTGCAAAGATAGTGGAAGGCACAGCTGTGAGTCATAACAGAGAAAAATTTTACTTTTTGTTTATCAGAAGCATTCTTATCAACAGCAAAACAAAGCAAGGCTAAACAAAGCAAGGCTAAGAAGTGTCTCTAACAGCTACTGGCAATCTCTGCAATATTCCAGAGTCAGCTATAATACTCTGAGGAGGAGGGGGGAAGACTCAAGCAGAGCTGACAGGCAGAGACAGAGACAGGCAGAGACAAGCCTCACATAACATATTCTTACATTTACAAGATGAAGTAAGCCATTGCCTATCACATTAGCTATGTACATTGTGTGCTATTATACATTCTTCTATACATTGTGTGCTATGATATATCATGTGCTATTATACATTCTTCTATCCGTGGGTCAGGAGGGGGGGTATGTTAGTTGTTCTTGCAAGTTAGTAGATCATGTGTCATGTCCATAGTGCTCCGTGAATAGCGTTGTCTTCAGCTGTTTGTGAAAGTCTTTAAGGTCCGTCGTTGTTATCAGATCATCTGGGAGGGTGTTCCAGATTGTTGGAGCAGCCAGGGATAGTGCTCGTTCTGTGGTGTCCTTGCATGTTTTTCTGAATTCCTTAGGGGTGTTAACACGGTTGGAGATTCCTTTTCTTCTTGGGTGTGTGCTGGTGTCTGGTTGTATGAGGGTGTGTAGGCTGTTGGCTGAAGAGTATTGTTTGATCTTAAATATGTTTATGATTGTTTTGTATTTGATGCGTGAGCTGATTGGGAGCCAGTGTAGGTCTTTCAGAATGGGTGTGATGTGTCTTGTTTTGTTGTGCTAGTTGTAGTGGTCTGAGTGTTTGTTTTGCTAGGCCAAGGTAGATTGGGTTGCAGAAGTCTAGTATGGGGGTTATTAATGCCTGGCATACCGTACGGAAGTGTTCAGGAGCGAGGAGGGGCTTAAGTCTTCTGATGATTCTCATCCTGTAGTACGCACTTTTGATGGTTTTGCTTAAGTGCGGCTTGAGATTCAGCTCCTTGTCCAGGGTCACTCCGAGGTACTTTACTTCCGATTTTATTGGTATGGTTGTGTTTTGTATCTTGATGTCTGGTGGGTGGATGAAGTCCGGGTTGCGAGTGATGATTAGTGCCTCGGTCTTGCTGTAGTTTATTGAGAGGTTGTTATTTTGACACCATCTTGTCATTTGTGTGAGGCAGTTTGGTATATTGGAGTAGTCCGGGTTGTCGACTGTGATAGGTGTGTATATCATGATATCATCTGCGTAGATTTTATATTGAATGTTGTTCTTTTTCAGGATGTCGCATATTGGCTGGATATAGATGTTGAATAGTAGGGCTGAAAGGGCCGATCCCTGTGGTACTTCTTGGAGGACTTTTATGGGTCAAGAGGTGTTGTGGCCTACCTTGACCTATATCTGCCTGTTGGTTAGGTATGAGTGGAACCATTTTAAGGTGGGACCATGTAACCCAATGTTTTGTAGTCTTTCCAGGAGAGTTTTGTGGTGTACTGTGTCGAATGCTGACGAGATGTCAATGAAGATCATTATGATTCCATTCTTGGTGTTGTCTATGAGTCGGAGAATGCTGTCGAAGAGGTAAATTAGTAATGTTTCGACTCCATGGTTGGGGCAAAAGCCGTGTTGGTTGTCATCCAGTGGTGCGTGGTTGTCAATGTGTTCTTGTAGTTGGTGTTGTACTGTTTTTTCGATGATTTTTGCCAGAAAGGGTATGCTGGAGATTGGTCTGTAAGCTGCTGGATTGTTCTTGTCAAGTGTTGTTTTCTTTGGGATAGGTCTTACTGTGGCGAGCTTTAGTTGATTTGGCATGAATCCTTGAGTTAGGGAGTTGTGCACCATGCTGTGTATGGTTTGGATGAAGCTTGATTTGGTGACTTTGATCCATGACACTGGGCAAGGGTCTGTAGGCGCGGTGCTTGTATTGATTGCGGTGATGATATGGGAGAGCTGCTCTGTTGATGGTGTGCTGAATGTGTCCCAGGTCTTAGGGTGTGAGTTAGGCTTTGAGGCTGAACTAGGTCTTGTTTGTTCTATAGAGTGGAATTTTTCCTGGATGTGGTCAGCAAATTTTTGTGGGTCTATTTGTACTTCGTCTTCTGGCTTTTTTATTTATTTATTTATTTAACATTTTTTATATACCGTCTTTCTACAAATCAAGACGGTTTACATAGAACGTTTCAAAGGCAGTGTGTTTCAACTGTTTACAAAGAACAAAGTAACAAGGATACATAGGTGAACAATAAGAACTAATTTATGAACTAATTACAATGATCAATGATCAACTATTTACATATGTATATATAGAACTACAGATGGTTGTGTTATAGGATTTGAAGGAGCATGGGCAGGGAGGTAGATGTAGAGGGTTAGGTACTAGGGTAGTAGGGAAAAGTGTTCAAGGAAGAGGTGGGTTTTTAAATTCTTACGGAACTCAGAGTGGCTCACACAGTTACGCAGCTCATGAAGAAGGGTGTTTCATAGGGATGGAGCATAGAGAGAGAAGGCCCTGTTGCTTGTAGATTGTTTACAGTGTCTTTTAGTTGTTGGTATGGCTAGTAGGTTTTTGGTAAAGGAGCGGTGTGTTCTTGTGGTGTTGGAGAAGGCAAGGAGTGGGGAGAGGCATGGAGCTGACTCCTTTGAGATAATTTTGTGTATAAGAGTAAGAACCTTGAATTTAGCTCAGTGTTGAATCGGGAGCCAGTGGAGATCATAGAGGACTGGTGTAATATGAGATCGTCTGGGGTTGTTGGTTATGAGCCGCGCTAACGTATTCTGGGCTAGTTGGAGTGGTTGGATGGTGTTCTTGGGGAGGCCATGATAGATCAGATTACAGTAGTCAAGTGAGGGGGTTGTGAGGGCCTGACAGACAGTACGAAAGGAGTCGGGGCTTAAGAGAGGTTTGAGGTTCCGGAGAGTACGTAGCTTTGCGTATACTGTATTGGTAGTTCTCTTTATTTGATCGGAGAAGGAGAGGTTCTGATCAAGGATGATTCCAAGATATTTCACTTGTTTTTTTATAGTGAGTGTGAGATCACCAAAGGTGAGGGTTGGTGGAGGGGTGTATGAGGGATTGGAGAAAACTTGAAGGACCTCAGTTTTGGATTGGTTAATTAGTAGGTTGTGCTGGGAGAGCCAAGATTTGAGGCTGATTAGGCATTCATTCAGTTTAATAAAATTAGGATTAGTGAGGTTAAATGGGGTGAAGCACATCATGTCATCTGCATATAATTGGTACTGAATGCCATAGTTTTGGAAAATCTTGCAGACAGATTGAAGAAAGATATTGAAAAGTAATGCGGATAGACTAGATCCTTGGGGGACACCTTGTTTTAGTGTAAATGGGAGGGAGGTATCACTTCCAATACGGACGTGTTGGGTTCTGGCGTCTAAAGGATTGGAACCATTTTAGAGTTGTGCCTCTCAGTCCTATTTCATGAAATCTGATTAGGAGTTGATGGTGGGGGAGAGAGTCAAAAGCAGCGGATAAGTCAAGGAAAATAAGCAGGCATCCTTGAGCGGGGTTCTGGGTGTGTAAGTACAAGGAATCTAGTAGAGAGGTGAGGAGGGTTTCAACTCCGTGATTCTTTTTGAAACCATGTTGGAATAAATCGAGGGGAGAGTGGTCATCAATATAGTTCTGAAGTTGGGTTTGGACAAGTTTCTCGGCTATTTTTGCAAGGAAAGGAATACTAGAGATGGGTCTATAGGAGGAAGGGGAGGTGGGATCTAGTTTTGCTCCTTTTAGGATTGGGCGGATAGAGGCACACTTAAGTGGAGGTGGTACGGAACCAGTCTGGAGAGAGGTTTGTACGATATTCAGAATGTAGGGGCTGAGGGAACTTCTAGTAGATTTGATCCAGGGGACAGGACAAGGGTCAAGGGCAGAGGTTGAAGCATTCAAAGCTTTAATAACATCAGATACATTATCTAATGTAATGGGATGAAACTCATTCCATGAGTTTGAGAAGGTTGCTTCATGTTGTTGGGTGCTGTGGTCAGTAGTAGGTTGAGGGTTATTGGATAGAAGTAGAGTGGGTTTGTGAGTTGAGGTGATTGCGCAGACTGCTTCGAGCGTTGAGGCTAGTTCGTCGGTTGATGCCCGGGGTGTTCTGTAGGTGAGGCAGAGTGCCATGTGTTTGTTCTCGATGCTGATGGTGTTACATTGTTGGGTGTCTGTGTTACTCTGAGCTTTGAACTTTAGGCTCTTTTTTGCAATTATCAAGACTCCTCCTCCTCGCCTCTGGGTGCGCGGGCAGTTGAATGCTGTATATGTGTTAGGTACCAGTTGATTGAGTAGCACATTGTCAGTGGGACTGAGCCATGTTTCTGTGATGCAAAGTATGTCGGGTTGATGGTCATCTATGTGGTCTGCTATTGTGTGTATCTTGTTGCATATGGATCTGGCGTTTATGAGCTCTATTGTTATTGGCTTTGAAGAATTTGCTGTTTTGTGTGTTTCCTTTGGTCTAGTGTGGGTGTTTAAGTTGTGCTTGGTTTGTCTTTTTGTCATGGGTGTTCTCTGTGTGTCTTTATGAGTGTACTGTGGTCCTATGCATGTCCATGTTGTTGGTTGATGCCATGGTGTGTTTGTGTGTGGGTGGTGGATGTGTGTGTGTGGTGGAAGGAGTTGTGTGATGAGGAGGCTGAGGGGGAGAAACAGTGTTGCATGCATGTTGACTTTTGTGAAGGTCCGTTATGTTTTACTTGAGTTTTTGTTGTACTTCGCTTCTGTCTGCTCCCTGATGATTTCTTCTGTTGTGCCGCCGGTGAGCCTGTGTCATTTTTTGGATTCCTTTTGTTTGCCTTCGTGCCACGCCTAAGGGTCATGCCAAAGGGCCCTCTGGCGAGGCCCTCAGGTGTGGGTGCACCCTGCAGGGATGCCGCTTATGAAGAGCTGCTGCTGGCTGCTGTTGCTCCCACTGCCCCGATTGGGCAGGAGCTTCTGAGCGGGAAGATTTCCCACTCAGGCGCTCTACCCCGATCGGGGGAGGTGAGGAGCTTTGGGAGGTGGTGAGTCCGTTTCAGCGGCTCCCTGTGTGCAGGGATGCCGCTTATGAAGAGCTGCTGCTGGCTGCTGTTGCTCCCACTGCCCCGATTGGTCAGGAGCTTCTGAGCGGGAAGATTTCCCGCTCAGGTGCTCTACCCCGATCGGGGGAGCTTCGGAGCTTCGGGAGGTGGTGAGTCCGTTTCAGCGGCTCCCTGTGTGCAGGGACACTGCTTATGAAGAGCTGCTGCTGGCTGCTCTTCCTCCCACTGCCCCGATTGGGCAGGACTTTGACTTTGCATTGGTTAGCTGTACTGTACAGTATGAGCTAAGGCTATGTTTGGGCCTAACCTTTTATTTTTGCTTTGTGCCCAGTCTGGAATCATTCCTTGATTCTTGAATTGTCTACTTGTAATGACTGAAGTCTATCAAAGGTTTTACCCATCCTTCGGCTTGATTATGGAAGAGAGTCCAGAGGTGCTGGCTTGCTCCCCAAGCCTAACTAAGGAGTCTGCAGTACTGAAATAGACTTTGCCTGCATGAGGAGATATGGTGGGAAGGTGCTTCCATATGCTGAAGAGAGAGAGCGAGACTTGGGATTTCAGGGAAGAGGAAGAATGGACACCTTGGTCTGCTTAGAGCTCAGGAGCCCTAATCTAGGATCCCTGTGCCAGCAGCAGAACAGTGACATATTTATTATGAGCCCATAGACACAGATACCTCAAAGGGACCCAACCCATGTTACCAAGACTGTATTTGTTGGAGTACATATTGAAATCATATACCATCTGAGCAGGGCATTTGTATCACAGTAAAGTGAGTTGAAGCACCCAGTTCCATGTAAAGAACCTCTTTAATTTATGTGCCAGGGGCCTTGAAGGGATTTCCGTCCCCCCTGGAGAACTTGTTCCATGTCGATAAGCCCATGTGCTGGATGAGTGAAGGAGCAAGAGAGAACCTAGGAGAAATCTTTTCTGTGACCTGGCCCTGTAGGAGTTGCTTGCCTCCCAAAGCTGGTGCAAGGATTGGAGGTGCCCTGCCACTGCCCCCCTCCCTGTTCCCATTTCTGCTGCTGCCGTCCCTCTCCAGACCCAGTAGCGGTAGCAATTGCAGGGGAACTGCTATGAAGCACTTACCAAAGGATACAACACTGCATTGTGGTTCCTGCTTGTTATCATTGGCCACTTCTGCGCCCCCCCCCCCCCGACACATCCGCTTAGTCTCCTATGTGTTTTCTTACCATTCCCCTAGATATATCCTTATCCTTCGCTGTTGTGCTTTCTTGACTAGATTGTAAGCACTGATGAGCAAGGTCCACCTTTTACATGCGTCTGTACGATGTTCTATATGCCTTGTAGCACTATACAAATGATCAGTAGTAGTAGTAGCAGCAGACAGGATCTGAGGCAATGCCAGAGCCTTTGAAAAGCACTGCATCACAGTTCCCTTTCCATTGCCACCACTACTGGCCATGGAGAGGAATGGCAGTGGGCGCCGCAAAAAAACAGAAGCTCTAGGCAACCTCCTAGTTCACCTAATGGTAGCACCAGCCCTACTTCCACCCAGGGGACAGGGGAGGGGGGGGGGTTATATCATGCTCTTATCAATTTTTAAAAAGGGTTCCAGCATTCCACCCTAGAATACGGAGGGAACTTGGGGACGTTCTAGCAACTCCACTGACTGACCTTTTCAATGCCTCGTTGGAGTCAGGAGTGGTGCCAAAGGACTGGAGAGAGGCTCATGTGGTGCCTTTACACAAAAGCGGAAGTAAGGATGTGGTTGAAAACTACAGGCCGGTTAGTTTAACTTCAGTGGTGAGTAAAGTATTGGAAACGCTGCTGAAAGAGAAAATAGTGAGGTTTCTGGAGTCCAGCGGATTACAGGATCCAAGGCAGCATGGATTCACCAGAGGCAGGTCTTGTCAGACAAATCTGATTGATTTCTTTGACTGGGTGACCAGGGAGTTGGACCGAGGGAGAGCTCTAGATGTGGTGTATTTAGATTTCAGTAAAGCCTTTGACACTGTTCCTCACAGGTGACTTATAAACAAACTGAGCACCCTAGGGATGGACCCTAAAGTTACTGCTTGGGTTAGAAATTGGTTGGGTGGGAGGCGACAAAGAGTACAGGTAAATGGAGCTCACTCTGAGGAGAAGGATGTTACCAGTGGTGTGCCCCAGGGATCTGTCCTTGGTCCGATTCTTTTTAACATCTTTGTTAGTGATATAGCGGAAGGGCTGTCGGGTAAGGTTTGCCTCTTTGCGGATGATACCAAAATCTGCAATAGAGTAGACACCCAGGAAGGTGTAGACAACATGAGGAGGGATCTAGCTAAGCTTGACGAATGGTCTAGAATTTGGCAGCTGGGATTTAATGTTAAAAAATGTAAGGTCATGCATTTGGGCTGCAGCAATCCAAGGGAGCAATACAGTATAGGAGGTGAAATACTTTTGTCCACTAAAGAAGAGCGGGACCTAGGCGTGGTTGTGTCTGATGATCTTAAAGTAGCTAAACAGGTAGAAAAGGCGACGGCAAAAGCTAGAAGGATTCTTGGGTGCATACGGAGAGAATGACTAGCAGAAAAAAGGAGGTGATAATGCCTCTGTATAAGTCTTTGGTGCGACCTCATTTGGAGTATGGTGTGCAATTCTGGAGACCGCACCTTCAAAAGGATGTGAACAGGATGGAGTCGGTGCAGAGGGTTGCTACTAAAATGATTAATGGGCTTCATTATAAAGCATATGAGGACAGACTTAAGGATCTTAATATGTACACCTTAGAGGAAAGGCGGGATAGAGGTGATATGATTGAGATGTTTAAATACCTCCGTGGCATAAATGGTCAGGGAGAGAGCCTCTTTCAATTGAAAGCAAGTTCTGCTACGAGGGGACATGGGATGAGGGTGAAGGGAGATAGATTCAGGAGTGATATGCGGAAATATTTCTTTACGGAAAGAGTAGTGGATCCGTGGAATAGTCTCCCAGTGGAGGTGGTAGAGATGAGGACAGTAGCTGAATTCAAAAAAGCATGGGACCAACACAGAGGATCTCTAAAGGTAAAAAGTGGACTGTTGTAGTTGTGTTATGGAAGGACAGACTAGATGGGCCTTGTGGTCTTTTTCTGTCATCATGTTTCTATGTTTCTATGTTTCTATGTTTCTAGGATGATACAGAAAACTACAGGCCAGTGAGTTTGACAGCGCTGGGCAAAATAGTAGAAACCATTATAAAAAATAAAGATGCTGGTCATCTAGATAGTCATGATTTAATGGGCCAAACACAACATGGATTTAGCCAAGGGAAGTCGTGCCTCACCAGTCTACTACATTTTAAGCAGATAAAGGTGAGCCGGTGGATATAGTGCATTTGGATTTTCAGAAAGCTTTTGGCAAGGTCCCTCATGAGGACATTAAAAAGTCATGGGATAGGAGGCAGTGTCTTATTGTGGATTGGGGACAAGTTGCAAGACGAGAGGGGAGCTAAATGGTCAATTTTCTCAATGGAGAAAGGTGAACAGTGGAGTGCCCCAAAAATCTGCATTAGCCCTCAGTTTTTTAACATCTTTATAAATGACCAGGAAATGTGAACATGTGAAATGATCAAATCGGCAGACGACATAAAATTATTCAAAGTTGCTAAACCATAAGAAGATTGTGAAAAATTGCAAGAGGACCTTGAGAAATTGGGAGATTGGGCATCCATATAGCAAAGTTATGCACTTAGGGAAGAACAACTCAAACTATAGCTGCACAATGCAACGTTCCACATTAGGATAACACTATCCTGGAAAAGGATTTAGGTGTCTAAGGGGTATGTTTACTAAACCGTCTTAATGTGCGCTCTGTGACGTTATCACGTGATAAGGTACCTTATTGCATGATAATGGCGCTTTTTCAGGCACACAGGTACCTTATCGCGCGATAACACGTGCAGCGGCGCAAACGAGCGCTGAAGGCGGGGAAAAGCTGCCGGAGGGCGGAGGAAGGCTCCCCAGGGGCGGAGAGAAGGGGTCAATGGGCGGAGAGTGGGAGGGGAGAGGCTTTCTGCACACTAACACTGTGAAATCCGAGGCTGAAAACTAATGCCAGTGAAAACCTAGCGTTAGAGCTGATTTAAAGGGAAGAGAAACCATTTCTGTCAGCAATGTACAGCAAAATCAGGGAAACCTACAAAAAGTGATAAGTGTGATACATGTGCACGGAACAAAAGTGCAAATAAACATTGAAAATTACCCCAACAAAATATAAAAAAAACATAACCAAGCTGGGCAATAGTGATATTAATGGGAAACGTCGAAAAACACTCCCAAGAAAGCTCCAAAAAAAGGATATTTTATTTATATTCTCTTATATACTGCGCTATTCTGCATCAGTGCAGTTTACATTGAACAAACTGAAATTACATTGAACAGGGCATTATAACTTGGAGATAACTATTTTACAGGGAACATGGGCTATGGAGGGTTAAGTGGCTTGCCCAAGACCACAAGGAGCACCTGTGGGACTAGAAACCCCAGTCCTTCCAGCCCAAGGTTGCTGTCCTCTAGTGGGATTTGAACCCCTGACCTTTCAGCCTGAAGTACCTTGCCCCAACCACTAGGCCACTCCTCCACTCCATTATGAATTTTGGAAGGGTCTACGCTCTGTCCCCATACAAGGTGAAATTATCCCACATTGAAATAGCGCTGATCAGGGTTTCCCTCTCCATTGGACAGGTTTCCTATGGCATGCACATGTTCCACAACAGCAGGGCGGGCATGTTGGAATGGGAAACGGGACAGATGCTGGGAAAGGGGACACAGAGGGCTGCAGACGGCACATGCTGTGCTGCAGCTGGGCCACAGTGCAGACTAGGGTGATGCCTAGGTGGCCCATAGGAATGCTGAAACAGTAGAGCAGCCAGACAGCAACTGATGAGGGCCCAGCATGGGCACGAGTGTGCTTCCCACAGTGTCACAGGGGATAGTACCCAGCAGGTACCCCCAAGGGCACAGAACATTGGCAGGCGGTGCTGGGGGGAAGTGTGGACATCTATGCAGGCACCTCTACCCCAGAACCTGCACCATAGGCAGCCGCCTACCCGCACAATGGATGGCCTGAGACTGCGCTCCACCAGCACCACCAGCAGACGGGCATGTCAGCATTGTGGCAGAGGGGTACTGGTGGTGGAGGGGGCAGTGGCAGCTGCCCAGAGCAGACTGTGGCCTAGCCCTGTGTAGGTGGGTGCCATGCACTGCAACAGACAGGCCCTGTCTGACGAACAGTCATGGTATCCCCAGGGAATGCACTGTCTCTGTGGCAACACGGTGGTGCAGTGCCCACAGCCAGTGTGTTCAGGAGCAGAAAATCACAGGTTCAAGTCCAAGCTGTGTTTCCAGCCCCCATATTTTACCCACTACTACAACGTGCTAATACAGACAGAACCTGTAGTGCAGATGACATAGACATGCCCAAAATACCTACATTTTACCCTACAGAGCACAGACACCATAAACATGCACATTACCTAGAGCAGAGTCTCCCAAATGCAGTCCTGGAGGGCCAAACACCATTCAGGTTCCATGCTGCCTCTAATAAATGTGGCGGTGCTGCATTGCTATGCACCGCCCCCATGGTTTGCAGATGTATCTCATGCATATTCATTAGCAAAAATGCAATGTGTGCCTTTGAGTCAGTCCTGACTCCTGGCGACCCAGAAGCTCCTGGGTTTTCTTGGCAGTGTCACTGGAAGTAGATTGCCAGGCCTTTCTTCTGAGGCAATGGAGGGTTAAGTGACTTGCCCAAGGCCACAAGGAGTGCTAGTGGGAATTGAACCCTGGTTGCTTGGTTACCAAGCCAGTGTTCTAACCACTAAGCTACTCCTCCACTCCATATTCATTAGAGACAGCATGAAAACCCAAACAGTGTTTGGCCCTCCAGGACTGGAGTTGGGAACCTCTGCCCTAGAGCAGCGGCCAACAGGGGCAGACACACCCACACCCACAGGCTCCATTATCCCAAGCCTCCTGGAGAGGCAGGATGTTGGACCCTGCGTGCATCTCCCCATACTAGCACTTGCATACCTTAGCAATGCCACCCTAAACATGGGAAAACTGTACACAGCTATCAAAAAGGTTGCTATGATAACTGGCAGATAGCAATTCCTACGTTAAGCACAATTGGCTGATTGAACTGCATCATAGCAACCTTTCTGATGTCTGTGGAGTGTGCCTCAGGTCTGGTGTCTGACAGAGTGACCCCAGCAGTATTGCGTACTATAGCCATGCCTGCACTGTGCCCAGGACTGGTGTGGTGGCCAGGGCTGCCAAACACCTCTATAGTTGCACAATGCTGGCATAGGTGTGGGGAGTGTGTTTCTGTCTATCCAGTGTGTGGTGGCTGCCAACACCCTCCACAGCCCACACTGCTAGCACTGTTGCCAGTATTGGCCTGCCAATGTGCATAATGAGGAGTAAGGTACTGTGGGAATAACCTGGATAGGGTGGCCTGGCCTGGCCACATCTGCACAGGGCATAGGGCAATGGCTCGGACATTGTAGTGCCCGGCCACCACCTGCACGGACAGCGTGGCCACAGCATGTCCTGCTGGGAAGTCACTCTCACCCTGACTGAGCAGTGACCACGGCATGGCTAGGTTCCCCCATAGTGCTATATAGTATTTCTCTCATGTGATATTTATGGGTCCCTTTTGGGACCCAATCACTGACTTATCTGCTTGGTGTGTATGCTAACATCCCAGTTCTGGGTACACGCATCGCTTCCAGGACTATGTACTAGCTAGCAGACTGTCTGCAGCTAGTATGTGTCTTGCTGGAACACCTTGCAGGGTGCAGTGGCTGAAAGCTTGCTGCTGGAGAATGTCAGATGATAGTAGTGGTGGTGGTGGTGGTGGTGGTGGTGGTGGTGGTGGTGGTGGGGTGGGGTGGGGTGGGGTGGGGTGGGGCATCGCAGCTGAGCATTTCCAGGCTTACTGTCTGTCTGCTATTGCTTTATGGATGTGTATAGCTCTGCATTGCCGGCCCCGTAGGGTGTCTGTTCCCCAGCAGGACTGGGGTTGATGGTCCTCTTTACTGCTACCATTGCAGGGAGGTTGAATGTGGATCTATTGGTTGGCGATCCTGTTTCCCCACCCTGAGCCCCAGAGGGTGGGTTGTGTGGTGGTACATAATCTGCCTATGGGTCCAAACACCCCTTCCCCCTTCCCCCTTCCCCCTTCCCCCTTCACCTACATCATGTAACCATGGCACCAACACAGGATATGCACTATTCTGGGTGCATCATAGCCCATAAGGGCTAGACATGACTGAGAAATACAAAAGGACACAGATGTAACCTAGGTGTGTCTGCAGGAACTACCTATCACACACAGTAGCACTGATGGGGACCTGCAGCATGGCATATTTCAGCCATGAAAGGTGCTGTGGACCTGGTGCTGGGCGCCCCACCTCACCCTCAGGGTGAGCACAGTACCCACACAATGTGACGGTCTGTGGCTACTCTGTGCCAGTACCACACACAGTCAGTTCCCCCTACCAGGCCGAGGTGCTGTAGGGGTGCATACCCCATCTTGTGCCCATCTGTCGACTGCTGATTTGCATGTGCAGTGCATCATGGTTATGGGTGGGTTAACCCTATCCTGGTAACCACAGCAGACAGTTTGTGTGGTGATGTGCAGTCCTTCTGCAGCCAGCCAGGGGCTTGTTAGCAGCTGTAGCCCACTGCTTACTTCACTGCTTGTAAAGCCAGAGGTCATGGGTTCAAACCCATGGTGGGGTTATTGAATAGGGTTGTCTGAGGCATTGTCTATTTTTAATGTACATCAGTGCTGCCAGCAAAAACACCCTTAGAGTACTGTAACCTTAAGGTGCCTCATAAGGTACCTTATAGGGCACCCTATAAGGCGCCCTATCAAGCACCTTATAATGTGTCCTATAGGGGACATTATAGGGTGCCTTGGAGGACAGTGCACTTTATAATGTGCCCTATGCAGTGCGTTATGGGGTGCCTTTTACGGCACCTTAGGTTACGCCACCGTGAGGGTGTGTTTGCTGGCAGCACTAATTAAAATAAAAGTAAAATGCCTCAAAAATCACTTCCTAAACGTAAAGGGCAATGCCTCAGCCAGCCTTATGCATTAGGCACACTGGGGGATTTCACTCAGGACCCCTGTACCCTCAGTCAGTGTATTAACCATTGTGCTACACCTCTGCTTCTGTTTGCATGTCTGCACACCTATTTAAGATTATCGCGCGTTAATGTGCTTAGCGGCGTTTCACCCGATAATGTGCGCGGCGCGCGTTATCGCACGATAATTCCATTTTGATACGTTAAGACCGAAACGCCCACTCCTTTTATGGCATCCTGCACACTATCGCCGGGCGCACGTTAAGACTGCTTAGTAAACATACCCCTAAGGATAATGCATTGAAATGCTCTACTCAGTGTGCAACAGTGGCCAAGAAAGCAAATAGAATGCTAGGAATCATAAAGGAAAGAAATGGCGAATAAAACAAAGGATATCATAATGCCTCTGTATCGCTCCATGGTGCACACTTTGAGTATTGTGTACAGTTCTGGTTAATGCATCTAAAAAAGATATAGTGGAATTAGAAAAGGTACAGAGTGGGGCATCCAAAATGATAAAGGGGATGGAAGGTACACCTATGAGGAAAGGCTTAAAAAGTTATCACTCATCAGCTTGGAGAAGAGATGGCTGAGGGGAGATATGATAAATGTCTATAAATTACCGAGTGGTGTGGAATGAGTAAACATAACTCAGTTGTTTACTCATTCAAAAAGTATAAAAATTAGGAGATGTATAATGAAGCTGCAAAGAAGTACATGAAAGACTAATCGGAGAAAATATTGTTTCACTCGATGCATAATTATGTTCTGGAATTCTTTGCCAGAAGAGTGTGGCATTCCCAACCCCCGTCACCCGGAGCAGGCCTCCCCCCGTGCTGATGGCACTGTGGGCTGGGTGGCCCCCCCCCCCCCCACCCCCCAGCCAGCCCCACAGAAACAATGTGGCAATTTTATGATTAAGTTGGGTTAACACAGTGCCTCGCACTCCAGGGGCTGGGTGTTCTTATTTCTCAGCAGACGTTGAGAGGAAAAGTCCATAAACCATTATTAGAGTGGACTGAGGAAAACCCACTGCTTATCTTGGAATCGTTTAGTGTCTTGTAAGGTACTTGTGACCTGTATTGGCCACTGCTGGAAACAGGATATTGGGCTTGCTGGACCTTTGGTCTGAACCAGTATGGCAAATCTTATGTCCTTATCTCCTTATCATATAACAACTCCTGAAAAATGTTAGCATACTGTATTTCTCTTAGTTGTAAATATTGACTACTTTGTTCCCTGTAAAAAATGATTTGAAAAGGAAAGGTTTCACTTTTCCCACACAGCACCATGTTGCTCTCATAGAAACATAAGGGGGGTTATTTTAGAAGCCCTATTCATTCCTTACTATTACTATGAATATTGATCATTTGTATAGCACCATAAAGCATATGCAGCACTGTACAGAGATGGTCCCTGTTCATCAGACCTTACAATCTAGTCAAGACAGACAGCACAACAGCTGGGGACTAGGACATCTGAAAATGAGCATAGAGATATCCCTGGAGCCATTTTAGAAGCCAAGTCTGTGAATGTCCCTTATATGAGGATGTCCAGGTCAGAATGGACGCATGGCGGAGACCTGCCCAGAGTGTTCCCAAGAATTTGGACATACACATCCAATTTTAGAAATGTCCTGGACGTCCCGAGCTGCGACAAAGGTTATACTTCTTCCAGTCATGAACAGGCATCTGAAAAGTGCTCATTTTGTCAGGTGTGGAGCATGTCCCCTTTATTTTAAAGTTTGTCAATGAATACTGATGGGGAACGGGGGCTCCTTGTTGTCGTTTTGCCACACCAGTTGGTGTCCCTGTATGCAATCTTGCTTGGGACGTCCCTGCCCCACAGTTTCATAGTGGGGACATGTATATGGACACTGGCACAGGCATCCATGTTGGAGGAATCTTCTGTATGTTTCCAAAATTGGGCCGAAACATAGACGTTCCCTAGCATTTTTCTGCACATCATACCCTGGACGTCCCACATTGCACTTAGATACCCTTTCTAAAATGCCACTTAGGATATGCTAGCTTAGAACAAAGTTCCATCAAGCTTAACATTCTATCTCTGAAAGTGGCCAATTCAGGTCACAAGTACCCTGCAGAATCCCAAAGAGTAGATCAATTCAGAGATATTCTAATATTCTCTGTTTTATTCTCCAGTACCCTTGTCTCTGCTTTGTAAGTCCCTCTGGAACCAATCTTCTTTCCTCTGGACTGTAGAGAGTGTTGGGGGGAAACTTCTCTCTCTTGCCCTGGTTTCCTGTCAGGGCTTTTCCTGAGAGCTGGGCACTCTTTTCGGTAGGCCTTGATCTGGTACCTAAGAGCTCCCCTCCTCCCCTGTTGTCTGAACCTGAAGTCTCCCTCCTTATAGGTAATTTAAGAGGTTTTTATTTGTCTGTCTAAATAAACAACAGTATACATTTAAGGGGATAGTTTTCTGAAGGATTTTTCACACATATACCCTGTTTTATGCATATAAAAAGTCTTTTCTAAAATTAGCCCACAGGTTACCTATGTAAAGGTATGTGCAATGACAAAATTATGTGCTTTTATGCAACCCATGTGTAGGCGGGTAATTTCAGAGGAGTACAAGTGGAATCATGAAGTATTTGTGTAGTTTATAAAATCACTATGTACATGTGTACTTCATCCACATACAATTTACATCAGCTTCTGAGCAGGTATAAATACATGCGGGTGCACCAGGGTCAGCTCTATAATGAGGCCGTGTGAGGCAGTAGCCTCAGGCGGCAACTTTTTGGGGACAGCAAAATTGCCCCCAAAAAGACCGCCTCACTCAGCCTTCAAAATAAAAATAATAAAAAGAAACTCTGGCTTAAGAAGCAGCTGCTGCTGCCGCTCCAGCGACGGAAGCAACAGAATGAAGAGCTCCCCGGTCGCGCCACCACCTCCCGAGAAAGCCTGCCCATTTCTCCTTTGCACCAGCTCAGCTTTTGCAGAGCCATAGAGAAGGGAGAGTGTTTCCCTTAACCACGGCTCTCTTAAAGCTGAGCCCACAGCACTGTTTCTCATCAGCACCGCGGGCTCAACTTTAACAGAGCCGAGCGAAAGGGAAACACTCTCCCTTCGTGCGACTCTGCATTAGCTGAGCTGGCGCAGAGGAGAAATGGGCAGGCTCTTCGGGGAGGCAGCGGCGCGACCACGGGGCTCTTCATTCTGCTGCTGCCATCGCTGGAGCAGCAGCGGCAGCTGCTTCTTAAGCTGGAGTTTCTTTTTATTATTTTTTCAATTTCCCTGGGGGGGGTGCTAGGACTGGAACTGGGCTGATAGGGGGGTTAGAACTGGAAATGGACTGATGGGGGGTTAGGACTGGAAATGGACTGATGGGGGTTTAGAACTGGAAATGGGCTGATCAGGAGGGGGACAAGGACAGGTAATAGGCTATCGGGGGGAGGGTTAGAACTGGAAATGGGCTGATCGGAAGGGGGGCTAGGACTGGTAATGGGCTATTGGGGGAGGGGGCTAGGACTGGAAATGGGCTGATGGGGGGTTAGAACTGGACATGGGCTGATGCTGGGGGTTAGGACTGGTAATGGGCTATGGGGGGGCTAGGACAGGAAATGGGCTGATTGGGGGGCTTGGACTGAAAATGGACTTATTGAAGGGTTATGACTGGTAATGGGCAGATGGGAGCTAGCACTGGAAATGAGTTAGGACTGGTAATGGTCTGAATGGGGGGCTAGGATTGGAGTGGGCTGATAAAGGGGATAGGACTGGAAATGGGCTGGGACAGGAAATGGGCTAATGGGGGAGTGGAGGAGAGTGCTGCTGGCCCTGGAAGAAAACTAGGGGCTAGGGCTACAAATGGGCTGATGCAGGAGGATGGTAGAATAGGACTAGAAGGGAGCGGATACTGAGAGGGTCTGCCAGGGGAAGGAGGGGGCAGGAAGGGAGCTGACTTGGGGATGGGAGTGGTAGGTGGCTGGATAATGGGGAGGAGGCTGGAAGGGAGCTGACATGCGAATGGCACTGGGAGGGGGATGGACAGAGGGTAGGGCGGCTGGAAGGGAGTTAACTGGGGGGTGGCACTGAGAGTGGACATGAGCTGATACCTGGGGTGGTATTTGGACTAGAAGGGGCTGGACAGTGGGGAAGGAGGGGGACTGGAAGGGAATGGACACCAGTGACAGTCGTGGGAATGCAAGGCGGTTGACATTGGAAGGTACTGGGAGGGGAGGACTGGAAAGGGGGCTGATACTGGGAGGGTTACTGGAACCGAAAATAGGCTGATGGAAGGAAGTGAAGAAAACAAAAGAAGAGATAAGAAATGGCAGATGGACCATAGACCACAGAAAGAGAGCTAAGAGAAGACAGGAAAGCAGAAGCCTCAGATCGGGACCAGCATGATCAGAGAATAAAATGGTCAGACAGCAAAGGTAGAAAAATAATTGTATTTAATTTTAGTGATTGGACTTTGTGCTATCTTTATATTTTACTCAGTATTGGGGAACTGCTTCTCTTATTTATCTGATGTTGCACTGCATGTGGACTCTGGCTTCTTGGGGTTTCAGTTTAAATTTTGTCTACATATTTTTATTTTTACTTTAGATTGTGGTTACTTATTCTGTACTTGGTGAGGGTTGATTTTGTGCATGTGTGACTGAGGTCAGGTGTTCTGTTAACATGGAGTTTGTATATAAAGATCTATAAAATACTGTAGTAATGTGACTTGTTCAGCTTTTCAAATAGGTGTATGGATGTTCCAGGGCCCACTGTAGTATTTACAGTGACGCTTTTTTTGGATGGGCTCCTTATGTGAGTTTTGGAAGTTTGTGCTGATATGGTATGGTATGGTATGGTAGGTTTGCTCTTTGTTGTAGGGTTTTTTATTAGTTCACAATATGCCTGGTACTGGAGAATAGTGGTGGTTGTTGTTGTTGTTAGTGAGATGATCAGAATCAGATTTCTTTTTTAAATATTGAGGTCTGTGGGTGAATGTCCTGGTTCTGCTCTGCACCTACTGTGGATGCAAAATATATGTTGAAAAAGAAAAAGCAAGAACCATAACGCAGTTTATAACAACAAAATAAAATGAGTTATAATTCAGTTTTATAAACTGTGCTGTTGGTTCTTGCTCTCTTTTAGTTCCTTGGTGTGCAAACAGGACCGCACCTAGCCCTGTGCAAGCAGTGCAGCCGCACAGGGCGCAAAGGCTTGGGGGTGCATTTCGGCTGTCTGCTGTTGCCCTGCCGCCTCTGACAGAACAATAGTAGGCAGCCAAAATGCACCCCCAAACCTTTTCGCAGGATTTTAAGCAGGTCTGGTCCCTCCCTCCTCCGACACAATGTCAGAGCAGGGAGGGACAGATCTGCTTAAAGTGCCAGCACCTTTCAGATCGGGCGCACGCCCCCTTCCTCCTCCCCATACCTCTGTCCAGCACTGCCTGCTCTTTCCCTTCTGCCAGTGCCACCATGAAAAAAACAGAGGGTGGCAGCATCAGGGAAAGAGGAGGCAGCGCTAGACAGAGGTATGGGGGGTGTGAGGGGGGCGTGCACCCAAGCTGCAAGTCACACAGGGCGCGATTGCAGCTCAATGCGGTCCTGTGTGCAAACATCTTGCATCTCCTCCATATAATCTATTCGGCTTTTTGGTTTGGTTCAGTCTCTGATTGGATTTCTGAAAAAGCCCCACCCCCTCTAAGGTGGGGGGGGGGTGCCATCTCATTCTTTGCCTCAGGCAGCAAATTGCCTTGAGCCGCCCCTGGGGTGCACTTTAGCCGCAGTTGTGTGCATTCTGTGAGGCAATGTTATCAAGACACCTAGACATCTTTGCAAAATAGTCTTATAATAAGCACCTACATGGACTTCCACCCTAAGTGACCTGCTACAAAACTGCCCTCAAAGAGAATGTGTTTTCTCAGGACCGTGTACCAATCATCATACATTATATTAGAGAGTTCAGTCACACCGAGTCCCTGGTTTCCTATGATTTTGCAGCCACAATGCAGGCCAAAAAAATCTGGCCCTTGCCACATTAATTGGCCAGCAGAATTTTGGGAATCTGGATCTAGCCAGGTATTCAGGTAGGATCCAGGCAGATGGACATCGTGTTGTACATTATGTCACATCGGTTAATATGAAGTAAAAGATGGACAAGTTCTTATGTGGGGGGCCTCTTCCCTCATCATCTACCTTTGGAGTTTCCTCCCTGCACTCTTTACTGTGGAGGGAGGAGAAGATATTGAAGGGAGAAGCATAAGAGAGGAGATAGCGGTGGGGAACGAAGAGGAGAGATGTGATTGGCTAGGGGAGGGGGGGTAGTGGGGAGAATGAGCAAGAAATTGGCTGAGAGAGAT
The DNA here is from genome assembly GCA_033557465.1 of Ichthyophis bannanicus. Taxonomy (NCBI): domain Eukaryota; kingdom Metazoa; phylum Chordata; class Amphibia; order Gymnophiona; family Ichthyophiidae; genus Ichthyophis; species Ichthyophis bannanicus. The sequence continues at coordinate 1,812,125,860 of CM066031.1, read as the reverse complement.
GAGAGACGGACATTTTGCCTTTGCCTGCCTTTATGTGGTTGCACCTGTACTCACAAGTATGATGTTTCTTCACACAAGACACCTAGGCACATCTCTATACCCTTAAAGTTGTACTGAACACCTCTAGTCCACTTTTATAAATAGAGTAGCACAGGCCTTGACAAATTTTATCTGGATTTAGGAGCCAGGCCAAAATCCTAGGAGACAGTCCTTGTGATCTCCTGAACCCCACCCCCAGTTGTCTCTCACACTGGTCTCATGTTCTCAAGTCTCATGAGACCAGCGCCAGAGTTCTTACCACTTCTCATCATCTTTAGATAGCAGGTGTCTATGTAGGTGTGTGCTGCAATGGTGGTGTGTCTGTCTATGCATGGGATGTGGCAGTGGGTGCCTTTGTGTGGGTGGGGTGCAGAGCTGTGGTGTATGTGTGTGTGTGCTGCAGAGCTGGGGAGCCTATGCGATGTGCAGAGGTGGAGTGCCCGTGTCTGTGTGTGAGTATGAATATGCGTTTTGTGTGTGCTGCAGAGTTGTGGTGCCTATATGTGTGTGCCTTACTAAGTGCGCAGCTGGGATGAATGTCTATCCTATGGAGGTGGGGTGCCTGTGTGTGTGGTTGTGTGTGTGTTTTGTCCCCATGATTTCATCCCTCTAACATCCAACACCCTGCACTCTTCCTCCCCCCATAACTCCTCCCCACTCTCTTTTCCCCTTCAAGACTCTATCCCCTTTTCCCTCCCCTAGCACTACATTCTTCCCCTTTTTTTATTATTATGACTCCCTCTCCCTCCCCCTTCCATCTAACTTCTTTTTTTAATTGCTGCCCCATCAGCTCTCTAATTCTGCCTTGCAGGCCGCGATCCTGGCCTTCCCCACCTGTTCAACCTGTAGGGATCTGATCTCCCACAGGCAGAAAGGGATGGCTGCGATGGTGGCCATGATACAAGCTGTCTGCCTGTGCGATCTCCCGTGGGTAGACAGCTTGCATCAGCCTCGCGATCGCAGCCAACCCCTTCTCTTCTGCCTGTGGAGATCGATCTCCCTCGGACAGACAGAAGGGTTCTTGCCCCATAATCATGACTTGTTTGGGGAGGAGGGGCAAGTAAATCCCAGGCACCAGATGCAAATTTCTGGTTAGCATGGCGATCCGGCACCCAGGATTTTTTGAGCCCTGGAGTAACAGGCAAAACCACCGTTAAATCGAACCTCAGACAGATGGAACTAATGATAGGACTCCCAAATACATGTCTTTGGATTAGTCTGAAGTTTAAGTAATATAATGGCTTTGTGAGCAGAGTGGACTTGTATATGAGAGAGAAAAATAGCATAACATCCAGAACATCACCATCCGTGCCCTTATTCACACTAGGAAATATGATTATGTCATGCCCCTCCTCATTCAGCACCATTGGCTTCCCTTCCCCCAGAGAGCTCACTTCAAAATCCTTACCCTCACTCATAAAGCCCTCCATAACTTGGCACCACAATATCTAGCTTCATTGATTATCCCTTATGTACCCCAACGTTAACTTTGATCATTCCAGGATAATCATCTGTTCCTTCCATCCCTTTCATGGGCCAAATACGAGTTCATGCGCCGGTCTGCTTTTTCCTTATTGGCCCTTTCTCTCAGGAATTGCCTTCCTTCCCATCTCCAATTGCAACCATCTCTTCCCCAATTTAAGAACCTCTAAAAGCCTTCCTATTTACCAAAGCCTTTGGAGTTGATCTCACTTCAGTCAGGTTCTGCATGCAACCCTCTTCCCCTGATTGCTTGGCAATTTCCTTTTTCTTTTTTCCTCTTTCTGCTTTCCTATGTTGTGACTTTCCTGTCATATTATGGAGTTCCTTTCTTATTCTTGCTTTATAGTGATGTGTTTAATTGTAAGCTGCTCTGTATGCCTAGCTAGGGGCAATTTAATCAAGTGCTAATAAATCATCAACCATAATGGCAGCAATACATTCACATTGTAGCTAGAACCCGTTTATGAAACTTACCCAATGTAGAAACAAACTTTTTGTCCTTTAGCCTCTTCAGACAAATAAAACTTTATTTACAGTGCACTGAATTGGCCAGAATAAGCTGGCTTGGAACTACAATGGCAGAGCGTTTTTCAAAGAGAAACTGGATAAAATCAAAATAAGCATAACTATCTCTTATATCTGAACAAATAGATGTGACCTACACGGAGTGGTGGGTACACCCCTAAACAAAGGCATGGGGAGAGGTGACCTGCACAGAGTGGCAAGTGCACCTACTCTTGCCGCCTTGCTGGGCAGACTAGATGGACCATACTGGTCTTTATCTGCCGTCATATACTGTACTATGTTACTATGGGGCTTGTTTACAAAGCTGCGGTAGCGGTTCGCGATCGTTATCGGAGCCGCGACCCCATTGATTTCAATGGGGCCGCGGCTCCGATAACGACCGTGAACCGCTACCGCGGCTTTGTAAACAAGCCCCCATGTGTAAATGGTCCATAAGACCAATTTCATCGCAAAGTGATATATTTATGGGTGCGACTTATGTCTTATGTCTCAATATTTTGAGTCTGAGCACAGGGTGGTGCAATTTGAATCTCCGTGAATCATAGCAGGTTGAGCCTGGGCACATGAGGCTAGAGGCTAGATGGAAGACTTCTGATGCAGTGGTTGGAGGACAGGCCGTGATTCCAATGATAAAACAGGCTAACAAAGTGGAGACTAGGAAAAGAGCTTTTGCTATGGCAGTCTCTTTAATTTGGAATACATTACCTGTGGGATTTCAGTTAGGATCATGTAGTTTTTAAGAAAAACTTGAACACATGTTTGTTGTCCATGTGATTATAAGGAGGGACTCTTGGTGGGTAGATTCTAGCTCTTATTCAGGTCTGTGTTGGAATGTGGTTTTGGAACTGGAGTCTTGGGTTCTTGGGGCTGGGAATGTTGACTGTCACTCTTCATTGCAATATCATATTATATGATTTGTTTTAATTTTTATGTAAACCGTCTTGAATGGCTTATGCCAGTAAGGCTGTATAAAAGTCTTTTAAATAACTAGAATATTTATTTATTAATTTTATTTAATTTATTTATTATTTTTTATATACCGCGCTCTTTAAAATCAGCACAGTTCACAGACAACAATTTGTGCAGAACAGGTACAGCATTAAGCACTTACATTGAACTGGAGATCGAACTTGGGTTTCAACTAGGGTAACTATATACAACTATCTACAGTTATCTACAGTATGTATATGAGTTGTCTGTCATTCACAAGTTCTTGGTAGCATGTGAGATAGATGAGGTTGAGAGTTACTGGGTTGAGAGTAGTGCAAGAGAAAGAGGTGATGCACAATATGTACTGCGATGACTCCTACCAGCTCCCAACAGCACTGGTATCTGATGGCTGAGACCTGACGGCCTATGGAGGGGTGGGGACAGAAATATTGCAAACCCCAAATTACTTTTAATCATAACCACAAGAAAATCAAGGAAATGGATGTTTTCCTTGGAGTTATTAATACACAATGCATAGTTTGGTGTTCTTTCACCTTAGGCTTCCAAAATATAAATAACTTAAAATTCAGACAACTTCTGATTAGCTGTTCTGCAGCCAAACATCTTTTGAATTTGACTTCTTTTGTTGGTAGCCTTAGCAGGCTATAAATTGTGGGATGTGCGGCAATTTGCATCTGAATGGAGGGGAGATGAGCTGTGCTATGCACCTGCATTGTGACAAAGTGCTCAGTCATTCAAAGTATAGGGTTTGTCTGACAGCCGTCGAACTTAGCTTTTCCACTAAGGCACGCATCCCTATTCTTTAGAAGAGGCTGATCAGAACAGGCACTTTTCCTTGGCTAAAGTACAGCGGCACCCTTAAATAAATGTATTGTTGGGATTTCTGTGCAGAAGTGTTTTTAGGAAATCTGGTTCTTTTTGCTGATCATTTTTTGGTGCAACTTTGTTTTATCTAATGAAATTTTACTTCGGGGGCAGTAGGATAGAAGAACCATTTTTTTCCTTACGTTATCCTGGTCTATTGACTCTAAGAGGTATGTTTACTAAAGGGCAGTAAGGGGAAAAAGGCACCATTAATGGGCGTTTTCACTGTGGAAAGCGCCAATAATGCTGGATTAATGCTTGGAAACTGGGCCTGCGGCATTAAGGTGAAAGGAGGTGGAGAGTGGGCATTAATGGAGCAGAGAGTGGGTATGGATAATGTGTACACCTTTAATGCCAGGTTGTGTTACCATATGTTAGGCTCCCAGTGCTGGGATCCTAATGTCAGCTGAAAGCTCATGGAAATGGCTATTTCTGAGAGGAGAGAGCCTATTTTAATGCATGCAATGTGCTCCAACCTTGGAGTACCCAAATTTGTGAGAGTTGCGCTCCATTGACAGCAACAACATGGTGCCCCATTAATAAAGGGCACTATGTTGATGGTGCCAAATTGGTAAAGGAGATGTCACGTGGGTGACACAGTAGGTCTGACTGGTCTACTAGGCTGACAAGGCCGCTGCTAAGATGTACATCCCTGATGTCTGGTATGACTCCACTGTGACAGTGGCAACACACATACATGCTGCCACAGCCAAAAAGAAGATATACCACCTCCCCTGCCATGTCAGCAGCTTGTGAGGGTGGGGGTGGTGGTCTCAGCGGCTGAAGACTGCTGCAGACACAACTTTGTCCCAGCCCTGTGTGTCCAGTGCAATGCTACAGTTGCCACTGTCAGCAGGTACAGTGGAGCACATGGTGATCCCTCCCTACTGAGGTCTAAGGCAGCAGCATTCATGCCCATATCCTTCAGTGGAGAGGGCTATGAGCAACAAGGTGTGCCTAGCTGTGCTGTATGTATGCAACCTTAATAAGGCCACCTGCAGACCGGAGGCGGTGGTTGTGCCACAATGGCAAGCAGGGAGGGATCGGCCAGCATGCTGACCACCATTATCGTTGGACCCTGGCACCCAGATAGTTTTCTGAGTGGATGGGCTGGCCCTCGGATCAGGATGCTCCCCACCAACACATAATGAGTGGATATGTGCATGTGGAGAGAAAAATATGCCACTGAGGCAGGAATAGTACGTAATATAACAGCCCATGTCAGAGGAAAAATGACCATCCTGCCCCCTCACCTGCCAAATGACAACCAGACTCTGTGTGTGAACCTGTGCCCCTCCATAAGTAAGTACTCTGTCAGTTACAACCATCTGAGCCATATGTGAACCCAAATAAGCTATATTGATCTGAAAGATATGAAATTATTCCATGACTGCCCCACAAGCACACACCAGGAAATGGGAACGTTACTCATGCAGTTAGTATATCCATGGTCTGCAATGTGTATGTAAATGTATCATGGACTGCCCCTTTGACTGGACATATCCCATATGTAAGACATGGATGTTATTTGGATCAGCAGCATGGCAAGGCAGTACAACATACAGACCTAAGATGATGTCCCTCTCCCACACCTGCCAAACATACCTTGTCAGACAAGTATGGCAGAGAGCCTGCAGAGATCTAAACAGACATAGGCATACCCCAACACAGGCCTGCATGCATCCTGACAATGACCACATCTATACCCATGGATAGTCAGACCCACATAGCTGCTCTGTGGCACCACCCATAGCTAGTATGTGTATGAGAGAAGGGGCACTGGTTCAAGGGTCAGAGGACTTGTATGTCCTGGTGTGTTAACTTTATCCCTCGCTTCCAGAACTGTATCGGCATGGGCAACCTTCAACATCTTGTCCAGCAAGAGGCCATACTGAGAGGTTGCACCACCCATGACTGGATGACAGAGCAAGCCAATAGCACCGGCACACTGAACAGGCGTTGACAGTGCCTGAGCATTGCAGAGTGCACTAATAGTGCCTGCATTTAGATGGCATTGGCTGGCTCTGATTCATCAGCATAGGATGTCCATTGCCCCTCCCTTCCAGCCCACCCTATGCTTGTGCTGGTTTCATGGCAACCCATTACTATGGCACCGGGACACCCAGTAGCAGCACAGTGTGGCTGAAATGGAATACAGTGCCTTTTCCCTACCTCCCGACCCTCAGCGAGGTCTGCCAAAGCTGGGATCAAGCAGAGGTGCCTCACCTGACATTGCTTCCTGTTTTGGGGGGCCTGCCTGGCCTTCTGCCTCAGAAATGGAATAAATCCCATGTCCATCTGCCCCCTGCCCGATGTACAGGGCTGTGACTAGAATAGGCCCTGTAGGTCGGCCCGTCCCTACTCTGCCCACTCTCTGCCTTCTGCCATCCCCTTCCCGCTCCATCCAGCGCTCCCTGAACAAACCCTCTGTACATGCAGGAAGCACTGTGCAAGGAATCGCATTCAGGGCCTGAATGGGGGTTGGACGTCCATCCTGGACATCCAACCCCGCTATTCGGCCCACAGAATCTACCTACTACTCTATCTTAATCTGAACAGTTACTCTTTTCTTCACCACTCTTGTACCCTTGTTACATAATCGTATTTCTTCACCATTTCTTCACCTTTATTATCTGGTCTGATTTTTCCAAGTAGAAAGCCCTCTTTCCTGTTTCTAGTAATTTTCTCAGTGTACCTGAATCTATATATGAGGCAGTCACAGGTCCTTGATACTGTGCTAAATGTCACAACTAGATCTGATGCCACTGGTATATGATGGTTGTTTTGGTTTCTTCTCTTCCTGAGAGCTGGTGGCTTCTGTAGATGCTGGTCCCCAGAAATGCTCTGCAGGGGTTCTAGCTCTGATGAACTGGAAGGTTTGGTGGTTGTTATAGTTTTTGGGACCTCTTTCCCAGACTGAGTTACCCTCCATCTGAGACAGTGGGGTACTGGCAGGCCTTGCACAGATATCAACCCTCTGCTCTCTCCTTCTTGGCTGCTGCTATAATCCTACTACTCACTCTAGATGGTATAAGTGGTAGGTGCAAAAAACACCTGCCCAAATGGCAGACATCTTGGCCTCCTCCTGGTGCAGTGGTTGGGTGCCAAAGAAAAGGTCTGCCTTTGGGAGTGGGATTTTATAAAAAGTGGGATTTTTCCTTCTCAGAGGAGTTTCCTCCTAGCATGAAATGACTGGCAGTTAGAACCTCCCCTGTTCTGGAAAATGTCAGGTTTTACTTTATCCTTCCATGTAATATTTAGTAGGGACACTGAATGGTGCTGCTGCACTCATGGTTTACATGCAAGCAGACTGCACATTACTCTCACTAGTTTCTGATAAATAATATTATCCTTTGGAAAACTGCACACCATTATGTTAATATTGACAATTCTACTAGAAATTACAGCATCATTCTTATTCACCTCCTGGCACATAATTAAGTCTTTCTGCAAACCGGAGTGTTTCAATAGCTCATGGCTTCAAATAACAGTTTGCTTTGGCTGGACTAAATAGCACATCTTTTTCCATTTTCCATATCTTCCTCCATATTCCACCATATCTCTTATTTTTATTTCTTAGGATTAAATATTTGTAATGAATTTTATCTAATTAAAGTGTGTTTGATGAAATGATAACTTCCAGCTCTTGCATAGTTAAAAGTTCATAGTCTGGTAAAACAACTCATCCTCCCACTGAATTTAACCTGCTGCATATTACTCACATTTGGTAAATTATTCATGAACTCTTTACTTGATTTCTCAGTTTTATGGTGTTTATTCTTTAGTGCAATATAAAAAAAACCCTGTGAACTAAATATGAATTTTTTATTTCTCCCATGATTTACGGTAGGGACACTTTGGAATCGCAATCAGTGCAGTCCCTGAGCACTCAGCCTTGTGTTCTAAACCCCAAAGAAGAAACATATGGTTTCTTTATTAGGTTTCGGCATCTGCAGAATTTGATGCATTTTTGAAGTGATTTCTATAGAACCTGACTTATTTTTTTCCAAATGCATCAGCAAAGATATATAGCTAGCTCCCATTCAATGACTACATAATAATTAAGTTAAAATAATCACCAAATGGGTTTTTATAAAATGAAATATGAAAAATTAGTGACAGGTTAAGAGAGACATCAACAGGCATCATAGAAGACCAATTAAACAATGCTCTTTAGCAGCCACAAATTCATCAATTGGCTCCACTTACCCAAAAATAATAATAAAAATTATGCATAATAATTAATACATTTTGCTGGAGTGATAGCACCTAACAAGGAGGCGCTGTCTGTCCATCTGTACGCATAGGTTTGCTTGTGCCTGCATAAAGAAATCTATGCAAAAAGCACAGTAGGATGAAGGGCAGAAAAAAGAATGCTAGTGATTACAAAATTCTAAAGGGTGTGCCAGAGGGATCCCAAGCCCTACCGCATTTGAAGAGGAGGCCTAACCTGGTATTCCAAGCCCCATGGCACATGAAGAAAGGGCCCAGCCTGAAGCTATGCTCATGTGCCACAGGGATCCCTAGCCCTGTGACACATGAAGAGAAAGCCCAGCCTGACGCCATGTTCATTTTTTGCAGGGATCCCAAGTCCCTTGGCATATGAAGAGGAGGCCTGGCCCAGCCCAAAGCTGTACATGTGTGCCATGAAACGTCCAAGCCCTGTGGCACATGAAGAGGATGACTGGCCTGGCCCAGTCCAAAGCTGTGCTCATTTGCCATGAGTATCTCAAGCCCTGCTGCAGATGAAACTGTACTACTTCTATTACTACTACTGATCATTTGTATAGCGCTATAAGGTGTAGGCAGCACTGTGACTAAGGGGTATGTTTACTAAGGACTATTAAGGGTGCAAAGGTGCCATGTTCGTGCATTATCAGGCCTGCTAGTGGTTACCGCTGCAGCAAGTGCCATTAACACAGGCTTAATGGGCAGTAATATGTTACCGGCTGGTGAGTTGCAAAGGAACAGAGAAAGGATGCCAACTGGTTGGAGCGTAGGTGGAGACCGCAAGTGCGCCTTTAATGCCAGTTATCTTATCGTGCGTTACAGGCGCAGTTGCCAGGAACCTTAATACCAGCTAAAAGCTGGTGTTAAGGGCTCATTTTGAAACCAGAGAGCCATTCTTGGCCATTAAACACCACACAGGGATCCCATTCACATGTAATCAGTGTGTAGTAAGCAGACTGGAGCCCTGAAATTAGTGATAGTAGTGGTCTATTGGCAGTCACAGCATAGTGTCCTTTCAATAAAGGACACTATGTTGTTGGTACCAAAGTGGCAAAGGTGGTGCCATGTGAGAGGTTGAATGGGGCCATTAGTCCGCTAGGTGGGCAGGTTGGTCACCTATGATTCATCGGCAATGTCTGTTGCAACTTTGTTGTGACAGTGGTGGCACACATACATGCCACTGCCACCACACAGACATGTTAGCAGTGTGTGGGGGTAGGAGTGGCAATGCCAGCAGCTTCTGCATGGTGCAGACAATACCTTAGTCCCTGCCCTGTGTGTCAGGTGCAATGCTGCTGTGTCTAAAGACAGGGCATGTCACTGGCAAGGAAAGCAGAGCCCATGGTGATTCCCCCCTTCTGTGGTGGCAAGGCTCAAGGCAGCAGCCTACATGCTCAAGGCATGCCACTCCTGTCCCTGTCCGACATGGAAGAGGATAAGAGTGGCATGCCGTGACTAGCCACATGTGCGCCAGTGCTTTAAGACTGCCCACAGCATTTAAGTAGTGGCTGTTCCACTCTTGCAGGGAAGGAGGGATCTGCCGGCATGCTGTCCACCATAATTGGTAGACCTAAGCACTGGCCTAGTTCACCTAGTGGATACGCCAGCCTGGGAACTGTGAGCCATGAGCAGCTGAGTTATGACTGACCATGCATTTCCTAATGAGAGACAACAGTGTGTACCCGCAACCTGCAGTGCGAGAGAATGCATGGGCAAGCACAATTAGTGGAGCCTATATACAGCACACATGTGGCATCTGAAACACCCAGAGACTGGGAAGTGTTGTCTACCAACTGCTATCGCCTTCATGCCCTGATTATGCATGCAGTGTCTCCTGGCTACATCATTAGCCCCAAAGTGGTGCATAGGTTAACAGTGTCCACCCATGACCCCTAAATCCTGCAATAATATGCAGTGTCACAGCACCTCGAAAGGGGAGGGTTGAACAGGATGCCCTCCATATGCACATATTGAGTGGATATGTGCATGTGGGGGGAAAAATATACCAGTGAGGTCAGAAGATTAGGCAATATGATAACATCCCATCTCAGAGGAAAAATAACCACATTGCTTTGTCAGTTGCCAAAGGATGACCAGCGCCTGTGGGTAAACTGGTGATCCCTTTCACAAGTAAGCACTTATTGAGGTGTCACAGTTATCTGAGCCACATTTATTTGTTTGTTTGTTTGTTTGTTTCTTACAGTTTTCTATACCGCCCCTTCCAGAGATCAGGTGCGGTTTACAGTTAACTAACAAACATGTTACACTCTCACTTGGTTTGCAGCTTGTCGTGCTGTGAGGGCTTGCGTGCATCAGTGATGCTGAGAGCTAAACTATCGGTAGTTTAACTACTGGCAGGGTCTCCCAAGATGGACAGGTCTCAGCTGAGGTGCCAGACCAAGACAAACCACCCATCTGGGCAACAGCAGAATGGGACAGTGTTGACGGCGGAGGATCACATTTTTGTGACAACGGCAACAACACCAAACTTAAACTGCGCGGAAGAAAGGCCCGGCAATCTACTTCTGTATCTTGCCATGAAAACCCAATGGATAGTTACAACAAAACAAATTGTGCTATGGTGCTGGAAGATGAGACCCCCGGGTCGGAAGGCACTCAACTAGCTACTGGGGAAGAGCTGAAGACTTTTCAGAGTAAAGCCAGCATTTATGATGTGGTTGGATCAAAGCCCTCGGGAAGTCTGACTGCTGATGTAGCTGCGCATGAAATGAGAGTCAGAAGCTGTAAAGATGTCTTACACATTGGAACATGGAACGTACGAAGCATGAACCAAGGAAAGTTGGAGGTGGTCAAGAATGAAATGGAACGTGTACAACTTGATCTGTTGGGTGTCAGCGAACTGAAATGGACTGGCATGGGGCACTTTGCATCAGATGATCACAAGGTCTACTATGCTGGAAATGAAAGACAAAGAAGAAATGGTGTTGCATTTATAATAAAGAAGAAACTTTCAAGAACTGTAAAGAAATACAATGCAGTCAGCGAACGTTTAATCTCTATTCGTCTACGAGGATTGCCTATCAACACAACTATAATTCAAGTATATGCCCCAACAACAGCTGCAGAAGAGAATGAAATTGAAGAGTTCTATGAACAAGTACAAGCTGAAATTGACAGAACATGCAAACAGGATATCCTGATAGTTATGGGTGACTGGAATGCAAAAGTTGGCAACAAAGAAGAAGGCAAAGTAGTTGGAAAATATGGACTTGGCAACAGAAATGAAGCTGGAGAAAGACTGATAGAATTTTGCAAGACCAATCATCTATTCATTTCAAACACCTTCTTCCAGCAACACAAGCAGCGACTGTACACATGGATTTCACCCAATGGATTGTATAAAAATCAAATTGACCACATCTGTGGAAGTCAACGATGGAAAAGCTCTGTAACATCAACAAAGACAAAACCTGGAGCTGACTGTGGTACAGATCATCAACTACTAGTATGCAAACTCAAGCTAAAGTTGAAAAAGAGCAAACCACTCATGAATGCAGCAAAATATGACCTTGAGAATATACCACTGGAATTTAAAGACTGCCTGCAAAATCGATTTGCTGCTTTAGATTCAAATGACAGAGCTCCGGAAGAGTTATGGAATGACATCAAGAAGGTTGTGTTGGAAGAAAGCGAGAAGTCACTACAAAAGGTGAAAAAGCAAAAACTGAAAAAAGGGGTGACGGAAGAAACTCTGAAAATTGCCCAGAAACACAGAGAAGCTAAAGCCAGAGGAGAAAGAAAGACAGTCGCAGAACTTAACAGAGATTGCCAACGTGCAGCAAGACAGGACAAGGAAAAGTACTACAATGACACATGCAAGGAAATAGAAGCAGAAACTATTAGAGGAAGAACAAGATCGGCTTTCCTAAAGCTACGAGAGTTAAAGAAAAAGTTCCAGCCTCGAATTGGAATGTTACAAGATGCTCAAGGTTCTATGTTGAATGATGCTGAGAAGATCAAGAAAAGGTGGAAGGAATATACAGAGTTTTTATATGATAAAGATCAAGTGGACCAACAGCCGTTTCAACTTGTACCTTATGATCGGGAACCATTGGTGATGAAAGAAGAAGTTGAAGCAGCATTGAAAGCCTTATCAAAGAACAAAGCACCAGGCATTGATAGCATTCCCATAGAAGTATGGCAGCAATCTGATGCAGCTGTTACCGTACTCACAATGCTCTGCCAAGAAATATGGAAGACAACATCATGGCCAACTGACTGGAAAAGATCTATGTTTATACCAATACTAAAGAAAGGTGATTCAACTGACTGTGGAAATTATCGCACAATCGCTCTGATCCCACATGCCAGCAAGATTCTACTGAAGATTATTCAGAAGAGACTACAACCATACCTGGAACAAGAACTACCTGAAGTGCAAGCAGGGTTCAGGAAAGGGCGAGGAACGAGAGACATCATTGCGGATGTGAGATGGATCCTTGAAAAGACTAAAGAATACCAAAAGGATATCTATTTGTGCTTTATCGACTATAGCAAGGCTTTTGACTGTGTAAACCATGAGAAACTCTGGGCCACATTAAGAAGCATGGGTATACCAGAACACCTGATCGTTCTCTTGCACAATCTGTACATTGATCAAGAAGCAACAGTTTGAACGGAACAAGGAGAAACAGAATGGTTTAAAATAAGCAAAGGTGTAAGACAAGGCTGCATACTTTCCCCCTACCTGTTTAATTTATATGCAGAACAAATCATCAGAGAAGCAGGATTGTATGACGACAACAGAGGTGTGAAGATTGGTGGAAGACTCATCAACAACCTTCGCTATGCTGATGATACCACATTACTGGCTGAAAGTGAAGATGATCTGAAACATTTGCTTCTCACAATCAAAGAACATAGTCTCAAAATGGGCCTGCACCTTAATGTACAGAAGACAAAGATCATGACAACTGGCATAATCAACAGGTTCATCATTGAAGGAGAAGAAATTGAAATTGTGAATAACTTTAACCTACTTGGATCAACTATCAATAAAGAAGCAACAAGCAGTCAAGAAATCAGACGACGTATTGCTCTTGGCAGAATGGCTATGAAAGACCTAGATAAGATTCTCAAGAGCAGAGATGTCTCTCTCCATACAAAGATTCGACTTGTTCAGGCCATGGTATTTTCAATAACATCATATGGATGTGAAAGCTGGACAGTGAAAAAGACAGATAGGAAGAAAATTGATGCCTTTGAATTATGGTGCTGGCGATGAATACTGTGTATACCATGGACTGCCCGAAGAACAAACCAGTCAGTACTAGAGGAGATCAAACCTAAGCTTTCTTTAGAAGCTCAGATGACAAGACTTCGACTTTCATACTTTGGACACATCATGAGAAGAGAGAGATCATTAGAGAAAGACATTATGCTTGGCAAGATAGAAGGTCAACGCAAAAGAGGAAGGCCTGCAATGAGATGGATCGATACAATAACAGCAGCTACAGGTACCAGTCTGTCAACAATGAGCCGCCTGACTGAAGACCAAACACAATTTAGGATAGCTATCCAGAGGGTCGCCATGAGTCGACTCCGACTCGACGGCACTTAACAACAACATGTTACATAAAACAGATTTTAAAACTTTTTACTTTGTAACTTTTAACTTTTACATTCTAACTTTTAGAAATGTTAACATTTGAACATTCTGGTTTTTAACAAATTCAAACTATATACAGGCAGGTTTTGAAAAGGTCTTGAGTGGGTTGTAGGTAGGGATTCACCTCTGAGTATGGTTAGAAGAGAGCTGGACAGTATTCTGCGGGAAGTAGTATATTTGGGTGGTGTTTGGGTTTGTGTTATGTGTTCCATAATGTGCAGTGAAGAGGTGTGTTTTGAGTGATTTTTTAAACGTCTGGAGGTCTTTGGCAGAGCGCATTGATAGTGATAGGGCATTCCAGAGGGAGGGGGCGGTGTATGTGAATGCCCTAGAGTTTGTGGTTTGTTTTGTTTTCCTGATTGTGGTGGGGATTTCGAGGGAATGAAGTGTGTTTTCTCTTCTTGTTCTTGTGTCTGGAGGGGTTTGAATGAGTGTTGTGAGTATGGATGGTGGTATGTTGTTAACTAGTTTAAAGGTTGTCATGAGTATTGTCACACCCTCAACACTTGCCTCCAGCTTGGAGGGGCGTGGTTGTATAAGGAACTTTCCCCTTTCAGGCTTAACTGACTAGTTCCCCGCAATGCTTTCTGGGAAATGTAGTTTAATTGTGATATATATGGGCTTCAGGTAGAAAGCTGTAGTCGGGCTCCTTGGGTAAGGCAATGACAGAAATTTATTGAGCACAAAAAAGGTTCATAAATACCACATTCAGGCATACTTCTCCAGGCTTCTTCAAAGTACAACAGGTTATATGCTAAACAAAACCCAAAACCAAAGTGACAGCTTAAAGTATTCCTCAGCTCAGAAAAACATAGCCTTTTAACAGCAAGGCTACCAGCTTTCTTTAGCCTTGCTGGTTAAAGCATAAAACAAAAAAAAACAGGCTTTCTTCTGTGGCAGTTTGCCTTCTTTTCCAGTCTCAAACCTTTCCAGGCTGTTTTCCAATTTACAAGCAAAAACAAAAACTCCAAACAGGAACAAACTTTCAACGTGCAAGCAAAGTTCTATTCAGGTTTCTCAGGAAAATTCAAGAGTAAAAAGAAAGCTTTTTCCTCACAGTTTATTTTTTCTTCTTGCCGTCTCACTGGCTTTCCTTCTTGCTGGCTTTCCTTCAACCCTTCTGTGGCTAAGGCTTGGCACAAAGAGCAATCCATGAGGGTGTCTTCCTCATTCAGCTCAGCATCAGGCTCTCCTAGCTGCATAGACTCTGACTGTCCTTCTGGCTCACTGGGCTCAGCTGACAGCCTCTCATTAGAGCTGAGAGTGTCTCCTGCACCTCTTCACTGCCCAGCATTAGTCAGGCTTCTCCTGCTCTGCTCAGCATTAATCAGGCTTCTTAGGCTCGTACCTGTGCCTCGGCTTGTATCAGCTTCTCTCTCTCTTTCTCCTCCTCTTGCCTTTGCCTCAGCCCTTGCTTCTAGCATTTCTTCCACCCTCTCTCCTTCTCCTCTTCTATAATCTAGCATAGGCTTATATCTCCAGGTTTCTAGCCCCACTTCCTCTCTTCCCAGGTGATGGAGATCACTCTGCCTTCTGGCACCTGAGTAATCAGGGAGCTTACTGACGTAAGGGTCTTGGACCTTAGGTCTGTATTCACTCTCCCTTATTTCACTAGGGGAAACATGAAACCTGTTCCAGCTGGGGGTTTTCTGGTTCCTAGGTGAGGTTGTGGCTTTGTTCCCCTGACCTTGCAAAAGGGGCCCTTTTACTAGGGTGAACTCTTTGCCTTTTTCCCTTTCCCCTAAGTCAGGATAGGCTTCCTTAGCACAGTATTTTGAATTTTATTCAGCTTATTATTGGGAGCCAGTGGAGGTCGTTATTGGCAGCCAGTGGAGGCCAAATGGGAGTCCAAACTCCCCTTTGTGGCCTGTCAGCCATGAAATTATTCCAGGACTGGCCCACAAGCACACTCCATGAAATGGTTACATTGGTCAGTCTACTAGGTCACCCAGGATCTTGCATGTGTGTGTTTGTGTTTCATGCCCTGCCTCCTCTGGCAGGAGAGATCCCATATGCGAGACATGAATGACAGTTTTATCAGCAGCATATCAATGCAGTTCTACATACAAACTTAACAAGATGTCCCTCTCCCACAGCAGCTTCACATACCTTGTCAGACAAGTATGGCAAAGAGCCTGCAGAGAGCTACACAGACATAAGAAAACACCATGCATCCTGACAATGACCACTTATATACACATGAATTGATGCACCCACCTGGCTGCTCTGTAGTTCTAAACTTGTGGCTTTGGGAAAGTCATGTCACCCTCCATTGGTTCTGCAAGCATAAAGATTGCATTGTACCCATCTAACAGCATGACTTCATTGGCTCTCTTATAGCACATTGCAAAGGGTCATACAACCTGACTCTGTGGATGCTTGACACATGACTGAAAACTTTCATGATAACTATGAATGAATATTTTTTGCTCTATCACATATGTGCAGTACATGGCCACCTGCACAGATCATCACAAGTCCTTACATGCTCCATAAGGCCAATGTGGGAGACACATCAGTTTAAAGACATGAATGGATGCCAGGTGTGTAACATCGTGCAAGTAACCTTGTTCCACCAGACAATATGAGTGTAGATCTTATCTGTGCAATAACTCTTTGCATTTGCATGCAGCTTCTACAGACCTGTGGTTGTTCTGTCCTTGGATTATAGCCTACTTACTTGGCCAGTTGTTATATGCATATGTGAAGATTGTATGGTGGTTAGAGCACCTGAAAGAGGAATGACAACCAAATAGATGGTCATAGACTTTCCCTGTGGCACGGCAACTATTTTTCGCACACACTACAAAATAAGGTTAGCTGCATTTGTAAGGTCACATTGGGTACATTGGGGCAACAAGGACATATAGTACTCTTATCTACCCCCATCCATCTTTCAGCTCATCCATCAGCATATATCCATCATGTTCATACATGTATTTTCCTGCCAGCTGGTACACCACGGCCCACGCGGTAAAATTTTACTCAATAGGGCGTTTCACTAACATCTCTCATGCGGCCAATGTGCACGTTCCCACTCCTGCCAGTCATTCTTTTGATGCTCACATCATGGTCATGCTGGCACCACCAGGGCACACGTCTACCCAATCTTATGCCACCCAATGATATCACAGCAGGTTACATGAGCATCCCTCACTCATACAGTCAAACTGCCTCCTACATTATCCTCACACTCACTGTCTAACATATAAGGGATATAGGATGTGACATGTCTATTAGCTATTATTTATCTTTGCTCCCATCCAGCAGCTTAAATGTGACTGGCATTAAGGCAACCAGCCTTATCGGGTGGTAAGGTGCATGCTTGGCACCCTTACTGCTCGATGTCCTGTTGTGTTAATTACCATCAAGTCGTTTTTGACCTATGGCAACCCTCTGGATAGTTGTCCTAAGCTGTCTTCAGTCAGGCAGCTCATTGTTGATAGAGTGGCACCCATAGCTGCTGTTATTGTATCGATCCATCTCATTGCTGGCCTTCCTCTTTAGCATTGACCTTTGACCTTGCCAAGCATGATGTCTTTTTCTAATGATCTCTCTCTTTGCATGATGTGTCCAAAGTATGAAAGTCAAAGTTTTGTCAGTTGAGCTTCTAAGGAAAGCATAGATTTGATCTCCTGAGTGGTACTGACTGGTTTGTTCTTCGGGCAATCCATGGTATACACAGTATTCACTGCCAGCACCATAATTCAAAGGCATCAATGTTCTTTCTGTCTATCTTTTTCACTGTCCAACTTTCGCATGCATATGACGTTATTGAAAATACCATGGCTTGAACCAGCTGAATTTTTGTATGGAGAGAGACATTTCTGCTCTAGAGAATCTTGTCTGGGTCCTTCATAGCCATTCTGCCAAGAACAATACATCGTCTGATTTCTTTACTGTTTGTGTTTTTATTGATAGTTGATCCAAGTAGGTTAAAGTTGTCCACTATTTCAATTTGTTCTCAATGATGAACTTATTGATTTTGCCATTGTCAGGATCTTTGTCTTCTTTACATTAAGGTGCAGGTCCATTTTAAGATGAATCTCCTTGATCTTGATAAGCAAATGTTTCATATTGTCTTCACTTTCAGCCAGTAAGGTGGTATCAGCATAGCGAAGGTTGTTGATGAGTCTCCCACCAAACTTCACACCTCTGTTATCTTCATACAGTTTTGCTTCTCTGATGATTTGTTCTGCATATAAATTAAACAGGTAGAGGGAAAGTATGCAGCCTTGATGTACAACTTTGCTGCTTTTAAACCTTTCTGTTTCTCTTTGTTCTGTTTGAACTGTTGCTTCTTGATCAATGTAAAGGTTGTGCGAGAGAATGATCAGGTGTTCTGGTATACCCACGCTTCTTAATGTGGCCCAGAGTTTCTCATGGTAACAAAGTCAAAACGCCTTGCTGTAGTCGATAAAACACATATAGGTATCCTTTTGGTTTTCTTTAGTCTTTTCAAGTATCCATCTCACATCCACAATGATGTCTCCGTTCCTCACCCTTTCCTGAACCCTACATGCATTTCAGGCAGTTCTCATGCCAGGTAGGGTTGTAGTCCCTGATGAATAAGCTTCAGTAGAATCTTTCTGGCATGAGAGCAATTGTGCAATAATTTCCACAGTCAGTTGGATCACCTTTCTTTAGTATTGGTATAAACACAGATATTTTCCAGTCAGTTGGCCATGATGCTGTCTTCATGCTAACAGCTGCATTAGATTGCTGTAATACTTCATTGGGAATGCCATCAATATTTGGTACTTCGTTCTTTGATAAGGCTTTCAATGCTGTTATGTCTTCTTCTTTCATCGCCAATGGTTCCAGATCATAAGGTACAGGTTGAAACGGCTGTTGGTCCACTTGATCTTTAACAAATAATAGCTCTGTATATTCTTTCCACTTTTTCTTGATCTTCTCAGTATCATTCAACATGGAGTGGAGGAGTGGCCTAGTGGTTGGGGCAAGGTACTTCAGGCCAGAAGGTCAGGGGTTCAAATCCCACTAGAGGACAGCAACCTTGGTCCAGAAGGACTGGGGTTTCTAGTCCCACAGGTGCTCCTTGTGGTCTTGGGCAAGCCACTTAACCCTCCATAGCCCATGTTCCCTGTAAAATAGTTATCTCCAAGTTATAATGCCCTGTTCAATGTAATTTCAGTTTGTTCAATGTAAACCACACTGATGCAGAATAGCACAGTATATAAGAGAATGTAAATAAAATAAATAAAAATGGATCCTCAAGCATCTCGTAACATTCAAATTCAAGGCTCAAATTTTTTCTTTAACTCTAGCTTTAGGAAAGCCAATCTTTTTCTTCCTCTAATAGTTTCTGCTTCTATTTCCTTGCATGGGTCATTGTAGTACTTCTCCTTGTCTTGTCTTGCTGCACATTTGAAATCTCTGTTGAGTTCTGCGATTGCCTATCTTTCTCCTCAGGCTTTAGCTTCTCTGCGATTCTGGGCAATTTTCAGTTTCTTCGGTCATCCATTTTGGCCATTTTTGCTTTTTCATCTTTTGTAGAGATTTCTCACTTTCTTCCAACACAAGCTTCTTGATGTCATCCCATAACTCTTCTGGAGCTCTGTCATTTGTATCTAAATCAATTTTGCAGGCAGTCTTTAAATTCTAGTGGTATATTCTCAAGGTCATATTTTGCTACATTCATGAGTGGCTTGCTCTTTTTCAACTTTAGTTTGAGTTTGCATACTCATAGTTGGTGATCTGTACCACAGTCAGCTCCAGGTTTTGTCTTTGTTGATGTTATAGAGTTTTTCCATCGTTGATTTCCACAGATGTAGTCAATTTGATTTTTGTACAATCCATTGGGTGAAGTCAATGTGTACAGTCACCACTTCTGTTGCTGGAAGGTGGTGTTTGAGTCTGTCTTTTTGCAGATGACATGAAAAATTACAACAGCATGGACTCCCCTGAGGGAGTGGATAACATGAGGAAAGATCTGCAAAAGCTGGAAGAATGGTCTAATGCTTGGGAGTTAAGATTTAATGTGAAGAAATGCAGTGTCATGCACTTGGGATGCAGAAATCCAAGGGAATTGTATGAGATATGGGACAATAGGTTGGTGTGGACGGATCAGGAGAAGGACCTCAGAGTGATTATTTCTGAGGATCTCAAAGTGGCATAGCAGTGTGATAAGGCAGTGGCCAAAGCCTAAAGGATGCTGGGTTGCATAAAGAGCGGAATTGCCAGCAGAAAGGAGGAGGTACTAATGCCACTGTAAAAGTCACTGGTGAGGCCTTGCTTGGAATATTGTGTTCAATATTAAAAAAAACTGGAAACTGTTCAGAGGAAGACAACCAAAATGATTTGGAGCCTGTGCCAGAAAACGTATGAAGAGATTTCAAGACCTAAATATGTATACTGTAGAGGAGAGGAGAGACAGAGGAGATAAGATACAAGATGGTGGAGTAGTTGGGGTTCTTTGTTGTGAATGGAGTATATAACATAATGTCATCTGCATAAAATGTGATACATTATGCTGTGCTTCCAGAAGATATGATATACGGACTGGATGTATAGGTTAAATAATAGGGATGAGAGTGTTTTTCCTTGAGGTAATACTTGCTGTACTTGAAAGGACTTTGAGGTCACAGTTTTTGCATGTGATCAGATAAATATGAGTGGAACCATCTTAAGGGTGTCCCATTTATTCCAATTTCTACGAGGCAATCAAGGAGTCTTTTGTGATTGATGGCGTCAAATGTTGCTGATATATCAATGAAAATAAGGATGAAGACTTGTTTGGATCTTTCAATTCCTTTTAGCAAGATGTCAAGGAGAGTAGTGAGTAGCGTTTTGATACTATAATGTTGTTGGAACCCATGTTGTTGGTCATCAAAGGATGCATGTGATTCTACAAAGTCCTGGAGCTGTAGCTGGACAGTCTTCTCTATTATTTTAGCTAAGAGAGGGATACTTGAAATAGGTTTGGAAGATGTGGGTAGGTCAGGGTCAGCTGTAGTGTTCTTCTGAGTAGGTCTAACCGAGGAGGTCTTCTGGTTAGTTGGTATCAGCCCTTGAGTGAGAGAAGTATTTATTATTTTGAGCAGTGGTGGAGTTAGCTTTTTCTTGGTCATTTTGATCCATGCAGTTGGACATGGGTCTAATGGTGATGTAGTGGTGTTCATCATGGATAGCATATGATCCAGTTGATTTTCTGATATTGAGTTGTACAAGATCCATTTTGGTGAGCTGCTGGCTGTATTTGTCATTAATTGATCTAGTGCTATTGTTTCCTTAGTCTGAGGGAATTTGTTCAGGAGGTAGGAGGCATAATCCTATGAGCACAAGTTTGCGCCTTTCGGAACAGGTGGGGCTTGTATGAGTGATTTGGTGATATTGAATAGTTCTCTAGGCCGGTTGAGAGATTTGGAAATGAGATTACTGTGGTATGCTCATTTCTTATGGTTTACCAGTTTATTGTAGTTTGCTTGCTTGGTAGAATATTCTCTTTGATGTTTGGGGTCTTGTGTTCTGCGCTCCAGTTGTCTCAGTTTGAGTTTTGCTTCTTTTATATCTTTTGAGAACGAGGCTGCTGTGAAGTTTCGACTTGATGTTCACTTTGGCAGGAGTATTGTGAATGTAGATATCAGATTATTCCAATCATCTACAAGTTTTGTGAGATCCTTTGGGGAGGGTGATGTGTTCAAGGACAGCTTCCTTGATGAGATCTCAGACTCTGCATATTTCTTGGTGTTGTGGGGGGGTTTTGTGTTTGGGCTTGGTCAATGAGAGATCGAATGAAATCAAATGGTGGTTGGACCATGGTAACAGTGTGGTCTGAATGTTCTGTGCAGTCATCTTTTTAGGTATGAATATCATGTCCAACATGTTTCCTCCTTTGTGTGTGGGAGAGCTTATGATTTGTGATAGGTCCAGTGCATCTATTGCTTTGAGAAAAGATAAGACTTGGTTTGTGGGTGCTCAATTTAGATCTCCTAACAGGATGAATGGTTTGCCCATTGTTGTCTGGGAGCATGCAAGCTCTATTTATGAAGATAGGTCATTGGCTGTTGAAGTTGGTGGTTTGTAAGCTAAGCATATGGATAGGTCATTTTGAATCTGAAGTGCATTCAGGGTGTCATTTGGGGGGTTTTTGTATTATTATTTTATATTTTATACAAGTTTTACATATAACTTGTGGAGGAGTGGCCTAGTGGTTAGGGCAAGGTACTTCAGGCCGGAAGGTCAGAGGTTCAAATCCCACTAGAGGACAGCAACCTTGGGCCGGAAGAACTGGGGTTTCTAGTCCCACAGGTGCTCCTTGTGGTCTTGGGCAAGCCACTTAACCCTCCATAGCCCATGTTCCCTGTAAAATAGTTATCTCCAAGTTATAATGCCCTGTTCAATGTAATTTCGGTTTGTTCAATGTAAACCGCACTGATACAGAATAGCGCGGTATATAAGAGAATGTAAATAAATAAATAAAATAACCCAAGAATAAATCTTGTACAGAAATTGAGAAATGATTTACAAACATTTTATAAAGAAACAAAACTACAAAGAAAACATTATAATCTATCCCACTCTAGCCCTCAAAATAAAATCATAACCAAATATGTGAAGTTAATCAAAATAAGCACAAATAACAAACCGGAATACCAATCATCTCACGGTGGATCTGCTGGAGACCCTGAGAGATTCTCCAGGTGGCAGCATTAATGAAGGCAAGCAGCTGGGACGGCTCATAAAAACATAAGAATTAGATAAGTGCTTAACCAAGCACTTACAAGGATTTTTCAAAAAGAAAAGAGCTCCCAACTGCTGAACTCCAGGGTGCAAAAGAAGAAATTCACACCTCCTTTGCTGCATATCCTGAGCCGCATCAGGAAACATACGAACAAGGAGCCCCTTGAATCTCAAGTTCCTTTTCTTTAAAAAAAACATCATCAACCACTCCTTATCAGATAACGGGGCAAGGGTAACAAAAAGTGTGGCAGAAGATATAATGTCCTCCTGAGAATCTTCCAGCATCGTAGTCAAGTTAATAATATCAGCTTGTATCAACCCAGATACAGCTACGGATGAAGTAGATTTCCTAGTTGTAGGAAGGTAATAAACCTTTACCAACGGTGGAAGTGAATCCACTGGAATCCCCAAAATGTCAGTAAAATATAAACGGAACATATCCCTGGCTGATACCAAAGAAGATCTAGGAAAAATGGATGTCATTTGTTAAGAATCTGTAAACCTAGAACTTAAGGTCTTTACTGGTGAGGATAAATATCCCTCCTCCTCTCTTATTTATCCATGGGCAGTTGTCTAAGTCCATCTTCGACATGATGAGCTGGTTTGTGAGCACCTGATCTGTTTCAGTGAACAACGACTCATTTAGAGACATAATGTTCATCTTGTTGTCATTGATGTAGTCGTTAATAAGGAGTGTCTTCTTGAGTGCAGAGTGTGCGTTCACCATTGTGCATTTCATATATTTGGATGGATGGCTATAATTCTGTTGGTCAGCTCAGCAAGGTGATCGAGTGATTTTTATTAATCTTGGTTGCTGCCTAGATATATGCCGGGATTGCTGACACTGCATGAAGTTCCTTTGATTGTGAACTATTGGATTGATTCCAGTCGGAATTATGGCAGTATTAGTTATTCTTATCTGGGTGAGTGCAAGGATAAGTAGGATAAGCACTTGAGAAATTATCAGAGCCATTTTGTTCTGCTCTGGTGTCCCAACCTGAGCACTTAGGCTTCTCTGTACTATAGTGGCAATGTTTGGGTTTGTTGGCAGAGCTTGATACTACGTCAGGTCCGGTGGATGAGGGAAGGGGGAGTTAGTAATTGTGAACAGTTACACTGATGGAGACCTCAGCAGTGTTCTTTGGTAGTGTTCTGTGGTGTCAGTGGCTGCTTGATTCATTAGTTGGTCCTTGGCTCGCCTTGCTATATCCCTTGTTGCTTGTCTATTGTTTGATAGCTGTATTCCGTTACCCTTCTTAACTGTTTATTGTGAGTCCCTGTTGGTTGATTTGTTGTCTTGTGTGTGCTGTTTGCATCCCCTCATCAGACCCCACCTAAGGGTCATGCCAAAGGGCCCTCTGGTGAGGCCCTCAGGCACAGGCATGCCTCCCAGCACTTGAAAGTTTAACTGGCCAGCTGGAAGGGCCCGATTGGCTTCTACTGTGGGGAGCGGGAGGGGCTTACCTACCCGCTCTCGGTAGCCGACGCTGATCGGGTGCAGGGGAGGAGCTCTGTTTGCACCTCCCGGCGCTTGAAGATTTAAAAGGCCGGCTGGAAGGGCCCGATTGGCTTCTGCTGTAGCGAGCAGGAGGGGCTTACCTACCTGCTTTCGGTGACCGACCCCAATTGGGTGCAGGAAAGGAGCTCTGTTCACACCTCCCGGTGATTGAAGATTTAAATGACATGCTAATACAGAGTAGGAGGCCAATGCAGGGTGCATTAAAAACACAACACAATTTTAATGGCACCTGCATTATACAGCTCAAATGTATAGTTAAATTACCACAAGCTGGAGCTTTCCAATTGTTTCTATTTCAAATGTAACCTAAGGATAGGTAGACCCCTCAGTATTTCCAGAGTCTTTCCGAGTGCTGCAAGATGTTTTGGCAATACAGTTTACTTAGTTGTAAATCTGATACACTGCTTAGGAGTCTAAGTATTTTTAAAGTGGTTTACAATAAAACATGTAAAACTCAGAAAGGAAAAGGAGATCACAGGGAAGCAAAGAAATGGTGAGAGGAAGGAAGTATCCCAGGTGTCGGCGCGCCTCAGCCAGAAAGCAGTGAACCACATGCCGTCATTAGATTCTGAGAACAAAGTCAGCGCTCCTGGCCTCCTCAATAGTACTAACATAAATGGCCACAATCTCGCAGAGCTGCCCCCTAATGTGAGGCTTGGGGGCAGGACCACATGATCTCAACCATTTTGTACATGCCCGACAATGGGGGCAGGAGCAGGGAGGACCGCTCATGCTGTCACTGACCACCAGGGATGAAGAGGTATGGTCTAGGGGAGATCAGGTGGGTGGGGAGGGGCCTGGGGTGCCCCCAAGCTGACTGGCTAGCCGGGAGTAATTGTTTTTAATGGGAGGGGTAGGGAGGGAGGATTGGGATCCCAACTGGATAGCTGGGTTTTGTTTAAAGGATCAGGAAGGGGCTGGGCATTTGGGCACTCGACTGAATAGCCAGGCTTTGATCTTGGTCAAGGGTGCAGCGATCCCCCCAGATAGTTCCTGATGGGGATTGGGAGATGTCCAGGAGAATCAGTGCTGGGGGGGCAGGACATCTTTTTTTATATTGTTAGTGCCGCATATCTCCACATCCACAGCACCAAACAATAATGTCTGATCAGTGGGGCTCGATTTGGGCATGGGGGGCTACCTGCTCCAGGGCAGATGCTGCTGCATGTCGGTAATAGCTACAATTACTGAGACACAGGATCACTGGTAGATAATACCACCTCTTGAACTGGCGTCATCTGCAGCTGCAATGAGGCCTGATTTTGGCAACTATCACGAAAAAATCTTTCACACGATGGCTACCAACAATCTGCATGCCTACCCCCCATCCAATGCACCCCAATCCTGCCCCACCATCCCTTCAATGCGCGACAGGCAGACATTGCAGGAAATTGCCTTTGATATCTGCTACTAAAGGGCATTAATTGTTACCGCTGGGTGATAAATGTGTGCTAGTCCCATGGCAGTGTCCAGCATCCTTAAGTAGACATACCATATAGTGTTTTATTGTATTATTTTATTTATTTATTTTATTTAACTGTATTTATATCCCGCTTTTCACCAGGTCAAAGCGGTGTAACATAAAAGGGAAGGGTGGACAATAATCAGCTTCTGGGGTTGGGGCCATCACCAGGTGGCCAACATTAATGATTTTAACAGATAATTTTATTTTATTTATTTTATTTAATACTCTTATATACCGCGCTATTCGAAATCAGTGCTGTTTACATGGAACATCAATGAGATTTTACGGTGGGGGGTTACGCCATAATTACAGATAACAGGGAGCTCAACTTGGATAACATGTTATCCGAGTTGGATAATCCTTACTGTGGTATTTAATTGGGACATAGACATAGGCAATGTGTTACAGTCTCTTAGAACATATGTTTTAGGGGGATGAAATAGGGGGGTTGGGGGTAGTCAGTGGTGGGTGCTTGTTTCTGATCCGAGGTATTCCTGGAATAGGCAGGTTTTTAGTTGTTTCCTGAATGATAAGGGGTCTCTGTTGCTTCTGATGTGACTTGGTAGAGAGTTCCAGAGGGTTGGTGCATATAATGCGAAGGCTCTGTTGCAGGTCCTTTGATTGCATTTGGTTCATTTGTGGAGGATGGTGAGGGAGTAGTTGGTGGTTTGTCTGGTTGTTCTGTTGTGGGCTGGCTGGGGCAGTAGTGTGTGGAGCTGGGAAGTCTGAGTTTGGTAGAGAGCTTTGTGGGTAAGTAGGGCGGCTTTGTATTTGATTCTTGCTTCAAGGGGGAGTATGTGTAGCTCCCTCAGGACTGGGGTGATGCTGTCTCGTTTTTTTGCTTTCTGGATAATCCTTACTGTGGTATTTAAGGCAGTTCGGAGTGGGTTGGTGTGGGTGGCTGGGAGTCCGTGGTAGATTATATTGCAGTAGTCCAGGTGGGGGAGTGTCATGGCTTGCATCACTGTTCGGAAGTCCTGTGGTTCTAGGAGAGGTCTGAGGCACTGTACTGTTTTAGCCTTGTGGAATATTGTTCCGGTGGATTTTTTGAATGGTTTTTATATAAACCACATATATATTAATGGTGTATTGTAGTATTTACGATAATTAATGAAATGAAATGATTGCATGTAGTAGGTAAGGTTAATTGATTGATTCAGTTTGAGCAGGTAGGTCATGCAGAGTTATTTGGAATGAGAAGATCAGAGAGTTAAAGTGGATAGATAATGAGCAAAACTTTATAAATTACGCAGACTTTGCATTGAATCCTGAAGTTAATTGGGAGCCAATGTAGAGATATGAGAACTAGAGTGATACAATAAAACTTGTCTGTATTTGACAAAAGATGAGTTGCAGAGTTTTGTAAGAGTTGGAGACAGAGTAATGTGGAAAGTGATAAATCATGATAGAGTGAAATGCAGTAATCAAGGTGGTTAGGTTTATAAGGAGAGGCTAAAAGGATTAGGGCTTTTCAACCTGGAAAAGAGATGCCTGAGGGGAGATATGATAGAGGTCTATAAATTAATGAACGGAGTGGAATTGGGTAAACATAGATCGATTGTTTATGCCATCAAAATGTAGAAAGACTAGGGGACATGCAATGAAGCTACAGTGTAACCCATATAAGACTAATAAGAGAAATATTTTTTCACTCAACGCATATTCAAACTCTGGAATTCATTACCGGAGATGTAGTTAAAACTGTTAATATAGCTGGGTTTAAAAAAAGGTTTGGACAAGTTCCTGGAGGAAAGGTCCATAAACCATTCTTAAAGGGGACCCAGGGAATCCACTGCTTGCCCCAATACAAGCATTGTGGGAACCTGTGTCTTCTGGGGAAACTGCTAAATACTTGTGACCTAGATTGACCACTGTTGGAAACAGGGTACTGGGCTTGATGGACTTTGGTCTGACCCAGTATGGCATATCTTATGTTCTTAAGTCTTTAGCTGGGCTGTGTCCAGAAATGGTCTAAGAGAGTATATTTGAAAAAAAAAGAAAGTAGATTTTTCAACTGTAGAAATTGTGAGTCGAAGGTAAGAGATGAATCGAGTTTAAAACAGAGGATAGAGAGGCGGTCAGAAAGAGGAACTGGCTGGTTATGAATGAGAGGTGCTGTATAAGTGGAGAGCAATGCCTTTGACAGGACATTGACGTGGCTCTAACCACTGAGCAATGATAAATCCTGAAAAAGGTACAGCAAGGGAGGAAGACGTACTGTGAACAATTGGATATCATGAGCAAGGACAAATCCGTGTAATCCAGGGCTGCGAATGATAGTAACGGGGGGGGGGGGGGGGAGGTGTCAGAAAGAGGTTAAACAGGATAGATGCTAGAATGGTGCTCTGGAGGACACCAGAAGTGAGTCATGTAAGAAGATGTAGGACCAGTAATATGAAGGTGCAGTCTTGCAAATAGGATGAAAATCATGGACCTATCTACATTTAGGAAAGCCTTAAAGACTCACCTTTTCCAGCTGTCCTATGACCATATAACATAATGAAGAACTCCCATTATGCTGACTCTCATAATGCTGGTCTCTCCTCTCTCTCTGTCTTTACCTTGAGTCCCGATCACTCACCATGTATTTTAGTGCTCCTCCCTACTTCCCTGCCACCTTCCTTCCCCCTGTCCCCTCCCCTATCCCTCCTTATCCTTTCCCCCTTCTCTTCTCCTTTACCTGCCTCTGTTACTTGGTTTTGCAGTTTTTGCCTGTTCTATGTAAAGTTGCTTGTTCCTTGTTTGATGTTTTACGCCTCTTCCATGTAAAGTTACTTGACTGTTCTTGTTCTTTGTAAACCGCTCTGATACTAAATAGTGCGGTATATAAACGCTAATACATAAATAATCAAGAAATGTATCAGTGATTCCTACATCAAACATTTGCTGGAGGAGAATGGAGCAATCAATAAGATGAAAGGTTGCACTGAGATCTAATGACAATAGTAGCTTGGAGATGATCAGTATCATCTGCTGTGGAATGTCCCGAAACCAGCTGCTATTGTGAACTGACTATGTTTGTGACTCATCTTGAGGCTCCGCTAGCATGTGCTGACACTTTCTGGTCCTCATCCCAGATTCTGACAGGATGTTCATGAAAGGCAGTCTGTAGTCACCCCTTTCTTTGGCCTGGGCATCCTCTGGCTATTATAACTCCTCAGTATCACAGTTTAAAGGTCTAGGCCACAGACTGAGGGGCAGCAGTTGCTGGTGCAGCCTGCTTTTTGGGCTCCTTGTGGATCTCTACCTTTCAGTTGGCGTGGATACCTCTTTTTGGATGTCTGCACCTGTGATAGGATGAAAATAGCCTGATACTCAAAGAGCTGTGCAGAGACCAGAGCACTGAGTGCAGTATGCAGATATTCAGGTCCAGTATCCAGATACTAGCTGGCACTGAATATCCAGACTGAGCGACCACTATTTGGGGAAATACTAACCTTATCCAGATAGTGTCAATTTTTGGCTGTTATCCAGATAGAATAGCCAGATAGCAATATAGGCCTGCTTTTGGCTGGCCAAAGCTATCCACATAAGAGCATAAGAACATAAGATATGTCAGACCAAGGTCCATCAAGCCCAGTATCCTGTTTCCAACAGTGGCCAATCTTGATATCCTGGGTCTATTTTTATTAATGGTTTATGGACCTTTCCTCCAGGAACTTGTCCAAACCTTTGTTAAACCCAGCTACACTAACAGCCTTTACTACATCCTCCGGTAACAAATTCCAGAGTTTGATTACACATTGATTACACATTAATTTATAGACCTCTATCATATCTCCCTTCAGCCGTCTCTTTTCCAGGTTGAAGAGCCCTAACTTTGTAGCCTCTCCTCATAGGAGTAGCCTTCCATCCCCTTTACCATTTTGGTGGCTCTTCTCTGTACGTTTTCTAATAACGCTATATAATTTTTAAAATATGGCGACCAGAATTGCACACAATACTCAAGGTGAGGTCGCACCATTGAACGATACAGAGGCATTATAATATCCTTTGTTTTATTTTCCATTACTTTCCTTATGATACCTTGCATTCTATTTGCTCTCTTGGCCACCGCTGCACACTAGACGGAGGGTTTCAACATGTTATCCAAAATGACGCCTAAATCTTTTTCCTGGGTGGTGGTTCCCAATGTGGAACCTTGCATCGTGTAACCATAGTTTGGGTTGTTCTTTCCTAGGTGCATAACTTTGCACTTGTCCACATTAAATTTCATCTGCCATTTTGATGCCCAGTCTTCCAATTTATCAAGATCCTCCTGCAATTTTCCACAATCCTCTTGGGTTTTAACAACTTTAAATAATTTTGTGTCATCTGCAAATTTGATAACCTCACTTGTTATTCCATTTTCCAGGTCATTTATGAATATGTCAAAGAGCAGCGGCCCCAGTACAGATCCCTGCGGTACTCCACTATTCACCTTTTTCCATTGGGAAAAATTGGCCATTTAGCCCTACCCTCTGCTTTCTATCTTTTAACCAGTTCCTGATCCACAATATTACACTGCCTCCTATCCCATGACTTTTTAGTTTTGCCAAAAGTCTCTGATGAGGGACCTTGTCAAAGGCTTTCTGAAAGTCCAGATTCACTTTATCAACTGACTCACCTTTGTCTACCTGTTTATTCACACCTTCCAAAAAACATAACAGATTAGAAAGACAAAATCTTCCTTGTCTAAAGCCATGTTGGCTGTTTTCCATAAGGCCATGACTATCTACATGCTGAATAATTTTGTTCTCTGATGGTTTCTACCATTTTTCCCGGTACTGACGTCAGACTCACCGGTCTGTAGTTTCCCGGATCATTCCTGGAACCCTTTTTTTTTTTTTAACAAAATTTTTATTGAAAGTCATTGACATAACCCAATACAAATAGCAGTACATGAACACACTGAGCTACAAAGACAGAATATAGTCATTTGCAAACTGTTGTTGTTGTTAAGTGCCGTCGAGTCGGATCGACTCATGGCGACCCTCTGGATAGCTATCCTAAATTGTGTTTGGTCTTCAGTCAGGCGGCTCATTGTTGACAAACTGGTACCCGTAGCTGCTGTTAGTGTAGCGATCCATCTCATTGCTGGCCTTCCTCTTTTGCATTGACCTTCTATCTTGCCAAGCATGATGTCTTTCTCAAATGATCTCTCTCTCCGCATGATGTGTCCAAAGTATGAAAGTCAAAGTCTTGTCATCTGAACTTCTAAAGAAAGCTTAGGTTTGATCTCCTCTAGTACAGACTGGTTTGTTCTTCGGGCAGTCCATGGTATACACAGTATTCGCCGCCAGCACCATAATTCAAAGGCATCAATTTTCTTCCTGTCTATCTTTTTCACTGTCCAGCTTTCACATCCATATCATGTTATTGAAAATACCATGGCTTGAACAAGTCGAATCTTTGTATGGAGAGAGACATCTCTGCTCTTGAGAATCTTATCTAGGTCTTTCATAACCATTCTGCCAAGAGCAATGCATCGTCTGATTTCCTGATTGCTTGTTGCTTCTTTATTGATAATTGATCCAAGTAGGTTAAAGTTATTCACGATTTCAATTGCTTCTCCTTCGACGATGAACCTGTTGATTATGCCAGTTGTCATGATCTTTGTCTTCTTGCAAACTGTACAATCACATAAATAAGAATTGAACTCGTCACCTCCTGGTGGAGACAAAGGTAGAAAGTCAAAACTCTGAAGACAGAATCTGAAAGTTAAAACTTATATACTGAATAACTGCTAAAACATTAGTATAAGCGAGCCTACCTAGCTAATGCCAAGTACACTGAAAGGAGGCAACTGCCCCACAGGAGAGAATCTAAATCTAAAAACAAAAGAGAAGAATGAGAAAGACTTTCAATATCGTAAGTCTACCTCAGACACACACTTCTCTCGTCTATACCCCCCGCTTCCCACCCCCTCTCCCCCGCTCCCCCACCTCCCCCCCCCCTGAGCTAATGCAAAGAAACATAACCAGCGCACAGAGTTCTCCTAGGACAAGCAAGATGAGTCAGCCACACCTGGTGACGTCATCTGACGGCGCCGAGACGGAAGTACTCTCCATAGCTCAGAAGGGCTTTCGCCCTTCTGAGCATGAGCCCACTGGCCACACCCCCGGGCCCGCCCCTAGCCAGCCAGTTTCAGTTCTTCCACCTTGCCAGCAAGACAGACTTTTCTACTCTCCACCAAAAGTTAATCTCTTAAAACAACTAAGAACAAATCTCATCATAGAGCGTATGTATATATACCAATTTTAACTTACTATTGATGCTTGTCCAGTAGCTTCTCGTTTCAGATTGCCTTTCAAAGGAAGATCCGAAAACCCCTCTGCAGATCCATGCGTTAAAAATCCCTCTGCAGATCTCCAGTGGGTTGAATTGAGCTCCCTCTAGCTGTCCAGCAGATGACCTGGAATGCCGTTCGATGCTGCAGCCCACGGGCATAGGGGCACACGGCTCATCTGCCCTTGAGGAACACCGCCGCCAGCTTCAGCCACCGCTCGGGGTGTGCCTATGGCCTCCACCTCCAGCAGCAGGCGTCGACGATGGACGCGACAGGCTTCAGCATTCGATGCCTCCCAGGACAGCGTCCCAGAAGCTCTGGATGTGCGGGCCTTGTGGCAGCCGTGCCTGGCTATACCCCATTCCCGCCCCTGCTCCCCAGTCGCTCTAGAGACCTGCCGCACATGTGGGAACATGGGGGCAGCCATCTTGCCTGTGTTGCCCGCCTAGCCGCACCTCGAAGAAGCAGGAAGGAAGTTCACGTCGGCTCCTGGCTCCTCCCCCTGCGGCTCCATTGGCCGGCACCGATCCAATCACAGCATGGCCTGATTGCATCTCGGCCCACAGCTCCTCCCCTGCATCGGCATGGACCCAAACAAAAAAAGGAGGGGCCGATCGCTCAGACGGCACTCCTCCATCGGCGCCGATAGTTCTGGGAGACGCGCATGGCCCGATGACATCGCGGTTCCTCCTGCGGCGCCATTGATCGGGCGCCCCCACCACGGATCGGCGCTGATCTCAATGAGGCAGGGTCAGGGCACAAGCAACGATGGCGCCGACAAGGCCCTACTCATGCCCGGCACCGTGCAGTCCCGCAACAGCAGACTCAGCCTCTGAGGACCTCAGCGCCACCCAATGAGCCGTCAGACTTGCAAGGCGCAGGCCGTGACTCTTGGAAGGATCCCAGGAGCTGCTCATTCCCCATGGCGATCTCTGCACGTGAAACTTTGGCGCCAAGAACCTTGCATCCATCCTCCGCTTCTCTGGCGCTAATAACCAGAACTGCCCTTCTTCCGATCCCTGTTGTTTCTGATGTGCATACAGTCCTGCTGCCATATGAGAGCAGCACGCTAATATGGATGCAGCGCCCCTGGACCACCTGTCTTGCTCCCCATGCCCGCGATGTCTAAAGGAGGGATTACCTTTTTCCCAATTTTTGCGGTGCCGCAGAAACTGTTCGAATAGCCAGGATTTTAAGATCAAGTCAAATCAGATGTTAAAAGATTTTGAGACAAGGGGCTATCCTAAAAAACTTCTGAAAAAAGCTCAGGCTCGTGCTTTATACAATCATAGAGCAGCACTGCTGACAACAAAACCCCCTAGTCCCTCAATAGACATAGATGACGGTAAGATCAATTTTGTTTCCAAGTTTTCGCCGTTTAGCTTGGATATTCAAAAAATATTTAAAAAGCACAGTAACATTTTATCAGTGGTCCCAGGACTGCAGGACAAAAAGGTGAATTGCGTGTGGCAACGTCACCGAAATTTAAAAGAATGGTTGAGTCCTGCAAAGTTGACGGAACTTAGACAGACTCGACAAGAACAGGGACAGATTGGTCATAGGCCTTGCGGTGATTGTGATATTTGTGTGATTACTACGACGGCTTCTTCTTTTGAACATCATGGCATTGTTTTTTCTTTCAGGGGAGCGACTACTTGCGATTCTTCCAATGTGGTATATGTCATTGAGTGCCCGTGTGGGTTATGTTACATTGGTAAGACTATTCGACCCTTTAGAGTGAGAATGCGGGAACATCGTAGCCGTTTAAAGTGTAAAGTCGAGACAGCGCCATTAGTGACACACTGTATGACTAAAAATCATAGTTTTGAACAGCTACGCTGTTTATTTTTATTGCAGATCAACAGCGGGAGGGAAGGTAAAACATTGGATAAACTTTTGATTTTACAAGAACAACGTTTGATCTATTTGTTTAATACATTAGAGCCACAGGGATTGAACAATGTCATAGAATGGGCGGCGTGTGTGTAAGGGTTTTAAAAGGAAGAGTGTCTAGATATAAGATATCCTATAACTATAGGTTAGAGGTATACAAGGAACAGCTGATTCGTTAGAGCATGATTGAGCGAGTGGTCTTTAAAAATGGCGCCCCAGTGCTAGTTGACATGCGCGGCGTCTCAAGTTCGAAGCAATAGTAATTGGAGTTTTGGAAACTTTCAGTCTATGGTCAGACGACGTGGGCAGCATTTAGTGGTGAGTCCTGTTTTGTGATTTATATAAGAGATTTTAATTAGGGATTTAGAATAGGAAGGGCTGGGGAGTAAAATTGAAGTATTTTGTTTTTGGTTTTTAGATTTTGGTACGGTCCCCTGAGGAAACAGAACTGTGAAACGTCTAATGGTGCCGGGGATTGACGTTGGGATCAGAAGTACTATGACACAGTAGCGAATCGGGACTAAAAGGATAAGACCGTTTGGTTTAGAGGAACTTTTATAAGTTAATCGATAAGCGATTAGTCCCGTGATGATATAGCCACAGTGTTTTGTGTATATTCAAGAAAGAAAAAGAAAAAAAGAAAAATAGAGGTCGTTGATGTAAACATAAAAAAACCCCTCTGTCGACAGCAGTCCACAAGGTTTTACAAAAGTTTTTAATGAGACCTCATGAACTATTTATAATAGTGTTGGTGGTAATTTAAGTCTTCAGTCTATTTACAGTGAGCGACTTCTTTATATAATTATCATTTATCGCTCAAGAAGAGTGGGTTATAATCTGTTTTGTGAGTGCCCCATGCCACCCAGACATTAGGCGGTAGCAAGGATCTGTCCTGCTCTCACGGTCCAGATCCATCTCATGAGACAGCAGGCCAAGTTCGCCTCAGATCGACATGGACTGACTACACGCGAACTCCATTGGCGCTCCCGGGCCCACATGGACTCCATGGTGCTTCCTCTATACACTGTTTTCAACCCTCATCTATGCCGAGGACGAAGAATTAATGAACGCCACGGCTTCGGTGCTGCCTCCTGCACCATCCCGAGAAGGGTTCAGTGCAGCCCCCAGCACCACCCCATTCAGGGTGCTCTTTATTTATTTGTTTATTTATTTACATTTTCTTATACATTGAACAGGGCATTATAACTTGGAGATAACTATTTTACAGGGAACATGGGCTATGGAAGGTTAAGTGGCTTGCCCAAGACCACAAGGAGCACCTGTGGGACTGGAAACCCCAGTCCTTCCGGCCCAAAGTTGCTGTCCTCTAGTGGGATTTGAACCCACGACCTTCCGGCCACTCCTCCACTCCACAGGCGGACCACACTCCGACCCATTTCCATGCTTAATTCCCTGCGCTGTTCCGGGGAAAAGAGCCTCTGATGCCTGTCTGCATTACTGCAGCCATTGGCCATCCCGGTGAGGACCCTCGTCTATCTCACAAGAAATCAAGGTCACATTACAGTGCTTGGTCTGTGGGCTCAGCTAGCCACAAATGAAGCCTGCACCAATTCAGTTAGCCTGAGGAAGGCAGTGGCTCCCACCTGGCTGTGTATAGTCTCCATACCCAAGGCAACCTTACAGATCAGAGGCCGCGGAAAATAAAGTATCGGCAAGTGCAGGCATTCCCCATACTTTCCTCACGAGACCGCATGGATAAGAGTCCCTGGGCCCTCTTGCCTTCTTTCAGAAACGCTGGAACGACACACAAGAGCTACAGTGGCAACAGTGTGGTACAGTACACACAGCAGTGTGTCACGAAACAGAAGTACCCTTCATTGTCACCAAACAGGCGCAGTAAACACATAGGCTTTTCACCTAACCAGTCAAGCTCTGCGTGAGACTATAGTGGCAATGGTGTGGTGCAGTACACACTGCCAGTGTGTCCAGAGGCAGAAGGCCACTGGTTCCAGTCCCAGCTGGGGATCCTGCTGAGCATCTTCCCGCATTAGAACACAATGACGCAGGTGGCAGCTCAGTTCGTTCACCCTTGGATCCGGACACAAGCATCAAGCGACCTTGTGTCCTCCTGTGGAAGGCTTGGCAATCCACGCTCATTCTCACACTTGCTAGTGTTGGAGCTTCAGGATCCCGGAAACTAACAGATTACCAACCCCTTTCCCTTGCCGACCAAGGCAGCCAGGGACACCCGCTGCACAGGGGGCTCCCCTGCATAAGCAAGGGTCGGAGTTCAATCCCGCTTGTTCTCCCAACCCACACTAACAACAGGTTGCATAGGCCTGTGTTCCTCAATCCCCCAGAAAACCAATCGGAGCTTGTCCAGGTATGGGTGGTCACCAAAAAAAAAAAAGAATTCATCGACAGCCAGAAGGTCCATGCGGCACACTTGCCATTGACGGCAGCAAGGGTTGGTATGTGAGAAGTTATCGGGTATCGGTGACTCCCCGCACCTTGACTATGAGCCAAACTCTACCTTGCCCTCATTGAGGGCACAGACAACAACACAGCAAACCGGGCTCCCTGGTGAACCACCAGATGCCTCACATCTACTACATGCTGTTGGAGTGAGCATCAACTCCACAACGCCCAAGTCATTGCAGCCTCCGTGTCAATCCCACCGTAAAGATGGAGGAACACCATCATCATCATCATCATGGTATGGGTGCCTCCCCAACCCTGTGGCAGCCTCCGTGTCCTAGAGCACAGAGTCGCAGGTCTAGGTCCCAACTGCAGGTCTCGGGAAACATGGCCTTCCAGGTGAAGCCTGCGTCTCTGTCGAGACATCGCAAGGCCAGTAGCAGAACCACATCAGCAGCGGAACCGAGATCAACAGTTCCCAACTGCTACCTCCAAGAGCTTCCTGCACAGGACAGACCCTGGGATCTGTGACAAGACAATCCCTGATTTCCAGGACACTCATCCTAAGTTACCTGAGCCTCTGACTGCCAGGGGGCCCTCCTTTTTGATAATAGGAACTAGGGTCCCAGATTCAATACCTGTGCTGCCGGTCCAGTTGGGGTATGAGCTCACAACCGGAGTACCACAATGACTCCCCTCTCTACAGCCTGCCCATACAGGCAACCTGCCACAACAGACTGGCAGCAGTGCCACAACGGCTCTGCTCTCTAGAGCCTGCTCAGACAGCACAAGGCAACAAGGTGGCCATAGTCCTGTGCCGCCGCACTAGGGACTCAGGGAGAACCACCAGGCAGACTCAGCTGCCATCTACCTACCCACCATGGGGTGGACATGAAGGGCACCTGTTAAAATGGGCCGAGCCCTGGCCATCTCCAATAGCAGTGCTATTCCCAAAACACCTGGCTATTGGGCCCCTGGATGCCTTCCCCCGAGGGCCTCTGGATAACCCCCCACATAAGTGTGGGTGGACAATGTGTAACTCGAAAACCTGAGCCATCCATCATGAAAGCCCTACAATTCGGGCCTGACCTGTCATCTCCTCCCACCAATGCGGTACGAAGGAACCTCCATCATGCAAAACCTCATGCAAACCCTGCAACGACTGGCAGCATCCAGCAGGGCAATCGCGGCCTCCGGCATCTGCACTCAACAGCCTCGCTGCTACCCTACTCAGCTCACCACCCCTTGCTAATATGGTCATCACCTCAAGGACTCCCCTTATGACAGCCACGCAGCCAGAACACTGCAGGCAGAACTGGGGAAGAACGCCAGTAGGATTATTGCATAGTGGTCCAATATGCTAGCCCTATGGCACCCTGGATAGTGCTCCAAACTGCTACTCCTGTCCACCGGACTAAAGGATCCCTCCCTCGAGGAGCAAAGACTCTGTACTCGGGTTATCTTCATAGCCTACGCTTCTACATGCCCACACGGCACAATGCGCATGCACGAACAATGTGCCAGCAGCAAGGGGCCCAGCTCTCCTTTGCACGTGACCCCAATAAACCTGGCCACCCGGTCTCCCTCTAGGGATCCCCTCATGCTCCTTCATCTGCCCGAAGGTGGCCAGGGCCGCAAGTAAGGCCTCCAGCATCGACTGAGCTTCAGGTTGATGCAACTTGAGCATTGATACCGCGACGGGCAAGAGGGGTGTAGCACAATACTTAATGCATTGACTGATGAAACAGGGGTCATGCGTTCGATCCCCCAGTGGGCTTAATGAGCTAGGCTGTCTGAGGCATTACCCTTTCTGGCCTGGTCGGGTGTGCCCAGGCAGGAGATAGCCACCCAGATCTTAAGACAGCTGGACGTTTGTCCGTGTCGCCTGCAAGGGTCGCAGTTTGGTGATGGACCTTTGATGCAGCTACTTGGCAGGTCCTTGGCACAACTAGTGTCCTGTGTTCGCAATGCCCTACTGGTGGCGGCTCTTGTAGCATGCTCAACATTGAGGAGGCGGCGGCTGTCCCTGCTCACAGTGGCTACCCCGACGCCACTACTCCTGGGACTCTATCTGCTGCCCGTGAGATCATACACTCTCACAATTACTGCGGCGACAGAGATGCACTCCAGCAATCACAGCGGCTGCACCTGCACACGTGGCATCTACATGTTCACTATCTCCACCAAGGGCTGCATCTCATGGTGACAAAACCATTGTGGCAGCACATTTGTACTGACCCCACTGGTGCACTACGCTAGCATTGTGACACCATGCCTAACGTTACGGTGTCACCCTACCGAATGCTACAATATCGCCCTGCTTAACGGTGGAATTCCGGGGTTCCTGGACACACCTATGAAGCTTCCAGCCTTGGCTGACTGTCCGCCATAGCGGTATAGCCCACTGCTTAATACAGTGGCGTCCAAGGCAGAGATCATAGGTTCGATCCCTCGGCCTCACTTTCTAATTCCAGCCTTGATAAAGTGGCAGCCATAGGGGTGCAGCCCTCTGGTTACTGCGATGGCTTCAGGGCATAACTGGGCACGCCAATAAAACCTCCACACTTCCACACCTATAAAACCTTCAGCCCATAGATGTTGTCGTGTCCTCCCGCCCGGGCCGGTGGCCTGAGAGCAGGAGGGCTCGCCTAATTGCCCTTTTTGAATACTGTTTCCTAATATGTCTGCCAGCATGGGCTGCTGGGAGATGTAGTTCAGATATTCTTTGAGCAAGCAGTGTGACCACACGGTTTGTTAGGCAAAAACAGAGAAAATTTATTTTCGGGATTTCCCCTCCGCATCAAAATTCGATTGCACCAACACAAATAGGATAATTCTCCAAAGGCAAAGGAAATAAAGTCCAAACAGGCTTAACACAAATATACAGGATTTTCTTCTTTACAACGTCAACTATTAGCTTCACTCCAGTAACCACCTTCTGAAGCTAAGGCTGTTGACCATATTAGAAAATGACTTTAACTTTCAACAAGCTTCCATTCTTGTACCGCTTCCGTAGGAAAGAAATCACAACTGATTTTAAAACGTCCAGCAAGTTTCTTTCTTCAATAGCACATTGAAACAGGTTACAATTGCTTTTAAACTTCTGACAAGTTTTCTTTCTTTTTCTCAGTTCAGAGCAACAAGCTTTCACAGCAATAAGCTCCTAATTGCTTTCACAAACCACTCCTTCACATGAGCATAGACTCAGCACATGTTCAGTTTGTTTGCCTTGCAATAAGAACATTGCATTTCTTCAACATCACTTTCACCCTGATTTACAGACAAATCTACTTCCATTTCCTCAGTAGATTCAGCTGTCTTCTTGTGAATGGATATCATAAGGCTTGTAATTCTCTCCCTGCAGTAGCTCATTCAACTTTAGCAATAAGTGTTCTCTCTGCTCTACAGCAACAGGCTTTAGGAACGGAGTTTCTCTCTCTCTTATCAGCCTTCTAACTGCTGAGTCATGGCAGTCACTGGCATACTTCTTATGCCTGCCTATAGCTTGCTTCACGGGGTTCTGGCTAACACAGCATTTGGCACTCTTCCTTAGCTCTCTGACGACTTCTTCAGACAGAGCCTTGTTAGGAATTACATACAACTCATTCTCTTTACCTCCAGGACTCAACTGCTTCCCTGAGCTGTTTCCCCACCTGGGAATTGGCTCCTCCAGTTTCCTTTCTCTGAGGTACCTTGAGACACGTTTCTGCCTTGGTTGCTGCTGCCTGCTTTGGGTCACAGAAACCTCCTGTTCCTGTTCCTCTGTCTCCCCCGATTCTCCAGCTTCAAACACTGCTTCTTCTGGAACACCTCCTTTACTTCTCCTACTGCTTCTACTTCTCTCCTTCCTGGCTTCTTCAAACACTGAAGCATTTTTAAACTGGTGCTTCTTAGGCACCACGCCTTTCTCTCTGCACACGTGAGACTTGTTAGAGCTCGACCTAGCTTTAACGTCACTAAGTGGGCGGGGCTTAGTACTAGCTGTAGTCTGCCTCGGAGGCTTGTGGTCACTATGGGAACTCTGCTGATCTCTGCTTTTAAAGGCACAGGACTCACTTTCTTTCCATTCCATCCCTCCTGTACAGCTCTCCTTACCACAATGTATAGCCCACTGGTAATACAATGGCTTCCAAGGCGAAGGTCATGGGTTCGATCTGGTAAAGGGGCAGCCATGGAGTTTAGCCCTCTGGCTACTACAATGGCTTCCAAGGCATTGGCCATGAATTTGATCCCTCAGTGACCTCCTTTCTGATCTGGCCCTCGGCCTCCCCCTTCCACCGCATCACTTGCCAGCTTGGGAGGCACCAGGTGTGGCTGACTCATCCTGCTTGTCCTAGGAGAAAGCAGAGTTACTTACCTGTAACATGAGTTCTCCGTGGACAGCAGGATAAGTCAGCCACACATACCCGCCCACCTACACTGAAGGGGGTCGACCTCTGGCCTGTGCCCGCCTCCTAGCGGCTAAGACTCAGCTAGGAACAAACTGGCTGGCTAGGGGCGGGCCCGGGGGTGTGGCCCGTGGGCTCATGTTCAGAAGGGCGAAAGCCCTTCTCAGCTATGGAGAGTACTTCCGTCTCGGCGCCGTCGGATGACATCACCAGGTGTGGCTGACTTATCCTGCTGTCCACAGAGAACTCATGTTACAGGTAAGTAACTCCGTTATATTAACACCAAGATAGAGAAAAAGAAAAGGGATACAGTTGAAAACTTCAGCGAGCAGGAACTGGAGAGTTGAGACAGTCCTAAGTCAAATCCCCTATCAAAATCATAGAGGTAACACTTGACTCCATAGAACATTCCATTTATTCCACTTATCCCGTAATTCGGCAGTTAGTTTTTCCATTCGGTAAAGATCCCACACCTTAACCATCCACTCATCCAATGTAGGAACATTCAATCTCTATCCAGTAAGACAACGTGGACAGCAGTAGGAAGGAAATTCTTTATTCAGTCACCTTTAGCCTATGGCCCGACACAGGCCGTGTTTCGCTAACTTCTTCAGGGGCAGGCTAAACTAAAAACATAAACAATAAATAAATAATGACATCATAGTTAAAAACATAAATAATTAAATAAACATAAAACCAAGAGTTAATACCCAAAGAGTCCAACATATAAAACGAATTAACATATTAAATACAGAAAACATACTATAATCAATGCTTGTGTCTATATACACAAGCGCTACATAGACCAGCACAGCTAATAAACCTAATATAAATCAATAAATACTAAAATCAATAATTGAACAACTACATATATGAAATTAAAACATCTAACTATGAATCAATAGATACTAAAATCAATAATTAAGCAAATACATTATCTCTCAATCACATATATGAAATTAAAACTTCTAAATAAGAATATAATGATAAAAATTTAATAGAAACATGGATAAAAAATAAATAATAAATAACTAATATGTCCATATATAATACACTTAAAAACAGGGGGACTTGAAGGATTATACAGTTTGTGTTCATGTGCTTGCATCAACCTTAAAAAACCGCTTAAAAATACTTGGGCAACACTCAGTGGAGTCAGGGGAAAACCCTCTCTCTAAAAAATTCTTCAAAAGAAGCAAACACTATTGAAAAGCTCATCTACCTGCAAGTTGTGAGTCACTATCTTCAAAACGTGAACTTCATCAAATGCTGATTCTGACATTAACACAAAAAAGGAGATATGAAGGGTACATGAATCTTCATATATGAAGGATAGCCACCATGGGTCTGATTTATAGATATTAATTCTACATATAGGAGTGGAGGAGTGGCCTAGTGGTTGGGGCAAGGTACTTCAGGCCAAAAGGTCGGGGATTCAAATCCCACTAGAGGACAGCAACCTTGGGCCAGAAGGACTGGGGTTTCTAGTCCCACAGGTGCTCCTTGTGGTCTTGGGCAAGCCACTTAACCCTCCATAGCCCATGTTCCCTGTAAAATAGTTATCTCCAAGTTATAATGACCTGTTCAATGTAATTTCAGTTTGTTCAATGTAAACCGCACTGATGCAGAATAGCGCGGTATATAAGAGAATAAAATATACTTAAATATAAACAATACTACCATACAAAAGTATACATAGTGTACTCATGCCTAATTATCATACAAATCATCCACCGTACTTAAAAAACTTCCAACATAAAAACCAAAATACCAAGCAACTTGCACGATTATCCACAGATCTAAATCCTACACTTGCTCCATATATTCATACCACGGTGATCTATCGTGGGGGCTCCATTATCATACACACCTTCCACAGATGAAACCACCATATTAACTAGACTAACACCATAAAAACCGCATTTATAAAACAACTTACAGACTGTTTTCATTGTCCAAAATCAACTCCTGTAGTGTCTCCGCCGGCGCGCCACACAAAAAATGCCGATGCCTGCGCTCTGCAATCGCCACACAGACTCATGGGATATTGCACGATGTAATCCATTTAAATACCCTCATGCAAGTTTGAAACCAAAAAATTGCAAAGAAACGCCACAAGATTTTCTTCATGCGCTGAGATAATTTAGCAATTATCCGGCCGAAACAATCAGCTACCAATGAACATCCAGATTGTAAAATTGTCCAAAGTAACCATGTTAGCAAACCCATCGGCACATCAAATTGTCTGTTGGCGCTTATACTCTGCCGATTCCGTTATTGCCGTAGGATCGTACATCTAAACTGCCTTTATACATGTCTTCTAAATGGAAAAACACGGAACCCTTCTTATCTGCATATTTCAAATCAGCCAAGACAAACCTCTTACAATTTATCAGTACAACTATCCTCACACCACAAACCCTTAGGTAATTAACATTATTGTTGGGGTACCTGTCCATTCAAATGTTCCATTTCAAAACCATTATTACCGGCTTACCAATTCCAAATATACTCCATGATATTATTAAACATATTTACAAAAGAATCACAAGAAAAATCTTTTTGGGAAAACATCAACCCCATTCTATAAACCACTACTCATCAATGGTACGCTATATAAAGTATAACTATAAGCCTCACAGCTAATTCCTTTAAAGGAAACCTCCACTACTGCATGGAAAAGGACATCATCACAAAAATACGGATAGATCACTGTCCATATTCAACCCTCTGGGATGTAAGCTCTCCAATGCAAAAATATACCGTTCTTCTATTCTACGGATAGTTCTCTCACTATTTCCTCCTCTCCAGTTCATCTTAACCTTCTTAATCACGAAATATTTCAAATCTGAAATTTTATGCTTCAATTCCTGCCAATGACTGACAAGGGGTTTATCAACCATTCCTCTCCTGAGACAACTCCTATGCTCTATGATTCTAACACGTACTGAACGAATTGTCATGCCCACGTACAATTTCTTACATGGGCATTGCACTACATAAATAACATTACTTGTATTACAATTTGAAAAATCATCTAAGTAAAATTTTTGACCATTTATTGGATGAACAAATATACCCCAGACAGTAACAGTATGAATACATATGGGACATGCACCACACTGAAAATGGCCTTTATGAGATGATAAAAAGGCCCTCTCAGTCAATGCAGATGGAACAAGCATATTCTTTAAGTTTACATTACGTCTATGAGCAATCGTCACTTTAATATCCTGAAATGCTGGCATGGCCTGAATTAAATTCCAATGCTTTCTGATTATCTTAGCTATTCGATAAGATTGATAAGAAAACAAGAGAGGACAAATAAAGCCTACATCACTATTCTTCTTCTGTTTTTGCAATAAATCTTGACGGGGACATCCCTTGGCCCTATCATACGCCCTTTTGATGGTATATCGTGGATGATGTTGAACCTCAAACCTATTGATCATTGACATTGCCTGTTCTTCGAAATCGGATTCCAAGGTGCATATCCTACGTATCCTCAAGAACTGTCCCACTGGTAAATTATTTTTAAACGATGTGTTATGAAAACTACTATAATGGAGCAGATGGTTCCTATCAGTAGGTTTCCTAAAAAGGGTGGTAATAAACCCCTTGTCAGTCTTCTTAATAAGCAGATCTAGATATGCAATCTGTTTGTCATCAAATGTGACCTGAAACCAGAGATTATCATCACAAGTGTTAATCCAGGTATTAAATTCTCCCAAAAGCTCCTCAGTACCATCCCACAGCATAAGGATGTCATCTATGTACCTCATCCACAGTCTCATATTCTTTCTAAATGGGTTTTCTTTAATATACATCTGTTCAAAATTAAAAACATATAAATTTACAATATCGGGAGCCATGGATGAGCCCATGGCTACACCTTTGACTTGCTTATAAAACACTCCTTGGAAACAAAAGTAATTCTCAACGAGGGCATATCGTGCAAGATCAACAAGGAATGCTGTAGGGAGACGTCTATGGCACTGTCTATCCATCAAATACTGTTCAACAATACTTAAGGCTTCTCTCTGGGGAATATTCGTGTACAATGATTCTATATCAAGTGTAACTAAAATCCAATTAGGGTTAAAATCTTGTATAGCTGTTAGTAGTTGAATGACATGCGTGGAGTCCCTAACATAGGACCACATTTCCTGAACATATGGTCTTAAAAGAATATCCATAAGTTTTGAAATTGGTTCCATAAGGGACCCAATAGCAGACACTATTGGACGTCCCGGGGGTTCACCAAAGATTTATG
Organism: Ichthyophis bannanicus; assembly: GCA_033557465.1. Taxonomy (NCBI): domain Eukaryota; kingdom Metazoa; phylum Chordata; class Amphibia; order Gymnophiona; family Ichthyophiidae; genus Ichthyophis; species Ichthyophis bannanicus. Next base: position 1,812,081,252 of record CM066031.1, on the reverse strand, counting down.
AATTTTAGGGTTTATGTAGATGGTGGGGGTCACTGGAAATTCCACCATTAAAAAGGATTTCTCTTGTGCGGTTAGTCGTCCACATTCAAAGGCAATCATTATCAAATTGTCAATTGACCTCTTGAGCGGAACAGTGGGATCATCATCCAAACGTCTATAAAATGTTGTATCCCTCAGTTGTCTATAAACTTCACTGAGGTAATAGGCTTTATACAAAACGACGATGGCTCCCCCCTTATCCGCTGGTTTAATAATAATATTCGAATTGCTTTGCAATGATTTCATTGCCTTTCTTTCTCCCACCGTCAAATTATCATAAGGTTGTTTATTACTTCTCTTTATCTGATTCACTTCCTTCATAACGACTTTTTCAAACGTCTCTATCAATGGGTCTGTATTCTGCGGAGGAACCCAGGAGGATTTATTTTTAATTATGGATGGTTCAACCTCTGAGGTATCTCTCATAAAGAAAAAGTTATTTATCCTGATTTTACGGAAAAATTTGTACAAATCTATATGAGCCTCAAAGGGGTCATATTTTTTAACCGGTACAAATGTAAGACCTTTGTTCAACAAAGACTCCTCATCAGGAGATAAAACATATTTAGATATATTGATAACATTAGTATCTACTAACCCTGATAACTTCTCTCTGTCGACTTCTCTGATCCCCTCCGGCCTCTCCCTCGACCCCGACCCCGACCTTGACCTCTGTGAGAATTGTACTGACCGTATGTTGCCGGCTGCTGATTGTATTCCCACTGATTTTTCTGGGGGTACCGGCTTCGAGAGGAATCGCGCCCTCCCCCTTTCCAGAGGGAGTCCATGTTTAGAAAATTCTTCTTCTTCCCCTTATCCTGATTATCTTGCTTCATAGTTTTTTTAGAATTCGAAAAAAGAGAAGCCGTAGCTTCCACTGACTCCACTGATGCACTCCTAGAGCGTTTCTTCTCTTGTTCACATGGTTTCTCCATTTGCTGCTCTTCAATATCATTATCCCTTCGATCAAAAATTGTAGATCTTTTTTTAAAATATAAACGATCCCCTTCTACTTTCTTGCACCATGCCCACAGCAGAGTATAAGCGCCGACAGGCAATTTGATGTGCCGATGGGTTTGCTAACATGGTTAGTTTGGACAATTTTACAATCTGGATGTTCATTGGTAGCTGATTGTTTCGGCCGGATAATTGCTAAATTATCTCAGCGCATGAAGAAAATCTTGTGGCGGTTCTTTGCAATTTTTTGGTTTCAAACTTGCATGAGGGTATTTAAATGGATTACATCGTGCAATATCCCATGAGTCTGTGTGGCAATTGCAGAGCGCAGGCGTCGACGTTTTTGTGTGGCGCGCCGGCAGAGACGCTACAGGAGTTGATTTTGGACAATGAAAACAGTCTGTAAGTTGTTTTATAAATGCGGTTTTTATGGTGTTAGTCTAGTTAATATGGTGGTTTCATCTGTGGAAGGTGTGTATGATACTGGAGCCCCCACGATAGATCGCCGTGGTATGAATATATGGAGCAAGTGTAGGATTTAGATCTGTGGATAATCGTGCAAGTTGCTTGGTATTTTGGTTTTTATGTTGGAAGTTTTTTTAAGTACGGTGGATGATTTGTATGATAATTAGGCATGAGTACACTATGTATACTTTTGTATGGTAGTATTGTTTATATTTAAGTATATGTAGAATTAATATCTATAAATCAGACCCATGGTGGCTATCCTTCATATATGAAGATTCATGTACCCTTCATATCTCCTTTTTTGTGTTAATGTCAGAATCAGCATTTGATGGAGTTCACGTTTTGAAGACAGTGACTCACAACTTGCAGGTAGATGAGATTTTCAATAGTGTTTGTTTCTTTTGAAGAAGTTTTTAGAGAGAGGGTTTTCCCCTGACTCCACTGAGTGTTGCCCAAATATTTTTAAGCGTTTTTTTAAGGTTGATTCAAGCACACGAACACAAACTGTATAATCCTTCAAGTCCCCCTGTTTTTAAGTGTATTATATATGGACATATTAGTTATTTATTATTTATGTTTATGTTTATTTGAATTTGATATACCGATCAGGCCAGGGGCATTAGAGTGGTTTACAATGCTATTTCATTTGAGGAAAAAGGAAAGGAACGCCATTTATATGATAGGACAGAAAAGAGGACAGAGACAGTCAAACAGATATGAGAAGAAGAGGAACATGGAACATTTATTTTTTATCCATGTTTCTATTATATTTTTATCATTAGATTCTTATTTAGATGTTTTAATTTCATATATGTAGTTGTTCAATTATTGATTTTAGTATTTATTGATTTATATTAGGTTTATTAGCTGTGCTGGTCTATGTAGCGCTTGTGTATATAGACACAAGCATTGATTATAGTATGTTTTCTGTATTTAATATGTTAATTCATTTTATATGTTGGACTCTTTGGGTATTAACTCTTGGTTTTATGTTTATTTAAATATTTATGTTTTTAACTATGATGTCATTATTTATTTATTGTTTATGTTTTTAGTTTAGCCTGCCCCTGAAGAAGTCTGCGAAACATGGCCTGTGTCGGGTCATAGGCTAAAGGTGACTGAATAAAGAATTTCCTTCCTACTGCTGTCCACGTTGTCTTATTGGGTACTATATAGCATGAGGAATCGTGCTTGTTTGTTGGACTACTGTGGAACATTCAATCTCTTCCAGAATCTACTGACCATGGAGCACGCAGCTAAAAGAAGACACTGAGCCATACGTGTGTGTGCCGTTGATTGCAAGACCGGGTGGAAGTACCCCAAAATACAGTATTCCACATCAAAAGGGAAAGTGACCTCAAGCTTTTGAGAATTCGTATTATATATCAGGAGCCAATACTCTTGAATTTTGGGGCAGTCCCACCACATATGAGAAAAAGTACCTAACCCACAACACGCCCTTCTGCAAAGGGGATCGTCGGCTCGTCCCCATCTGAAGAGGGAGGTCGGAACCACAGACATTCGTAAGGCAATTCTCAATTGTGTATTGACTAAAGACAAAGAGATGGAACATGCATGCGCATGATGAAACACCTCAACCCAAAACTCATCTGATTTAGGCTTAATAATCTCTTCCCAGCGATCACAAGCCTTCAATTTAGGTGCTGCTGACGCCAGATCACTAGATAAAGAGCTAAATAGACGTGCTGAGAGAGCTTTATCTGATTGCGGTAAGAAGAGAAGTCTTTCCCAAACCGCGGGTGAACGCCTAGCTGCCTCACTAATAGAGGGGGATGAAAAACAATGATGAAATTGGAAATATTGGAAGGTCGAAAGCGAAATATGTAATTTCGACTCTAGCTGGGAATGCGATAATAGCTCAGATTGATGAAGCAGTGCAGCCACGTGTATATTTTCCAAAACTCTTTGAATAGAAATGGGGAGGCCTCTAACAAAGGAGAAAGCTCCCACGGGCGTATACGGGGACCACATGGATGGCCGGGACATGTTAATACAAATTTTACGCCAGGCTGTCCAAACTGGGTCGAGAAAAATATGAGAGCGAATAGCACGTAACCGTGAACTATCCACAACAAAAGGGATTGCTAGAAGTGGTGTCGGATAGACTGAATGAGCTTCTAAGCCAACCCATGCCGTTGCCCCTTTCAAGTACCAAAGCGGGATGGCCCGCAAGCAGGCGCAGAAATAATAGAGTTCAAAATTGGGGAGTCCAACCCCTCCCCATGTTTTGGGACGAATCATAGTATTCCAACTTAATCTCGATCTCCGCCCCTGCCATATGAAGTGCATAAGAATCCTCCGCAAGTGCAGGAAAAACGAGTGGGGCAAATGAATAGGGATTTGTTGAAATAAGAAAAGGATTTGTAGTAGAAGTAACGTCTTAATAGTATTTACTCTACCAAGCCAGGAGACCAATAAAGCTTTCCAACTGCAGTCTCTTTGGACAAGGAAGCTAAAAGAGGGACATAGTTGCATTTATAGAGCTCCTCAACTTTCTGGGAAATCTGCACTCCCAGGTATCTGAACCCCGTAACCTTCGGAAAGATACTGTCCTTCTCCAAATGACTAACACCACGACGTGTCATGCAAGGCAACATTACAGATTTCTGGAAATTAATCGAGTACCCTGACAAGTAAGAAAATTCAGTTAAAATTGAGGTAAGGACTGACATAGAGAATTTCGGCTCCCGAAGAAATAAGTATCATCAGCATATAGCGAAACAATGTGATGTTGACCTGCAAGGGGGATTCCAAGTTGAGATTTGTGGGACCTAAGTTGAATAGCAAGGGGTTCCAGCACTAGAGCGAACAGAAGCGGCGAAAGAGGGCAGCCCTGTCTGGTACCTCGTTCTAGGGAAAAGGGCAACGAGAAGAATCCATTCACTTGCACCATTCCCGATGGCTCCTTATAAAGAGCCAAGATCCAGGCAAGGAACGAAGGCCCAAATCCGAAATGTTGCAAAACACTTAAAAGGAATTTCTATTCCACCTTGTCAAACGCCTTCTCTGCATCTAGAGAGAGGACCGCATAATTGCCGTCGAGCTCCCTAACCCCAGCCAATATATTAAGGAGACGTCGAACATTATCGGAGCCCTGCCGCCCTTTAATAAATCCCGTTTGGTCTGGATGAACCAGATCTTGTACTATGGAACTCAAACGAGAGGCAAGAATTGCAGTAAAAATTTTGTAATCTACATTCAGTAGGGAAATGGGCCTATAGCTACTTCCCTGTAAGGGGTCTTTCCCTTCCTTAGGGATTACCGTGATTAAGGCCTGCTTCATCAAGTCTGGCAAACTTTTCTGTTGAAGGATGGAGTTGTAGACCCTGGTTAACAATGGAGCTACCTGATCCGAAAGAGATTTGTAAAATTCTGCCGGGAGCATGTCGTGGCCCGCTGCTTTAGCAGGTTTTAACTGCTTCATGGCCAATTGTACCTCCTTAAGCCGAATTTCTCTGTCCAGCGAGACCCGTTGCTCTTCAGACAATTGCGGCAGAGGAAGCTCTGATAAAAAATTATGAATAGTTGAGGTATCTGTGGAGAGATGAGAGGAGTATAGATCTCTGTAAAATCTGGCAAACCTCTTCGCGATATCTCCAGATCTGATAGGAAGACGAAGGCATTCATCCAGCACCGCAGATACTCTACGAGCTAATGTTTGCCTCTTCAATTGCCATAAAAGTAATTTACTGGCTTTGTTACCATGTTCAAAAAAATGCCTCTGGGTTTTCAGCAAACAAGAAGAGATCTCCTCCGTTTCGAAGGCTGCTAACTTACCCCGAAGAGCAGTTAGTTGTCGAAAGATCGAGGATGTCGGATAACATTTATGTTGATGCTCGAGACTCACAATCTGTGCCCGGAGAGCCACCTGTATAGCTTCACTCTGGCGCTTATGAGTGGTTCACAAAACGTTATATGGTCAAAATTTCTACAGAGTATATATCTATAATAAAAGCACCTCAACTCTGTATTATAGTTAGAAAGACTGGTATGTTCACTTATAGACTAGAAAACTTAATGGGTTGAGTGTTCATAAAGCACCATTCTGAATCGGAAGCTAACGTGGTCTCAGTATATTTTAGACAGGAAAGAGATACTTCTAGTTCACTGTCACGGACTTCACATCAACGACCACACTTTCATAGCAACCAATTTTCAAATATATTTCTTAAAACCTCTCTCCATCAACGTAAGATAATCCAAAGAATTTGCTTAGCTTATAATGATCGAGCTTCAACTTCGATCTACTGCCACTGGTGTTATCATTTCTTCCCAAAGACTCTCGCCATTCGTTGTTCCCGACGCTAACCAGCGCTAGGCGTTTCGCCACTCAGGGTTCCTCAGGGGAATTGCTAAGCTTCTAAAACGTAAAATATAGTTCAATGTAATACCACTTTCCCAAATATGCAGAACGTTTCAATACACAACACAGGAAACTTCATTTACTCACTTTTTCGTTGTCCTGCTAGCGTTCCCATCACATGTAACTGCTGAACTGCTAAACAAGAGTGAGGGACGCCGCGCATGCGTTGTCGTTAAATAGTCATGGATTAACTTTAAATGAGCTCAGCTGACCTTCACGTCATAAGCATGCTTCCCATTCTATCCGGGCATTCAAGCCTAGAGGCATCACAGTATTTAATAAATGAATCCATTTTTGTTCTACATATAACAGAGTCTCATCTTTTGTACTGCCAAAATGTGCACGTTGTATTTGTAGTATACAGAAACACCGTAGATCCTCAAAACTGTGTTGTTGAGCTAAGCAGTGCTCTACAATAGGTGCCTCAATTCGACCACATTTCAACTTGCTTTTATGTTCATTTATCCGCAGACGAAAAGCGCGATTGGTTTTGCCAATGTACAGCAAGGAACAAGGGCATTTAATATAATACACTACATGGGTAGACCCACATGAGGTGTTGGTCCTTAACTTATATTCTCGTCCATTATGTGTAAATCTGTCACAGTCCTGAGTCACACAACAAATGGAGCAATTCCCACAAGCTCTATGCCCACCTACATTCTCAACATCTAAATGGGGGGATCGGAGGACCGCCGGACTTAACAGGTCTTTAAAATTCTTTTGTCTTTGCCATACACACCTGGTCCGATACTGCTGTAAGCCTGGTATGGCTGATAAGATATTCTGATGTCTATGCAGACTGGCTTGCAACTGTTTGCTCAATGGAGAGTATAACGTTATAAAATTAATATGATCTTCTGATGTTTGACCTTGACCTTTAGGTTGTAATAATAAATCTCTATTGAGAAAACGCGCTCTAGTGTAGGCTTCCTTAATGATATGCCGTGGGTAACCCCGTTGTGTGAAATTCTGCTTTAACTGGACCGTTTGTTTCTGATATTCCTGAATGGAGCTACAATTTTGGCGGTATCGAACAAACTGTGAAAAGGGAAGGCTGTTACACAACCGCTGTGGATGTGCACTAGAATAGTGGAGCAGAGTGTTTCTATCAGTGCTCTTACGAAAAACCGATGTCATCCATCCCAACGTTGTCTTCTGGATCTGAATATCCAAAAATGAAATCTGAGATTCGTGCCAGACCATGGAAAATTGCAAGTTGGATTCACATGCATTTAGCCAAATGGCAAAATCTTGTAAAGAGGCTTCGCGGTGAAATCGGTTGTTTGACCAAGCAAGCTTTGAAGGACAGTATAATTTCAAAAAAGGAATTTCTATTTCTGAACGTGGCTGAACCAACGTTTTCCAAGTTTTACCTTGTGCCTAAAATTCACAAGGATTTACAACGGCCTCTGGGCCGTCCGATAGTATCTACACGCGGATCGTTATTAGAACCTCTGTCAGTCTTCTTGGATTCGTACCTTAGACCATTGATGTCCACAATTTCATCATATATTAAAGATTCCACACATTTTCTTAACATTCTACATGAATATGATTGGCTAGCTTCCTTAGAGGGAGTAATATTAGTAACGTTTGACGTGGCCTCTCTCTATACAGTGATCCCACAGGTACAGGCTCATGAAGTAGTTATGGGGGCGCTCAGACAACATAATGATTTGTCGCCAGCAACACTCACCTTTTTATCTATTGTAGCCAATCGGTGGATCCTGGGGGCCTCAACAGTGCTTTAGATTGGACTGCTTGCATTTGAATCATTATGATAGGTATCTGCTGTGCACGAGTCAGCACATTTAATATGCTGTTTCGAGCAGTCCCTTCTTGGATTAAAAATTTACCTTGTTCAACGGGTCGGTTAGGAGTTCAATAGTTGGGTAATAAATACACCATGAAGTTTTACAATTTATCTGAGTAGTTGGCAGACACAACAGCTAGATCTACCCGTGTATGAAGAATTAACACTCCATCTGAAGGGGGTGATGAATATTTTTGATTAAATGAATGAGATGAGGGGTAGTCTTTAAAAATGGAGGTTTCTCCACATCCCGCATGCGCGGTATTCTCCTGAGAGGGAAAGAGAAATGAACAAGGGGATACGGGCAGCAGCAGTAATTGTAAGTAGTAACATTGTTTTAAAATATAGCACTTTAGAGTGGCACAATTTGGTTTGTGTAAAAGTATAGGTAATGTAATATAGATAGTTATTGATAGGTTTTATGTTTGGTTTTAGACACATACGACACAAAGAAGAATCTCCTGAAGAAAGAGATACACTGAAACGCTATAAAGGCACTGTAGTTGAACGTCGGGAATCCCTTCTTTGCATAAGTGTTTAACAAAGTGAAAGAAATACATTGCTGAGATATTTCAATATACTGGACAATTTTTTTAAAACTTTTGACAAATTAAAGAGAATGAATATATCAATAACTACTGGTACTTAAATGAATATTAAGAAAATTGATTACATCCACTACATTACAAAGAGTTGGATTTGAACGTCGTAATTCATTAAGAGAGTGACCAACGGACGTTCGTAGAGTGAACCATAATATCTGACTATAATATACTGAGACCACGTTAGCTTCCGATTCAGAATGGTGCTTTATGAACACTCAACCCATTAAGTTTTCTAGTCTATAAGTGAACATACCAGTCTTTCTAACTATAATACAGAGTTGAGGTGCTTATGAGTGGTTGACAAAGAGATGGTCTGTCCTCTCAAAACAGCCTTCCCAGCCTCCCACAATAAAAATGGGGAGAACCCTTCCTGATCATTATGAAGAAGATAATCCTTCCAGTACTCCTGTAATTGTTGAACAAAAATTTTGTTTTTCAACAAGTGTCGAAGAAAAAACCATGAACGTGGGGGGATTTCTGTATCACTAAGATCACAGACCAAAGAAAGCGTGAAATGATCAGAAGGACCAGAAGTTCCGATTGACACCTTGCTGACTTGCGGAGATAAATGTTTAGAAATTAGCCCCATGTCAATACGTGAATATGTACGGTGAACCGACGAGAAAAAAGTGTAATCTCGTTCTTTGGGATGTCGTGAATGCCACACATCCTCCAATGCGAAGGTAGAAATTAAGGAAGTCAGATTTTGCGATAAGTGCTGCGATGAGGAGAGCCCAGAGGATCTATCTAGCTCTGAGAGGACGCAGTTAAAATCCCCTCCCATAATTATGCCTCCAGTTATCTGAGTAGCCAAAATCTCTGTAAGACTCGATAGAGATTGAGCAATGTCTGTGGGAGGAATGTACACATTAATCAAGGAGACCTTAACTCCATTAAGGTTACCTGTCAGTATTAAGAAGCGACCTTTAGGATCTTGAATTTGCGTTAACAGCTGGAAGGAACATTTCTGCGTGAACATTATGGCTACCCCTCTTTTGTGAGTGGAGAAGCCCGAAGAGTAAACAATTGGAAAGCTGTGGGATATCAAACAGGAGTGAGCACCAGGGGCCAAATGGGATTCTTGTAGGAAGGCAACGTCTGCACGCTCTCTATGCAGGAGCTCTACAACTTTCTGTCGCTTAACAGGATGATGTAGACCTCTAACATTCCAAGAAATGAGTTTAACCATTATCCCAGAGGGTATCTTGGAGCTGAACTCCTACACTAGGAGAAGAGAAGAATCTCCGCCAAAAATACTGGGCGCTCTTGACTATACTAATCAGTAACATAACCACTAGCCAACTATCCCCACCGTTTCACCAACTACCTCCCCCTTTTCCCCTAAGCAGTGACTTCTCCACTCTCCTTATACTCTGTGCTGATTTGACTGCAATTGCAAACCCTTTTCCAGTATCCTGCTGCAGGCTCTCTTCCCTTCTGCCTCCCACTCCCCCCAACCCCCCCCAACCCATTCCCCCCTTCCCATCCAAACCCCATCCCCCCCTTCCAAACCTTATCCCTGCAAGAACAAACATTGCTACCAGTAATCTAAATATGGAAAACATCCTTCTCTCTATGGAGAGCTCTTATTGTGGGCGGGGTATCTTCCCACCCCCGGGGGGGGGGGGCACTAAGGACTAAGGTGATCAGTCTACCACCCCCAAGTCTACATTTCCCTACTGGTAATTGAAAAAAGAAACAATCAAGCTTTCCTGCATTAAATCCCCTGTGAATCTTATCCATAAATACAGATAATGCTTAACATAAGAACAAGAAAAATAAGCCATTACGGATACAGACTTCTGCTAAGCTAGTCTCTCCCTGCTTTTCCCAAGTGTATAGCGAGTCCATGCAACCACATATAGGCAATGCATTTCTGCAAAAGTCCCAAGTCCGGGGATGTGAAGAGACATGCATGGTAACAGATGCCATCAACAGAGGAAATACCAGTCTTCTCTGAAGATTGAGCAGCGGTGTCCATCCCTTGGTTTCCAGAACTATCCTGATCAGCTTCTGAGGAACAGCGAGATCTCAGGATTTTCCGATGCTTGGGCATGGAGACTTCCCAGTCCCCTTTCGATGTACTCTGAGTAGGAGCTCATTCTCCAAATTGAAGGTTGTCCAGCAAATGTAGGCAATCGGAGAGCTCCAAGATGCGTTGTTTGACGCCGTTCCATTCGAAATTTAGAGAGAAAGGGAAACCCCAGCAATATTGTATTGACCTTTTCTGGAGCGCTTGAGTAAGAGGGCGGAAGCTCTTCCGGTGTTCCAAGGTGCGCTGAGCGATGTCCTGAAAAATCTGAAGCTCATGTCCTTTATACAGAAAGGATCGCTGGCCCTGCACACTACGCATTAGGGTCACTTTGTCCTCAAAGAAGGAAAAACAGGCGATGATAGGTCGAGGACGAGCATTGGAGTCTCTTTTTTGGCCTAGACTGCGGTGTGCTCTCTCTAGCTTGACTGGATGAGCAGAAGAAGCGACACAAAATGCAAAGATCTCCTGCACTAGCGCTATCGTATCCTCCTTATTTCCGGAACACTCTGGGACTCCTAGGAGTCGGATGTTGTTTCTCCATTGGCAGTTCTTAAGGTCCTCCTGATGCTCCACCACATTCCTAGTAACTTGATCCATTTTCCTCAGTTTCGTTTGAACAGCAATCGAGGAATCCATCTGCTCCCCCAATAGGGTTTCCGCATGAGATACTCAATCATCCAATGCTTTGATGTCAGAGTGCATGCCAGCAACGACTTTGGTAAAATCAGATCGGAAGAGCTTCAGCTCCTGTAGTATTTCAGCCAAATCATGTTTCATAGCCAAAGTAGATACTACTGCTTCATCTAGCACTCTAGAGGCAGGGAGTCGCTCTCCTTCCGGAACAATTTTTTTAGAGTCTTCAGAAGATCTGGAGAATTTAGATAATGCTGAGGCGTAATTCTTAACCTTAGCCATAGTGAGAGATTGATCAAGACTGAGACCGGTAATTCAAACTCAAAATTACTTGCAATCCATTGAGTGACCACATGAGGGAGCTCCAGACTAAAGCAGGATAGCTATCACACAGAAAGAGGCACACTTCTGTAGTTCAGGTTTGTCAATCATAAACCGGTGGCCATCTTGGGGGCAGTCATGCGTTCCATCTATGCGTTCCAGGCAGCGTCGGCCATTATAGAAGAGCAAGCTTGCGTTTCAACTAGGAGCTGATCAGAGGTGGCGGCCACGATAACAGCACAGACATGCATTCCACCAACCTGCGCTTCTGACTCTTACCGCCAAAGGCACCACACACTTCTGCGTTCCACCATGCGTGTCAGGAAAACCTCACAACAATGGAGACCCGGGGAGACTTTTTAAACCATTCTGGAGGGACCGGACAGCCACCATTGATCTCTGCAGTTCACGGAGCCCAGAGTCCCAAGCAGGTAGGAGTTAAACCTTCAGTATACACCAGATGCCCGGTGGAGTAGGCACTGAAGACATCAGCAAAAGAGTATTTATTACTCACTCAGCTGCAGTAGTAGAAGAAGATAGAGCGCAGGATATTAAATTGAGTTACATACAGCTCCTGGGAGGTGACATATCAACGCTGAAGAGCGGCGCCGGCTAGCACACTTTGATTGGCAGACATCTGCTCGAGAAAACTTGTGATCCCTCTCCCCATCCTCCATTAATGGATAGAGCTGTTCAGACTCTCAGGAATTTTACAAAGGGGGAATTCTCTTATTTAAATAGCCCCAATTATAACACGAAAGCCATCTTGTGATCGGGTAAAGCAGACGATTCAGATGGGAGAAATAGAAAACAAAAAGAACCCGATAGATTGCAGGAAGCCTTTAAATTGGGAAATGTGGCTATGGAGCCTCAGTAAAAAGTGGCCATCTCTGTTGGGCTCACGAGCGCCCCCCCCCCCCCCCCTCCTGGAACCCTTTTTAAAAATTGTCGTTACATTGGCGATCCTCCAATCTTCAGGTATTGCAGATGATTTTAATGAAAGTTCACAGATTACTAATAGCATGTCTGCAATCTCATATTTCAGTTCTTTCAACACCCTTGGATGTATACCATCCGGTCCAAGTGATTTGTACTCTTCAGTTTATCAAATAGTTGTAATACATCTTCCTGCTGTAGCGATATTTCTTTAAATTCCTCTGCAGTATCACCTTTAAATAACACTTCAGTCATGGGTAACGTCCCTACATATTTATTTATTTATTTTTATTTTATTTATTTACATTTCTTATATACCGCGCTATTATAATCAGTGTGGTATACATTTGAACAGAACACACCACAATGTGACAGGCTACATTGAGTTTTACAGTAAACAGGGGTAGCAAACATGGACGTAACCGGGGGAACTATTTACATATTATGGTAACTATATACATAAATGTAAGCTTTATGTGAGAGACATAGATGGAGCATTTGGCTCTTTTTTCCATTTCCTGAAAGATGCTTTTTTGGCAACAACATCCTCTCTGACCTCACCTTTAAACCATGCTGTCAGTTTTTTGGACTTCCTTCCATTTTTTTTAATTCGTGGAATACAGCTGATCTGGGCTTCCAAGATAGTATTTTTAAACAACACCCAAGCTTGGTGTAAGTCTTTAACCTTTGCAACTGCTCATTTTAGTTTTTTCTTAACTATTTTCCTCATTTTATCATAGTCTCCCTTTCGAAAGTTAAAAGGTAGTACTGTGGATTTTCTTACCATCCCTCCTCTATGAATTAAATCAAACGTAATCATGCTATGATCACTATTGCCAAGTGGCCCCAACACCCTTATCTCTTGCACCAGATCTGGTATTCCACTAAGGACTAGGTCCAATATGGCTTCCCCTCTGGTTGGTTCATGAACCAGCTGCTCCAAGAAGCAGTCATTCATTTATTTCATCTAGGAACTTTATCTCCCTAGCATGTCCTGCCGTGACACTGACCTAGTCGATACCGGGGTAATTGAAATCACCCATTATTATTACTTTGTTGTAATTTTTGTTAGCTTCCTTGATTTCTTTGAGCATTTCATCATCCATTTGTTCATTCTGGCCATGCGATCGATAGTACACCCCCACTGCCATCACCTTCCCCTTCTTACATGGAATTTCAATCCATAGAGATTCTACAGCAAATTTTGTTTCCTGCCAAACTTTAATCCAACTCTCCCATCTTATTTTTTAGACATCTAGCATTTGCATACAAGCATTTTAGAGCCTATCCAGATTGTGACTGAATATCACCACTAGCTGGATAAGTTTGGCACTTATCCTGATAGTGGCCAGCACTGCCCTTGCTCTGCCTCCAGACTACCATGGCACTATCTGGATATTTCCGAGGCAGTCTGTGGAAATATTCAACGGCATTATCCGGGTAGTGCTGCTGAATATCTCACTCAAGCGTCCTCATCCAGGTAACCTCTGTGGATACTGGAAGGGCTTTTAAATATCAGGTCATAAGTGTATTGTTTTGGCTTCCAGCTTGGAAGGGAATCTCAGGCCTGGCCAGAACACTGAAAACCATGTGCTAAGTCAGGAATTTCCTCTATTGTCCTGGCAAGCACCTCTGCGCCTGTTTTCAACGCACACTAGCCCCCACTCCCCCAAGTTGTGTGCACGCTTAACTACCTCAAGGTTCACTGTGTCCATTTCTTCAGGTAGGTCCTCAAAATATTCAGGGGCCAGCCTCTCTCTTATGCATTCCTCCACTGGAGTCAGTCTGATGCTGCAGGGACCTCACTCTCTAGTGCCCTACTTATGCCATTGCATTGTGGCAACCTTGGTATTTAGCCATTCCTTCAGGTGTTTGTATCAATAAGAAATATTATCTTGGTCTTCCAAGTAATGTCCAAGATGTCCCTCTGGATGCTCTCTTTCATGGCCTTGAATCTCTGTTGGGCTATGTGGCCAAAGAGGGTGCAGTAGATGTGGAGAACAAACTCAAATGGTAGCTCATTCTCTGTATGCAAGAATTTCACCATCTGAAGACACAGGCTTCCCTTTTCTGTTCTGTCTCTGCCACCTCCAACTGGGTGTCTTCTTTCTTGTCACTCACTCCTGATTCCAGCTCCCTTCACTTCCTTCCCTGATGAGAAAAAGGAAGCGTTTAGTGTACTCTCTTGGCAAATCCAGTGCAGCAACCAGATTAGATGTGAGAATATAGTCATAAAATGTGTTTGTTAGCACATCCAGGAGCAATAAAACCATGTATAAAGAAGGAAATGCATCGTGCTGATGAATCATAAGGCAGTGAGAGATCATGACCTAAATACTTATAGCCCCAATAGAGACTAAGTTCTCACTCACTCTATAAAAAACAATGAAGCCGCATGTACAAAAACTGAAAAGTAAAAGTAAAAATCATCGGAACTAAATACTTATATATCTCAGAACGAAATGGCTTCTCATTTGCCATATAAGCTAAAGGACGTCACTGCTCACAAATGCCATTTTGTCTGTGATTACCCACTGAAACAATGATACACGGTTGTCATGGTAACATATAAATATTGCAGATCCAATAGGAACTATATAAAATAATGACAACTACATAATATAATCAAAGTAAAAATATATGAAGAGCTTATTTCCTAGTCCTTAAAAACAATCATAATCAGGATACCATGCTCTCAAATACAAGATTGTAGCATAAAGCCTCCTTGTTTTGGAAGCTTATAAAATACTGATGTGGTAGGCGAAGGCCTATGATCCATGGTGTCTGAAATAAGCAGACAGGCCTAACTAGCTTGACCTGTAAATGAAGCCTGTGGAGAGGCCCATAGCAATTGCACATCCCCCAGTATGCTGCTGTTATAGAACTGAAACTTAACAAGGCACAATTATAGAACTGAAACTTAACAAGGCACAATCAGCTTAGCTGAGCAGAATCGAAACTCAGAAAAATATAGAAAAATAAGTTTAATTGCTACTGATAAGAGAATACAGCTGCTATGGAATTAATTAAATCTGCTGAAAGAAAGGTTACAATGCCCTGCTTTCCCACATGTGCTAACTAGTTAAATGGCCTTGGAAGAGAAAAATATCTAAGTTGGTGAACTGACCATTGTAATTGGGACTAAAAGGGGGGTAGGCAGGTGCTAAGCCCAGTCAAAGGATATTATTGGATAGCCATATCGGTACCGGAACCAATAGGAGGTGTACGGGGGGTTACCGGGACCAATGAAATGTTTGCCTATGTCTAGAATGGAGAAGAAGTCTATAAAAGTTGTTGTTTTGCTAGAAACCATTGCTCAGCCATTTTGAATTTGATTCTGCTTGAGACTTGTGCACAAATAAATGATTTGGACCTTCTGAACAGACTCCTGGTATCATTGGTTTGTCTGCGCTCTGCTGCTACATATTCTTGGTGCGTTGGCTGGGAATGCGTGGTAGTAGAGGGTATATAGGGCAATATACCACGACTTTCCGCCTCTACAGGTTTGGTCCTGCCGGGATCGCGCCCTTCCGACGTGGGCTCGCTCTCTGGCGCCACCGGTCCCTTGCATCGGAGGGAGCTGGCCGGACCTCGGCGGGTGCCGGGCCCGGCTGGAACCAACACCTCGAACCCGAGTGAGGGGAGTCCGAGGTCCAACTCATGCGCTTGCTTGGGAACTTTGAGGACCGGATCCGGTGAGTAGAGTTTTGATTTGGTATGTCTAGACAGAGCAGTACTGCCATTTGAATCTTGAACTTGGAACTTGGAACTTGGAAAAGAGAGCTTGATCACCTCTCAAGACGGTCCGACTACCCCTGCATGAGTATTCGCGGGGCGAAACTATCGTCTTCTTGTATTTGGAATTTTGAACATGGCCTAGTCAGAATAGACAGGATTGGGCTGTGTTTTTGGGATACGCTGCTAGCATGATTGTGTGAATGAAGTGTGAATGAGAGGTCTGGCAGCACGGACCAAGCGAAGGCGGACTCCTGAGTAACGCATTTCCTGGCCGGGCGACCGCGTCGTCGTAAAAAGGAGGAAGCGACCGTCGTCTTGTCTTGTTATTTGTTTCCCTTATATGTTTCTAGGGCCGTGAGGACCCCTTACCCACGGTCCGCCCTCCTTTTCCCTTCTGTTTGTTGTTGCGCGCACACATCGATATGGGAGGGGCGGGGTCTACTAGGCACACTCCATTAGAATGTATGATCACACATTTTAAAGAAGGATATTCAGGAGATTATGGAGTTAAAATGACAGCGACTCGATTACAGATTTTGTGTACTAGGGAGTGGCCCGACTTAGATCCTGTGTGGCCCCGAGAGGGAACTTTTACCATAGGAATTATTCAGTCAGTTCACCAGAAAGTGCGAGTAGCGCACCCCGATCAGTACCCCTATATAGATTCCTGGTTGAGTATTTGTGAGAGCCCGCCCCCTTGGGCGAAGCGCTGTTATGAAGAACAGTGCAGAATAATGTTAGCATTAACAGATCAAACGCAGAAAACAGATCAGACTAAAAAGACAGGGAAAGGTGAGAAATCCAGACGAAAACCGGTCCTTGCAGATCCTGAGTCCCCCGAAGTGATAACTAGACAGCCCAAACGCCCAACGTCCAGTAAGGGTGCCACCGCGTCCCGCCCCAGAGCCACAGAGACAGCGGGAGCGGGACCCAACCCCAGAACCATCACCTGAAGAGCAGGCAGATAAGCTTACTTCAGATGAGGAGGATGAATCAACTGAGACTGAGGAGAAAGTTGAGTCAGAGGCAGAAGAGCAAGAGGAAGGGTCTTCCCAGAGTGATACTGACAGTATAAAGATGACCGTCAGTGTGAGCTCATCAGTTAAAAGTAAAGCGTCCCAGACTAAGCGCACGGACAGCAAGAAGAAAGCCCCTGCTAGGAGAGTTTCTAAAATCCCCCTCAGATCCAGAAAGACTTCTACTGCAAAAATGATGCCTTTACGGCAAGTCCCGGGAGTGCCCGTGAGAGATGAAGATAATCAGGTGGTGGCGGGACCCCTAAGTTTAGTATATGTGCCCTTCTCCACTACTGATTTGTTAAACTGGAAGTCACATTACGCTTCCTATACCAACAAGCCCCAGGAACTAACAGAATTAATGCATACTATTATGGAAACCCACCAACCCACTTGGGCAGATTGCCGTCAGCTCCTGTCTACCTTATTCACTACTGAGGAGCGGACACGAATAAAGCGAGCAGCCGTCGACTGGCTGGCAGATAACCCTTTAGCACCGGGAGATGCACAAGGGATAGACAATCGAGAAGCAGCCCAAAGAGAATTCCCAAATGAAGATCCCCAGTGGGATCCGAATACAGAGAGAGGATCCAAATCTTTATCACGGTTTCGCCAAGGCCTTATGCAAGGTCTTAGAAGGGGGGGGCCAGAAAGCCATGAATCTTTCTAAAGTGACCGAAGTTAACCAGGGCATAGATGAAAGCCCAGCAGTGTTTTATGAAAGATTGACTGAAGCGTATAGAATGTATACTCCCTATGATCCAGATGCACCAGGAAGCTTATGCATGGTGAATTCTGCTTTTGTAAATCAGTCTCAACCAGACATTAGACGTAAGCTACAGAAACTAGAAGGGTTTGCGGGCATGAATGCAACTCAGTTACTGGAAGTCGCTCATAAAGTGTATGTGAATCGTGATAATGAAAGGCAGAAAGAATGTGATCGAAAGATGAAGAAGAAAGCTGATTTTTTGGCTGCGGCCATAGTTGAACAGAAAAGGGGAGGTTTCCCTAGTCGAAGGAGCAGAGGAAGAGGGCGGGGCCGAGGAGATAGCCGGCCCCAACTAGGCGTGAACCAATGCGCTTATTGCAAAGAGGAAGGACATTGGAGAGATACATGCCCGCAACTCGAAGACGCCCCTCAGGATGACGAAAACGATGCTCAGTGGAGAGAAAGAGGAAGAGGCCGACCCCAGAACCGCGGAGGAGCCAATCGAGAACAGTTTCAACGAGAAAGGGGAGAGGCCATACAAGCAGTGGCCGCCGCAACCTATGATGCAGATGAAGCAGATTAGGACAGAACCGGGCTCTGAATTCGCTTTAGGTCTCCAGGAGCCTATGGTCAGCATACAAATAGGAGACCAATTTATGGACTTTATGGTTGATACTGGAGCAGAACATTCTGTAGTAGATAAACAGATCGCCCCATTTTCCGCAAGAGCAGTCACCATTGTGGGAGCAACTGGTGCCAAAGCCACAAAGCCTTTTCTTCAGAATCGCATATGTATGCTGGGAGGACAGCAAATAACATATCAATTTCTCTATATGCCCGAGTGCCCAGTGCCATTACTGGGACGAGATATGTTAGCCAAATTGCAGGCCCAAATATCCTTTACTGAGAAAGGAGAAATGCAAATGACAGTGAATTCCCAGACGAAACCTGCTGGATTAATGCTGCTTACTGTTCCTCGAGAAGAAGAATGGAGATATTATAGTAATGAGTCTGCCCAGGACACCTATTTTGAACATACTCTGAAAAGCATTGACGCTCCGCCTGGAGTATGGGCAGAAGGCAATCCCCCAGGCCTAGCCAAACATATAGCTCCAATAATTGTGAATCTCAAGCCTAGTGCTACACCAGTACATGTCAAGCAATACCCCCTCCCAAGAGCAGCAATTGAAGGCATTCACCGCCACTTGTTAAGACTACTAGAGTATGGCCTACTAAAAGTATGTCAGTCACCATGGAACACTCCACTCCTGCCAGTAAAGAAGCCTGGAACAGGTGATTACCGTCCAGTGCAGGACCTAAGGAGAGTGAATGAAGCAGTTGAGACCATACATCCAGTTGTGCCAAATCCTTACACACTCTTAGGATTGATTCCTGCTGAAGCTACCCACTTTACTGTTTTGGACTTAAAAGATGCGTTCTTCTGCATAAGATTAGCCCCAATTAGTCAATTGCTGTTTGCCTTTGAATGGCAGGACCCTGTCTCCGGAAGACGGGGCCAACTCACTTGGACACGATTACCTCAAGGATTCAAGAATTCACCTACCATCTTCAGTGCTGCACTGAACCAAGACCTTTCAAGCTATCCAGTGGCCCCGGGGAAGAGAGTACTTCTCCAATATGTGGACGATCTGCTGATAGCTGCTGTATCAGAAAGTGAATGTATACAAGCCACCAAAGACCTCTTGAAGCTACTGGATGAAGCTGGATACAAAGTTTCCAGAGCCAAAGCACAGCTATGCCAAAAAGAAGTAAAATACTTGGGCTTTCGCTTGACTAAAGGAAGCCGACAATTAGGGAGAGAAAGAAAAGAAGCTGTGTGCAGAATCCAAACCCCAACTACCAGAAAGCAAGTCAGAGCTTTTCTGGGAGCGGCAGGA
The DNA here is from genome assembly GCA_033557465.1 of Ichthyophis bannanicus. Taxonomy (NCBI): domain Eukaryota; kingdom Metazoa; phylum Chordata; class Amphibia; order Gymnophiona; family Ichthyophiidae; genus Ichthyophis; species Ichthyophis bannanicus. Next base: position 1,812,061,697 of record CM066031.1, on the reverse strand, counting down.
TATTGCCGAATCTGGATTCCCAACTTTGCTCAAATTGTCAAACCACTATATGATGCCACAAAAGGAGAAGAAAAGTCGCCACTGGAGTGGGGACCTGAGCAGGACGCAACCTTCAAGACGTTAAAGGAAGAATTGATGTCGTCACCAGCACTTGGATTACCAGATGTTCACAAGCCTTTTCATCTATTCGTACATGAGGTGCAAGGAAACGCCTTAGGCATGTTGACTCAGAAATTAGGACATTGGGAGCGACCTGTAGCATACCTATCAAAACAGTTGGACACTGTGGCCAAAGGATGGCCACCTTGCTTGAGAGCAGTTGCAGCTACAGCATTGTTAGTGAGTGAAGCAGATAAACTCACCTTAGGACAGAATCTACGAGTCACTGTGCCACATGCAGTACTTGCCCTCATGGAACAGAAAGCGAATCATTGGCTCACCAATTCCCGAATGTTAAAATATCAGAGTATGCTATGTGAAAACCCACAGATACAATTGGAAATGAGCCATGCCTTGAACCCAGCCACATTGATACCTGTCAGCGAAGAGCCCCCAGAGCATGACTGTATAGAAGTCATGGATACTGTATTCTCAAGTCGACCTGATTTGACAGATGTGCCCCTAGAGAATCCTGATCAGACTTATTTTGTAGATGGAAGCAGTCTCATCATTGATGGACGACGTTGTGCCGGGTATGCAGTAGTCACCCGGGAGGAAGTAATTGAATCATCAGCCCTGGCATCAGGTACATCAGCCCAGAAAGCAGAATTGATTGCACTTACCCGAGCATTAGTATTAGGTGCAAAACTCGTGTTAAATGTGTACACGGACTCCAAATATGCCTTCACCACTTTGCATGCACATGGAGCTCTATACAAAGAACGAGGGCTCATTACGTCAGGAGGAAAATCGATCAAATATGGCCCAGAAATATTGATGTTACTAGATGCAGTATGGGCCCCAACACGTGTAGCCGTCATGCACTGCCGAGGACACCAAGCAGGTAAAGGAGATGTTGCCCAAGGAAACAGATTCGCTGATGCTTCAGCGCGAAAAGCAGCCATGACAGGCCAAATTTCATCACAAGCCATGCCAATGCAGGCAGCATTGTTTCCAGTACCCCTTAATTCATGGACACCACGATATACCACCAAAGAATTGGATTACAGTGTTCCCTCGCCACTTCGCGCTTCATGTCTTGCGGCTTCAGTGCTTCGCGGGTCAGCAGCCACATTGTGGAAAGGAGCGTTGTTTCATGTTGATGCGCGAGAGAGAAGGATCCCTGCATGTCAACCAAAGAGATGAGTTGACTCAGAGTACTGTACATACCACGGGCTTTCATAAAGGCGCGTGATTGGTTTCCGGTGTGATATCAACCAATAAGAGTACGAGTGGATTTACATATTTAAAACATTCTTGTACAGTACCCGCATACACAAAAATTCCTAGGGGCAAATACTACTTCGCGGTTTTTCAGCTTTCGCGGAAGGTTCTGGTCCCCATTAACCGCGAAAAACGAGGGATCACTGTACTACTGTAATAAGGAAGAGGGAGTGCTGAAAGATGGGTGGATTGAGCTGCCGCCGACCGAGGGCAGCCAACCCCCAGGACGAATAGTAATTCCTGAACTATTGGGACCAGCCTTTGTCAAGGCTTTCCACCAAGCCACACATTATGGGAAAAGTGCTATGGAAAATGCACTCAAGCCACATTTTTGCATCGCCTTGTTGGGAGCCTTATCAGCCTCAGTAGCACGCCAGTGTCTAATTTGTGCCAAGAACAATGCCAAACAGAGTCCCACGCCACCACCCCGAGTTAAGTCAAGAGGTGTAACCCCCATGCACCACCTGCAAATTGACTTTACTGAAATGCCAAAAGCCAGTGGATACCGCTACTTGTTGGTGTTAGTTTGTACCTTCTCTGGGTGGGTAGAGGCTTACCCCACCAGGACTGAAAAAGCCAGAGAAGTTACCAAAGTTTTGCTGAGAGAAATTATTCCCAGATTTGGAATTCCAGCAGTAATAGGGTCAGACAATGGGCCCTCATTTGTTTCTCAGATTACTCAGCAGTTAGCAAATGCCCTGCAGATACAATGGAAGCTACACACTGCATATAGACCTCAGAGTTCAGGGAAAGTTGAGCGAATGAATCGTACCTTGAAAGCCCAAATGTCTAAGCTTTGTCAGGAGACTCGCCTAAAATGGCCCCAAGTGCTCCCAATAGCTTTGCTTAGAATACGCTCAGCTCCTGTGAAATCAACAGGATTTTCCCCTTTTGAGGTAGTGTATGGCAGACCCCCACCAATAGTGCAGGGAATAAAAGGAAGTTTAGCTCAGATTGGTTCAGAGATAACCAGACAAGAACTTCTAGCTCTTAGTTTTGTTCTACAGACTCTTCATGCGTGGATCCAAGACCAGTTGCCCATCAATCTGACGGAACCCCTACATCCCTACAAACCTGGTACCTCGGTGTGGATCAAAGATTGGAAGAAGACACCGCTGGAACCTCATTGGAAGGGACCATACACCGTCATCCTGTCTACCCCAACTGCAGTAAAGGTAGCAGAGATCGATTCCTGGGTCCATCACAGCAGAGTCAAGCCAGCAGCCGTTACAGATTCCGAGCAGTGGATAGCGGTACAACATCCTGATGTACCTTTGCGACTCACCCTGAGACGGCAACCAGTGACCTAGATTCTTTTGGGATCATCCCAACAACCACAGTGCCTTGCGCTAGACAAGTCTTTCGAAGAGCATTGCTGTTTCCAATACAGCAAGATTTGCTCAAACAAACCTTATGTGTGCGATCCTGTACACTGATTGATACTATATTGATTAACAATATCCAAAGCCAACTGTAGTTGATCAGTTAGTTGGCATACGACGGACATTGTGAGGATCTTCAATCAACATTCAACACCCGTTGAATTGCTTCATTAGCAAACGGGACGGCGTTGTGCCAAGAAAAGGACGTCGAGGTCAAGATTTTCGAGGTCAAGATTCAGAAGAACTCCAATCAACATGCATCTTTGTTTTTACTTTGTCCTGGTTGCTTATCTAGGGGGCCTTGAACTGACTTGTGCCTTACCTCCATGTACTGCTTGCATTTCTTCCACTCGGACTGGAATGAAAGCGACTCAGACTTTGCTTTATCATTCATACTATACCTGTACTGGTAAAGTAACCCGGTGTATTTATAACACCACTGAACTGAATGTCTGTACCAAAGGTAATACTAAGGTGTGTTTTAACCCGCATCAGAATCCATCATATTATACTTTGGAGATACGATGGAATGATGCAGATGGAGACTTACTTAATGCCACCTCCCCACTTACCGACCCTATTAAGATTGCTGTATTATACTTTGATGCTTGTGATGCTATCAATAGGGATAGTCGTTCAAAATGCGCTGATTGGGAGAAAACTTATGCTCTTAATGATAAGTACATGTGTCCAGAAGGAACCACTGGATGGGGAGAATGTACAGGTAAACGAGTTTTAGCCAATGAATATAGCACAGCCCCGGTTGCGGATTACTATTGCCCAAGGTGGGAATGTGTTTTCTATGCCACATGGAAAACTGGAAAAATGGTAGAAAATACCAGAGACAATCGAATGGCGATTTTGCAAAAGCCATATGTGAAGGATATAGAAAAGAATTGCAAGAAAGGAGCTTGTAACCCGTTAGAGTTTCTTGTAATAAATCCTAGTGCCTGGAAACAGGGATATAAATTTGGACTCAGAATTGCGGGCTCCGGGTCAGATCCCGGAACCATTGTGTATATTAGATTGAACACCCAAGCCCATAGATCATCACGATACCATATACATAACACTTTTTACGAGACTATGCATATAAACAAGTTTGATATCCCTCACCCTTCCCAGAATTTGTTTCTAGAATTAGCAGGAGCAGTAGTCTCCAGCTTACACATTTCAGATTGCTATTTTTGCGGTGGAACTAAGATGGGTGACCAGTGGCCATGGGAAGCCAAGGAATTGAATTATTCACTGACTTATAACCATACTGAATTTAATAAGACTACAAGTGAATGGGTCTTAGCACACTCAATAGTTGGACGTCTATGTTATGCCTGAACTGGACCTCAGTTCACTCTGCAGGTGGGACAGCTGGTCTGTCTCAGCCAAAAGTTCTATAATGACACTACCAAACAGACGTCTTGGTGGTCAGGAGTTAATGAATCTGAACCCACCAATCCATTAGCAAAATTTCCTGAACTTGCTGATCTGTGGACTAATCTTGCCCAGCCCCATGCTTGGCAAGCCCCACCCGGCTTGTATTGGATTTGTGGAACTCGAGCATATGCCAGACTCCCTATACACTGGGGAGGGGCGTGTGTTTTGGGGACCATTCGACCTTCTTTCTTTTTGTTACCCACTGAACATGGAGAGCAATTAGGATACCCAGTATACACAGAAGAGAGCAGCTTTACAAATAGGCAAGTGGGAGAAATGAGAGGGTGATGATTGGCCACCCGAGCAAATCATTGCCTATTATGGACCGGCCACATAGAATGATGATGGTATGTGGGGCTATCGGACCCCTGTATATATGATTAATCGTATTATCCGCTTACAAGCAGTAGTTGAATTAATAACTAATGAGACTAGCCAAGCACTCACACTTTTAGCTAGACAGAGCACACAAATGCGCACTGCCATATACCAGAATCGCTTAGCACTAGACTATTTGTTGGCAGCTGAAGGAGGAGTAAGTGGTAAACTGAATTTAACCAATTGTTGTTTGAAGATAGATGATAAAGGTCAAGTAGTTGAAGAGATTACTGAAAATATGCGAAAACAAGCTTACGTGCCAGTACAGACTTGGCATGGTCTTAAGATCCCTAATTGGTTCGCCTCTATTTTCTCAGGTTTAGGAGGACTTACTACTTTCCTTATGCTCATATTAATAATAATTGCTGCGTTTTTACTATTACCATGTATAATTCCATGTTGTATGCGTTCTGTGAACAGTATTATTGAAAACACCGTAGAGCGGAAAACTGCAACTAAGATTATGGCCTTATGGCATCCTCGGCCCACTATATATGGTCGTAACCCGATCCCAGTATAATCAAGTTGGGTGATTTAACTCTCACACCTTAAGTAATAGGGTGAGATTAATCAAAGGGGGGAATGTGGTAGGCGAAGGCCTATGATCCATGGTGTCTGAAATAAGCAGACAGGCCTAACTGGCTTGACCTGTAAATGAAGCCTGTGGAGAGGCCCATAGGAATTGCACATCCCCCAGTATGCTGCTGTTATAGAACTGAAACTTAACAAGGCACAATCAGCTTAGCTGAGCAGAATCGAAACTCAGAAAAATATAGAAAAATAAGTTTAATTGCTACTGATAAGAGAATACAGCTGCTATGGAATTAATTAAATCTGCTGAAAGAAAGGTTACAATGCCCTGCTTTCCCACATGTGCTAACTAGTTAAATGGCCTTGGAAGAGAAAAGTATCTAAGTTGGTGAACTGACCATTGTAATTGGGACTAAAAGGGGGGTAAGCAGGTGCTAAGCCCAGTCAAAGGATATTATTGGATAGCCATATCGGTACCGGAACCAATAGGAGGTGTACGGGGGGTTACCAGGACCAATGAAATGTTTGCCTATGTCTAGAATGGAGAAGAAGTCTATAAAAGTTGTTGTTTTGCTAGAAACCATTGCTCAGCCATTTTGAATTTGATTCTGCTTGAGACTTGTGCACAAATAAATGATTTGGACCTTCTGAACAGACTCCTGGTATCATTGGTTTGTCTGCGCTCTGCTGCTACACTGATAGGTATGAAAGTACATGTTTTGGCATCAAGATGTGTACATTACCACTGGACTTAACCAGGGTCGCAATCAGGGCAGAGCAAGCATAGTTACTCACCTGTAACAGGTGATCTCCGGGAACAGTAGGAATTTAGTCTTCACATATGGGTGACGTCAGTACTGATGGAGCCCATGCGGGAATGCTCCCCAGAAATCAATAGGAGCATCCCACTGCGCCTGCATAGCTGCCTTTCCACCTTTCCAACCCTCCCTCCTCAGCTGAGTTTGTAGCTGAGATAAAAGGAGAGAAAAAGAACACCTACAGCTCCTAGGGGAGGAGAGTGGGTTGTGAAGACTAAATTCCTGCTGTTCCCGGAGATCACCTGTTACAGGTGAGTAACTACACTATCTCCAGGAACAAGCAGGAATGTAGTCTTCACATATGGGACTCCCTAGCTAGAAGATGCCAGAGAAGTGACCTCAGAACCAGTGGCGGTTTGCCTCGGAGGAGGCCTAAAGAAGTCATGGATCCTCCATGGATGTCTGGTATCAAATTCCGGGATGGAGGGTAGGAGTTTCTCTAAGTCTGAAAGAGATGCTGGAGAACAATCTGGCCAAACATGGCATCCCGGCAGGAGTCCTTCTCCAGACAGTAGTAAGCAGCAAAGGTATGGATTGAAGACCAAGTTGCTGCTTTGCAAATTTCATCAAAGGCTATGGAGTGTAGATTTGCCATCGACGTATCCATGGCCCACACATTATGGGCAGTGACATGACCGTCGAGGGAGAGTCCTGCGGCTTCATAAGCAAAAGTGATGCAATCTGCTATCCATTTGGAGAGGGTATGCTTCGAGACTGGTAACCCCAGGTGACTAGGATCAAAAGAGATGAACAATTGAGAAGTATTTCCATGTACTTGAGTCCTTTGAAGATAAAATGCTAACACACGCTTACAATTAAGAGTGTGGAGGGTTACCTCTGCCCTAGATAAATGTTGTGTACAGAAAAACATAGGAAGGTACTGGTTCAGATGAAAAGGCAAGACCACCTTTGGCATGAAGTGAGGATGAGTCCTAAGGACTACTTTATCATGGTGGAACCATGTGTAAGGTGGGTCGGCCACCAAGGCTTGAAGCTCACTAATGCATCTTGCTGAAGTGAGGGCAATGAGGAAGATGACCTTCCATGTTAGAAACTTAAGAGACATAGTGGCTAAAGGTTCAAAGGGCGGTTGGAGAAGTTGCCCTAGAACAACATTCAGGTTCCATGTCACTGGTAGTGGTTTAATGGGAGGCTTGTTTAGTAGAAGACCTCTCATGAAATGTGCTACGAATGGCTGAGAGGAGATGGGCTGTCCATCTAAGGGAATGTGAAAGGCCACAATTGCACTTAGGTGTACTCTTACCAAATTGGTCTTGATTCCAGATGAGGAAAGGTGGTGGAGATACTGGAGTAGCACTTCCACCGGAGCTGAGAAGGGATTAAGATTCTTCTGAGAACACCAGATAGAAAACGTACACCACTTAAAGGTATAGGAACGTCTGGTGGATGGCTTTCTAGAAGCTAAGAGGATGTCCTTAACTTCCTGAGGAAGGTTAAGATTCTGAAAGGTTATGCTTTCAGCAGGGTACCATAGTTGACATGGCCATCATGGGGCTATGAGTATCATGAAGCCCCTGTCCACCTGGAGTTTGAAAAGAGTGTTGGGGATTAGGGGAATGGGAGGGAAGGCATAAAGGAAGCTGTGTCCCCAGGGAAGGTGAAAAGCATCCACCTGCTGGCTGTCCAATGTAGGAGTCCTGGTACAGAAGCGAGGGAGCTTGGCATTCTGAGGAGTGGTGAAGAGGTCTATCTCTGGAGTCCCCCAGGTCTGAAAGATATAGGATACTGCGTCTACATGGAGAGACCATTCATGGGGAAGAAGGATCCGACTTAATTTGTCTGCTAAGACATTGTGTTTACCAGGAAGATACACCGCTTGGAGGTGAATGTGATGATCTATGGCAAAGAACCAGAGATGAAGAGCCTCCTTGCAGAGGGACCAAGAACCTGTTCCAGTTTGCTTGTTCACATAGAACATGGCCACTTGGTTGTCAGTTTGGACTAGGACTCTGTGGTCCTGGAACACTTTGAGAGCATTGAAAATAGCTCGAATCTCCAGTAGGTTTATCTGGAGTTGTGACTCTTGCTGTGACCAGAGGCCCTGAGTGGAGAGAGATCCGAGATGGGCTCTCCAGCCCAGTTTGAATGCATCCATCGTCAGGGTATATTGATGTGGAGGCATCTGAAAAGGTGACTCTACAAGGAGATTTTCTGGGGACCACCACCACTGGAGAAATGTGACCAGAGGGCTGAGACTATTATCTTGTGCCTGAAGCGACCTGAGACCTGAGTCCACTGGGAGGCCAGAGTGCACTGTGCGGTGCAAATGTGCAGATGAGCATAGGGAACTACATGAACCATTGAGGCCATATGACCTAGAAGTTGTAGCACTTCTCGGGCAGTGAGATAGTCCTTGAGACATGCCTGAGATGCTAGCTGATTGAGACGAGTACAGCGGAGCTGGGGCAGAAATGCCCTTGACTGCTGAGTGTCTAAGAGGGCCCCTATGAACTCTAGAGTTTGAGAGGGGACGAGTTGGGACTTTGGACAATTTATGACAAATCCCAAGTGTTGTAAGACCTGCATGAAGCGTGAAAGAGATAGGCTGGCCTCCTGAGAGGTGCTTGCCCTTATGAGCAAATTGTCTAAGCAAGGGAAGACAAATATCCCTAGAGTCCTTAGCAATGTGGCTACTACCGCCATACACTTTGTGAAAACTCTTGGGGCAGAGGCGAGACCAAAAGGTAGGACTCTGTATTGATAGTGTCTTCCCTGGATCATGAAGCATAGGAACTTTCTGTGTACTGGATGAATAAGAATATGAGTGTATATTTCCTTTAGATCTAGAGAACAGAGCCAATCTTGACTTTGGAGATGGGAGAAGGGTCCCTAGAGAGATCATCTTGAACTTCTCACATAGGAGAAACTTGCTTAGGTCTCTGAGGTCCAGAATGGGCCTGCATCCTCCTGCTTTCTTTGGAATAAGAAAATAGGGAGAATATAAACCCAATCCCTGCTGCGATATTGGAACCTCTTCTATGGCATCCTGCAGTAGGAGAGAGGTGACTTCTTGCAGTAGCAGAGCAGTGAGAGGGGGCTGAGAATGATACTCTCTTAATGAGGTTGAGGGGGGTAGCCTTTGCAGATGAAGTCTGTACCCCTCTCGCACTATTGTTAATGTCCACTGCTCTGAGGTGATGAGATACCATCTGTGGGCATAATGGCAGAGTCTGTCGGGAATGTGGAGAGGGTCGGGATTCTCCAGAGGCAGAACATCTATGTTCTCTAGGCAGGAGTCAAAAACCCGGAGCAGCCTGAGCCTGCTGAGGTGGCTGAGTCTTGGGAGTCTGAGCCTTCTTTTGATGCTTTGGAGGCTGTTGTCCCTTTTGAGGAGCATGATGCCGACACTGAGCAGCAGGAGTGTAAGAAGAATAATACTTCTTCTTAGTAAAGAAGACCTTCTTTCCTACTGCCTTCTTTTTAGCTGGATTGACAGTAGATCTAGAGAGTCTATACAGGGTAGTGTTTTCAGATTCTAACAGAGGCCTTTTACTGCCAATCCTTGCCAAAAAAATTTTAACCAGTGCAAGAGATATTACCCAGCTTATTTTGAAACCACTGTTCAAGATCCGATGCTTGGAGCCATACAATCCTGCGGGCACCAATGCAGATCAATGTAGCTCTGCTGGTGCACTCAAAGGTTGTCCTGTTGACAAACTTTGAGACGTTCTGAGCATGCTTTACAAGGGTAAGGTAATCTACCCTCTTGTCATCCAGGAGAAGAGGCGCCATTCACTCCAAATCCTTAGTTACCTCCTTGAGGAACATACGCATGTAGCGTATGTAAGAACTGATTCTTGCTGAAAGCATAGAAGCCTGGAAATAACATCGATCAAAAGCATCCGAGGGTTCTCGACTCCCTACCCAGAGGGTTAGAAGAATGTGTCTTTGCACTTTTTGATTCAACGCATTGCCGATTCTACTAGCATGGAATGGTGTGACAATTATGTCTTTTAAAAACCAGAACATTCTGGTATCCGGTACATAGTATCAAGTTGGCGAGTATGGGGAGAAATAGTAAGAGGTATCTCCCACATATGAAGCATGAGGTTGTGGAGTATATGGTGAATAGAAAGCGTAGCCGCTTCTTTTGGAGCTTTAGGATATTGAAGAATTTCTAATTCTTCAACCCTAGGCTCTTTCTTCGATGTTACTGTTATGGACAGGCCCCTGGCAACATCGCAAATAAAGTTTTGAAAAGACATGTCCTCTGGTGGGGATATGCAACATTGTGAACATTGGGATGGGTCCTCATGTGGAGTCTGTATGTCTTGAGTATCGGCGAATTGGAATCTGAAGACTCGAAGTATTGATGGGCAGTGTGCTCCCACTCCATGCGAACTCGGTACCAGTCGAGGCCAGTACTTGGAATTTGTGTAGCTGGAACCTTGGTACCGGAAACAGATTTGAAGGCTGGCATAGGCGGTACCTTGGTAAGCAGTAGGAAAGTCGATGCAGTCTGTATCAGTACTGACGACAGTGCCGACATCTGCAGAAATGACTGTAAAGGTTTTACTGGAACCAAGGCTGCCAGTAAGACTGCTAAGCTCCGCTTGATATCAAGGATGTGTTGATCCATAGAGCTTGCTGATGCTTGGGTATCAGTACTGGCATTGCAGGCCACGATCCCTGAGCATGGCACCAGGAGCTCTCTGGAGTTAGAGGCCTCGGGAGCATCCTGGGACACCATGATGGTTTTGGGGGAAAGGTCCTCCTGCTGGGGTTGCTTGGCCAGTGTGTCCCCCTCCAGGGCAATGTAAGAGGCATCTCAATGCTTAGAAGGAGATCTTCGATGAAGATCTATGTTTCGATGCTTGAGATCCATGGGAGGAAAATCCATGGGAGGAAGATGAAGCTCTCGATGACGTCGGTGCTAGAGACACAGCGTCGGAGGCAAAGAGGGTGCCCAACTTTGCAGCTCAATTTTGAAGGCCTCTCTTTGTCATCTTCCTGCAGAGAGGACATTGATGGTTAGTGATCAGGTCCTAGGCATTTTAGCCACCAGTCATGGGTGTCGGTAGCCGAGATAGTACTGCCACACTTGGAACATTTCTTAAATGTGAAAACAGGAATTTTCTGCTGTGACAGGATTTTCTCCCTGTCGCTCCACAGAAAATGAAGAACTGGAGGAGGGAGAGCTAGAAAGGTGGGAAGGCAGCTACGCAGGCACAGTGGGATGCTCCCAAAGGCTTTCCTATTGGACGCTGGGGAGCATTCCCACACGAGCTCCATTGGTACCGGTCTTCCATATGTGAAGACTACATTCCTGCTTCTTCCTAGAGATCACAAGCATGCGTATTGATTACACATAAATTATAGTATGTGTGTACTTGAAAAATATGGGCATGGGTATTCATGCCAGCTCTAGGGCTGGTGTTAAATGTCCACATTTGCATTGTGTTGTAGATACTTTTTTTTTTTTTTTAAGTGCTATCAAGTCAATGCTGGTGACCCAACTGCCTTGGGTTTCTTTTGCAATGTATCACAGGAAGTAGATTGCCCAGCCTTTTCTTCTAAGGCAATGGAGGCCACAAGGAGTACTAGTGGGAATCAAACCCTTGATCTTCTGCATACTAGGCAGTTTCTCTAACCACTAGGTTACACTGAAAGCTAACAGCTTGCAAAGAGAAGCAGGTGCCTACTTGTCTATATAAAGCAGGCATAACACAGGTATCTTGAAATATGCTTCAACCAGATGCCTCCTTTGCGAAATTACCCCCTTAACTGTGGAGGTTTAGCAGCTTCTGCATGTTAACAAGTGCAGTTAACATACATTAATTGCAAAAACTTAATGTGCTTTAATAAATAGGATTCCAACCACTTAGCTCATGCTAACACTCATTAGCAAATGAGGCCACTAGATTGTAAGTCTTCCAGGGGCAAGGAAATACCTGAATGTAACTTGCCTTGAGTTAATGAAGAGGCGAGATCTAAATCTAAATACATTTGGAGGAAAAGAATGGGTATATTTATTTAAAAGCTCTTATATACTGCTAATCTGTATAGAACATTCAAAGTGGTTTTACAGCCCATAAAACCACTTTAAAAACACAATGGGTCCAATTCCGAGTCACGGCTTGCAGGTCTGCACATCCCAGTGGGACATGCAGCCCCACAAGCTGTCCTGCCCCTATTCCCCTTCCTGCTCTCCCCACATGGCTACAGCTGCAGGATGGGGAGAGCAAGATCTGGGTGGAGTGGAGCAGGGCCGGGCTGAACCAGCAGGAAGTACAGGGTCAATTCAGGTCAAGGCCCTGTATGTCCTGTGAGGTCAGACATGACATGCTGATTATTCCACCTCGAAGGTGGAATAATCAGCACTGGTGGACTGATTGGGCCTGGTAATCCCCCCCCCCCCCCAGGCCAGGGCAGGATGCAGGGGGTCCCTGCCACCTGATCTAGACCCTGGCTGGCCAGCCATGGGTCAGGCGGTGGGGGAAGAGGGAGGCCAAGCGACAGGAGCCAGGGGTGCCTGCGAGGAGGATGTTCCCACAGGCAGGCAGGGACAAGCCAGGCCATCCTCGGGCCTGATTCTGTGTACCGCAGGAATGTTTTGTTCCCGTGGTACAGCATTGGGTTCTAACGGGCCCATCTTGCTTGGAGCCATCCGCATGGCCCAGATGTGCCCCTTCATGAATCTGGCTCAATATAAACATAAAACACCAATGATAAGCATAACAATTGAAACTGTTACCACCAGCCGACTTCCCACACCCCCAAAACTACCCACCTCCTCCAATGCTACTCACATGGAAATAAATATAGTTTTCAAATCCGGCGAAAGCCAGCCCCATCCTGCTCCTGCCTCAATGTACCAGGCAACTTATTCTCCCATGCAGGTGCCACTACTGCAAAAGCTCTCCCCTTCCACTGCTGCAAGTGAAATTCTTGATGATCCGGCACTACCAAAAAGACACCTGACTGGACAGCAAAGTACATAATGATCATTAATGTAAATTGTTACATTGTTGTATGTTTTGTTCCAATGTAAACCGCACTGATCGTAATAGCGCGGTATATAAGAAATGCAAGTAAATAAATAATTAGCATTTTCCAGTAGAGTCTTAGCAATTTGAAATTTCAATCTTGGCTGATATTCTTTCAGGGAGGAAAATAAAGAGAATGAAATCACCTAAGTGGATAGGCAAATTTAATGCTGTATTATCATGTAACGAAGTATAATTGATATTAAAAATGAATTTAAAATTTGATGTTATGCGCTGTAACTTGCTTTGGACTTTTTATTGCAGAAAGCATGCAATCCAATGGGGATTAATAACAATTATTTATTTCGTCTTAGTTATAAATAACAGTAATTGAAGATTTGCATAGGCTATCTAATGTTTTCAAGTGCAACTCAAGCACTGTGAAAGAGTTAAATTAGCTTCTCGCTGAATTCAAAGTAAAATTGATACCATGCATAATAGAGACTCATTCCCTCACCCTCTTAATCAGGCATATGAAGATGGAGAGATTTGCTAATATGAAGAGGCTAATTTATCATCAAGGGGCAAAATAAATTCTGGCAAGATTAGATGGAAGCCATTTCAAGTGGGATTTATCATGCCAGAACATTCTAGTTTTACTGATTTGCTTCCAAATGTGTGAACGGGTTCGTGCACATTAAAATGAGTTCATTGAAGTGTCTGCTGTGCTTTTGTTTTTTATGGCATCATGACAAATGCTTCAGACATTTGCAGAAGCATCTCATTTAATACAATGGCGTAAATTAAGAAAAACAAGCATCCATGTTCTTGTAGTACTGGTGCTATAAATAAATGATTGAAAGCACGTCTACAAATGTGTGGTCACTTAGAAAACATGTTTTATGACTCTCTGACCTGTATGTGTGAGTAACAGTTGCTCTGGGTTTGCAGAGCTGCCAAGTTACCCAGTTACAGGAAAGAGATTTTGGCCAGTTCTAGATTTCTGACAACCCCATCCTGATGCATTGATTTTGGATGAGAGGAATGTGTAAGGGATGTGCAGCTAGAGAGAGGGGATCAAGGCGAGATATATTTTTATCTTTGAATCGTGTCTTGCAGTTGCTCCAGAGAGAGAGTGTATATGGGGTGTGTGAGTGAGGAGTAATTCCTCTTGCATACTCCCATCCTTAGATATCCCATCATCCACATCTCCTACACTCTCATCTATACATACACCTCCTCCCTTTCCTTCACCCTTTATCCCCACCTACCCACTCCCATATCCTACATCTACACACACCCACACCCCTTCTCATAACCCTCAGCCCTCTCCAAGCCACTAGCTTCACCTCATGTTTGACTGGCATGTCCTGGGGAATCCCATCAGCCCTGCTTCTTCTGCTGCTGCTCTTTCTTCAACTAACAGAGCCTAGGGAACAGGCATTAGCATTGTGACCAGCTCCACTGTATTTTGACTCCAGTTAATTTGTTCATTCTGTTCCCTCCATTGTTCCTAGTTCTTGCCTGTTCCTGTACCTTCTTTATTTATTTGAGGCCCAATATTCAGCAGTGGTGGCTAGTGCTGTTAAAGTGGTAGCCATTGCCGCTGCATTGTAGACCTGGTTATTCAGTGCCAGAGTCATATATGGGCTCGGATTGCTAAAAAAGCTAACTGTGCAGGGCAACATTCAGCTGCTGCCCAGTTCGCTTCAGCAGTGAAGGTTAGGCCAGCCTTTAGTGCACCTGACTTTCACCACTTAGTAATAACCAGGCAATGGCTCAATATTGCTGCTCTCCAGTTATCACTGGGTGTTGCCCATGGAACGCCCCAATGCTATCTGACCAATAACAGCAAACTTTAATTAACTGTTGTCATGCCCCGTCTGGCTGAAACATTTGCTTCTCGAGATCAAGAAACAGTCTTAAAGTGCACATTAATTTAAAGAGAGACAAAGATCCTGACATCTGGCTAAATCAATAAGTTCATCGTTGATGGAGAAGAAATTGAAATAGTTGACAACTTTAACCTACTTGGATCAATTATTAATAAATTGTTATCCTGTAAAATTGTTATCCTGTAAAATTGTTATCCTGTAAATTGTTATCCTGTAAAAATCCAATTGTTTCCTGTAAAATAGTTATCTCCAAGTTATAATGCCCTGTTCAATGTAATTTCAGTTTGTTCAATGTAAACCGCCTTGATATCATGAAAGGTGGTATATAAGAAATGTGAAATAAATAAATAAAGAAACAAGCAGTTAAGAAATCCAACGACACATTACTCTTGGCAGAATGGCTATGAAGGAGCTAAACAAGATTCTCAAGAGCAGAGAGGTCTCTCTCCATACAAAGATTCGACTTGTTCAAGCCATGATATTATCAACAACGTCATATGGATGCGAAAGTTGGACAGTGACAAAGATAGAAAGAAAGAAAATTGATGCCTTTGAATTATGGTGCTGGCGTCAAATACTGTACATACCATGGACTGCCCAAAGAACAAACCATTCACTACTAGGGATCAAACCTAAACTTTCTTTAGAAGCTCAGATAACAAGACTTTGGCTTTCATACTTTGGACACATCATGCGAAGAGAGAGCTTGTTAGAGAACATCATCATGCTTGTCAAGGTTGAAGGTCAATGCAAAAGAGGAAGGTCAGCAATGAGATGGATCAATGCAATAACAGCAGTTGTGGGTGCCACTCTATCAACAATGAACCGCCTGTCTGAAGACTGAACATAGTTTAGGACAACTATCAAGGGGGTTGCCATGCATGGACACTGACTTAACAGCACTTAACAACTAAAGAAATAAAGAGGGCAAAAATGTTCATTTTTTTAAATTTCAAATTGCCTCAGTGGTAGGAAATGTAATGGAGATCATACTGAAGGGAAGGATGGTGAACTTGGTACAATTCAAAGGGTTGCAAGATCAAAGGCAAAATGGTTCTGCTAAAGGAATATCATGCCAAATGAATCCAATTGATTTCTTTGACTGGATGACCGAAGATTGAGGGCATATGTTAGATATGCATTTATTTAGTGGCATTTGATATACTGCCAATCATACATAGAAAGTGCCAGCATAGTGGTTAACAATTTATATATATAAAAAAAATACAAATCAGTATTCATCAAATAAATTAAAATTGAGACAGATAAATGCACATGGAAGAAGGAGTGAATAGCACAATAATTGCACCTACCACCAAAAGGGGGCGCTCTGTGAGCACCAGTCAATTGCCACTGGAGTCTGCTGGTCCTCCACACAAACTCACTGAATACAGAGAAGACTGGACAACAAACAGGCTTAAACCACACAGGTTTAATAATGCTGTCCAAGGTTTTTGCACCAAAAGGGAAAAAAGAAAAAGAAAAAAAAACAGGCAGGGCTGGGCTGGGTGCTTCCAGCAAAGGGCAAGGCTAACCCTTCAGAGTCCTTGTAAGCTCAGTACATTATCTACAACATGACACCCTTAAGTATTCCTCTTTTAAACTGGGCTACTTTTAATTCTCTGGCCAATATAAATTGTTCCCCCAGAGTTTAAAGCAAACAAATTAAACCCCAAACAGCTCTTCTTGAGAGCTCAAGTCTTTACTCGCTTGCAAAATGTCTATCAGTTCCCTCCAGTAGGGAGGGAAAGGATTCAGTCCTAGTCTTCGTTTCCTGGTCCTATAGTCCACTGCAGACTTCAGTTCTTAGAAAGGAGCTAATCCAGTCCAGGGTTTTTCCATGACTTCAGTTTCTGCTGCTTGGTTCTGGCTCTGCTTTAATACTGCAGAGTTGGCAATTTATCCAGTTCCAGGAGTGAGATATTTTGCCAGTTTTGGTTTTAAATTTGCATTGCAGTGCTGTATGGTATTTGCAGTCCCAGATGTTACTCATTGGTATCAGTGCTGCAGATCCCATTATGCATCACAATGAGATTGTTGGAAATCCAAGACTGACTTAAAATCTCACTCCTGGAATTGGGTAATTTAACAACTCTGAAATTGGCAACTTGGGCCAAAGCCCCAGTGAGAATTATTCTCCCCACTGGTGAATTAGTTTTCAAAAACCAACGAACAGTCTTTATAAATATTCAACATTTACACCACGGTCTTTATAATAGTTTATTGCTGGTAAAGGCAAGTCCTTTCCCAGCCTTTTGCTGCTCTGCCTCTCTGTGTTTTAAGAATAACAGGAAGATCTCACCTGCTGAGCTTTACTTCTGCTTGTCCCTCCCATAAACTGTCCTAAGACAGAGCAGCTTTTTCCAATGAATATTCCTTTCACTCAGCCAGACACAGTATCTCTCCTGCTTATAGAGCAGTTCATAAGTTCAGTACCTTGCAGTAGTGATTCTATTGAGACAGACTCGGTTTCCATCAGTTCCTAACCACCAAGCTCTACTTCAGTCATGTATCCTTCTGGCTAAGGCATTGCAGAGGGAGTGACCTCACCCCTTGCTTGGCCCAGGAATGTTTCCCCCTCCACTCAACCCTTCCTGATTTACATCTGCAACCCAGGGTCTGGGAAGGGGAGTGAAACTGCTGGTGAAGCCCTGGGCTTAAAGGAACCCCAGCCTTTTCCTTTTCTCCAGCCTTCCATTTCCATCCTTGCTGTGGATTTCCCTTTATCTGGAAGGGGAGATATGGCTTCTTAAATTTTTTTATATGAGGTTTCCATCTAGACATCTGAAGGTAAAGAGTTCCACAATAGAGGAGCCTGATAAGAGAAGGCTGCTTCTTTTGTCCATATTTATTTGAACTTTCAAGATGAAGGAATAACAAGTAGATGTTCTGAGGACAACAAAGATCTTATAGGAGGACATGGAATAGGATGAATGTAGAGGTAACATGAATCACCTGTGAAAAGACTAGATGGGTAAGCATCAATATCTTACACCTAGTCCTACTCAATAATGGCAGCCAGTGTTGTTTAATCAATGAAGAAGTTATGTGATCAAATTATTTTGCATTATAAAGAAGTTTGACTGCTGTATTCTGTACTAAGTGGAGGCATTTAATGTTGTATAGTTGAGAGCCAATACAGTTAGCAATGAATTGCAGTAATCAAGCCTATGCAGGATTAATGCATGAATTAATAGTTTTAGAGTTTTGGCATCAAGGTAAGGCCTAACTGAAACATAAGGGGATGTTTACTAAACTGTGCTAAAGGAGCAAGTGTGCCATTAGTGTGCGCTAACGGGGCACTTGCGCTGTTAGCTTGCGCTAATGCGCTGTTAGTGCGCATTAATGCCGCTTTAGTGCATGTTAACGGGATCGGCGTCATAAAGCGCTCTATGGGCGGAGAGTAGGGATCAATGGGTGGGGAGTGGGTGGAAACAAGGCCCAGTCCCCTTAACAACAGCACCTTAACACCAGGAACCTTACTGCATATCAAAACCTGTTGGTAAGGCTGCATTTTGAGGAGAGAGAGCCTATTTTGCATCTGCAATGTGCTGCACAGACAGGTGAGCCCAAAAAAGTGATAGTAGTGCTCCATTAGCATCAACAGCATAGTGCCCAAGTATGAAAGGGCACAATGTTGATAGTGCAAATATGGCAAAGGAGGGTGCATGTGGATCATGCAATCGGGGCTGCTGGTGCACAGGGTGGATTAGGCAGTTGTCTAGGTGGCACATAAGCACATAGGACCTGAAAATATGCCAGACTGTGTCAGACCAAGGTCCATCATGCCCAGTATCCTGTGTCCAACAGTGGCCGATCTAGGTCACAGGTACCTAGCAGTTTCCCCAAAAGACACATAGGGGCATGTTTACTAAACATTCCTAACGTGCGGGGCCGTGCTAGTGTGCCTGTGCCATATAAGGAGTGGGCGGTTCAGGCAGAAAATAGAAAAAAACGGTAGTAAGCAACCGGACGTGTGTGCATCGCGCTAATGTGCGGGGGTCGACATTAGCGCGTGGAAAGGCAAAGTGGCGCGCTGCTGAGTATACAAAACAACAGAGCCATGGTACAACGGTGAAGACACTGACCAATGATGCAGGGGCCATGGGTTCAATCCCCCAGTGTGCACAACGACAAAGGTCAGCTGAGGCAGTAACTGTAATGATTAACATTGTTTTAGGAGGCAAATTAATTTGGAACGGCATAAGGCGGCGCACAGTTATTTTTGGGCGGCAGAAAGCGGCGCACAGTGCTTTTTGGGCGGCATAAGGCGGCGCACAGTTATTTTTGGGCAGCAGAAGGCGGCGCACTGGTCCCCTTGGGCGGCAGAAAGCGGCGCGCTGATAGGCACAAGGCGGCGCGCTGATGCACAAGCACAGGAACAGAGCCACAGCACAATGGTTAAAACACTGACCGATGGTGCAGGGATCAGGGGTTCAACTCCTCACAATGCCCAGTGAAAAATGCCTGCTGAGGCAGTATGTATTATGTTGAGGAGTGCTGTAGGAGGCTGTATAATTATATTTTGTTATCACTACTAGCAAACGCACTCTCCCAGCATGTTAACATACGGCGGCCCATAAGGCACATGTTACAGTGCACTGTTCGCCAAGGCACCCTTGAATGACCCCTATAGGGCAGCATGTATGTTGCGACACAGGATAATGTATAGTGCACCCTATAGGGATGGCAACCATAAGGTGGCCTACAGGGCGCCCTATGAAGCACCCTCAGAGGCACCTAATGGGTATAGTAAGCTGAGGGTGGTCTTGCCGGCATAGACATATGTACAGTAAATAAAAATAAAGCTGTGGACAGCCCTACCAAAGGGCCCCACTGTGGGTTTGAACCTATGACCTCTGGCTGCACAGGCAGTGATGTAACCATTGCGCTACAGCTCCATAGCTGTAAGCAGGCCCCTGGCTGGCTGCAGATAGCCTACACGTCACCTCACAGACAGTCTGCTGGTGTCAACAGGATAGGGTTAGGCCACCCGTACCCATGATGCACTGCACATGCAAATTAGCTGTCCGCAGATGGACACAAGATGGGGAATACACCCCCACAGCACCTCGGCCCTGTTGGGGGAAGTGACCGGGTGCACCCACACAGCACATTGGCCTAGTAGGGGGCACTGACCGGGTGTTTTACTGGCACAGAGTAGCCACACACCGTTACATCGTGCGGGTACTGTGCTCACCCTGAGTGTGCAATGAGGTGGCCAGGACCAGGTCAACAACACCTGCCATAGCTGATGGAGGCCAAGCGGGCGTTCCAAAGCAGTGTTAATGTGTAAGATAGCTAGTTTCTGCACAAACACCATGGATATCCCTGTCTGCTGCCATCAGGCACCCCCCCCCCCCCATGGCAAACATGGTCCCCATCAAGGGATCCACACTCTACCTCCCTGCAAAGGTGGCAGTAGAGGGCAACATCAACCCCAGTCCTGCTGAGGGACCCCACCCCCCCCCCCCCCCCCCCCGGCAGGTAGCTCCATACACAGCCATAACACAATAGCAGACAGACCTAAGCCCAGGGTATGGTAAGCTGCACTCCACCACCAGATATTCACCTGCAGCAAGCCAACAGCCACTGCACCCTGCAAGCCATTATAGCAAGATATTTACCAGCTACAAACAGTCTGCTGGTTAGTCCATAGTGCATGTTCCCAATGGAGATGCATGCACCCAGAACTGGGCTGTCTGCATACACAGCAAGCAGATAGATCAGTGACTGGGCCCCAAAGAGAAACCCATATCTATCACATGAGAGAACTACTATACAGCACTATGGGGGGGCCTAGCCATGCTGTGGTCACTGCACAGTCAGGGTGAGCGTGATCCCCCAGAAGGACATGCTTTGGCCACCCTGTCTGTGTAGGTGGTGGCCGGACACTACAATATCCCAGCCAATGTCCCTGCCAGGGCCCTATGCCCAGTGCAGATGCATCCTGGCCACGTCACCCTGCCCTGGCTATACCCATGGTACCTTGCACCTCATTATGCACATTGACTGGCCAATACTGGCAACAGTGCTGGCAGTGCGGGCTGTTGAAGGGGCTTGCAGCCAACACCCACTGTATAGACAGACACACACTTCCACACCTCTGCCATCATGGTGCTATGATTGAGGGGGTAAGTAGCCTTGCCCACCAAACCGGTCCTGAGCACGGCAAGGCATGGATATGGTACGCATTACAGCTGGTGGTCACTCCCCAGGGTGGTAAGCACCGTCAGAGGCCAGGCCTGGAGCATGCCCCGCAAACACCTAACAGATTGTTTGGATGGGGTCAACTAGCAGTATGTACGTAACGTATGGATAACTGCCTGCCTGTGCTCCTAGCAAACGTCTCCGAGCTGTGTACCGTATACCTCAGGTGTAGGGTGACATTGGTAAGTTATGCAAGTGCTCGTTTTGGGTGCTGCATGCACGGTCCAATGTTCTGCCTTTCCAGGAGACATTGGCCAATGGGGCCTGTGGGTGTGGGTGTGTCTGCCCTTGATGGCTGCTGCATTACGGCACAGATTCCCAACTCCAGTCCAGGTTTGCATCACACTGTTCGGGTTTTCCTGCTATCCCTCATGAATATGCATGGGCTACATCTACATGCCATGGGGGTGGTGCATAGATATACAGCACAGGCATTTGTATGAGTGTCAGCATGGAACCTGACTGGTGTGTGGCCCACCAGGACTGCATTTGGGTGATTCTGCTCTAGGTACTGCCCCTGTTCATGGTGTCTGTGCTCAGTGGGGTAAAAGATAGATGTCTTACCATTGCATATGTCCCCGCCATGAAAGGTGTGTCCTTACTATCACTGTTTAGTTGTGGGAAAAATATGTGGGCAGGATTGGCAGTAGCCCCAGCTGGGCTTTGAACCTGTGACCTTCTGTTCTTATATGCAGTGTCTGTGTGCACTGCACCACTGTGTAGCCACAGCTTGGTTGGATTCCCTGGATTGTCCATGACTGTGGATCCGGCAGGACCTGTCTGTTGCAGTGGACTGTGCCAGCCTGCACATGGCTAGGCCTCTGTCTTCTGTGGTTAGCAGCCACTGCCCCCTGCACCACATGTACTTGTCCGCCAACATGCTGGCATGAACTTCTCTCAGAAAAAGCAGTTGACCTGATTGCAATGTGGCAGTATGGGACTGCATTTGGGGGACTTGGCTGTAGGTAATGCCCATTGTTGTGGGGTGTGTGCGGTGTTGGGTAAAATATGGGTGTTTTCCCCATGCATACAGGGGTGTCTGCGCTATCTTTATTTAGTGGTGGGTAAAATATAGGGACTGGGCTGGCAGGTGCCCCAGCTGGGTTTTGAACCTCTGCCCTCTGGTCCTAGAGGTAATAACTCTGTCCGCTGTACCACACTTTGGCCACAGAGACAGTGCAGCCCCTGGAGGCAGTAAGCCTGGCATGATGGAGTCACAAACCCTGCTCTACGCAATTCTACTGTGGGCATATGCACCCTGTCTGGTGACAAACGTGCACATAAACCCCGGAAATGACCACGGGAAATGTGGGACAAAATATCACCACGCTGGGCAACAGTGATATTAATGGGCAACCATAGCAAACACTCCCAGGAAAGCTCCAAAACGTGGAAATGTTTTTTGGAAGAGTCTCCTCTCAGTAGACCCTTCGAAACTTCATTTCTTTTTTCTGGAGCTTTGCTGGGTGTGATTTCTGTATTTGCCCATCACTATAACTGTTCCCCAGCTGAATTACTATTTTTAATAGTTCTGTTGTGGTCATTTTCTATTTTTATTTTCACTTTTGTGCTGTGCACATGTATCACACTGCTCACATTTTGCTGGTTTCCCCGGTTTCCCTGTACATTGCTGACGGAAATGGTTTCTCTTCCCTTTAAATGCTTTCTACCGCGAGTGTTTCACTCGCGGTAGTTTTTACATGCAAATTCGGGCCCGATACTGTGCGGGGAGCCTCTCCCCTCCCACTCTCCACCCATTGACCCCGTCCCTCCGCCCCTCCGGAGCCTTCCTCCGCCCTCCTTTCGCCGTTCCACGCCTCTATCGGACATTTGCGGGCCCGCACTTGTACGGGGCCCGTTAGTGAGCCGCGTACCTGTGCGGGGGTGACACGCATGTGTGCGGGGCGTTTAAACGCGTTTCTGCGTGTTTCAGTGCCGCGTTGCCGTGCGCTATTTTGCGGCGCGCTATTTTGCGGATTTTAGTAAACATGCCCCATAGTATCCACAATGCTTGTAATGGGGCAAGCAGTGCATATCCCAGGTCCTCTTTAACAATGGTTTATGGACCCTCCCCAAGAACCTGCCCAAACATTTTTTAAACCCAGCTACACTAACAGCCTTTACTATATCCTCTGGTAATGAATTGCAGGGTTTGATAGCATGTTGACTGAAAAAAATATCTTCATCTAGTAGTCATAAATGGGTTACACTGTAGCCGCATTGCATGTCCCCTAGTCTTTCTACATTCTGATGGCATAAACAAGCAACCTACATTTACCCGTTCCACTCCAGGCAATATTTTCTAGACCTCTAACATAACACCCCTCAGCCGTCTCTTCCCCAGGTTGAAGAGACATAACATTGGCAGGCGGTGATGGGGTCCCTGGAGAGGCAGATGGTTGTGGAGGGGGATGAGTGGCCATCCAGAGACCCCATCACTGCCTGCATACCACCAACACTGACAGCACATGAGTATGTCAGCATGGCGTGGGGGTATTGGCGGAAGGGACAGCAGGACCCGCCTGCAGCAGACCAAGGTCTTGCCCTGCTCCAGTGTGCCATGTGCAGTGCAACATGTGCCAAGGTCTGTCTGATGGGAAACATGTCAGTCCCAGGACTGATGTGACCATGTGGCAGCACTGTGGCACACTACACACAGTTGGTATGTGTAAGAGCAGAGGGTCACAGATTTGGATCCTGGCTGTGGATCATGCAGTATATGTCCCTGTGGCTAGATTTTATCCCACAGTGCAGGTACAACACCAATATGTGCAACCCCCAATGAATCAGCCAACCCACACAGATAGGCTCCACTATCCTCAGCTGGATGGAGAGTCAGGCTGAGAGACTGCCACGCTGAGCGGGCCTTATAATCAGAGCGCACTACTAGCTCCTGCACAATGAGCACACCTTAACAATGCCTGATCTAAGATTGGGACCAGAGTGGCAGGCAGGAATGCCAACCATCCCCATTTTTGCACAGTGTATGGATATGAGTGTGTGTGTGTGAGTATGTCTATCCATTCTTTTGTGGCTTTCTACTCCTCACTGAGCCTCGTAATGCCTAAGCTGTTTCCAGCATTAGCCTGCAAATGTGCATGATGAGAAGCAAAGTATTGTGGGTATGGGCTGAAACAGGGCAGATTGGCCAGGATGTGTCTGCATTGGGGTGGACCAATGGCTGGGACGTCATAGCACGCAACTGCCACCTGCAAGGACTGGGTGGCCACAGCACGTTATGCTGGAAGGGGACCCTCACTGACTGAGCCATGACCATGGCATGGCTATGTATCCACATAGTGCTATATAGTATTTGGTCCTAGTGATGTGGGTGCGCTTCCTGTCCTGGGGGCCTGATCACTGAACCACCTGCTGGGTGCACATGCAATGTGTATTGACCAGCAAACTGTCTGCAGGTTGTATGTGCATGGCTGATAAACTCAGTGGTGAGCAGCAGGTGTTTGCTGTGGATGAATGTCAGACCTAGGTGGTTGGGATGTGAGACATTCTAGGTCTACTTCCAGTGGTACAGGTAGGGCCAGCAGGACCCTAGTAACAACCCCATTCAAATTCAGCCGCTGACACCCCCCCAGGTAATTGGCAGACATGGCATCAGCATTGTAACACTGGGCATTGACCTGCACTGTTCTAGATGGGTCCCTGTCAGACAAGGCCAGATATGACAGGGCATGTTGCAGGATACAGGGTGATTAGCATATTACACCACAAACAATACCTGTCACATACTGACAGTGATGGGGATCTGCAGCAGAGACCACTTCTAGTACCACAGGTACTGGGGACCTGGTGCTGGGTGCCCATCCGCACCCTCAGGGTGACCGCAGAAACTTCTCAGTAGCACAGTTTGTAGCTGCTCTGTGCTTGTATCACACACTGTCAGTGCATCTTACTGAGCTAAGGTGATGGATATGTGCATTCTTCATTTGTGGATCCACTGTAGACTGAGGTTCGGCATGTGCACTGCATCATGGGTACTGGTGGGGCTACTCTATGCTGGTACACACAGCAGATGTGTTAGGCAGTGACCTGCAGTCTCTTTATATCCCGCCATTGCTGTATAGAGAGGTGTGGAGGTGTAGCCTACTGGTTAGTGCAGTGTCTCCATAAGCAGGGGGCAGGGCTTCAATTCCTATCTGTTCTTTTCGTGACTGTGCTACTCAGATCATTTTCATGCCTGTAACAGTCAGGGCTCTGCACATCGGTGCTGCCAGCCCATCCCACCATCTCCTCAGCCACCATCCATTCTTTGGCCCATCTATCTGTCTTTGTCGGCTGTGCACAGTCATGTCTTCTTGTGCAGGCTGCTACTACATGAACTATACTAAAGCAGAATTCATAATCACATTAATGATGGCAAGACATCCAATTGCCAATGCAGCAAAAAAATCCCCACATTTTGGTATCTCCACCAGGATATCTGGCAATTTGGAAGAGGATGTCAGGAAGGCAGTGTTCGTTTTTTACCAAACTTTTGTTATTGTGATTAAACATTTTAATTTCTGACAAATTTTTCCAGAGATCATTATTCAGTGAGCAGGAATGGTGTGTGTGTGGTGGGGGAAGGGGTGTTAGCAATGGTTTCTTCCTAGTTATCTTTCCATGAACATAGGGAATATCCATGGCTGCCACCTCTACATGCTCTGATGCTAACCGGTTAGCATTGAGGCATGTCGGGGGCGTTCCAGGGCGAAGCAGAGGCATCACCAATCACTAACTGGGTAGTGGCTCCATATTGCTGCTGCCCGGTTAGTGATCGGGAAATGTGGTGAACCCAGATATTCAATGCCGGGGTTGGATATGACCCCAGCATTGAATATCCAGGTTTAATGTTCAGCATCAGTGGCAAGTCACATTGGCAGCGCTAGCCACCGACCTTGAATATTGGGACCATAATTCCTATTCAGTTTTGTCCTAATGGTTGATCCACAAAACTTTAGCATTAACAAGAGAGGCCTACAGCGTTTTAGATGCTAGTCTGGAGTTCTTGTGACTTTGTGGATAATTTTATTCCTAGGGTGATCTCGGCAAGACAACTGTTCCAAGTTAGATTTGCTATAGTCTTGAACTTCGTTTCTTTTCCATTTACAGAGTGTAGAAAAACAGATTTATACAATCAAGCTGAGGAACTGAGAGAGGAGGTGGTGAGGCTAGGAAGCATCTGTGATCAGAGGTACATTGATAAAATGCTTCTAGAGGTATCTAAGATCTCTAGCTAAAGGGAAGATGACACTGTACAAAAAGATAACAGCTAGGCAAAGATCACCAGGGCCTGCAGACTCGACACCCCCAACTCTACCTTCCCTAGAACTGAGGAACTGGTATGCAGCCCTGGAGGTGGAAGAGATGGCAACCCTCCAGGAACAGGAGGAATCAGAGTTCAAAACCCCCAAGCTGTAGGATCAACAACCTCTAGGAAATGAAAAGTAGTGATGGTTGGTGACACCTTCTGAGGGGTACAGAGGTGTCCATCTGTCATCCAGATACAATATTCTGAGAGGTATGCTGTCTACTTGGTTCCAAATTTTGAATTAGTCTTATTGGGGGATATACTCAAAGGCATTTACATGCTTTTCAGGCCTGTAAACTGTGTTAATGCCGTTCACCAGAATATTCAGCAGCATTAACCTGGTTAATGCCATTGAATATTCCCGGTTTGTGCCACTAATCGCCTTCACACTAAGAGCTTAGCATTGGGGCAATCTGGAGGTGAATCAGGGGGTACCATGGGTTCACCGGGCAGCAGTGATAGTCAGTTGCTGCCCGGTTATCCCTAGTTGGCTGAAGTTAGGACAGTTGAAAGGCTGGCCTAATTTTTATCAGTTTCACAATCCAGCCAACCACTGAATATCACTGCTGGACCATATTGCAAAATCTCAATCCAGGAAACTTGAATATTCAGTGTCAGCCCGCTGCATTGAATATCTGGGATGAATTTAAAGCGACAGCACCCAGTCGCTTTAAGTGTGCTGGTTGCTGCTGCTGTAAATCCTCCCCTCCCCCATTGTTTCTACTTTGTACATTATTAGGCATCAAGAAACATGGGTTTGCTAAATTTATACAATTTTTATTACATAATAAAAAACTAGTTAAACAAGGGTATCATGGTAAGACAGGGCTCGACAAACCACAGATGCCAGGTTGCCATGATGACTAAAAAATAGGACCTGGCGCCTGGGGCTTCGGACACCTAAGGCATGACTGGCACTGACTGCCTATGGGGATCCCATCCCCCATGGACAGAAGTGCTTCCTAAGGCTGCAATTGCAGTGGTACCGGCCCTAGCTACCCGCAAGGAATCTCCTCCCCCATGGACAGAAATGCTGCGATCACAGCGGGTACCAGCTTTGGCTGCCCATAGGGATCTGATCTCCTGCGGGCAAAACAGGAGGGGAAGCAGGCTGCTCATGGGATTTGAGCTGGTTGGGGCCTGCAAAAGAAAAGTTAAATTTGAAAGGGCCAGAAACTCATAAAAAAAGGAAAGGGGAGGGGGAGTGAACTGAAATCTTAAAGGGCCAGAAACTAAAAAAAAGAAAAGGAAAGAGACTGTTGGGAATCCAGGGCCAGGGGAGGGAGGGTGGGAGTACTAGGGGAGAGGGGGAGGGGGAGCAGAGAAAAGTTAAAGGGATGACTGCATAGGGACAAACAGGCACAAAGTCTATTTACCTAAAAGTGCATTCCCCTCCCTCCCTCAAGAACATACACACAGAAGCACACCACAGGACATACTGGCACACATAGGCACCCCACCTCTGTAGGAGAAATATGTACCCCAGCTCCACACTACATGCACACAGGTACCTTGCCTCTGCACTGTACAAACAGAAGCTACCAAACTCTGCAGCAAACACAATTAATGTTGAGTCAATCATGTTTATTATTAAAAAGGAAATGAATTCTCTCTTGGCCCTACGCAACCTCAATCTGTTACAGTGAGACTGTCATTGTGCAATCTAAAGCATAAGGTCTGCTCCAGGCATGTTTCTCATTGAACTTAATTGATGTGCACATCAATTTGGAACCTAAATGGAAGAATACCTTTTAGTTAAAATGGTTTTCCTGCAATTGAAATTGATAATTCAAAATAGTTGTGTGCCATGAGTTAAAATGATATGCAAAACAAGAACTTTCTAAGTTATGAACTACACTTCTAAAAAGTAACTTTTAAGAATCTAGGCTCAGGCCGGCGCTTCCATTCGGTGGCCGCCTAGAGCGCTGGCCCAACAGGAGCGCCTACTGATGCCACTGACACCCCTCTCCAGGGCCTGCAGTGACGGCAATAGTGCAGAAACCATGAGGAAGCCCTTACCTTAATTTGCTGGAGTGGCCTCATGGTTTCTGTCCTCTTTCATTGGCCTCTTCACCCCCTCCAATACAGTCTTCAAACCGGAATTCTGCATTGGAAGGGATGGAACAGACCGATGGGAGAGGACTGAAACAGCGAGGCATGCCAACAAATTAAGGTAAGCGCTGCCTTGTGGTTTCTGAGCTATTGTTGCCACTGCAGGCCCTGGAGAGGTGGCAGCGGCGGCAAAGAGGGCAGGGGGGCGGCAGCATGAAGGGCCCACCTAGGGCGACTCCAGTCTTTCCACCGGCCCTGGCTAGGCTCAATGATATATTGTTAAATTCTGCTCGACAATGTGTTTCATTCCATTTCAAGTTATAGGTTCACTAACTTCTTTCACAATATCATCAACATTTCATTGCCGAATATGGAGAGTATATAATTTTGAATAATCTACAGTAGGTTTCAAATCCCCGAAATAGCAAAGCTTATGTTACTACAATTTGTCTATAAGAAAATCCTTTGGTAAATCATACCCTTCATGCAAGGTTAATTTTTTTCAAAGACCTTTCAAGATGATGACTATTTTCAGAGAGGTAACCATGTTACTCTGGGGTAGCAAAATTACATCTGGTGAAGTAGACTCTTATCCCTAAAGCTCATACTTCAATAAATGAGTTAGTCTGTAAGGTGCTACTTAGCTCTGTCATTCTCAAAGGCTTAGGCCTCTTTCATGCAACTAAAGATGGTGATAACCCATCTGCATAGACACATGGCTCACTTAGTAGTTACTATAATAATCTGATTTCATATAAGAGACATTATCATCAATAAAATTAGTTATACAAAACTTTTCCCATCTTGTATAGGAATTCCAAGAATAACCTTAAATCAGCAGTTTATCTAACTTCAAATGTCTCAATCATTATAAAAATTAGCAGAAAGAGCTTTTCTTTCAGGTGCAATTTCTCCAAATGGGTGAGTTTTATAGATCCACACACCAACAACTAACTCTGCACAATAAAGTTTTATTCATCCATGAAAATTCACAATTTATACCCAAAAATTTGAACAATATATCAACAAAGCTAAAAGGACCTCAGGATGGCTAAAACCCACATGTAGTGAAAAATCACTATAGGGAATAGCAAACGCTTACATCACAGGTCCTATAGCCACCTAGCCTAACAACCAATACCAGTCTATTGAAATAGTTTCAAAACACCACAACTACCATTGGGAAAATCTTCATTAAATCTACAAAAATCTACTAACTACTAACATACATCATTCACACAACATACATAACAAAATTTTAAAAGGCGTCTCAAAAATAGTAATGTCGCTGATGGAAACAGCGCTGGAACCTCCAATACTTTTCCTACAAAGAAAAAATAATAATAATGGCATATAGATTAACTTTATATCCAACACAGAGAGCACACAGCACTTATCTGTAAAGGACAATACGCCCTACTGCTAGCAAGGAAGGTCCAAGCGCCGTCCAATCACAGCTATCTTTCGTCCAGAACAACAACGGAGAACCTTTTTAATCCGACAGATCTTCAATAGTAGCCCATCTTCCACATTATCGCTTTTCTGGGTACTTGAATATTTTCTCCCTCTCAACATGATTCATAAATTAGTCGCTTGGAACTGACACCTCTATTATCGATGCCGTTCTGGTGTTTTTCTCCTTTATCACTATATCTGGCTTCCTCGCATCCAGCTTTTTATCGGTTGAAATGGGAGTATCCCAGGTGATCATAACCTCCTCATTCTCTGTAATTCTTTTAGGGCCATGATCTCAATGCTTTTTGGGCACAGTGATGTTGCAGTACTTACAGAATTTCTAATGAATAAGGTACACTATTTTATTATGCCTTTCTGTATAGAAATTTTCTGCCATCAGAACGTCACAGCCAGCTATGAGGTGAGTCACCAATTTCCAGCTCTTTCCCACAGAATCAACATGTCTGTTTTGCCAGTTTTTTCAAAGTTCACTGTAAACCATCTCATCCATAAGCCACTGTCCTCAGCTGCAACTATCAACCTCTCATCCTGTTTCAGTTCACCTCTCCTCAGCCATTCATGTGACCACTCTTAATCGACAAAGGGTTCCTGGAGTAACATTCTGTATTTCCCACAGTATTTGTGCATTTGCCACTTGCAGATTCTATTACTTCCTACCCTGTATATGCCCGTGGATTCTCACCCACTCCTTCTAGTCGTTGGAACGCTTGTCCAAGTTTAATGGTGAAGACAGATTCTGGACATTTACTTTCATATTTCAGCACTGTTTGGGCATTTGGATCCGATGATGCAGTTAGGTAGGCCTAAAGGTCTAGGATAGTAGCTCTGTGTGTAATCAATCTCTATGAGGACAAGCCCTCCTTCAGTTCTAGGGATGTACAGTCTTGGCATACACTGATTCTTGTAAATTCCCCTCTAATCCCCCCTTCGGTGAGGGGATCTCCGTGTATACTTTTATCACATTACTGCCTCTTAGTTCCAATCATTGGTCTTGCAAGTCTTCAATTCAGTTAATTGTTTGTCACTTACATGAAGTATTTTTGGTGATCCTATCCTGAATTCTTGTTTCAAGCCACAGCTTTGTTTCAGGGAAAATTTCTCAGCAACCCTTTATAATTTCAGACAGTCCCATTGTAGCAGCAAAGCGCAGACAAACCAATGATACCAGGAGTCTGTTCAGAAGGTCCAAATCATTTATTTGTGCACAAGTCTCGAACCAGTCAATTTCAAAATGGCTGAGCAAAGTTTTCAAGCATTACAACAACTTTTATAGACTTCTGTTCCATTCTAGGTATAGAAAAACATTTCATTGGTCCCGGTAACCTCCCGTACCTCTTCTATTGGTCCCGGTACTGATAAGTTTATCCAATTATGTCCCTCCAGTGGGCATGACACCTGCATACCCCCCTTCTAGTCCCAATTACAATGGTCAGTTCATCAACTTGTTACTTTCACACTCTCAAGGCCATAGAACCAATTTGTACGTGCAGAGGAGCTGGGCTCTGCAACTCATCTGTCAGCACTCCCAATTATTTCTTTGCAGATGTACTTTTTCTTATCAGTAACTTTTAAACATGTATTTTCTGTATTTTTCCATCTTTCAATACTGCAGTTCTGCTTACCTAAGCTAATTCAATACTTCTACTGAGTTTTATCTTACAATAGCAGCATATTGGGGGATGTGCAATCCTATAGGCCTCTCCACAGGCCTCATTTACAGGTCAAGCTAGCCATGCTGGCCTGCTTATGTTTGGACACTGTGGGTCACAGGCCTGCACCTGCCACATTCCCCCCTTTGATTAATCTCACCCTATTACTTAATAAGGTGTGAGAATTAAATCACTTTCTGAAGAATCACATCCTGATTAAAGGATTTCTACCAGGACTAGCTGTATATAAAGCCATGATTTTTGTTGCGGTCTTCCGCTCTACTGTACTATCAATAGTGTTATGAATGGAACGCATACAACATGGGATTAAACATGGTAATAAGAAGATAACAGCAACAAGGATTAGTACCAATACGATGAAAGTCTTAAATCCTCCCACCCATGAAAAGAGGTTAGCAAACCAATTAGGAAATTTCAATGAGTGCCACGTCTGTACTGGCACATAAGCATGTCTTTGCATATCTTTAGCAATTTCTTCAACTACTTGACCTTTATCATCTATTTTCAAACAGCAATTGGTTAAGTTCAGTTTACCACATACTCCTCCTTCAGCTGCTAACAAATAATCAAGTGCTAAGCGGTTCTGATATATCGCAGTGCGCATCTGTGTACTTTGTCTAGCTAAAAGCGTAAGAGCATGACTAGTTTCGTTAGTTATTATTTCAACTACTGCTTGTAAGCGAATAATACGATTAATCATATAAATTGGGGTACGATAACCATACATACCATCATCATTCCAAGTGGCGGGTCCATAATACTCAATAATTCTTTCTGGTGGCCAATCATCACCTTGCCACTTCTCCCACTTACCTATCTGTAAGGCTTCTCTTTTCTGTCTCAATGCTCTTTTGTGTCTGTGAGTAGTGTATACTGGGTATCCTAATTGTTCTCCATGTTCAGTGTTTAACAGGAAGAAAGAAGGTCTGATGGTTCCTAAGACACATGCTCCTCCCCAGTGTGGCGGGAGTTGTGCATATGCTCGGTTTCCACAGATCCAATATAGGCCAGGTGGGGCTTGCCAGGCTTGGACTTTGGCAAGGTCAGTCCATAAACCAGCAAGTTCAGGAAATCTGGCTAATGGGTTAGGAGGTTCAGGATGTCTAATTCCTGACCACCAAGCTGTCTTTTTGGTCGTGGCATTATAGTACTTCTGGCTAAGACAGACCAGCTGTCCTACCTTTTGGGTGAACTGGGGTCCAGTTCTGGCATAGCAAAGACGTCCAACGATTGAGTGCGCTAACACCCATTCACTGGTAGTCTTGTGTAATTCAGTCTGATTATAAATCATAGAATAATTCAACTCTTGGGCTTCCCATGGCCACTGATCTCCCATTTGGGTTCCGCCACAGAAATAACAATCTGTGATCTTAAGACTAGATACTACTGCTCCGGCTAATTCTAGAAATAAATTCTGTGAGGGGTGAGGGATCTCAAACTTATTTACATGCATGGCTTCGTAAAAAGTATTATGAATATGATATTTAGATGACTTGTGGGCTTGGGTATTCAATCTGATATACACAATGGTCCCTGGATCTATTGCTCCTCCAGCAATACGTAAACCAAACTTGTATCCTTGTTTCCATGCATGGGGATTATGTATACGCAAGTGTAAGGGGTTGCAAGCATCTTTCTGACATTTATCATTTGTGGTTGGCTTGGTTAGAGTAGCCATCCGTTTATCTATTTTCTCATCAGTTATACCAGTGTTCCAGGTAGCATAAAAAACACATCCCCAATACGGGCAATAGTAGTCTGCTGCTGGGGCAGTACTATAGCCTGGTTCCTTTTTACCTGTACACTTTCTCCATCCCGTGGCCCCTTCTGGACACATATACTTATGGTCATTTCGATACGCTTTCTCCCATGTACCACAGGTGGAATAACTATCTCTATTAATAGCATTACATGCATCAAAATTCAAAACAGCAGGTTTAGTAATGTCCTTAAGTGGTGACGTAGCAGCTAATATAGGTCCATCTGCATCCTTCCATCTTATTTCCATCGTGTAATAGGATGGATTCTGATGCGGATTATAGCATGTTTTAATTTTTCCATGAGTGCAAACATTTAGTTCAGTGGTGTTATAGATACACCGAGTTACTGTCCCCTTGCAGGTATAGTAAGAATGATAAAGCAAAGTCTGAGTTACTTTCAGTCCAATTCTAGTAGAAGTAATGCAGGCAGTGCATGGAGGTAAAGCATGAGTCTGTTCAAA
Source organism: Ichthyophis bannanicus (assembly GCA_033557465.1). Lineage (NCBI taxonomy): Eukaryota > Metazoa > Chordata > Amphibia > Gymnophiona > Ichthyophiidae > Ichthyophis > Ichthyophis bannanicus. The sequence goes on along the minus strand of CM066031.1, from coordinate 1,812,027,992 downwards.
ACCTCCAAAGAAGGCAACCAAAGCAAAGCAAAAGTAAAGATGCATGTCGATGTTGATTGGAGTTCTTCTGAATCCTCAGCTTGCTGATCTTGATCACGACGGTCTTTTATTCTTCGTCCCGTCTGCTAATGAAGCAATTTAACGGGTGCTGAGTGTTGATTGAAGATCCTCAAGTTGTCCATCACACCTCAACCAACTTGGTAATTTAGTTGGTTTCTGAAGTATGGTTCAATATAGTATCAAAGTAGTGCGCAAAATCGCACGCAGATTGGGTTCGTTGAAACAAAGCTGTTGCTGTATGGAAAACAGCAATCCTCTTCGAAAGACTTGGCTGCTGCAAAGCACTTGTGATGAAGTGTCTAAGCTGCTGGTTGCCGTCTCAAAGTAACTCGCAAGGGTGCATCAAGATGCTGTTCTGCTGTCCACTGCTCAGGTTCAGGATCAGCGGCGGGCTTGACTCTGCTGTGGTGGATCCAGGCGTCGATCTCGGCTACCTTTACTGCAGTTGGGGTAGACAGGATGACGGTGTACGGTCCCTTCCAATGGGGTTCCAACGGTGTCCTCTTCCAATCTTTGATCCACACCGAGGTACCAGGCTGGTAGGGATGCAAGGGTTCCATCAAGTTGATAGGCAACTGGTCTTGGATCCACGTATGGAGAGTCTGCAGAACAAAACTAAGAGCTAGGAGTTCTTGTCTGGTTATTTCTGAACCAATTTGGGCTAGACTCCCTTTGATTCCCTGCACTATTGGTGGGGGTTTACCATACAAAACTTCAAAAGGGGAAAATCCTGTTGACTTTACAGGAGCTGAGCGTATTCTGAGTAAAGCTATGGGGAGCACTTGGGGCCACTTCAATTGTGTCTCTTGGCAAAGCTTGGACATTTGGGCTTTCAAGGTACGATTCATTCGCTCAACTTTCCCTGAACTCTGGGGTCTGTATGCAGTGTGGAGTTTCCATTGTATCTGCAAGGCTTTTGCTAACTGCTGAATAACTTGGGAGACAAATGAGGGTCCATTGTCTGACCCTATTATTGCTGGGATTCCAAATCTGGGGACAATCTCTCTCATTAAGACTTTGGTAACTTCTCGGGCTTTCTCAGTTTGGTTGGGAATGCTTCTACCCACCCAGAGAAAGTACATACTAATACTAATAGGTAATGGTACCCATTGGCTTTTGGCATTTCGGTGAAATCAACTTGGAGGTTGTGCATGGGGGTCACACCTCTTGACTGAACTCGGGGTGCTGTAATAAGGCCTTGCTTGGCATTATTCTTGGCACAAGTTTGACATTGTCGTGCTACTGAAGCTGATATGGTTGTCATCAGAGGGATGTAGAAATGTGGTCTGAGTGCTTTTTCCATAGCACTCTTCCCATAGTGGGTGGCTTCGTGGAAAGCTTTGACAAAGGATGGTCCTAACAGTTCAGGAATTACTATTCGTCCAGGAGGTTGACTGCCTTCTTCTGGAGGCAGCTCAATCCATCCATCTTTCAGTACTCCATTTTCTCTGTCACAATAGTAATCCAATTCTTTGGTGGTATATCGTGGGGTCCATAGATTCAAAGGTACTGGAAACAATGCTGCTTGCATTGGCGTAGCTTGTGGGGCAATTTGTCCTGTCATAGCTGCTTGTCGTGCTGAGGCATCTGCAAATCTATTTCCTCGGGCAACATCACCTTTTCCTGCTTGATGTCCTCGACAATGCATGACAGCTACACGTGTTGGGGCCCAAACTGCATCAAGTAATATCAATATCTCGGGACCATATTTGATTGATTTTCCTCCGGATGTGATGAGTCCTCTTTCTTTATAGAGAGCTCCATGGGCATGCAGGGTAGTGAAGGCATATTTGGAATCTGTATATACATTCAGTATAAGTTTTTCTCCTAACAACAATGCTCTGGTGAGTGCTATCAATTCGGCTTTCTGGGCTGATGTGCCTGAGGCTAGAGCTGATGATTCAACTACTTCATGTTGGGTGACGACTGCATATCCGGCACAGCGTCTTCCATTGAGGATGAGACTGCTCCCATCAACATAATAGATTTGGTCAGGATTGTCTATGGGCACATCTGTCAAGTCAGGTCGGCTGGAGAACACAGTCTCCATGACTTCGATACAGTCATGTTCTGGGAGTTCTTCACTGATGGGTATCAAGGTGGCTGGATTCAGGGCATGGCTCACTTCAAGTTGTATCTGTGGGTTTTCACATAACATGCTCTGGTACTTCAACATTCGGGAATTGGTGAGCCAATAATTTGCTTTCTGGTCCATAAGGGCAAGGACTGCATGTGGCACAGTGACTCGTATGTTCTGTCCTAGTGTGAGTTTGTCTGCTTCACTCACTAGTAGCGCTGTAGCTGCAACTGCTCTCAAGCAAGGTGGCCATCCTTTGGCCACAGGATCCAATTGTTTCGATAGGTATGCCACAGGTCGCTCCCAATTTCCCAATTTCTGAGTCAACATGCCCAAGGCATTTCCCTGTGCTTCATGTACAAACAAGTGGAAAGGCTTGTGGACATCTGGTAGTCCAAGTGCTGGTGATGACATTAATTCTTCTTTTAACGTCTTAAAGGCTGTATCCTGCTCAAGTCCCCACTCCAGTGGCGACTTTTCTTCTCCTTTTGTGACTTCATACAGTGGTTTGGCAATTTGGGCAAAGTTGGGTATCCAAATTCGGCAATATCCTGCCGCTCCCAGAAAGGCTCTGACTTGCTTTCTGGTTGTTGGAGTTGGAATTCTGCATACCGCTTCTTTTCTTTCTCTGCCTAATCTTCTGCTTCCTTGGGTGATACGAAAACCCAGGTATTTCACTTCTTTTTGGCATAGCTGTGCTTTGGCTCTGGAAACTTTGTATCCAGCTTCCTCTAGTAACTGCAAGAGATCTTTGGTGGCTAGTATACATTCACTTTCTGATACGGCAGCTATCAACAGATCATCCACGTATTGGAGAAGCACTCTCTTCCCCGGGGCTACTGGATAGCTTGAAAGGTCTTGATTCAGTGCGGCACTAAAGATGGTAGGCGAATTCTTGAATCCTTGGGGTAATCTTGTCCAGGTAAGTTGGCCCCCTCTTCCAGAGATGGGGTCCTGCCATTCGAATGCAAACAATATTTGGCTTACAGGGGCTAATCTTATGCAAAAGAATGCATCTTTCAAATCCAGTACAGTGAAATGGGTAGCTTCAGCAGGTATCAGTCCTAGGAGGGTGTAAGGATTGGGTACGACTGGATGTATGGTTTCAGCTGCATCATTTACTCTTCTCAAATCTTGCACTGGGCGATAATCATCTGTCCCAGGTTTCTTTACTGGCAAAAGTGGAGTGTTCCATGGGGATTGGCATACTTTTAGTAGGCCATACTCAAGCAATCTTTGTAGGTGGCGATGAATGCCTTCAATTGCGGCTCTTGGGAGAGGGTACTGTTTGACGTGCACTGGTGCAGCACTAGGCTTGAGGGTTACAATCACTGGAGCTATATGTTTGGCTAGGCCTGGGGGGCTGCCTTCTGCCCATACTCCAGGTGGTGCATCAATACTTTTCAAAGTTTGTTCAAAATAGGTATCTTGAATCGAATCATCAATGTAGTATCTCCATTCTTCTTCTCGGGGAACTGTCAGCAGCATCACTCCTGCTGGTTTGGTTTGGGGATTTACTGTCATTTGCATTTCTCCTTGTTCAGAGAAAGATATTTGTGCTTGAAGCTTGGCTAACATATCTCGTCCCAGTAGTGGCACTGGACATTCGGGCATGTAAAGGAATTGATGAGTTACTTGCTGTCCTCCCAGACTGCATATTCGGTTTTGAAGAAAAGACTTTGTGGCTTTGGCACCAGTTGCTCCTATAATGGTGACTGCTTTTGTAGTGAATGGGGCTATCTTTTTGTCTATTACTGAATGTTGTGCTCCAGTATCAACCATAAAGTCCATAATTTGGTCTCCTATTTGTATTCCGACCATAGGCTCCTGGAGACCTAAAGCAAACTTGGAGCCCGGTCTGTCCTAATCCACGTCATTCTCATCATGGGCTGGTGTGGCCAATGCTTGAATGGCTCCTCCTCTCTCTCGCTGGAATTGTTCTCGATTGGCTCCTCCTCGGCTTCGGGGATAGCTTCGTCTTTCTTCTCGCCACTGATGGCTACTGTCGTCATCATGCTGGGCGTCTTCGAGTTGCGGGCACGTATCTCTCCAATGTCCTTCCTCTCTGCAATAGGCGCATTGGTTCACGCCTAGTCTCTGGGTCCGGCCTCCGCCTTGACCCCGCCCTCTTCCTCTGCTCCTTCGACTAGGGACACCTCCCCTTTTCTGTTCCACTATGGCCGCAGCCAAAAAATCAGCTTTCTTCTTCATCTTTCTATCACATTCTCTCTGTCTTTCAGTATCACGATTCACATACACCTTATGAGCGACTTCCAATAACTGTGTTGCATTCATGCCCGCAAACCCTTCTAACTTCTGTAATTTGCGTCTAATGTCTGGTTGAGACTGGTTTACAAAAGCAGAATTCACCATACATAAACTTCCTGGTGCCTCGGGATCATAGGGAGTATACATTCTGTATGCTTCAGTTAATCTCTCATAAAAATCTGCTGGGCTCTCATCTATCCCTTGGATAACTCCTGCAACTTTGGAAAGGTTCATAGCTTTTTGGCCCCCCCTTTTCAGGCCTTGTAAAAAGCCTTGGCGAAAACGGGCTAGGGCTGTGGATCCTTCATCTGTATTTGGATCCCATTGGGGGTCTTCATTCGGGAATTCTCTCTGAGCTGCTTCTCGACGGTCTATTATATTCTGCCCCTGTGCCGGAGCTACAGGGTTCTCTGCCATCCATTCAATAGCTGCTTTTCTAATTCTTGCTCGCTCTTCTGTCGTGAATAGGGTGGTCAGGAGCTGACGGCAATCTGGCCAAGTGGGTTGGTGAGTTTCCATAATACTAGTTACTAATTCTGTCAGCTCCTGGGGCTTACTAGTATAGGAGGCGTAATGCGACCTCCAATTTAATAAATCAGTTGTAGAGAAAGGGATATACACATAAGTTAGGGGTCCCGCTACCACTTCATCATTATCATTCTTTACGGGCACTCCCGGGACTTGCCGTAAGGGAAACAGTTTGGCTGCCATGGGTGTCTTTTGGGATCTAAGGGTTATCGTTGTTGCCTTTGCAGGAGTCACTTTCTTTTTCTCAACAGGTTTTGCTTTGGGTTTCTCTCTCACTGGTGTGCTAGTGCTAGCGCTAGCTTTCTCAATTATTTGTACATTGTCCTCCTCATCTGGGGGATTCTCTCTTTCTCCTTCTTCTATCTCCACTTCTGACTCGCTTTTTATGTCCTCCTCTTCTTTTTCCACTAGTTCTTCCTCTTTTTCTCCTCCGGGAGGGGGATCAGGGGTTGGGTCCCGCCTCGGCTCTGGCCGTCTCTGGGGTTCTGGGGCAGGACGCCGGGCTACTCTTACTGGACCTGGGGTTCGGGGCTGCCTGAGAATTATTTCTGGGGAATCAGGATCTGCCAGGATGGGCTTCTTTCTGGCTTTCTTATCCTGCTCTTTCATTCTAGGCTGTTCCGTTTTCTGTCTAGAATCTGTTTTAGCTAACATTATTCTGCACTGTTCCTCATAACAGCGCTGCGCCCAGGAGGGTGGATCTTCACAAATACTTAACCAAGAATCTATATAGGGGTACTGATCGGGGTGCGCTATCCGCACTCTACGGTGTATTGACTGAATAATCTCTACATTGAACGTTCCCTCTCGGGGCCAGATGGGGTCTAGATCGGGCCACTCCCTAGTACACAAAATCTGCAAATGGGCTGCTGTCATTTTAATACCATAATCTCCTGAATATCCCTCTTTAAAATGTGCGATCATACATTCTAATGGAGTGTTTCTAGTAGACCCCGCCCCTCCCATTTCGATGTGTGCGCGCAACAACAGACAGAAGGGAAAAGGAGGGCGGACCGTGGGTAAGGGGTCCTCACGGCCCTGGAAACGTATAAGGAGTACAAATAACAAGACAAGACGACAATCGCTTCCCCCTTTTTGCGACCTGAACGCGGTCGCCCGGTCAGGAAATGCGCTACTCAGGGGTCCGCCTTCACTTGGTCCGTGCTGCCAGACCTCTCATTCACACTTCGTTCACACAATCATGCTAGCAACGTATCCCAGAATGCATTCGTTTCTATCTATTCTGACTAGTCTTTTCCAATTTCCCAATTACAAAAAGGATGGGGGTTTCACCCGGCGAATTCCCATGCGGGGTTACTCGGCCCTTCCTTGAGAGTTGATCATGCTCTCTTACCAATTCCCAATATCTCGAGATTACAAATTCCAAAGTTCCAAGTTCCAATGGCAGTACTGCGCTTTCTATTTCTGTCTAGACCCAAAATCAAAACTATACTCACCGGATCCGGTCCTCAAACTTCCCAAGCAGGCGCATGAGTTGGACCTCGGACTCCCCTCACTCGGGTTCGAGGCGTTGACTCCAGCCGGGCTCGTCACCCGCCGAGGTCCGACCAGCTCCCTCCGATACAAGGGACCGGTGGCGCCAGGGAGCAGCCCTCGTCGGAAGGGCGCGATCCCGGCAGGACCAAGCCTATAGAGGCGGAAAGTCGTGGTATATTGCCCTATATACACTTTGATTCCACAACTTCCCGGCCAACGCACCAAGGAATATGTAGCAGCAAAGCGCAGACAAACCAATGATACCAGGAGTCTGTTCAGAAGGTCCAAATCATTTATTTGTGCACAAGTCTCGAACCAGTCAATTTCAAAATGGCTGAGCAAAGTTTTCAAGCATTACAACAACTTTTATAGACTTCTGTTCCATTCTAGGTATAGAAAAACATTTCATTGGTCCCGGTAACCTCCCGTACCTCCCGTACCTCTTCTATTGGTCCCGGTACTGATAAGTTTATCCAATTATGTCCCTCCAGTGGGCATGACACCTGCATACCCCCCTTCTAGTCCCAATTACAATGGTCAGTTCATCAACTTGTTACTTTCACACTCTCAAGGCCATAGAACCAATTTGTACGTGCAGAGGAGCTGGGCTCTGCAACTCATCTGTCAGCACTCCCAATTATTTCTTTGCAGATGTACTTTTTCTTATCAGTAACTTTTAAACATGTATTTTCTGTATTTTTCCATCTTTCAATACTGCAGTTCTGCTTACCTAAGCTAATTCAATACTTCTACTGAGTTTTATCTTACAATAGCAGCATATTGGGGGATGTGCAATCCTATAGGCCTCTCCACAGGCCTCATTTACAGGTCAAGCTAGCCATGCTGGCCTGCTTATGTTTGGACACTGTGGGTCACAGGCCTGCACCTGCCACACCATCAGCGTACTATCACTCACAATACTTGTACTGCTCAAACATCCCCATACAAACAGGAAGTCTGCATCAGAGGGGGCATCCACAGCTAATGCCACTAAGCTGGATATGGAGCGATCCCCAGAGGAGCTGGGAATATGACTCAGCTGCAGCAGCCCGACCCCCCCCCCCCAACACAGCCCCCATCGAGGATGGTGCTCTCTGCTGATGCTGCAATACTCTCAGAGGAGGGAGGAGCTGAGATGGGAAAAGTCTGTCTCGAGGGATGGGAGTACTTTGCCAGTAGAGAAGGCACTGGCCCCAGAGGCAGCACCAGGTTTGTTGAGGAACATGGCAGTCCTGTCTTAGACAGTGCCTAGTAGAGCTTCTGTCCTGCCTCCCAAATCCTTGCCGGGGTTGAGCACTGCACATCTAGGGGCCACAGTTGGTAAGAGTTTTAGAGGATATTTGGGAGGCTTTACAGTGGCTTGAAGTGGCTGTGAGTATGAACATTTCTCAAGTTTCTGAATTCTTGCAACAAGTCATGGACAAGTTAGAAGAGCAGCAAACTGTCTACCAACCTGGAGCAGCGTATGGGGGCTGTTGAGGTCCTCTCATCTCACCTCTGGGATTTCCTCATTCTTACTTTCTTGGAAGCCTCTCTCATACCCCTATCTTCTGATCCTTGGTGACTTCAATCTTCACTTATATTCCCCCACCCGCCCTTGCGACATCTCATTCCTCTCCCTCTTTGCTGACCTCTCACTGCATCAACATGTCCATTGTTCCAGCCAGACTGCTGGCCGCATCCTTGACCTTATTATCTCTCTTTTGGAGTTCCCTGCTCTCTTCTCCTCTGATATTTCAACTCTCTCAGTCCCTTGGTCTGATCACTTTTGTCTTCTGTTCTCCCTTCCTTGGCCTGTTTCTCTTTCCTTGTCTCAGACACCTCCTCCCCTTCCTCCTCCCCCCAAAATTCATTGCATTTCTGCCACTACCCTTCAGCAGTTCCCCCCTCTGACCAGATTTTCCCTCCTGATTTCACATCCCTCTCCCCTGATCACCAGGTTCAATCCTGGAATTCCTTCCTAACTGCAACCCTCAACACCCTTACCCCTCTTTATCCTCCAGCTCATCCCCGTTCCTCTGTTCTTCATCACCCTTAGTATCACTCTGATCTCTACCTCCACTGTTCCTATCTCTGCTGTTCTGAACACCACTGGCACAAGTGTCCATCTGCTGAATCTCTTGCTCATTTTCACCACTGGCACACCCACTATCTCTCCCTCATCCACTCTGCTAAGTTCTCCCACTACTCCAGACTTGTCTTCTCATCCTCTAGCTCCTCCCATCAGTTGTACTCTGTTCTTCATTCCCTGCCATCTCTCTACTCCTCCTCCTCCCCTTCCCCTCTTCCCATCTTTCCTGACTCTGCCCTCTTAGCCACCTACTTTGCCAGTAAAGTCCTTACCCTACATCATCCTTCCCTGTTTGTCAACCTCCTCTTTCTCTTCCACCCCTCCCCCTCCTCCCTGCCTCCCCTTCTGCCCTGCCCTCTCTCACTCCTGGTCCTCTTTTTGCCCTATCTCCTCTGCTGAACTCTTCAAAGCCTTTTCTTCCTCCTACAAGACTACCTGTCCCTCCAATCCCATTCCTTCCTCCTGGCTCACTGCCCCTTCCTTGGCCAACTTATCCTCAGCATTTTCAACTCCAGTCTTTCCTCTGACTCTTTCCCACACCCCTGGAAGCACGCTGTCATTTGGCTCATTCTTAGGATACCCTCACTGGACCCTACCACCCTTGCTCACTGGCACCCTATCTCTACCTTCCCCTTTCTCTCCAAGGTCCTCGAGAAACTGGTCTTTGTTCAACTTTCCTCTCATCTTGATGCTACCCTTGCTCTTCATCCTCGCCAATCTAGTTTCTGTCACGTCAAAGCACAGAAACTATCACTTTCTCCCTTTTTAACAATTGTGGTAACATTTCTCTGGCTGTTTCTCTAGATCTTTCCTCGGCTTTCGACCTGGTTGATCATCACACCCTTCTCTCCCATCTACCCCATTTCAGAATTACTGGCTCTGTCGCTCACTGGTTTCACTCTTTCCTCTCATCTTGGACTTTTTTCCATCTTCACTGACTCTTCCTCCCATTCTGCCACTCCTTTGTCCTCTGTGTCCCTCAAGGTTCTGTTTTCACTCCCTCCTTTTTGGCCCCTCTCACCGTTATTGTTCAACAGCACGGTATCTCAGCCTATTACTATGTGGGTGACATTTTTCTCTTGCACCACACCAGCCCCTCTGCCACTAACTTGACCCCATTAAATGTCTATCTCTCTTCTGTCTCTTCCTGGATGATATCTAACTTTTTTCACATCAATCCTTTCAAATCCTCTTGTATTTGGTTTTCTTTTTCCACTTGTGCCCCATCTCTGGCTCCTTCCCTTGTGCAGACACCCAATCCCCCTGTTACCTTGGCATCAGACTTGATTTCTCTTTCCTTCCATGGCCACCTTTCTTCAATTATTCAATGCTCATTCTATTCTCTTTGCCAGATCCACTCCGTCCGTCCCTTTCTTTCACTCCCTCCTTGACCATGCTTCTCCTATCCCTGGTTATGACCCATACTGACTATTTTAACATTGTCCTGGCTGGCCTCCCTCTGTACCAACTCCATCGGCTGCAATTTCTCAAAAACACCGCTGCCCACATACTCACTCACACCTCATACTCAGACCACATCACCCCTCTGCTTATTATACTGCACAGGTTACCTAAAAAATTCCATATACAATAGAAGATCCTTATCCTAGTTCATCGTGCCATGCACACCAATACCCCACACCTCCATACGTCTCATCGTTCCCTCTGACAGATCGATTCCAACTTCCCTTTTACATAGAAACATAGAAAAATGATGACGGAAAAAGACCACATGGCCTATCTAGTCTGTCCTTCCATATCGACACCTACAACAGTCCCCTTTTTCTTTTAGAGATCCTCTGTGTTTGTGCCATGTTTTTTTGAATTTAGATACTGTCCTCATCTCTACCACCTCCACTGGGAGACTATTCCACAGATCCACCATTCTTTCCGTAAAGAAATATTTCCACGTATCACTCCTGAATCTATCCCCTTTCACTCTCATCCCATGTCCCCTCGTAGCAGTACTTGCTTTCAATCAAAAGAGGCTCTCTCCCTGTGCATTTATGCCATGGAGGTATTTAAATGTCTCAATCATATCACCTCTATCCCGCCTTTCCTCTAAAGTGTACATATTAAGATCTTTAAGTCTGTCCACATATGCTTTATAATCAAGACCACTAACCATTTTAATAACCACCCTCTGTACTGACTCCATCCTGTTTATATCATTTTGAAGGTGCGGTCTCCAGAATTGCACACAATACTCCAAATGAGGCCGCACCAAAGACTTATACAGAGGTACTATCACCTCTGTTTTTCTGTTAGCCATTCCTCTCCGTATACACCCAAGCATCCTTCTAGCTTTTGCTGTCACCTTTTCTTTGCTGTTTAGCCACTTTAAGACCATCAGACACAACCACGCCTAGGTCCCGCTCTTCTTTAGTGGAAAAAAAGTACTTCACCCCCTATACTATATTGTCCCTTGGATTGCTGCAGCCCAAATGCATGACCTTGCATTTTTTAACATTAAATCCCAGCTGCCAAATTCTAGACCATTCTTCAAGTTTAGCTAGATCCCTCCTCATGTAATCTACATCTTCCTGGGTGTTTACTCTATTGCAGATTTTGTTATCATCCACAATGAGCAAACCTTACCCGACAGCCCTTCCGCTATATCACTAAGAAAGATGTTAAAAAGAATCGGACCAAGGACAGATCCCTGGGACACACCACTGGTAACTTCCTTCTCCTCGGAGTGAGCTCCATTTACCTGTAACATTTGTCACCTCCCACTCAACCAATTTCTAACCCAAACAATAACTTTAGGGTCCATCCCTAGGGTGCTCAGTTTGTTTATAAGTCGCCTGTGAGGAACAGTGTCAAAGGCTTTACTGAAATCTAAATACACCACATCTAGAGCTCTCCCTCGGTCCAACTCCCTGGTCACCCAGTCAAAGAAATCAATCAGATTTGTCTGACAAGATCTGCCTCTGGGGAATCCATGCTGCCTTGGATCCTGTAATCCGTTGGACTCCAGAAACCTCACTATTTTCTCTTTCAGCAGCGTTTCCAATAATTTACTCAATTTACCCATCTACCTTACATGCTCACCTAGAATCTACCCGATCCTCTGCATCCTTTTTCCTTGGCCCTCTCCTTTGGAATTTTCTCCCATCTGACCTCTGCCTTGAGTTTTCCTTCCCCACTTTAAAACGATGCTAAAAACTCTCCTCTTTTTTCTCGCCTTTGACCTCCTACCCACTCCTACCTAGACCCCTGCCCCTTACAGATCTATAAACCGTGTAAATGCCACTTAGATGGATATTCAGCAGCACTAACACGGTTAGTGCCACTAAATATCCATGGGTTCCACCGCTAAACACCCCAATGCTCACCGTGTAGCATCGTGGCATGTTGTGGACATTGTGGGGCAGAGCAGACGTGGCACCCATCACTAACTGGACAGTGGCGATAATGAAACGCTGCCCAGTACACGCTCCACAGGAAAACCGGCCTATCTTTACCCATGGGAGCTAACTGGGTACTGGTTCAATATCACCGCTGCCCAGTTAGCTTCCACGCCATGCAACAGACCCAAATATTCAATGCCGCTGGCCAGATTTGGCCCTAGCATTGAAAATCTGGTGTTCAGGTTCAGAGGCGATGGCTATATGCTTTAGAAGTGCTAGCCACCGCCACTGAATATTGGGCCCTAATTTTCCTTAGTAATCAGGATATTGTTTACTTTTGTATAACGTTTCTGTTCTTTGTTTTCTGCCTTGTGCTGTGTAGTGGACTATAGAGCTTGCTGTGAGAGGTTTCTTGTTTTGTTTCATCTTCGATACTATGTAGCAGTATGTCTCTCTTTCTTGATTATTTTTCAGAGTTGTAAAATTTGAAATTGCAATAAAAAAAAAACACTTTAAAATCCCCCAACACTAGTAATTTAGCAAATGCACAATGACTCAATATCGGTTACTCGGGAAGAGCCATAAGATGCAACAGGGGCAACAACAAGGGAGGATATTTTAGACATCTGCAGCAAAAGCACATCCATTCCATTAATCAAACAGGTCTCAATTCCAATACAAGCAAAAACTGTTTTAAATAACATGAACATCCGCTCCACCTTTACTTCCTAGCCAATGCTTATAATATTATGCAGTGGGCATAACTGATTTAAAATAATCCCATCAGATTCCAACAGCCTGGATTCAGTAATACATAAGAAATCAGGACTATGTTCAACCAAAATATCATGGATTAGAGGATGTTTATGCCTCACTAAGTGAATATTAACCAAAAAGAAGGATAAATCCAAACTTTGTTCTAAAACTCGCACTCTCTCCTTTCTCCCTTCTATCTCAGTATAGGTATCTGAACCCTAAATCTGGAAACTTGACTTTGCACGTGTAATGGAACAAAAGTGCTATAACTTCCATGTCCCCTTAATACTGATATACAAGACATCAATAACACAACAAATAAGACCTCAGGCTAATATTCAAATACCACAGCGGTCAGTCATGGAGTTTGGGATATTCAGTGGCAATATCCAGATTGGAGCAGGTGCTGAATATGACGATCTGCATCTTTTAAGGGAAATAACGTAGTATGCAAAGAAGCCTCTGTGGTTCAATCTTTCATTCGAGATTCAGCCCATTTCATGACTCAACTTTCTAATCTAGTTTTGCCGGACTTTGAGATCTTTTTAGTTACTTTGGATGTAGCTGCGTTGTATACAAACATCCATCAGGGGAAAGCATTGGAATTGATGCAATCTTTATTCACTTCGGTTCCTTCAAGATTACTGAAATCTTTTTTGTTAGCTTTAATAACTTTACTTTTGACAAGAAATTATTTTCTATTTGAAGGTACGTTTTTCCAACAAACATTTGGTATTGCCATGGGCGCTACGGTAGCCCCGTCTACAGCAACCTTATATTTGGCACAGTTAGAAGAAAGTCATATCTACACGTCACCTCTTTTTTGCTCATGTGCTGTTTTGGAAAAGGTTTCTTGATGACATATTTTTCATATGGGTTTCAGATTCATCTGCTCTGCAAGATTTTCTGTTATAGCTGAATCAGTTAAAAATTAATATCAAGTTTACGGCTCATATTGACTCACAGAAAATTGAGTTTCTTGACATGCTAGTTTATAGATGTGGGACCTCTGCATACTACGTTATTTGGGAAATCAGTACAAAGGAACAGTTTATTGAGCTATCGGAGCTTTCATCCTGCATCTCTTAAATGTGGGCTCACATATGGTCAATTTCTCAGACTACATCGTCTGTGTTCTTCCCTCACAAATTTTAAGCATCATGCTTGGGATTTGAAGATACGCTTGATAGCTAGGGGATATCCTCTTTCGGTTGTGGATCAAGCTTTTCGGCGGGCTCGATATACACATCGGGACTGACTATTTCAGTCCACCCCTCCGGTTCTTGATGATACACTATGGAGCGGGTAGTGGGGGTTCTCCCCTATATGGTTCAAAGCATTGCAGTCATGGACATCGTCTGTAAATATTGGTCAATTTTGTCTCTACATTCTTGTTTTGCTCAACCACTGATGATCGCCTTTACTAGAGCATCAAGTTTACACGACATGTTGGTGAAATCTACTGCTCAGATTGATAGACTTATTTGTCCTGGAGTTTCTAGGGGCCATTTCCCATGTCAAAACTGTGGTTTTTGTGCAACTACTATTTCTGGGATCACTTGGGTTGATCCCCAAACAAACCAGTCTTACCATCGGAGGTGGTTTACTACGTGTTCTTCTACTTTTGTAGTCTATCTTGTCCAAAGTGCATGCCCTTTGATCTATGTTGGCCGTACTACATGTCCAATTAAAATCTGGATAGGCGAACATGCCTCTCGTGTTCGGCAACAGGTGCTTTCCGCACCCATCGTAGAGCATTGTATAGAGAAGAACCATTTATTTGGTGAACTACTTTGGACAGTTATTGATCATGTCCCAGTTGATCCACGAGGGGGTGATTGGGTAGCCCGACTACAATGTGTGAGCAACGATGGATTCATCAATTAAAATCCGTTCATCCTACCGGTTTGAATCGAGAAATCTATTGGCCCAGTTTGTTTTAATGATGAACCAATCGGGCAGGGGGTCTCCCATTCTTGTGGGTTATCCCCTTCATGATTGGTGGTTCTTTTTTGATTGACATTATTTTCTATCTATGACATGGAGATTCACTGTTTCATGTTGTTTTGGGGAGTGTCTTATCATGTGGATCCAACCAGCAATGGTTCTCTGCTATTTTGCATGCCCTCAGCTTGTGATTGGATTTCCCTCTGTCAATAACATCATCACCAGCCAATTATGAATGTAACGGTCCTATATAGTGATCTGACACCAGTTTTGAATCGGTTGTTTGGGGCGGACAATATTGAATGAGGATAACATAAGAGCACTTGATACAGGGGTATTATATATCCCGAAACGTGCATGTCATGCTTCAACACATTTGGACCTGCTGCAACTGACAAGAAAAAAGCTAGTTGTTTCAACACTTGCTAAGATAGGTTTTTTTATGGATTTCACATCTTTTTAATACAATAACGTCATATAAAAGAACTTACTAATGAATAAAATGGATATCATCAGTCTGGTGTGGTTAAGTTAAAAATCTTACCCTCCCTCGATGTTATCCGACAAAAAATAATATTAAGGAGATCACCGGTGGACTGGTTCAGGGTCTTTTTTGTTTTGAGATTTTATGTGTCACTGAATTTGGGATATTTTCTTTTTTTTTGGACAAAAATACATACGGCTTTACTCACTAAAATAGCAGTGATTACACCACAATTGGCATCCAAGTATTCCAAAACTGGACATCTCCACCTGCCCTACAGATTGTTTTTTCAAGGGAAAATAATAAACCATGGTGGTAGTCAGATAACTTTCCTTGGAACGCCCAAAATGGCAATTTTTTGAACATGTTGGCAAGTGCTATATGTGTCACTTTGGAAAAACTGAGGATTCCTAGATTCAATCACTTGGCAAAATTGTCTCGTTTTTCCATTCTAGTATTTAAAACTTTGATAACATAGACATTAGCTTCTCCCATATTTTGCAAGATACAAACTTGTTGGGATAAACCTCCAATCCACTCAATTATTTCTCACAGTGGTTCCCTGGTCCTGGGGATGGAATCCCATATCCAAGAAGTTGATATCCACCTAGTAAAAATGATTAATTACCACATTCTCCAGTGTTTTTAATGGCATCCCAGTTTGCTGCTTGAATAACTGCAGCAGGTCTAATAACAAGAACTGCAGACTTGGAGGACATAAGGAAGATAGAGATATATAGACAAGACCAACAGAGACATAGGGGTATGTTTACTAAACTGCGGTAATCGTACATAACGCGCGTTATGTAACGTTAACGATCATTAGCGCATCATAACGCGCGTTATGCTGTGCTTACGATCGTTAACGTTACATAACGCGCGTTAATCGTAGTTAACGATCGTAAACTCCTGCGGCGCGGTAAAACACTACAGAAGGTGGAGAGAGGGTGAAGAGAAGGGGTCAATGGGCAGAGAGTGGGCGGGGAGAGGCACCCTTCACACTAACGCACTGATCTGAAGAGCTCAATTCCAACGCGAATGAAAACCTGCCGTTAAATGCACATTACAGGGGAGAGAAACCATTTCAGTGTCAGCAATGTACAGCCCAGGCAGGGAAACCTAAACAAAGTGATAAGTGTGATACATATGCACAGAACAAAAGGGCACATAAACACTGAAAATGACCCCAACAAACTGGAAAAAAACCATAACCAAGCTGGCCAATAGTGGTATCAATGAGAAACATCAACCCCTCCCCCCATGAGTAAGCTCCATAGAACAGATATAAATCGTGGAAGGGTCTATAATCCGTCCCCATAAAAGGTGAATGAGCCCACAGTAAAATAGCGCTGCTCAGGGTTTTCCCCACCATCGGACAGGATTCCTATGGCGTGCACATGTCCCGCAACATCAGGGCAGGCATGTCAGAACGGCAACTGGACAGATGCCGGAGAAGGGGATACAGAGGGCCGCAGGCAGCACATGCTGTGGTGCAGCTGGGCCACAGAGCGGACTAGGGCGATGCCTAGGTGGCCCATACGAATGCTGAAGCAGCAGAGCAGTCAGACAGCAACTGCTGAAGGCCCAACATGGGCACGACTGTTTCCCACAGTGTCACAGGGGATAGTACCCAGCAGCTACCCTCAAGGGCACGGAACATTGGCAGGCGGTGCTGGAGGGAAGCGTGGACACCTATGCAGGCAACCCTACCCCAGAACCCGCACCATAGGCAGCTGCCTACCCACACACTGGATGGCCTGAGACTGCGCACCACCAGCACCACCAGCAGAAGGGCATGTCAGCATGGTGGCTGAGGGATACTGGTGGTGGAGGGGGCAGTGGCAGCTGCCCAGAGCAGACCGTGGCCTAGCCCTGTGTAGGTGGCTGCTGTGTACTGCAACAGATGGGCCCTGTCTGACGAACAGTCATGGTATCACCAAGGAACGTACTGACTCTGTGACAACAAGGTGGTGCAGTGCACAAAACCAGTGTATTCAGAAGCAGAGGGTCACAGGTTCAAGTCCCAGCTGTGGTTCCTGCCAACCCAGTCCCCATATTTTACTCACTAATACAACGTGCTAATACTGACAGCACCTTTATTGCAGATGACGTAAACATGCCCAAGACACCTACATTTTACCCTACAGAGCACAGACACCATAAACATGCACATTACTTAGAGCAGAGCCTCCCAAATGCAGTCTTGGAGGGCCAAACACCATTCCGGTTCCATGCTGCCTTTGATAAAGATGCCTGTGCTGCATTTCTATGCGCCACCCCCATGGTATGCAGATGTATCTCATGCATATTCATGAGGGACAGCATGAAAACCCAAACAGTGTTTGGCACCGCAGGACTGGAGTTGGGAACCTCTGCCGTAAAGCAGCAGCCAACAGGGGCAGACACACCCGCACCCACAGGCCCCATTATTCAAAGCCTCCTGGGGAGGCAGGACTTTGGGCTCTGCATGCATCTCCCAATACTAGCACTTGCATACCTTAGTAATGCCACCCTAAACCTGGGAATATGGTACACATCTTTAAAGAGGTTGCTATGAGTACTGGCAGATAGCAATTCCTAGGTTAAGTACTCTTTTCTGAGTGAGCTGCATCATAGCAACCTTTCTGATGTCTGTGGAATGTGCTACAGGTCTTGTGTCTGACAGTGTTTACCAACCTGGGGAGTGACTCCTACAGTATTGCGTACCATAGCCATGCCTGCACTGTGCCCAGGACTGGTGTGGTGGCCTGGACTGCCCAACACCTCTATAGTTGCACAATGCTAGCATAGGTGTGGGGAGTGTGTGTCTGTCTATCCAGTGTGTGGTGGCTGCCAACACCCTCCACAGCCCACACTGCTAGCACTGTTGCCAGTATTGGCCTGCCAATGTGCATAATGAGGAGCAAGGTACCGTGGGAATAGCCTGGATAGGGTGTCCTGGCCTGGATACATCTGCACACGGCATAGGGCAATGGCTCGGACATTGTAGTGCCTGGCCACTATCTGCACGGACAGGGTGGCCATAGCATGTCCTGCTGGGAGGTCACTCTCACCCTGACTGAGCAGTGACCATGGCATGGCTAGGTTCCCCCATAGTGCTATATAGCATTTTTTTCATGTGATATTTATGGGTTTCCTTTTGGGGCCCAATCACTGACTTATCTGCTTGGTGTGTATGCTGACATCCCCGTTCTGGGTACATGCATCTCCTCCAGGACCATGCACTATGGACTAGCTGGTGGACTGTCTGCAGCTACTATGTGTCTTGCTGGAACACCTTGCAGGGTGCAGCGGCTGGAGGCTTGCTGCTGGAGAATGTCAGATAATGGTTGGGGGACAGCTGAGCATTTCCAGGCCTGCTGTCTGTCTGCTATTGCGTTATGGATGTGTACCGCTCTGTCTGTTCCCCAGCAGGATTGGGGTTGCTGGTCCCTTCTACTGCTGCCATTGCAGGGAGGTAGACTGTGGATCTTTTGGTGGGTGATCCTGTTTCCCACCCTGAAACCCCAGAGGGTGGGTTGTGTGGTGGTACATAATCTGCCTATGGGTCCATACACACACCCCTCCCTCCCTCCCTCCCTCCCTCCCTCCCTCCCTCCCTCCAGCAGGTAACGATGGCACCAACACAGGATATGCACTATTCTGAGTGCAGCATCGCCCATAGGGACTAGACATGACTGAGACATACAGCAGGACACAGATGTATCCTAGGTGTGTCTAACGGAACTACCTATCACACACTGATGGGGACCTGCAGCATGGCGTATTTCAGCCATGAAAGGTGCTGTGGACCTGGTGCTGGGCGCCCCACCTCAACCTCATGGTGAGCACTGTACCCGTACAATGTGACTGTCTGTGGCTACTCTGTGGCAGTGCCACACACGGTCTGTTCCCCCTACAAGGCCGAGGTGCTGTGGGGGTGCATACCCGATCTTGTGCCCATCTCTCGACTGCTGATTTGCATGTGCAGTGCATCATGGGTATGGGTGGATTACCCCTATCCTGGTAACCACAGCAGACAGTTTGTGTGGTGACGTGCAGTCCTACAGCCAGCCAGGGCTTTGTTCACATCCTTATAAGGTGTCCTATAGGGGACATTATAGTGTGCCTTGGCGGACAGTACACTTTATAATGTGCCCTATGGAGTGCGTTATAGGGTGCCTTATGCGGCACCTTAGGTTATGCCACCGTGAGGGTGTGTTTGCTGGCAGCACTAATTAAAATACACGTCACATGCCTCAACAATCGCTACTTAAATGTAAAGGATGCTTCCTCAGCCAGCCTTATACATTTGGTCCACGGGGGAATCGAACCCATAACCCCTGTACCATCAGTCAGTGTTGTAACCATTGTGCTACAGCTCTGTTGCTGTGCTTGTATGCCTGCGCGCCTTCTTAAGATTAACACGCGGTAACGTGCCCTGTAGCGCTCGTTCATTTATGGCGCCTTGTAACGTGTGTTCTCGGCGCGTTCTCGGAAACGATGTACCGCCCATGTCCTTATTTGGGGTTTCTGTCTCTACCGTGGCTCCTAACGCAAATCGCACTAACGCAGTTTAGTAAACATACCCCATAGTATTGAAGTCCCACCTCCAGTCTGGCAGCCTCCCTGTTACCATGGAGGAGAGAGGTAATGTGACAGGAGAGCATCACCCTGGTGTGGCAGGAAGTGATCCTTTAGTAAGACCTGTTCTCCAGGTAATGTAAAACCCTCTTGTACTGTAGAAGTTTCTCCAGGTACATGTGCCCATGTGGGAAGGGTTAGGACAGGTTATAGTTGGCTATTCAATCATTAGGCATGGAAGAAAGTCCACAAAACTGCCAGCATAGTTTAAAAGTGAGGTCAGAGAGGAAATGTAAAAAGGAGCCAAATGACAAAAACTTGAAACAACATAAGTACTGGCAAGTTAGATGCAAGGCATTGATAAGGTAGGCAAAGAGAGAATTTGAAAAAAATGCTTGCCATGGAAGCAAAAATGCGTAATAAAAACTTTTTCAAGTACTTTGTAGCAAAATACCTGTGAGTCAGTTGGACCATCAGATGATAGAGGGGTAAAAGAGACACTAAGAGGTGACAAGGCCAGAGCAGAGAGACTGAATGAATTCTTTGCTTCAGTCTTTACTGAAGAAGATGTAGGGAAGATATCCATGACTGAAATGGTATCTAAAAGTGATGCATTGGAAGAATTGAAGGAAATATTGATAAACTGGGAACATGTATTACAACTATTTGATAAACTAAAGAGTAGCAAATCACCCATACCAGATGGTATACATCCAAGGGTGTTCAAAGAAGTAAAATATGAGATTGCAGATCTACTATTATTAATCTGTGTACTATCATTGAAATCATCTGTAGTACTTGAGGATTGGCGAATGGCCAATGTAACGCCAATTTTTAAAAAGGATTCCAGGGGTGATCCAGGAAACTACAGACCGGTGAGCCTGACATCAGTACAAGGCAAAATGGTAGCAACCATATAAAGAACAAAATTACTGAACATATAGACAGTCATGGTTTAATGGGAGAAAGCCAACATGGCTTTAGCCAAGGAAGGTCTTGTCTTACTACTTTGTTATATTTTTTTGAAGGTGTGAATAAACAGGTAGACAAAGGTGAGATGGTCATTATGATGTATCTGGATTTTCATAAAGACTTTGATAAGGTCCCTCTGCTGGGTCTACTGTGTTTTAACATATTCATAAATGACCTGGAATGGGAATAATGAGTGTGGTAATCAAATTTGCAGATGACAAAAAATTATTCAAAGTTGTTAAAACCCAAGAGGATTGTGAAAAATTGCAAGAAGACCTTGATAAATTGGAAGACTGGATGTTCAAATGCCAGATGAAATTTAAAGTGCCATTGGGCACACCCACGCCTGAGGGCCTCATCAAAGGGCCCTTTGGCATGGCCCTTAGGCAGGGTACTGAGGCGGAAACAACTCAATCCTGCCTGTATCTACATAACATACCCCACCCTCCACGTCCCACCAGCGCTTAAGCAAAAGAACACCGCTCTATGGATGCGACTACTAAAACTTGTGCAATACCAACGTCAAAGAGAAAATCAACCTGATCCAGAACAAAGGTAGCACTGGCAACATTCAGCTCACTCAAGCAACTTTCCAGCCGCCCTCATCCCCACCTCAACAAACAATCCTGCCCGACTCTATCTCCCTCCATTCAAATAGCCATCTTCCACTCTACCCCAACATGGCTACCATACACCACTTCCATGCAGCCATCCTCCTGCTACACCTTTTTCTTAAACATATGCTAACCGCCACATTAACTACTGACTACAAGCATGTCACCATCTCCCAAAAATATTTTTTTACAATCCCCTCTGGCAGACCTCAAACAAATGCTCTAGCAGGAAGAACCTTACTCACATCCACACCAACTCCTTAATACAGCCACGCATGTTACACAAGCATACCTCACCACACACCCCCAAACAGCACATAACTGATTAATGCCAGATCGATTAGGAGCAAAATTAACACTTTAGCTGTCCACCTTCAATCTCCATAAACCGATATCTTCTGCATTACTGAAACCTGACTGTTCCCCACCGATCAGGTCCTACTCAACCAACTTACTCCACCAAAACACACTGCATTCAACTGTCCATGCACACACAAATGGGGAGGAGCTATCCTAATTCTGTCAAGAAGTACTCTAAGATTCAAAGTCCTAGCAACAACAAACACAGCGCAATGCAACTCAATTATTATACAGAACATGCATATCGTCATTTCCCTAACCTACAGAGCACCAAACGCCACCACTGATGAGCTATCCACAATCCTCAAATCAGTCTGTGCAATCAACACCCCCCTGATACTATTTGGTGATTTTAACCTCGGATCCACCTCCAAAAAAGAATCAGAGACCTTCCTGGCTGAAATGGATTCCTACAATACACCCAACTCATAACTGCTTCCACACACAGACCTGGCTCATCTCCAGACCTCATTTTTGTACCTAATCAACTCCTCACTTGCAACAACATATCAATGCCAACTATAACCCTAGTACCATGGTCTGATCACCATATGATACAAATAACTCTCCATGCTCGCCACATTAACTCACATCCTGATCAACTCAGACCTCGAAGAAGATTCAAAAACTTCAACAAAGTATAATTTCTTAAAGAAACACTCCCATACCTGAGTTAAGACACCAAAGTGCTTGATTATCTAATTGAAAATTGGAACACAACCATCTCAGCAGCAGCAAGAACTCCAGACACCAGGAACACCAAACCTCTATGCAGAAATACCGGATCAGCACCCTGTTATACTGAAGATATAAGAAAAGCTAAGAAATTGTTACGAAGACTTGAAAGATACTAGAGGAAATCCAATTCCCAAAGCACCAGATTGCTCTACCAAAATAAGAAACAAGAGTGCAATAACCTCATCCACCAATGCAAACAGGAATATCACACAAACCTTATACTCAAATCTCTCAATAACCCAGAGAATTATTTGAAATAGTACGGAATCTTACCAAGGAACCTGACCTCAAAGAACAAGAAACAGTTCATCCTCAAACATTTGCAGATTTCCTCCAGACCAAAAACAAGTCCTCTCAATTAAGCAGCCTTAACCACAACTCCAAATCCACACAAAACAAACAAATCTGGGGCCAATTCAGCATCCCATCCATCAACCAGATATCTCAAACCATCTCAGCACTGCACGCAAGCACTGCTCCATTGGATCCTTGTCCAGCACCATAGATAAAATCAACAAAAGAAGATCTCTGCCCATTCATCACAAAACAGTATGCTTATCCCTATCCCAAGGCTACATGCCAAATGCCCTCAAACCTGCTACCATTCATCCAATACCCAACAAGACAACCCCAAACAAAAATGACCCAGCTGCATACCGCTCCATCTCTGCACTTCCCTTCCTCACTAAGGTCATTGAAAAAGCAGTGCAGCTTTAACTACATGATCACCTTGACTCACACACCCCATGGACCCTCACCAACATGACTTTCAACCTAACCATAGTGTTGAAGCAGTCCTTATACACCTGTTTGACAACCTTATAAGAGGAATAGACAATGCAAAACCCACATTTATCCTAATCTTCAACATCTCCTCATCTTTTGACAAGGTATTGCACAATATCCTACTGTACAGACTAAAAGACATCAGACTCCATGGAACCACAATCAAATGGTTCCATTCCTACCTCAGTAACAGACAACTTCTAGTGAAATGCAGAAATAATACCTCCTCACCTTTCCCAGAAACACAAGATGTCCTGCAAGGATCTTCCTTGTCTGCACTTCTATTCAATATTTACATTCAACCCATCTGCAATATCATCGAAAACACAGAATCCACTACAATCTGTATGCAGACGACATTATGATCTACTTTCCTATCAACCTTGAAACCCCAGACTACTCAGTGATAACAGCATGCCTGTAAGAAATGACAATCTGGTAAACCCAAAACAAACTAAACATCAATTACAACAAAACTGAAGCCCTCCTTTCACCCACAACTCAAGATTCTCTCCCCCAAATTCAATCCAATGGAACAACATCACTATACCCATCAAACTCAAGGTAAAATACCTTGTTGTCACCCTGGACAGCAATTTGAACATGCACTAGGGGAAAGCCGACAGTCGCCCAACAGCGCATGGTTCAAAAGAAGGTATCCTTGAAGGATACTACCAAAAGCAGTGAGGTTCCAAAAAAGAGTAAAGTAGCCCAAATGCCCTTGAGTATGGTGCAGACAGAGCGTAAAGATTCCAAATTACCCATGCCTACCAATAGCCAGATTAATATTAATAAAATACAGTCTCTAAAATGCTTGTATGCAAATGCTAGAAGGCTAAACAATAAGATGGGAGAGTTAGAATATATAGCACTAGATGAGAGGTTAGATATGATTGCAATCTCAGAGACATGGTGGAAGGAGGATAACCAGTGTGATACCTGGATACAAACTATATTGTAATGATAGAACTGATCAAATTGGTGGAGGGGTTGCGCTCTATGTTAGAGAGGGCATTGAGTCAGAAAGGATTAAGGTTTTGCAGGAAACAAAATTTGCTGTAGAATCTCTATGGATTGAAATTCCATTTATGAAGGGGAAGGTGATGGCAGTGGGGGTGTACTATCGACCGCCTGGCCAGAATGAACAAATGGATGAAGAAATGCTCAAAGAAATCAAGGAAGCTAACAAAAGTCACAGCAGAGTAATAATAATGGGTGATTTCAATTACCCCGGTATCGACTGGGTCAGTGTCACAGCAGGACATGCTAGGGAGATAAAGTTTCTAGATGAAATAAATGACTGCTTCTTGGAGCAGCTGGTTCATGAACCAACCAGAGGGGAAGCCGTACTGGACCTAGTCCTTAGTGGAACACCAGATCTGGTGCAAGAAATAAGGGTGTTGGGACCACTTGGCAATAGTGATCATAGCATGATCGTGTTTGATTTAATTAGTTGTAGAGGGATAGTAAAGAAATCCACAGTACTACCTTTTAACTTTCAAAAGGGAGACTATGATAAAATAAGGAATATAGTTAAGAAAGAACTAAAAGGAGCGGTTGCAAAGGTTAAAGACTTACATCAAGCTTGGGTGTTGTTTAAAAATACTATCCTGGAAGCCCAGACCAGCTGTATTCCATGCATTAAGAAAAGTGGAAGAAAGTCCAAAAAACTGCAAGCATGGTTTAAAGGTGAGGTCAGAGAGACTGTTGCTGCCAAAAAAGCATCTTTCAGGAAATGGAAAAAAGAGCCAAATGACGAAAACTGGAAACAGCACAAGCACTGGCGAGTTAAATGCAAAGCATTGATAAGGCAGACAAAGCGAGAATTTGAAAAGGAACTTGCTACGGAAGCAAAAACACGAAATAAAGATTTTTTCAATTACATTCGTAGCAAAATGCCTGTGAGAGAGTCAATTGGACCATTAGATGATAGAGGGGTAAAAGGGGCAGTAAGAGGAGACAAGGCTAAAGCGGAGAGACTGAATGAATTCTTTGCTTTGGTCTTTAATGAGGAAGATGTAGGGATGTTACCCAAGACAAAAGTGGTATTTAAAGGTGATACTGCAGAGGAATTGAGAGAAATATCGCTACACTGGGATGATGTATTACAACTATTTGATAAACTGAATAGTAGCAAATCACCTGGACCGGATGGTATACATCCAAGTGTTGAAAGAACTGAAATATGAGATTGCAGACCTGCTATTAGTAATCTGTGAACTTTCATTAAAATCATCTGTAATACCTGAAGACTGGAGGATCGCCAATGTAACGCCAATTTTTAAAAAGGGTTCCAGGGGTGATCCGGGAAATTACAGACCGGTGAGCCTGACGTCAGTACCGGGGAAAATGGTAGAAACCATCATAAAGAACAAAATTACACAGCATGTAGATAGTCATGGACTAATGGGAGACACCAACATGGCTTTAGACAAGGAAGATCTTGTCTTACTAATCTGATATGTTTTTTTTGAAGGTGTGAATAAACAGATAGACAAAGGTGAGTCGGTTGATATAGTGTATCTTGACTTTCAGGAAGCCTTTGACAAGGTCCCTCATCAGAGACTTTTGGCAAAACTAAAAAGTCATGGGATAGGAGGCAGTGTACTATTGTGGATCGGGAACTGGTTAAAAGCTAGAAAGCAGAGGGTAGGGCTAAATGGCCAATTTTCCCAATGGAAAAAGGTGAATAGTGGAGTACCCCAGGGATCCGTACTGGGTCCGCTACTTTTTGACATATTCATAAATGACCTGGAAAAGGGAATAACTAGTGAGGTTATCAAATTTGCAGACAACACAAAACTGTTTAAAGTTGTTAAAACCCAAGAGGGCTGTGGAAAACTGCAGGAGGATCTGGATAAATTGGAAGACTGGGCATCCAAATGGCAGATGAAATTTAATGTGGACAAATGCAAAGTTATGCACCTAGGAAAGAACAACCCACACTATGGTTACACAATGCAAGGTTCCACATTGGGAACCACCACCCAGGAAAAAGATTTAGGAGTCATCGTAGATAACATGTTAAAACCCTCTGCCCAGTGTGCAGCGGCGGCCAAGAAAGCAAATAGAATGCTAGGTATCATAAGGAAAGGAATGGAAAATAAAACAAAGGATATTATAATGCCTCTGTATCGTTCCATGGTACGACCACACCTTGAATATTGTGTGCAATTCTGGTTGCCGTATCTTTTTATTTTTTATTTTTATTTATGCAATTTTAATATAATACAGCAAAAGAACAAATATTCCTTGCGAAGATTACAGAGTATGTAAAGATAATAGCAGAAAAAGAAAAAAAATAGCGAATACAATAATCATACACTGTTGTAGTCCACAATTGTGAGGAGGGAGAGAAAATAAATATATCAAACCAA
Source organism: Ichthyophis bannanicus (assembly GCA_033557465.1). Taxonomy (NCBI): domain Eukaryota; kingdom Metazoa; phylum Chordata; class Amphibia; order Gymnophiona; family Ichthyophiidae; genus Ichthyophis; species Ichthyophis bannanicus. Next base: position 1,812,001,541 of record CM066031.1, on the reverse strand, counting down.
AGCAGAGCCTTTGGCTAAATAACTAATACACCTTATACAACAAAGGAAACCAAGGTGACTACAGAGACCCCCGGAATATATACACCAAGGAGGGTTTAGATAGAATAATTAACACAAATTACTCAGATGCAGAGACAGCAGACAGTCTAGCATTAATAAAAACATTTAGGTCACTAGGATCAGAGAAAACATATTTCAAATCCTTAAGAAATACTAGGCATCTACAAGGAAATCTAAGAAAAAAGGTTCCCCCAATTTTTAACACGCCAGACTTATATAGCAAAAACTGCTTCCTCCTCTTTTGTGTTTCCTTAACTAAATCCGGAAACATTGATATTCTAAAGCCTAGGAAGGTTTCCAATCTTCTCTTAAAAAACATTTTTAAGAGCCAGTCTTTTTCTGAAACCAATGCACATTGAACTAACAGTGTTGCAGACATGAGAGTTGAACCTTCTCCCCCAGTATCCGCAAGAAGGCCGGTGACATCCAAAACATTAAAGTTCACATTGGATACTGCCACTGAGGTATCAGCATTCTTCTTCCGACGAGGTAGATAATATACCTTACTAAGAGGTGGAATCAGATCAGTGGGAACTTTCAAAATCTCCTGCATATACCGTTTGAACATATCCAAAGCCGTGACTTCAGGGAGACGTGGAAAATTCAAAACACGAAGATTCGCTGCCCTGGAAGCATTTTCTAACACTTCCAATTTATATTTAAGGATCCCATTCTCCTTAGTCAGGGCTGAGGACACGTCAGAAACAGTTTCCAGCTGAGAGCTTAGAGTATGATTTTGTACCTTAATCTGCTCACAAGTAGACATAACCACATCAATATTTTCAGCGTTCTTCTGGATGTTAACCGTATTTTCCCAGACCCAAGACGACAACATTGCAGTTTGTAAGTTAATCGAAGTAGAAAGACTGGCAGTCGCTTCCCAGATGGTCTCTAGGGTAAAGATCTTAGGACGAGTCAGAGGAGGTAATTCTGACGAAGCAGTTGAAACCAACTGCCGGACAAGACTGTCCACTGGAGTACTTTGCCCCAAACTTCCGCCCGAAGCCTCCCTGAGACTATCGGGGGTCAAAGAAACCAATCGCTCAGGCTGCACCCTCTCCACAACCGGCGTTCCCCGCCTCGGGAGGCGTCGGTGTTGCAAGAACTGAGGTAGGTTCCAACGCAGCAGGGCGTGGTGGTGAACTCCTCACTACAGGAGAGAGAGATGTTTCGGAATCCGACGGAAGCGTCTGAGCCTCTGCACTAGGCGCGACCAAGCCGGCTCGTATCTCCTGAATCATCTCCGAAGGTAACTTGACAAAACGGTCCATCGGACCAGAACTGGGTGGTTGGGGCTCAGAGGGGAGAGCCCACAGCTTCCCCTTCCTCTTAGTCATGAGTGTTCAAAGAAACAGCACCGCAGCCATCTTGGATAGTCTCCCCTGGTCGCTGTATCTTAAAAAGGATATAGCATTATTAGAAAAGGTACAGAGAAGAGCCACCAAAATGGTAAAGGGGATGGAAGGCTACTCCTATGAAGAGAGGCTACAAAGGTTAGGGCTCTTCAACCTGGAAAAGAGACGGCTGAGGGGAGATATGATAGAGGTCTATAAATTAATGAATGGAGTGGAACGGGTAAATGTAGATCGATTGTTTATGCTATCAGAATATAGAAAGACTAGGGGACATGTAATGAAGCTTCAGGGTAAACTATTTAAGACAAATAAGAGAAAATATTTGTTCACTCAACGTGTAATCAAACTCTGGAATTTGTTACCAGAGGAAGTAGTAAGAGCTGTTAGTGTAGCTGGGTTTAAAAAAGGTTTGGACAAGTTCCTGGAGGAAAGGTCCATAAACCATTATTAAAAAGGGACCCAGGATATCAATGCTTGACCCAATACAAGCATTGTGGAACCTGTGTCTCTTGGGGATACTGCTAGGTACGTATGACCTAGATTGGCCACTGTTAGAAACAGGATACTGGGCTTGATGGAACTTGGTCTGACCCAGTATGGCATATCTTATGTTCTTATGTTCTTATGTTTACTCCCACATCAACAAAACAGCTGACTCTGCCTACCACAAAATGCGTGTTCTCAGAAGGCTCAAACCATTAATCATCCATGAACACTTCTGCACCATTTTTGAGATGATTATCACCCCCATCCTGGACTACTGAAATCCCATCTATCTCGGACTAGCCAAACTAGCACTCTGCCCTCTACAAATGGTGCAGAATACCACAGCTTGCATCATAACTGGCACATCAAAACATGACCACATCACTCCCCTCTTGAACCAGCTCCACTGGCTCCCTGTCAGCTCCCGCATTAAGTATACAGCTGTGCTGAACATCTTCAAAATCATACAAAACAATTCTGCTAACATATTGAAAACCCTCATCTCCACGGAGTCAAGCAACAGACCCAGATGATGTATCATGAGTCACACCATCACCCCCCTTAAAGCCTATACAAAATCCAAACAAGCCATATCTGGAAGAGCTATTTCATTGACTGCACCTACCCTCTGGAATTCATTCCCCGACTACCTCAGAGCCATTTCAGACTGCAAGGATTTCAGGAAAAAGCTAAAAACAACTGTCTATACCAAACACTTTGGTGACATTACCTAATGCACAACCCTAATTTTCATCCAATTTGATTCATCTCCAAGTACTCCCCCCCCCCTGCATAATCGCTTCTGTACATAGTTTTTTGTATAAAAGTTAGCTTGAAATATCCCGCATGCCCCCCCCCCTTGTTCTTTGTATACACATAAGTTCATTGTAAACCGCTTTGATTTTAGGATAAAGCGGTATAAAAATCCAGCTAAATAAATAATGTGGACAAGTCAAATTTATGCACCTAGGAAAGAACAACCCAAACTATGGTTATACAATGCAAGGTTCCACATTTAGGAACCACCACCCAAGAAAAAGATTTAGCTGTCATCGTGTATAACATGATAAAACCCTCCACCCAGTGTGCAGCGGTGGCCAAGAAGGCAAATGGAATGCTAGGTATCATAAGGAAAGGAATGGAGAATAAAACAAAGGATTTTATAATGCTTCTGTATCGTTCCATGGTGCGACCGCACCATGAAGATTGTCTGCAATTCTGGTCGCCGTATCTTATAAAAGATAAAGCAGAATTAGTAAAGGTACAGAGAAGAGCCACTAAAGTGGTAACTGGAATGGAAAGATATTCCTATGAGGAGAGGCTTAAAAAGTTAGGACTCTTCAACCTGAAAAAGAGACAGCTGAGGGGAGATATGATAGAGATCTATAAATTAATGAATGAAGTGGAATGGATAAACGTAGATTGATTGTTTATGCCATCAAAAAATAGAAAGACTAGAGAACATGCAATGAAGCTACATTGTAACCCATTTAAGACTAATAAGAGAAACTATTTTTTACTCAACGCATAATCAAACTCTGGTATTCATTACCGGAAGATGTAGTAAAAGCTGTTAGTGTAGCTGGGTTTATAAAATGTTTAGACAAGTTCCTGTAGGAAAGGTCCATTAACCATTATTAAAGAGGACCTTGGAAAATCCACTGCCTGTCCAAAATACAAGCATTATGGAACCTGTGTGCTTTTTTGAGAACCTGCTAGGTAATTGTGACCTGGATTGACCACTGCTGGAAACAGGATACTGGGCTTGATGGATCTTGGTCTGACCCAGTATGGCATATCTTACATTCTTATGTTCTTAACCTAAAAGAGACAATAGCATTCTGCAAGGGCCTTGATGCCGGAGCCTTGGAGAATAGCTGCTGAGCCCCACCAGAACTCAAAGACAGCTCCCTCTACACTTGACATTTTGGCACAACAGAAGTCTCAACTTGAATTACCATTGTAGTCTAAATAGTATTCCCCTCTGACTCCTTCCTCATTGACAACACTGTATTTCCCTCTGATGCTGACTTTGGTAAATTACACTCCTGCTCTATCAAACCTTTAATATATACCGTAATCAGGTGCCTACTGTAGTCCTAGGTCAGGCAGAGACAGACAGTCTTCTGGGCTTAATGAAGGATGACATACCAACTGAACCACTTATCCGCTAATACCAGCATCCCCAGAGAACAAAATCACAGAGCCCTTGTGAACTAATCTGTCAGTGGGGAGCTACTGAAAATAGAAACATAGAAATATGACGACAGAAAAAGACCACATGGCCTATCTAGTCTTTCCTTCCATAACAACTACAACAGTCCCCTTTTTACCTTTAGAGATCCTCTGTGTTTGTCCCATGCTTTTTTGAATTCAGTTACTGTCCTCATCTCTACCACCTCCACTGGCAGACTATTCCATGGATCCACTACTCTTTCTGTAAAGAAATATTTCTACATATCACTCCTGAATCTATCTCCCTTCACCCTCATCCCATGTCCCCTCGTAGCAGAACTTGCTTTCAATTGAAAGAGGCTCTCTCCCTGAACATTTATGCCACGGAGGTAAGGGTTAAAAAGGAAAAATTCTCACTTTTGTGCTTCCCCATTCAAAAGATTAAAAAAATGGAAATTCAAGAAAAATAAATCCCACTCACAGGATTCCAGCAGTTAAATCTGTGTTATCTTTGATTTCCTCCCTCCCCCCTTGTCGATATGATTATAACTGTGAAGATTCAGGACACATAACTGTTCTTTTATAGATCAAATTCAGGTAGCAGGTTTGTAAAGGAGAGAAGCCTTAATCAGAACATATCTGCTCAGCCCTTGTTATTCCATAAACTAAATTTAGGATTATAGTTTAAAAAGTATATAAGTAGGCGAGGATCTATGCAGCAGTATAACTCTGTGTAAGAATGCAAGCAAATTTTGGCAGACAGTTAATAAAACCAATCCTAAAATCCTAGACATGTATCATCAGAAAAATACATTAAAAACAAGAGCTGAATAAAGGTAAGAGCTTCCAGTAGCACTGTTTGCAGCATAATATAATTAGTATTGTATTCACTTAGATTTATTAAAAGAAAAAAATAGCTCTGAAGATGGTATGTTTGAAATAAGTGCATTAGTAGCAGAAGACTTGTGTAGTTGTGTACTGCTGTCTGCTCTGAGAAAACCTAATGGCCTCTGCGGTTCATTTCACATTTCACATTTTCAAAGTGAAAGCATATTGCCAAAATATTTATTTGCAATTTTTGAAACATGTTCAGCATTTTTTTTGCAGGAAATCTGAAGGGGAAATTGCCATACCCAACTGCTCTAGAAACATAGAAACATGACGGCAGAAAAGACTACATGGCCTATCTAGTCTGCCCTTCCATATCGACTACTATAATAGTCCCCTCTTTTCCCTCTGTGTTTATCCCATGCTTTTTGGAATTCAGATAATGTCCTCATCTCTACCACCTCTTTTTTTATTATTATTTATTTATGCAATTTTACAATAAAAACCAAGCAAATGCTTGTATGGAAATACACCACTGCACACAAGAGAAATTATACACCATCAAATACAATAAAGAAAAATCTTCCTTAATACGCAGGGTTCTTTAGCCCACAAAAGAAGGGGAATGTAAGGAAAACAATTAAATGAGGCCAGGTAAAGCCTCACAACATTTCCAGGAAAAAATACAATACAAACATCAAGAGGGGGACGCAGATCTGAGCATATTTACTATACACCGATCGATTATCCCATAGGTGAAGAGGTCAGCAGGTGAGATGAAACAAACATAGATAGGTCCTCAGGCTGAAGAAAAACATACTTCTTATCCCTAAAATAAACTATACATTTACAAGGAAATCGAAGTAACACTGTAGCACCAATTGAAAGAACACCAGATCTCAATAGCAGAAAAGCTTTCCGCCTCTTTTGGGTTTCTCTTGATACATCAGGGAAAATCACAATTTTCTTATCCATAAATAATACAGATCACTTCTTAAAATATAACTTTAGCAGCCAATCCCGATCAGAAGAAATTGCAAAAGTAACTAACAGAGTGGAAACCTTGATATCAGCTTCATTGGGGGTCTGCAACAGAGCAGACACATCAAGTATGTCTGCTTTGAAAGACCCCAAATCCACCTGAACCCCACGTTTACCCATAGGGAGAAAATATGCTTTAACAACTGGTGGAACTAAATCCTCAGGCACAGATAAAGATTCCTGCAGGTATTTTTTAAACAGTTCCACGGGGGTATACCCCGGAACCATGGGAAAATTTAACAACCGGACATTAGACGCCCGAACAGCATTTTCCAAGTTCTCCAATTTCCCATGCATTATAACATTATCTTTCACAATTGAATCAGTCAGTACCGATAGTTGAGAAACTTTTTGATCACCCGTGTTCATCTTCTCACCAAGCTCAGTCAAATCTCCCTTAATCCCATCCGTTGCACCTTCCAACTTCTCCAGACGCTGGGAAGAGACTACCATCTGTTGATATACAATGGTTGAAAGCTGTGAAATCGCCTCCCAGATGGATTCCAACGAGAATACCTTCGGGCGTTGCAAAAGAATCTCTGAAGGTAAATCAGCAAAAGCCGAGGAACTCCGAGCGGCTGAAACCCCCTGTTGGAACAATGGGACCTCCGTCTCCGAGACCTGCTGTCCGACCAAATCCACTGCCCCTAACACCAAAGGGGCTTCTCCGGGAGTCTGACCAAGCGAGGCCCGCACCGGCAAGACAGCTCCAATACCTTCCGGGTGAACTGACTCACTCCTCATGAGAAGAGACACCGGAGGGGTCAGACGCTGAGGAGGCGGTCGATCGTCCGGGGAGAGGGACAGCTCCAGGGCTAGGCACGCCGGGTCTACCTCCACCGGCGGCACAGCACCCACACGAATCTCCCCTTTCTGCTGCTCAGATAGGTGGACGAAATGGTCCATCGGACCAGAGGAAACGGCAGGAACAGGCTCCGCGGGCAGAACCTTGCGCTTGCCCTTACGCTTAGGCATAATCAGAAGAAAGCTCATGCCGCCATCTTGAAAACAACCACTCCCCCCATCTCTACCACCTCTAATGGGAGACTATTCCATGCATCTACGACTCTTTCCATAAAGAAATATTTCTGCATATTACTCCTGAGTCTATCCTCTTTCACCCTCATCCTATGTCCCCTCATAGCAGAGCTTGCTTTCAATCAAAATAGGCTCTCGTCCTTTGCATTTATGTCATAGAGATATTTAAACATCTCTATTGTATCTCCTCTATCCGACCTTAGCTCTAAAGTATACATATTAAGATCTTTAAGTCTTTCCTCTAATGCTTTATAACGAGTAGCCACCCTCTGTACTAATTCCAGCCTGTTTATATCCTTTGGAAGGTGTGGTCTCCAGAACTGCACACATTACTCCAAATGAGGTCGCACCAAAGACCTATACAGAGGCACTATCATCTCCTTTTTTCTGCTGGCCATTCCTCTCCCTATGCACCTGAGCACCCATCTAGCTTTCGCCGTTGCCTTTTCTACCTGTTTAGCTACTTTAAGATCGTCAGATACAATCATGCCCTGGTCCCGCTCTTCTTTTGTGGACAGAAGTACTTTTCCCCCTACACTGTACCGCTCTTTCAGACTTTTGCAGCTCAAATGCATGACCTTGCATTTTTTAACATTAAATTGCCACTGCCAAATTCTAGACCATTCTTTAAGCTTAGCTAGATCCCTCCTCATGTTATCTACTCCTTCCTGGGTGTCTACTTTATTGCAGGTTTTGATATCATCTGCAAAGAGGCAAACCTTACCTGAAAGCCCTTCTGCAATATCACTAACAAAGATGTTAAAAAGAATTGGACCAAGGACAGATCCCTGCGGCACACCACTGGTAACCTCCCTCTCCTCAGAGTGAGCTCCATTTACCTGTACCATTTGTCACCTCCCCCTCAACTAATTTCTAACCCAATCAGTTACTTTAAGGTCCATCCCTAGGGTGCTCAGTTTGTTGATGTAGCCTGTGCAGAACGGTGTCAAAGGCTTTACTGAAATCCAAATACACCACATCTAGGGCTCTCCCTCTGTTCAACATCCTGGTCATCCAGTCAAAGAAATCAATCAAATTTGTCTGACAAGACCTGCTTCTGATGAATCCATGCTGCCTCCAATCCTGTAATCCTTTGGATTCCACTTCACTTTGAGCAGCATTTCCAATAATTTACTCACCACAGAGGTTAGACTAACTGGCCTGTAGTTTTCAACCACATGCTTACTTCCACTTTTGTGTAAAGGGACCACATGTGCCTCTCTCCAGTCCTCTGGCACCACTCCTGACTCCAAAGAGGTATTGAAAAGGTTAGTCAGTGAAGCCGCTAGAACATCTCCAAGTTCCTTCAGTATTCTCGGATGTATCTCATCTGGTCCCATTGCTTTGTCTACAGTTGCATACAATAGGATCTTCAAAACTTCTTCTCTTCTGCGCCAATAGCAAACCATTTCAGCCTAGTCAATCATGCGTGTTCTACAGAATGCCAGTATCAGCAAGTTGTTCTAAATATAAGCGAGGAAGGGAGATTGCAGATTATACTGAAGGGCAGACTAGATAGGCCATATGTTTTTTTTCTGCCATCATATTTCTCTGCTTCTAGATTTAAAAAATAGATCAATTACTGAGGTTTCTGCTTATCCCTTATTGGGAAGGGCCTTTCCTTCTCCTTTAGGTAAAATGGAAACAGACAGATGAAAGATATCTGGAAGTGACAGTGAAAACTGCATAAAGGCTCCCAATCCACATATGCCCGATATCCAGTTGGGTGTGGGTTGATGATTACACAGGTACACTAAAAAAAATTTTTTTTAAACTGCCTCTAATGTTTCGATTGATTTTTACGTTTTTTGGTGCGCTGAATCCAAATCTGGTAACCAATTTGCTCCATCACGTACAGATTTTTTGCTACATTGGGTTAGCAGTTTGAGGTGAACGTTTCAGATTGAGTGCAATCGAGATAAAAGTTTCTTGGATGAATTCTTTATGCTAATTGTTTAGTAGTTATTCAAATAAGAATAAAGAAAATTGTAACAAGGCAGCACATAAGAATAGAGTAATGTCAACAAACACACTGTGATGGTAGCAAAATTGTCTGCACTTAAAACAGCCACATACATGTGCACAAACATTGAGCATATAAGAGCGAGGTTAGACACAAAGCAAAGCAAAGAAATGTGCAAAAATGTTGTACAGGTATGTATGTAAGAATAGAAAACGCAAACCGCACCATTGCAATACATGAAGACAAACACCCGATGGTGTGAAAATAAAATTCTAATAAATGAGATCCGACACTGTGGTAATAACTAGCAAATTTTTATTTCAAAGTTTAGTAAAAACACGATATTTGTCAACACAGTTTAGATTTTAAAGTCATTCTTGGGTCAATCAATCTCCTGGTGGGCCCGTTTCTTCTTCCCCCGAATGCTTCTCTTGGTGCGCTGCTTGGCGTATTTTTCATCTGGGGTTTCCCGCAGCAGCAACCAGCATAAATCAGCCATCATAGTGGTGTTCCATCTTCCTTGGTACCTTCTCTCTGCGTCCTTGATGTCCTGGTGAAACCTTTCACCTTGTTCTTCACTGTACGCTCCCAAGTTTTCGGGAAAGTACTTCACATGGGAGTGCAAGAAATGGACTTTCAGGCTCATGTTACAGCCTTGTTCTTTGAAGGCATTGAGCATCCTGGCAACAATATCCTTATAGTTCTCATCCCGCCTGTTCCCCAAGAATTTGAGAACAACATCCTTGAAGGAATCCCAGGCTTCTTTTTCCTTCTCAGACATCGTTTCAGCGAATGCTCCATCTGAAATGAGTTTCCTTATATCAGGGCCAACAAACACTCCTTCCTTTAGCTTTGCTTCAGAAAGTCGGGGGAACTTTGATCATAGGTACCGAAAGCACTCACCATCTTTTGGAAGGGACTTGATGAATTGCTTAATGAGACCCAACTTAATGTGGAGAGGTGGTAATAGAATTTTATCACGAGGTACCAAGCTCTCATGAAGAACATTTTTCTCACCGGGTCTCAAATACTCCCGAATTGGCCAGTCTTTTTTCCCCCAGTGTAGGTCGCGGGCCCGGCTATCCCACAAGCAAAGGAAGCAGGGATATTTGGTGAAACCGGATTGCTGCCCTAATAGCATGGATAGAATTTTAAAGTCTCCACAAATCATCCACTTATGCTCATCATAACGAATCTTCTGAAGAATCAGGGCCAAATTCTCGTATTTTTCTTGGAGAATAACAGAGTGAGCAATAGGAACTGAAGCGAATGTGTTGCCATTATGAAGAAGAACACCTTTTATGCTGTCTTTTGACGAATCAATGAACAGCCGCCATTCAGCAGGATCATACTTGAGTTTAAACTTTTCCATCACTCCGTATATATCGTTGCAAAATACCAAATCTTCCTCTTTGCTGAAATACTTCAAAAATTGTGTCTCGCGGTTGCGGTACCAATAAAAAGTTGTTCCTGGTGACAATAGATTTTTCTGTTTAAGCCGAGAACCTAGCAGTTGGGCAGCATCTTTTGGGAGTCCTAAATCCCGGACTAAATCATTCAATTCAGCTTGAGAGAAAAGTTCAGGTTTCGGATCTGGTTCAGTTTCAAACTCAGAAGTACTGGACTCATCGGGAAAAGCCATCTGATGAGTCTCATCATGATCAGAACCGTCCACACAAATATGATCCAAAGATTTTGGTGGTTCAGGCACAGGTACTTCGTTGCTATGAGGCATAGGCCTAATTGCTGAGGGAAGGTTGGGGTAACTTATTACGTTCTTATTTTTTAAGTTGTATCCCTTCACAATGCAAGAGCAAAAATAGCAGTCACTGCTGTGGTCTCTTTGTTCACGCCACATCATAGGTATTCCGAAACGAAATGCTTGTTTTTTACCTTTCATCCATAAGCGTAGATCTTCCTCACATGTCTTGCACACTTTGTGAGGAGCCCACGGTTTGTCTTGATCGCCTAACTTCAAACCGAAATAGGCGAAATATACTTTAATAAATGCAGAAATGTTCCTCTGCCGCTTTTTCACGGTATATTCCCCACAAATAAAACAAAAACTGTCCGGAGAGTTGACGCAACCTCTGGCTCTGTGAGCCATCACAAATACACAGCACTGCAAACTACAACTGTAGTGAACCACTTCGGAATAAAGCTGGATTACGACTGAGCAAACAAAAGGTAATAATGAACTTGCAAGAAACTGAAATTTGACAGGAACGTTCATGTCGCAACCACCGTGTTTGAGCAAGCGAACGAGGCGAGGCGAACAGGAAAGAACATGCGCCAGCGCGAGTACTGGATTTAGCCCCCCGCCTCCCAATTGTCCTGTTAATGTATAAAATGAATACAAAACACTCTAAAATATCATGAGGGAGTGTTTCTAGTTAGTTAACCATTACAACCTCTATTTTGGGCCAAGAAAATAAACTGCAGTCGGCTAAAAAGAAATTATGTGAACATTCCTTATATGGGTAAGAAATCTAATTTTGCAAGAAAACGTGACGTGATGGAACATTTTGGCTATTTTTCCTGGATTCAGCACCCCAAAATCTATAGGAATCAGTTGCAAAACTGGAGGCAGTTTTTTGGTAGTGTAGCTGTGTTATCGATGGAGACCACCACCAGAAAACTGGATATCCACAGGGATGTTCCTGGGTGCAGCTTGGGCATGGCAGCGACATACACAGCTTACTCTGATATTCAGCATGGTAGAGGTGGCTAGGTGCTCTTGCAAATCCAGATAAATCTAGGACAGCAGTTTATGTAGTTTGAGCCATTATGCTATCAATATCCTGATATAAATTCAGTGACTGTAAGCGGCAACTATACCGGCTTCCTGTTGATTGCCACTACAATTATATCACTGACCAGCCCAGCAAGCATGTGGTGGCACTATGTTCACAACCAGGAGAGGAAACAGTTAATCCACAGGAGGTGGTAGAGGTGACAGCACCAGCAACAGTCATAGCCAGGAGCTCAGGACATAAGACTTAGCTGCTATGCCCACCAGGTCTATAGGCCAAGGGTCAGTTTTCTACTACTCACAGAGGAAGAAGTGTTCCAGAGATACTGTCTGAATAAGGCCACCGTAGGGGACCTCTGAATTGTTGAGAACTAATCTTGAGGCCTCAACCCAAAGAAGCCACACCCTGCCAGCGCATATTAAGGTCACCAGAACCTTGGCATTTCTAGTGAATGGCAGCTTCCAGAACATTGTAGGGGTGAACATGGTCATTACCCAATATACCACTTCTCATTATATATAGAGGCTGTCATGACAACCTTTTTGAGAAGGATGCATGCATTCATCAGTTCCCACATAGTCAGGATGAAAGGAAACAGACCATGAAGAACTTCCATGTGATTGCAGAATTCCAGACTGTACACATATAGCCTTCATACTGCCTGACTAGGCTGAAAGAGCATGCAGGAACCAGGAGAACTTCCACTGTATGGCAATGCAGGTTGTATGCAATGCCCAACATATCATCACCAATGTGTGCACAAGGTTACAGTATACAGGATTCTGCCATGACACACATGTCCTCTCACAGTCCAGAGGTAGACAAGCCAGTACCATGGAACAACTGGGAGATGTCTGGGTTCTAGATAAGTTAAATTATGTCATGCCAGTACATGATAGAGGCCTGAGTGTACCTAGCCAACTGAGGGCTGCCCCACAGACGTTATACCCCTAAGCCTGAGAGTCACTGTACAACTGCAAGTGCAACCTCCCAACCCCAACCCCCTGTTGTGGGTTATGGAAGTGCATAAGTGCAAGTCCAAGCATACAATATGCTCAAGACGACCAGGACAGGTGTTAGACTGCACTATGGACTGTGGACAACATATATTATGATCAATCATCCTAATGTTGTTAACTATTAATTTTCCCCTGTTGAGTTACCCAAGTTGTCAATTCCTGTTCTATGTAACATTCTTATTGTTAAATGTTCTTTGTAAACCCTTCTGACTACAAAGAGCAGTATATAAAATAAATTAAAGAAAGAAATATGCCAATGGCTTATGAAATTGTATTCTGTGAAATGTCCATGCCAGTGAGAAATGCCTCCCTATCCACTCTCTTCCCCAAAGGTGATTGGGGATACCTGAGGACCTGGTTTCTAACATAAAGATGCCCCAGGAAGGGAGATAAAACAGGGCATACTAGAAAACCAGAACAATAATAGAATGAACCTTTGCAGCTAGTTTATTGCTTGGAGCAGAACTATGTTTATGTTTATGCAATTTCTTGATATACCGCCCAGGCTGAAGGGCATCAGAACCCATAAAAAGTGTGCAATATGTTCACAACAGGGGTCTGTAATTCCAGTCCTGGAGGGCCACAAACCAGTCAGGTTTTCAGGATGCCCCTAATGCATATGCATGAGATATATTTGTATGCACTGCCGCTATTATATTCAGTGTTGACTTCTGGCAACCCAGTAGCCTTTGGGTTTTCTTGGAAAGGTATAACCCAAAGTAGATCATCAGGCCTTTTCTTCCAAGGCAATAGAGAGTAAAGATCACAAGGAGTGTCAGTGGGAATCAAACTCAGATTTCCTGGGTGCTAGACTATTGCTCTAACCACTTGGCTACTTCTCCACTTGTTCATGTTTATCTCATGCATATTCATTAGGGATATCCTGAAAATCTGACTGGTTTGCAGCCCTCCAGGACTGGAATTGAAGATCCCTGCTGTACAACATAACCACCCAGATGAGGATGTCCATGAGGATCCAGACCAAGGTTTAGACTCCGAAAACATGACACCAAAGCAGAGCCAACTACCCACTATAGCAGCCCTAGGAAGAAGAAACAGACTGAAACAACAGAACTTTTAGTGGTGTCATAGGTGCAAATATTTGCATATGTCCATGTGAAAGTCTTGCGCACAATGGGAACAAATCATGGTGCCTACATACCCCCACCCCCTCACCCAAGTGTTTTTGTTTCCCCACCCATGCACTCCTGTGCCCCACCCATGCACTTCTGCGCAAGAGCATACTGTCTGAGGTGGTGCTCCTCTCATCATCCCCCTCCAAGACCATTCAGGGATGAATTCTATGTCAGGGACAGATAATGGGCCAGGCAAGTGCCAGCCACAGCTCCAGTGGTGCTCCCTCAGTAGATCGATTGTCACCTACTGGAGTTGGCTTATCCTTGTCAGTTGCTTTCACAGTGCATTCAGTTTAGAGGCTATCTAGTGGGTCAGGGTAACCATCTCTGTCTGTTCTCTCTGCAGCCTCTGATCTTCCTTTTCTTCCTCTTCCTTTGATGCCTCAAGGAAGGGAAATGTGGGTAAAGGCATATGGGGTGGATCAGGTCCAGGTACCTGTGGCTGCACTGGCGGCAGCTATTATTCCAGTGGAACCTCTGCTACCACCTTCTGCTGTGTCTCTTGTGTATCCATGGAGTTGGTCTACTGGTCCTGTTAGCTTCTGTGGGGCCACAGGTCCTGGTTCTACTGTATATGATGCCCTAATCTTCCAGTCTATGAAGGTCTTCAGAGAAAAGCCATGGCAAGAACAGATGCACATATGCCAAGAACACCCACTAATTGACCAACAGTATGCAAGCAGTGCTAACATAGATGTCAGCCCAGCAAAGGTCATGCATCATTGCACATCGCTACACCTTGATAGAATTCATGTCAAGCTGCACCAGCACCTACATAGCAATTCAGATGTGCTTAGCACCTGCTTCCCAAACCATGGTAGTTCCCCACTGCGGCCCATGTTACCGTGTTTATTATGAATACTGGTTGCATGTTTTTTTGCACAATTTTGATCGGCATGCTCTCCCTCACCCAAAACTGTCACTGGTACACATATCATGTTGTACACCCACATAGCCACAAGCCACATCCACCATCTATGGGGAGATAAGTATGCCTGTCCCATGCACAAGCCACCTAGCCATGTCTGCATGCATCTTGTTGTTAGCGCAGTCACCTGTCCACATCCCTCACCCTCACACCCATGCAACTGAAACACTACAAACACTAAGCTGCATATGCCAGTGCCTTGGGGAAAATATGTCTCTTTTGCCATTCACAGGTGAGAACGTGAATAGGACACCCAAAGAAGAATGGCACATCTAACTGATGTCTATGTACATGCCAATGATAGGAAGAAATGTCAGCCCACAAGCACCAGGCTATATAAATTGCCTATAGGTTGCCTGGTAGCACCAATGAAAAATTGTTGGCCAACCTTACTTGTGTATATTCTTGCCCAATACAAGCACAAATATGGAGTGTATTGGAGGCAGGTCCCCATGGACACATACAGACCTGGAGTGGATGCACACTGCCGTCTGCATTAGATCTGGGAATGAGCACTAATTGCCTGCCTCAACAAAACATGGGAAGTACCTTACATGTCTAGCTACAGTATTCCCCCCTTCCCATGCCCATTCACTTTGTGCATGAA
Source organism: Ichthyophis bannanicus (assembly GCA_033557465.1). NCBI lineage: Eukaryota > Metazoa > Chordata > Amphibia > Gymnophiona > Ichthyophiidae > Ichthyophis > Ichthyophis bannanicus. The sequence goes on along the minus strand of CM066031.1, from coordinate 1,811,986,152 downwards.
ACATGCACACCTAGGGTGCACCACATGGTACCTGAGGCATGCATGCAATGAGGAAAAGGTTGCACTGTACCCCATACTGGAGCCCCAGGATACCATCATCACATGGCATGGCTCTCCCCTTTCACAATACTAATGAGTAGTAAATGTATATGGAGATCTCAGAAGTGCCCATAAACATGCATGGCAACTTACCATCCTGTGTAAATGGTGCTGAGCTGTCATCCCCAGTGTCACCAATGGTTTCCAGTTCATCAATGAAGTACATCATCTGTCTCACTAATGGACTCAGGGGCTTCTGCTGGTCTGTAGAGAGATGGCTATTGGCCACCTCCTTCTCTTTGGCCACCTTTTTGAAGACCCGTCACTTCTTTTTTTAGGTCATCTGTCTCATGGTTCTTATGGTGCACTGTATTCACTTACCTGGCAATATCCTTCTAGGCATGCAACTTCATGTGGGCATCCTCAGATCCATAGAGAGTGGTGTGGTGCTTCATGACTAGGCAAATAGCTATCTGTTATCCACTGCTTCCTCCTCCTCCTTTTCTGCCTCCTCCATCTGCTCAACATCTTCATTGTCTCCAATTTTCACCACCTCCTCCTGGTGGATATGGTGGTGATTGTGGATGATAAAGATGATAATGAGGATAAGAGTGAGGAAGCAGGGGGCCTGCTGATCCTGACATTGTGCCTCGGTCATCCTTTCCTGCTCAGCACATTGTTGGTCCTTTGCCAGCCTGAGATCATGAAAGTTGTTGGAAAAAATATAAGTATCAGGACATAGATGAATGTTGACTGACATCTAGACAGGAAATGCATGGTGTTGCTAAGCACACTGAGGAAGCAGTTCTGCAGAATGACTGCTGGGCTAACAATATTGTCAATGTGCACATAGTTCTCCTGCTACTTTGATCTCATGGTATGTGAACCCCTCTATATGGACACAGATGTGGCATGTCAGACATTTTGTGGGTCTGGTGTATGTCTCTGTAGGGATGCATAGGCATATATGTGGCATAAGTTTTGTAACACTGGAATTTCACAGTTTCAAAGTGTGGCTGGTCCTATGCAGGGGGGAGGGCACACCCTATGTGGCATTTAGTGATCCAGTCAATATGAATTCAGATGCTTCTGAGACATGCTCCAGGGTATCCATTCCTGATACATCTCTCAACCTGGAAAACCTGATCACCGCCTGGAATAGCAATCTCAGCACCATTGCACTGCAACCAAACCAGAGAAACAACCCGAAGAAAAGAAAACCCTCTCCTTGGTTCTCCCCTGACTTACGAGCTTCCCTCATACACCTAAGAAGACTGGAAAAACGGTGGCGTCGATCACGCTCCACTGAGGACCAAACAGCCTACAAATTACATCTATCTACGCACAGAGAGTCAGTCATGGCTAAAATAAAACAATTCCATACCGATACTCTTAAAAGATCACTAAATAAACCACGAGATCTCTTCAATCTAGTCAAGACCTTATCTAAGGAACCTTCGTCTGAACAACCTGAACTCATTCATCCACAAGCTTTCGCTGAATATCTGCAATCTAAGCTGCTATAAACTGACAACATCGCAACAATCCCTGCTCAAGACACCATCTGCCTATTGAACCTATCTATGTTCTCCACACCATCTAAAAAACATGTTGAGAACACCATCGCTGCCCTCAACACCACCACTGCACAAACCGACCCCTGCCCAGCCTATTGGATAAAGGAGCTACGCTGTGACCTCAGCCCTCTCATCACTAGAACGATGAATTTATCCTTTACATCTGGTTCCTTCCCATCAGCCCTCAAGAGAACATCCATTAGATCCCTCTTGAAAAACCCCAAACTCGACCCACAAAAGGTTGAATCTTATAGACCCATAGCTAGTATACCCCTTCTAGCTAAAATAATTGAAAAGGAAGCTCAAAGGCAAATACAGAATCACATCGACACCGCCTCCCCTCTATATCAATGCCAGCATGGCTTCAGGGAGTTCCACGGTGTAGAAACCCTCCTTACCACCCTCCGCAACAACATTATCACAGGCATTGACAACATCCGCCAAGGCTTTGTTCTTATCTTCTTAGACATCACTGTGGCTTTCGACTCTGTACATCATGATCTCTTAATAGGGCGGCTAAAAGAAAACGGCATCAACGACACTGCTCTTGATTGGTGCAGGTCATACCTGGATCAGAGATGGCAGTATGTAACCTCAGGAGCAGCAACATCCACACCTTTCCATCAAAAGCAGGGCATGCCACAAGGGTCCTCCCTATCATCACTCTTATTCAACATATACATACAGCCCGTCTGCAACATCATCAGGTCCTTCAAGGTCGACTGCTTGATATGCGCAGATGACATCCTTCTCTACATGCCTTTCTCCACAGTTCATATGGATCTTTCCCCGCTGACCAAATGTTTTGATGCAGTGTCTGAATGGCTTCAATCCCAGAACCTCCGTATCCAACACAAGAAAACTGAGGTTCTCTTCATCACTAGGGACCCACTTTTCACCCCCCCCCCCCCCAGATAAAGGTGAAAGAAGCCGAACTCCAAACAAAACCTTCAATTCGGTACCTTGGGGTTACTTTGGACCAATGCCTGGATATGAAATTACATATAACCAAGATCCGGACACTCCAACACCTTCGCTCCTTGCTTGATCCGGATGACTTCCGGACTATATTCCAAGCTTTAACCTTACCGCACATCGACTATGCTAATGCCATTCTTCAAGGCCTCCCACATTCTACCTTAAACCCCTTAAAACTTGCCATGAACACCGCTGCCAGAGTCCTCTACGGAGCATCAAGAAGGGACCACGTAACACCTATTCTAAAGCAGCTTCACTGGCTCCCCGTGCATGGAAGACTGTTGTTCAAGACCTTATTACTCACCTTCAAGGCCATCAAAGGCATCACCTCCTCCTCACTAGTAGACCTCATCCAGACCGTTCCACCTAACAGATCTAGGAGAACGACATCTACAAACACGCTAGTTATTCCTAAGGCAGCAACAAAATGCACACTAGCGACGTCTAACAGCGCTTTCAGCTTCTATGCCCCTAAGTGCTGGAATACCTTACCACCAGAGATTCGGGCTGTCACCGATCTAACCCTATTCAGAAAGGCACTCAAATCCCACCTGTTCCCCCAATATTACCAGACCAGCCAGACACCGACCTGACCGCCCATCCCCTTTTGAACATCTGTTCTACAAGACCCAACTCAAACTAAGAATAAATCCTATTGTATATACATGTAAATACATATGTAATTAGTTTCAGTTAACTTTTTCCCCCATGTTTATCCAAGTTCTTGTACCTGTTCTCTGTAAAACCAAACAGCTTGTTGTTCTGGTCTTTTGTTATATTGTAAACCACGCTGATGCTAAATAGAGCGGTATATAAGAGCCTGTAATAAATAAATAAATAAATATATACCTGTGCCAGGATGTCTGTGTGCCATGACTAGTATACTGTCTGAGGCATATACTAAGTCTGGCCAGGTCCAGGTTATTCTATTTGTGATGATGACATATTGACCAACTAAAGTCTGGACTTGACTTGGTATATGCCTCAGATGATAAACCTAGATGTAGTGACACAATTGGTCTGGCACAAGAATATGGCATGAGGAGAGGTCTCGAAATAAGTATCTGGGGCACATGTCATTTTATTCACTGGGCAAAATAACCTGTACTGTGAGCAGTCAAAGAACAGGGGCTAATAGCACCAGTCACACATGGCACAGTTGTAGGTTGGCTGAAGACGTTTAGGCCACTGTGAGACACAATGGCTCCATTTAAAGGCCAACAGGCCTCCAACCCAGGGGTCAATAATTTGAGGACAAGTCATCCCTTAATTGCACTGGGGAGGGGATTATTTTTGTACATATCCTTCTCAGGCTTACTACAATGCGGCCATCATAGGGTTGCTGTTGTTGTTGTTGTTGAGTGCCATCAAGTTTGTGTCAACCTATGATGATCCTCTACATAGTTATTTAAAATGGGTTTGGTCTTCAGTCAGGTAGCTAATTGTTGATAGAATGGTATCCATAGCTGCTGTTATTGTATTGATCCATCTCATTGCTGGCCTTCTTCTTTTGTGTTGACCTTCAACCTTACCAAGCATGATGTCTTTCTCGAATGATCTCTCTCTTTGCATGATATGTCCAAAGGATGAAAGTCTAAGTTGTGTCATCTGAGCTTCTAAAGAAAGCTTAGGTTTGATCTCCTCTAGTACTGACTGGTTTGATATTCAGGCAGTCCATAGTATACACAGTATTCTTCACCAGCACCATATTTTGACTAACTATTGAAATCTCTTCCCATACCACAGAATAATTTTTAAAAAATAGTGCACCTCCTCCTTTCCCACTTTGTACTCCAAATCTTCACAAATAACCCTTTGAGTGGATATCAAAGTGCAATCTGGGATGTCCAGGGGGAACATGCAGAAAAACATCAGGGATGTCTATGTCTTTGGCCAATTTCAGGAACATAGACATTCCCATCTGCAGTCCTGTCCACATAGACATCCCTGCTACAGAATAGTGGGGGTGTGGAAATCTAGCAAATGCAAAGTTGAGTTCATATTATAACTCTTTGCAGGCTTACAGCCACGAATTAAAGCCGGTTCTGTTATGCATCCTCTCTTCTCCCTTACGATGAACAGGTGATAAAACCTCTTATCTGGTACGTGAGAAGCCAAATGAGTACTATGATTTTTTTGTTTGGATTATGTCCACCCTATGGGTTGTAAAGAATCCATTGAGTGGTTTTCAGCTGTGTGACCCATCGGTCATGTTAGCTGATTGACTGATGACATTTGCATATACCCCCCTGCTCCTTTTTAAATAGGGTTTTTTACCATTTATTCCATGGTTACTATCCTCAGTGCTTGCGGGAACTCTCCTGATACAGCCTTCTTTACATTTTGGCGAAACTCGAGTTGAGATTTGTTTCTGGCTTTTGTACTCATAGAACTCATTTGGCTTCTCACATACCAGATAAGTGCTTTTTGACTTTTGAGTTTTAATATGCATACAAAATTTAAAGCAAATATATGGTTGTGAGATGGGACCTATGACTGAATGCAGTGAGATCGAGACCAGATTTTCTCAGTCATATTGATTTATACAGCGAGTTACCCCCACTGAGGCCTGCCAACTTTTTAACTCAATTTTGAGTTTTTGAGCCTGAAGGTAACTTTGTTTCTTTTGACATCATAGTGTTTTCTGTACTGGCTATTTTGATTTGTAACACTCTGATTTTGAGACTTTTTCTGGTGCTGTGAAGAATCAGTGTTAAAGTATTTGAAATGCAGGGGATTGAGGTAAAGAAGACACACTGTGGATTGATTTGGAAAGAGGAGATGGTACTATCATCCACACTGGGTAGTCTACAGACCTCAAATTCAAACGGAGGAAATAGACAGAGACTTCAAAGATGATATTGCAGAGGTAGTAAAAAAGAGTGAGCTGGTGATATTGGGATACTTTAACCTGCTAGATGTAGTTTGGAGTATCCCATCTGCAAATATAGAAATAAATAGAAAGATCATGGATGCCCTAGGTTTTGCTCAGGCAACCCACCAGGATGTGGCACGAGATGTACAGGGCATTTCTGCAATTGGGCAAGGATGTCCAGGTTTCTGGTAATGCCCCAGATATGCTTTTGCAATGCCCCCATTCAGATTTGGATATCCTCACGCTGGCATCATCCACAGAACCGGCATTTAAAATGGCTCAAGGGATGCCATGCCTACCTGGTGTGAAGATAGCGGACCTCACACGCCACCTAGATAAGGTCTTAGATAGTGCTGGGGAGGAGTCTGCTGTCTTGGTATATGTTGGTACCAATGACATAGGAAAATGTGGTAGGGAGGTTCTGGGGGCTAAATTTAGGCTTTTAGGTAGGAAGTTGAAATCCAGAACTTCCAGGGTAGCGTTCTCTGAAATGCTTCCTGTTCCTCGTGCAGGACCCAAAAGACAGGCAGAGCTCCGGAGTCTCAATGCGTGGATGAGACGATGGTGCAAGGATGAGGGTTTTGGATTTGTTAGGAACTGGGGAACATTCTGGGGAAAGGAGGGGCTCTTCCGAAGGGATGGGCTTCACCTTAACCAGGATGGAATCAGGCTGCTGGCATTAACCTTTAAAAAGGAGATAGAGCAGCTTTTAAACTAGATAATAGGGGAAAGCCGAAAGTCACCCAAGAACGCATGGTTCGGAAGAATGTATCCTTGAAGGATACTACCAAAAGCAGAAAGGTTCCAAAAAAGAGTAAAGTAGCTCAAATGCCCTTGAGTATGGAGCAGACAGAGTTTAAAGATCCCAAATTACCCATGCCTACCAATAGCCAGATTAATATGAAAAAAATACAGTCTCTAAAATGCTTGTATGCAAATGCTAGAACTCTAAAAAATAAGATGGGAGAGTTAGAATATATAGCACTAAATGAGAGGTTAGATATGATTGGAATCTCAGAAACATGGTGGAAGGAGGACAACTAGTGGGACACTGTGATACCTGGGTACAAACTATATCGTAATGATAGAGCTGATCAAATTGGTGGAGGAGTTGCGCTGTATGTTAGAGAGGGCATAGAGTCAGAAAGGATTAAAGTTTTGCAGGAAACAAAATTTGCTGTAGAATCTCTGTGGATTGAAATTCCATGTAAAAAGGGGAAGGCGATGGCAGTGGGGTGTACTATTGACCGCCTGGCCAGAATGAACAAATGGATGATGAAATGCTCAAAGAAAACAAGGAAGCTAACAAAAGTTGCAGCGCAGTAATAATAATGGGTGATTTGGAAAGTATCGACTGGGTCAGTGTCATGGCAGGACATGTTAGGGAGATAAAGTTCCTAGATGAAATAAATGACTGCTTCTTGGAGCAGCTGGTTCATGAACCGACCAGAGGGGAAGCCATATTGGACCTAGTCCTTAGTGGAACACCAGATCTAGTGCAAGAGATAAGGGTGTTGGGGCCAATTGGCAATAGCGATCATAGCATGATTGCATTTGATTTAATTAGTGGAGGAGGGATAGTAAAGAAAATCCACAGTACTACCTTTTAACTTTTGAAAGGGAGACTATGATAAAATGTGGAAAATAGTTAAGAAAAAACTTAAAGGAGCAGTTGCAAAGGTTAAAGACTTACATCAAGCTTGGGTGTTGAAAAATACTATCTAGGAAGCACAGACCAGCTGTATGCCACGCTTTAAGAAAAGTGGAAGGAAGTCCAAAAAATTGCCAACATGGTTTAAAGGTGAGGTCAGAGAGGCTGTTGTTGACAAAAAAGCATCTTTCAGGAAATGGAAAAAAGAGCCAAACGACAAAACCTGGAAACAGCACAAGCACTGGCAAGTCAAATGCAAGGTATTGATAAGGCAGGCAAGGGAGAATTTGAGAAGAAGCTTGCCGCGGAAGCAAAAACGCGAAATAAAGACTTTTTCAAGTACATTTGTAGCAAAAAAGCTGTGAGAGAGTCAGTTGGTCCATTAGATGATAGAGGGGTTAAAGGGGCACTAAGAGGCGACAAGGCGATAGCGGAGAGACTGAATGAATTCTTTGCTTCAGTCTTTACTGAGGAAGATGTAGGGTTGTTACCCATGACTGAAGTGGTATTTAAAGATGTGGAAGAGTTAAAGAAAATATCAATACATCGGGAAGATGTATTACAACTATTAGATAAACTGAAGAGTAGCAAATCACCTGGGCTGGATGGTATACATACAAGGGTGTTGAAAGAACTGAAATATGAGATTGCAGATCTACTATTAGTAATCTGTGAGCTTTCATTAAAATCATCTGTAATACCTGAAGATTGGAGGATCGCCAATGTAACGCCAATTTTTAAAAAGGGTTCCAGGGGTGATCCAGAAAGCTAAAGACCAGTGAGCCTGACGTCATTACCAGGAAAAATGGTAGAAACCATCATAAAGAACATAATTACTCAGCAAGTAGATAGTCATGGCCTAATGGGAGACAGCCAACATGGCTTTAGACAAGGAAGATCTTGTCTTACTAATCTGTTATGTTTTTTTGAAGGTGTGAATAAACAGGTGGACAAAGGTGAGTCGGTTGATATAGTGTATCTGGACTTTCAGAAAGCCTTTGACAAGGTCCCTCATCAGAGACTTTTGGCAAAACTAAAGAGTCATGGCATAGCAGGCAGTGTACTATTGTGGATCAGGAAATGGTTAAAAGATAGAAAGCAGAGGGTAGGGCTAAATGGCCAATATTCCAAATGGAGAAAGGTGAATAGTGGTGTACCTCAGGGATCTGTGCTGGGTCCGCTGCTTTTTGACATATTCATAAATGACCTGGAAAAGGGAATAACGAGTGAGGTTATCAAATTTACAAATGACACAAAACTATTTAAAGTTGTTAAAACCCAAGAGGATTGTTGAAAATTGCAAGAGGATCTTGATAAATTGGAAGACTGGGCATCAAAATGGCAGATGAAATTTAATGTGGACAAGTGCAAAGTTATGCACCTAGGGAAGAACAACACAAACTATGGTTACATGATGCAATGTTCCACATTAGGAACCACCACCCAGGAAAAAGATTTAGGCATCATTGTGGATAGCATGTTAAAACCCTCGGCCCGGTGTGCAGCGGCGGCCAAGAGAGCAAATAGAATGCATTCTTTTCCTTTAAGATACTCTCTCTCCGTCTCTCCTTCCCCTCCTGTCCTCCTCCTCTTTCTCCTCCTCCTCTCAATCCCCCGCCCACTCCTCCCCCTTCTCCTACTCCGCTCTCCTCTCAGTGTGCCCCCCCTCTCTCACATCGTTGGTCCTCCTTCGAGTCTGTTTCTGCCTCCGCCCTTTCTAAGGTCTTTCTCTCTGTTCGCAAAACCTCCTGTCCCTCTGATCCCATTCCCTCTCATTGGTTGTTGGATCCCTCTTTGGCCCTTTCCCCCTATCTTCTCTCCATCATCAATAACAGCCTTTCTACTGGTATCTTCCCCACTCTTTGGAAACACGCTATCATCCGCCCTGTCCTGAAAAAGAGTTCCCTTGATCCATCCTCCCCTTCTAACTGGCGCCCAATTTCCAACCTTCCTTTCCTTTCTAAGTTCCTAGAGACACTTGTCTTTTCCCAACTATCCTCACATCTTGAAGCTTCACTTACCCTGCACCCTTTTCAATCTGGTTTTCGCCCTGGCTATAGTACTGAATCTGTTCTTCTTTCTCTCCTTAACAAACTCCACTCTGCCCATGACCGTGGTCTTTTCACCCTTGCTGTCTCACTTGATCTCTCTGCTGCGTTTGACCTTGTTGATCACCGTACCCTCCTTTCACGTCTACATGATGCGGGTCTTTCCGGCACTGTGCTTCATTGGTTTCGGTCCTTTCTTTCAGGTCGTTCTTTCTGTGTTTCCTCTGGTCCCCTATCTTCACCTTCCACCCCCCTCCCCTGCGGTGTCCCACAGGGGTCCGTCCTTGCTCCCCTCCTGTTCAACGTCTTTCTAGCCCCTCTTGCTCTCTTAGTTCAACAACAGGGTATATCTGCACATTACTACGCCAATGATATTTTTCTGCTCTATCATACTGACTCTGCTTCCCCTGACATTTCGCCTCTCAATAACTGTCTCTCCACCGTGGCTTCTTGGCTTTCCTCTAATTTTCTGCACGTTAATCTCTCTAAGACCTCTGCCATATGGTTCACCGCTGGCAGTCCCGCTCCCCCTCTTCTTCCTGTGCTTTCCTCTTCTCCCATCCCTCATGTCTCGTCTTTACGATACCTGGGCGTCACCCTTGACTCATCCTTATCTTTCAAAGCCCATATTTCCTCCGTCGTCCAATGCTGTTTCTCTACCCTACGTCAACTTCGCTCCATTTGCTCTTTTCTTTCCTTCTCATCTATGACCACCCTTCTCCTCTCGCTCGTTGTCACTGGTGTGGACTACTGCAATGCCTCCCTGGCTGGTCTTCCCCAGTCCCAACTACAGCGCCTTCAGAGAGTTCACAACACTTCAGCTCGCATTCTCACTTGCTCCTCTCGTTTCGATCACATCACTCCACTTCTCATACGACTGCACTGGCTTCCTATTCCCTTCCGTATACAATACAAGGTCCTCACTCTTGCTCACAAATCCATCCACACAGGCACTCCTCTCTATCTCGCTGACCAGATTCACCTTCACACTCCTTACCGTTCTCTCCGTTCTATCCATGCCGTCTGACCCTACCCTCCCCTTCACAGGCTCACCTCGAATCCACCCGTTCCTCTGCCTTTTACTTCCTTGGGCTCCATCTCTGGAATTCGCTTCCCCTGGACCTTCGCCTGGAACCCTCCCTGAAACCTTTCAAGACCCGCCTGAAGACTTACCTCTTCTGCCTTGCGTTTGATCTTCCCCCACCTCCCTCCCCTCTCTCCCCTCCCCCACGCTGATTTCTTACAGCCCCTATTTGTTACCTGACCTTTCTCTTTAGCTCTTTCCTTCTCTCTTAACTATCCTATCATACATTTGGCATTCCTTTCCTTTTTCCATGCAGCCTTTTTGTACAATGTGCACCGCTCTGACGCGACTGCATTGAGCAGTATATTAAGCCTCAAATAAAGATAAAGATAAAGATCTTGATAAATTGGAAGACTGGGCATCAAAATGGCAGATGAAATTTAATGTGGACAAGTGCAAAGTTATGCACCTATGGAAGAACAACCCAAACTATGGTTACATGATGCAATGTTCCACATTAGGAACCACCAACCAGGAAGAAGATTTAGGCGTCATTGTGGATAGCATGTTAAAACCCTCGGCCCGGTGTGCAGCGGCGGCCAAGAGAGCAAATAGAATGCTAGGTATCATAAGGAAAGGAATGGAAAATAAAACAAAAGATATAATAATGCCTCTATATCGTTCCATGGTGAGACCCTACCTTGAATATTGTGCGCAATTCTGGTCGCCGTATCTTAAAAAGGATGTAGCGTTATTAGAAAAGGTTCAGAGAAGAGCCATCAAAATGGTAAAGGGGATGGAAGGATACTCCTATGAAGAAAGGCTAAAAAGGTTATGGCTCTTTAACCTGGAAAAGAGATGACTGAGGGGAGATACGATAGAAGTCTGTAAATTAATGAACGGAGTGGAACGGGTAAACGTAGATCGATTGTTTACATTATCAGAATATAGAAAGACTAGGGGACATGCAATGAAGCTACAGGGTAAACTATTTAAGACTAATAAAAGAAAATATTTTTTTCACTTAACATGTAATCAAACTCTGGAATTTGTTACCGGAGGATGTAGTAAAGGCTGTTAGTGTAGCTGGGTTTGAAAAAGGTTTGGACAAGTTCCTGGAGGAAAGGTCCATAAACCATTATTAAGAAGGGACCCAGGATATCAATGCTTGACACAGTACAAGCATTGTGGAACCTGTGTCTTTTGAGGAAACTGCTAGGTACGTATGACCTAGATTGGCCACTGTTGGAAACAGGATACTGGGCTTGATGGTCCTTGGTCTGACCCAGTATGGCATATCTTATGTTCTTATGCCTCTGTGCTTTGCACATCTCTATGTCCATTCTCAGATCTCCAAAGCATGAATAGGGCTTCTAAAATAACCCATTATGTACAAAATATTCCACCAAAAAATTGTGCCTCCACAATTACATTCTTATTCCCATCAGCAGCTCTATCAACAGGGGAGCAAACTATGTCAAACAGTTCCCTCAGATGATTTAATACTACTTGAAGTTTTCCCGAAAAATATACTTTTTTCAACATAACCTTTTCTTGATACACACCTGCGGCTGTTATTGCAAGACTTCGGCCTGGCACCAGGAGGTGTATTCTGCCGGGCAAAAAGAGTTTGGCTTACAAAGCAGAAATGGATGGCAGAGCACAGCAAACTTAAGGTAAGTCGTTGATGTGCCGAGGGTGGGGGGCGCATAGGAGGAGGAAGAGGAGGAAGGAAGGCTGCCCATACGTGTACCCATCAGCAAACGTTTGCTTGAGGGCCTCCTGCTGGAACTTATGCCACTGCATGCAAGCTTAACAATCTCTATAGATTCCTAAATTAGATGCTTAATGCTGATCGGTGCTGTCCTGAAAAACCTTACCCTTGTCGTAGCACAAGTCAAAATATATCAAATCAGGACAAGTAGACTAGGCTAACAGAGCATACCAACATACCGAAATACTTTTTTTGTCGCACTGTTCATAAGGAGAGCAAAACCCTCTTGAAATAAACTGTCCTTTTTAATCATTTAAATGTAAAATAGGCAATAGATGAGAACTAAGCAGCACTTTGGATCTTTTTTGGCAGAGTATTCTTTGAATGCCGACATATTCGGGCCTTTACACTTTCATTGTTTTGAGCCTGTTGCTAAGTGAAATAGGCAGAGTTACTCCCAGCTGGATCTGATAAAACACGCTTAACATGGTATTCAAGAGCTGCTTTGACTTGACGCTATAGGGACCTTTAATCTCTATTGGCTAATGAGAGTCCTTTTTTGACCGACCATTGGGAGCAGTATACCTGGAGCAGAATCCCCTTTTTAAAAATGCTTTTAATGGGCTTAAAACACGGTGCTGCGTTGTGTATACCCATTGGGACTGGTCGTTTGTATTGCGGGACTGATCTTCAAGTCTTATTTCTACAAAAGCTAACTGCTGCTTTGTTCTCATCTATTGCCTATTTTACTTTCAAACAATTAAAAAGAACAGTTTAATTCAAGAGGGTTTTGCTCTCCTTGTGAACTGTCCAACAAAAAATGTCTTTTTGTATGTTATGCTCTGTTAGCCTAGTCTAGTTGTGCTGATTGAATCAGTGCTGAACACCTAACATTTTTTACCTGCCTTTATTCAATCCCCATAAACTTTTTTTAAATGTTGTCTTAAAATCCCTTGTAAACCAGTTTTATTTGTCACTTACTAAGTAAATATTCCTGTGCTCTTCCTCCTCTCAAATGGACTTTTTTAACAAAATATATGCCAAGCATTTTTCTTTCAATCATTGGTTTGGGGTCTATTCGCCCCCCTTGAAATCCTTGACTAAGCCTCCCTGTATGAACAAGGAGTTTGTACGGGGAGGTTTAGACAGAGGCGGGAGGAGGTTGTGCGGAGGCGGAGTTAGGGCAGGCAGTGGGCAGCCTGTGGCCCTGGACTTACAGGGCCGATTCTGAAGTTGGCCCTGTACGTCCGGGGCCAACAGACTCGACAGGAGACTTATTCCACCCCAGAGGAGGAATAGGTCCCCCTAGACGTCGAGGGACAGGAGGCCCAGCCAGCAACGAAAAGGTGAGGGGGGTGCATGAGATTCCCTGCAGCCCGACCCTGACCATGGGAGTGTTGGGCTTCAGGGAAAGGAAAAGGTGGTTGGTGGCCAGGGATTGCGGCTCCATTCAGGAGCTTGACTGAGTTAGCTGGGCAGGGGCCTGTATGTGCAGGCAAATGGGATAAGAATCACGTCTACCTCTGTGCGTCCGGTTCCAACCGGATGCACAGAGGCCGGGATGCACACAATGGAATGTGCCTCCATGTGTTTTTGTCATTAGGTAGAATTTAGCAGACATCTTGATACTAGCCTATAGCACTTCCTCCTGCTATTGTAGCCATGAGTTCCTTCCCCATTGCCCACCTTTATTCTGGGTTGTTTTCCTGTTCTTCAGTGCTTGATGTATCTTGCATCATTCCTATACCCATTGTACTCCTCCTCTCCCCTCCTCCTCCCCTCCTTCTCCCCTCCTTCTCCCACCCTCCCTCCGACCCTTCCTCCTCCATCCTTCCTCCCTCCTCTCTCTCTGTACTCCTGATCCTTCTTATAAGATCAGTCTGTGCAGAGGTCTTGCTTTATTCCTTCATTCACTGTATGTATACTTGATTATATAAGCATTATTCTTCTTATATTTTTTATGCGCGTTGCTTTGTGCCTTACTTTAGCAAAAAGCAGAAAATTAAAGGAATATAAATTAAATAAAATACAGTCTAGTAATTTTAGCTCTGAGAATCTTTTATCCCTTTCCATTACACGACCTTTAGGCTACAGGATGTTGTAAATGCATTTGAAATTTCACAAATAGCTAACTATTCTTCTTATTTTTCTTTTCTGTCAACCAATGAGAGTAATGTTTATACGTCCAATTTGTTCTTTTTTTTTTTTTTATTTCAAACCTCTTTATTAAAGGTATTCAAAAGGTAATACAAGCAATCAACAAAGTACATACAAGATTTATACAACAAATAAGAACTCCCAGCCCACAATATGGAGTGTGAAATACTTAGGAAATTATACTAGAAATATCGCAAATTAGATTGGAAAAAATACAAAGACTCCTTTTAACTTAGCAAGAGCACCAAAGAGTAAAAGGAAATAAAACTTACTCCAACACCAACCCCTTCAAAAAGGTCTTTAATTGAAGAGAATCTAAAAAAACATAAGATTTGCCCTGATATACTATAACACATTTACAGGGATACTTTAACGTAAAGGTAGCTCCTATAGCCAGGACCCGAGGTCTAAGTAAAAGAAAAGCTTTCCGTTTTAACTGAGTAGTACGACACACATCGGGAAACATCTGGATTGCCTGACCAAAATACTTTTCCTGACGAAATTTAAAATAAGTACGCAAAACTAAATCTTTGTCTTTCTCCAATGCAAATGTTACCAATAAAGTTGCTCGAGTTGGAATCTCCTCAATAGAGGTCTCTAAATATTCAGATAAATCTAAGCTAGGTGCATTTAATTGGTCAACTCCTTGCTGAACCGAAACACCTGTCTCAGAATCCGTCCTAAGGGGTTCCCTAACCGCAGAAAGCAAATAATAAATTTTGGACAGAATCATTGCGTCTGAATCAGGTATTTTCAGGACTTCTTTTAAATATTTAAAAAACAAAATAGTGGGAGACAAATAATGCGTGCGGGGAAAATTTAACAAACGTAAATTTTTAACCCGCAAGGCATTTTCAAACACTTCATCACGTTGATGTAATAATAGGGAGTCCTGGACTGAAGATGCCAAAACTCCCTGTACAGAGGAGATTAAACCTTCCATTTTAGTTTTAGATTGTTCCAACTTATCCAATCTAGTCTGACAGTCAGTCAGGACAGTAACAGTCTCATGCGTAAACTTAGATAGTTTTAATAAAGAAGAATTCAAAGAAATCTCAGTCCGAGAAACAACTTGCCAAATATCCTGAAGCAAAATTTCTTTTGGTGGCGTGGGAGCATCCAAATTAGCGGAAAAGTCAAAAGGTAAAGGCAAAACAGAAACCACATCATTTACCTTCAAGAAGGAGACCGGCAGCTGGGAAAATTCGGGTATAGAGTCCTCCTCAACCAACCGAGGAGAACCCGCATCCTGAGGTAAAAGCTCTATGCTGGGTGGAGTCACAACCCGTCGCGGATCAGGAGACAACTCACCGGAGGAGGAGCTAATGGAAATAGAAGACTCCAAAGGTGATTGGGCGGTTAGGGAGGAAACCACGGACTTAACATGACTGTCCATGGGTCCTACTACCTTCACCGCCTTACCAGACGACATCAGGGAAGTAAGTTTCTTCTTTCGCTTCCCCATACAAAAGAGGAATTATGTAGACCACAAAAAGCTCCAATAAACTCTGGAAAAGCTCCGAAGTGCTCCGAAGGGGCTCCAAAGGGGCAGGGCCTGCCCCTTTGGACACGCCCCTTCGGAGCGCGTCCCGCGGTGGGGGCTCAGCTCTTATAGCCCGCAGATGCCCACGTGACCTCAGCACGCACCGGGTAGGAGCAAACAGTCCAATCCAACAAGAAGAATAGCAGGTAAAGCACACACTTCGAGTGCCGCGGTGGGAGCTCAGCTCTTATAGCCCGCAGATGCCCACGTGACCTCAGCATGCACCAGGTAGGAGCAAACAGTCCAATCCAACAAGAAGAATAGCAGGTAAAGCACACACTCCGAGTGCCGCGGTGGGGGCTCAGCTCTTATAGCCCGCAGATGCCCACGTGACCTCAGCACGCACCGGGTAGGAGCAAACAGTCCAATCCAACAAGAAGAATAGCAGGTAAAGCACACACTCCAAGTGCCGCGGTGGGGGCTCAGCTCTTATAGCCCGCAGATGCCCACGTGACCTCAGCACGCACCGGGTAGGAGCAAACAGTCCAATCCAACAAGAAGAATAGCAGGTAAAGCACACACTCCCAATTTGTTCTTTTGGTTATGCAGAATTTCATCATCATCCCCAGAACCGGCTTTTAAAATGTTTTCAAAGCTGAAGCACTTGCTGTTTAATGCTGATCTCGGGCAAGGTTGCATAAAGGGACATCCACTGGCATGGCAAAATAAAAATATGAGCTCCAACCCCCTATCAGTGTTTGTTGTTAAATTGTAAAATAAAGAGGATATAAGTGTAACTCCTTCTCCACACCCTCCACACCCTCCAGACGTTGGCCTGACAAAACAAGTACTTTTCAGATGTATATTCGTGCCTGGAGCAGGAATAACCTTTGATATGGCTCGGGATGTCCAAGAGGTTTCTGCAGTTGGGTGAGGACTTCAAAGTTCTTGGGAAAACCTCGGCCACACCTACACAAGACCACCATTCTAACTTAGATATCCTCACGCTGGGGACGTCCACAGATCCAGTTTCTAAAATGACTCTAGGAACATCTAGGTTTTTGATGTCTCTATTTCCATTTTTGAGTAGAGGAGTAGCCTAGTAGTTAGAGCAGCAGCCTAACACCCAAACAATCTGGGTTCAGTTCCCACTGACACGCCTTGGACAAGTCAATTTACCCTCCACTGCCTTGGACAAAAAGGCCTGGCAGTCTACTTTTGGTCATACCTTGCCAAGAAAACCCAGCGGTTGCTAGGTCACCAGGAGTCAGCATTGACTTGACGGCACTTAAAAAAACCCTTCCTGAACATATTTTGTTTCTCTTCTTTTCAGAAAGTAAATCAGTTGTTGGAGACTTTCAACATTAGTTTGTGAATATAACGAATGAATTATTAAGTAGTATATTGATTGTTGAAGATTTTCAACTTTAGTTTGTGAATGTGAAGAATAAATTGTTAAGTAATTTTTTTTAAAAAATTGGTAGAATCCCTTAAAAGTACTTTTTTTGGATATAGCAATTTATTAGGGTAATTGGCTTTGTGACATTTTGAAATTAAAAGGGTGAGACCTATGATGTGTAGATTTACTGCTCAAACCTATGGTGATTTAGTTCGCCAGATGTAGGGAAAGAGCTTTTCTGAGGTCTCTTTATACCCTAATGTAATTTGAATAATGTTTTGAAGTTAGGTTTGTAATTGTTTTAGTATTTGTATTTTTGGTGGTATAAAGGGTATTTGTTTTGTGTGGATATACTTAAAAAAATGCCAATTTTCAGATGTCCAAAGCATGAATAGGGCTCCTAAATTAACCTCCATAGCAAATTATTAACAGAGACATTAAAATAAAGTACCACTCATTTGTTATTGTATGGTAGTTTTACCTAAGTATTATTTCTTTTTTCTTGGATCTTATTGTGGGGTTATTATTATGGTCTTTTCCAGATTGGATGTTTTTTCTTTATTATTTTTCTGTTGATATGATAATTGTATATCTCTTCTTTATTCTAATTCCTATTCAGAATTGTTTTCTGGAGTTTTTGTAAAATTTAATAAAATATAAGTTTAAAAAAGAAAATAAAGTACCACTCAATCATCAGCACAACCATAAAGCCCAACCCCACCCATAACAACTGAGCAGATACTGACAAAGAAATAGGGGTACATAATAACTAAAATGCCCTGGCCCATGAAAAAGATCAGGAAGTAAGAAAATGACAGGTCTAGTCACATCAAAAACTCACATCCTCAGAATTCGGCATTTACAGAGTAATAAAGAGTAAAGCCCTGCATTGAATACATCGGTGCTAAAATCAAAAGCACTCAAATTCAATCATATGTAGAGGTGGAGTTCAACCTTGAAAACATCATGAAAGTTATTAACCCATCCTAATCTCCATAGACCTAATATGGATATACAGCAATCCAGAACACTAATTCCTGACAAAGCAGCCAAACTTTCAAGGCATTGAGGAAAGAGAGGCACTCCTTAATAAACTTGATTTATCTTGTAAGCTTATGGCAAAAAGCATGGACATAATAAGAAAAGAGTACTGTGCTGAACTAGAGGTGACCTGACTCTCTTCAAAGAGAGAGAGCCCAATATTCAGTGCTGACGGCTAGACACTGGCCCTGAACATTAGACCTGTATATTCAATGCTGGCATGTTACTCCCTTTAACTGCACTTGTCAAGGAACCACCAACCAATATTGATCTTTCAGATAAAGAGTAATATGTTGCCCCAAGCTGCAGCCTGTCAAAATTCTGTTGGCCTCAGTGTGAACTAATTGCAAATGCCTGAAGGTTTTCCACATAACTCTGCATGTAAAGCATTGTAGCAACTGAGATGTGATAACATAAATTCAAGGACCAGGGTAGCCTGAGCCTGATGCTAAAATATGGCTTAAGCTTTGTAAGTATAATTGCCAAAAGGCATTTTTAGAAACCTTAGCAATATGTTATTGGAAGTCCATATTAAAATAAAAAATGGATCCCTAACTGGCAAAGCGAACCTCCTCTAGCAAAGGAGAACTACCTTTTAGCGAGGGCTGAATCAGTGTTCCCCAGGGATTCCACTTGCCAGTGACCAAAGCCTCTGATTTATTAAGACTGAGTTCTAATTTATTGGTCATTAGACAACTCCAAATTGCCTCAAGAATGAATCGATGTTTGCTAAGGTCCTATTTCCTCCAATCTCCATGGAGATAAAAAGCTGAATGTCATCATCACACATGTGGAAACCCAAACCAAACTTCCCAGTTAGAGGGCCAATATCCGGGCGGCCAATGGGAGGCTAACTGGAGATAAGGGTGCTACGCAAAACATTCAGCACCAGAATTGAGATAGTACTACTGAATATCTCCACAGACCATCCCAGTATTATCCAGTTAGTGCAGGGGCAGCCAAATGGTGGAGCGAGACTGATACTCTATCTCAGTAAGTGTTAGCACTTATCCAGATAGCGCTACTCTACCTCGATAGACAGCAACAGAGGTTGAAATGTGTGCCTTCAAGTCAATTCTGAATCCTGGCAACCCAACAGCTCCTGGGTTTTCTTGGCAGTGTAACCAAAAGTAGGCCTTTCTTCCAAGGCAATGGAGAGTTAAGTGACTTGCCCAAGGCTACAAGGAATGCTAATAGGAACCAAACCCTGGTCTTTGAGTTAGTAAGCCACTGCTCTAACCATTAGGCTAGTCCTCCACTCCAAAACTAGTATGTCTCCATATCTGGATATTGCCTCTAAATATCCTGCCAATATTTAAGTACCGTGTTGACCGCCATGATATCAGTCCTTTTGAAAATCAGGTCCTAGGTTTCCAAAGGACTAGAGAAATATAGTTAAAGGCACAAGGTGCAACAAGGATCTTTGAAGGACCTCCATAAAAAAGTCACAGTATAAAAACTTGCTTTCTTCAAGGAAAGAGGCACACAAGTGAAGGAAACTCTCACTCCAGCTCTTTTGTCTCAGTCCCTGCCAGCCTCTCTAGTACCTAATGATGAATCAATTCAAATGCTACAAAGAAATCCAGCAGGAGTAGAATACCAAAAGTGCTTTTATCTCTAACATGAAGCAACTCCTCTACAAGACTACCAGCAGAGTTTCTTTGCCATGGCAGTAAAGCCAGACTGATAAGGATTTAAAAATTCAGTTCATCCAAGACGTCTTGCGTGATAGTGTGAGTGGCAGACAGGATTCGGCCTTAAGATTTCCTGAGCCCTTATAAAGTACCGACACTAGGATCCAAAGTTCAATAACACCTAGGGTTTAGTCAGGTGAAACACAGAAGCTTTATTTGGTTTAAACCCTAAGACAGACCTATAGGCTGCATGCTCTTTTAAAGGACACAGAGCTCAGGTAGCACAGCTCATCCTGGTTACTCACACCTAGATATGCCTTGAGACCCAGGGCCAATGCAAGGCTTTGAGATGCCCTAGTCAAACAATTACTTCAAACAGCCCCTCAACCTCTGGAGCTGTTTTGTGCTTCTGCCCCTCTGATGCACAATGCTAACTTCCTTCTGCATGGGGGTGGAATTGGCCAGCCGCATCGTGCGTCGGAGGAGGCAGAAGTACAAAGAGCCTCACAGTGCCAGAGTTTTGGATAAATAATTGCCACCACTGTAAGTCCTGGAGGGGGCAGCAGTGGGCCGTCCTCTGACCACAGGTTCTCCAGGCGTCCGACTAGTTCACCTAATGGTAGTGTGACACCAGCCCTGTTGAGACAGCTTTGATTTTGTTCTTTGTTTCCTGGGATTCTCACTTCCCCACTTCATGGACCTCTTTATACTCTGAGATGCCAGGATAGCAGGCCACTTCCCCGGATTTCCTGTGAGGTGAGCAGAGATAGATGGCCATCTCCTCTCCCTTTAGATAAACTGGCCTCCTAATTTGTATACCCCTTCACATCTTGCAACTGAGTTAATGCAGCCTGCTCTATAATTATAGACAGGAAAGTTTTGAAAAACTTAAGTCTTATTAAAAAAAAACCTTTTAGTCTTGTTTTATATGCTCAAGCAACTAAAAGAGAGCTGTCATAGCTGAATAGCTACAGCAACGTTCTCAACGGCGCACAGCATACCAGCACAATAATTGGAAAAACAAAAATCCCTCACAGCTAGACTTTAAATTATTGTCTATTGCAATATATTTAAATAAATATACAATATTCTTTTGAAAAGTCTTATTTTCAAACTTAAGGCCAAGGGCAAAATATCAAGAAAACATGATCCCCCCTCCCCCAAATACACATTTCTACAGCATTTTATGGTCACAAACAAATGAGATATCAGGTTATATTTAACAGGATGCATGCCTTCTATTAACAAGTCAAACGTTTTAGCGCTGCCTTCTTATGTCCCAATACCAGAAACCCAGCCCAAGAAATAAGTTCCAGCAGGGTACCGATAAGTACTAACATGCTTTTATTACCTTGTCTAATATTAGACTTGTGTAAACTTCCTTCTGAAGTCAGATCTTCACATACTGTATGGTCCCTTGAAGGGCCACTTTTCAGACACCACGACCAACTTAAAATTTATTTATTTATTTACTTAACAGGTCTTCTATACCGCCTTATCATACATTCAAGGTGGTTTACATGGAATAGTTCTAGCAACAGGCTTTACATCAAACAAGGTTATTCAACTTGGAGGTTAAATTGGGGTAACAAGAAATTAACAATTGCTAACTATATACAAGAGCTGTAGCAGTGTTTTATGGTCCAGTTTGTTATTGGTCGTCATCTTCCGGAGTAGGTCCAAAATATTCTAAGAAGAGGTGTTTTTTTAGTGCCTTTCTAAGGCCCCCTAGGTCTTTGAATTCACGTGTAGCTGTGGGGAGTTTGTTCCTTAGTTGGGGTGCAAACAGAGAGAAGGCTCTATTGCAGGTGGATTGGTTTGCTTTCCTGAAGTTTAGCAGGGTCTCTAAGATGTTGTTTTCTGCTCTTCTTCTTGTTCTGGTTGGGGTGTCTTCTTGAGTAGTGGTTTGAGAGTTGATGGTGCAAGGTTATTTAGTGTTTTAAAGATTATTATGTTTTTGTACTTGGTGCGTACAGTCACAGGAAGCTAGTACAGTTGGAGCATGGGGGTTATGTGTTTTTTATTTTGCTGTCCCAGTGATGATTCTGGCCACAGTGTTTTGTACCAGTTGTAAGGGGAGAGTCGTTTTCTTTGGAAGGCCATGGTAAATTGCATTGCAGAAATCTAATATAGGCATTATTATGGCTTGGCAGACTGATCGGAAATCATTGTCAGTGAGCAGTGGTTTGAGATTGCGTAGGATTCTGAGTTTGTGGTAGGCTGATTTGATCATCTTTTTGATGTGCGATTGGAGGCTGAGTTGCTGGTCGAAGGTGACCCCGAGGTATTTGACTTCTTGTTTATTCTTTATGGTATGATCAAAGATTTTTATTGATTCTGGTGGTGAGAATATCATGCTTCTGGTAAAGTGCATCAGTTCAGATTTTTTGTAGTTTATGAATAAGCTTTGATTGTTGAGCCATTCTAACATTGCCTCTAAGCAAGCTGTGATTTGTGAGTAGTCTGGCTGTTTGATGTTTATGGAAGTGAATATCATGATATCGTCTGCATATATTCTATAATGGATGTTGAATTTTTTTATAATGCTACATATTGGCTGTATGTAGATATTGAACAGTAGAGCCGAGAGAGCTGAGCCTTGTGGGACTCCTTGGTGTTGGGTGAAGGGTTCAGACTGTTGGGCTTTGCTTCTTACTATTTGTGTATGGTGGGAAAGGTTTGAGTAGAACCAATCCAGGACTGTGCCGCTTATCCCCACGTCTCTGAGTCTTTGCAGCATGATGTTGTGATTCACTGAGTGAAATGCAGCAGTGATGTCTATGAAACATAGTACAAAGCCATGGTGTATATTGTCCATGCCTGTTACAAAGGTGTCCAAGAGAGATGTAATAAGTGTTTCTACTCCGTGCTTTTGTTTGAAGCTGTATTGGTGGGGATCTAGTGGGGCATAGGAATCTATGTGGTCCTGTAGTTGATGCTGTACACATTTCTCAATTATCTTGGTTAAGAAGGTGAGGCTGGATATTGGTCGGTAGGAGTTTGGTTCATTCTTGTCGAGGTTGTTGTTCTTAAGGATTGGTCTAATGCAGGGGTCTCAAACTCAAATTGCTTTGAGGGCCAAATGAGGACTTGTAAAGTAACCCGGGGGCCGCATAAGACGCGGGGCCTCATTTGCATAAGGGGCCTCATTTGCATAAATATTTGCATAATGTTACCATACACTAACTTTTAGTAAACATGCCTCTTTAATGAGTATGGATAAAGAAAGACTAAAAGATTTAGAAACAAGAAGACAATAATTAAACTGGGAACCCCAAAAGCCAAACTTGGAATGTACAACAACACTGTAGAAATAAAACTATAAATTAATTTCCTCTTGTACTAAACAAAGCGCAAACATTAATGATGCACATTTCCCAGAGCTGACATATTCCAGTTAATAAATTCAAAATAAAGAGATATTTTTCTACCTTTTGTGCATTTTTTTCAGTTGCAATTGTTCCAGCCACTTTCTTCTGGTTTCTTCATGTCTTCTGCTAACTCTCCATCGTCTGCTGTCCATTTGCCCTTTCTTCTCTCCTAGTTTTTTTTCCATTCTCTCTCTACATCTGCTTTAACATACTAATCTTTCTCCTTTTTCTCTTTCCTCATTCCTATTTCATCCACTCAAATTTTACCCCTCCATCCTCAATCCCCACTTACTCTCCCAATACCTGGCCAATTGTAGATTTGTCTTCTCTCCCAGACAAAATATTTTTCCCCTCTCCATTTCACTTTCCCAGCTCCATCCCATTC
Source organism: Ichthyophis bannanicus (assembly GCA_033557465.1). NCBI lineage: Eukaryota > Metazoa > Chordata > Amphibia > Gymnophiona > Ichthyophiidae > Ichthyophis > Ichthyophis bannanicus. The sequence continues at coordinate 1,811,962,776 of CM066031.1, read as the reverse complement.
TAATCCTCCCCCAACATCAGCTCCCTTCTAGTTCCAGCCCCACCCAGCATCCGCTCCCTTCTAGTCCCCCCATTAGTCCATTTCCAGTCCTATCCTAGCCTCACCATCAGCCCATTTCCAATCCTAGCCCCCCATCAGCCCATTTCCAATCCTAGCTCCCTCCCCTCACAGCCCATTTCCATTCCAAGCCCCCCTCCCCATCAGCCATTTGCAGTTCAAGCCCCCCTTCCACTCAGCCCATTTCCAGTCCTAGCAACCCCCCCCCAGCCCATTACCAGTCCTAGACCCCCCATAGCCCATTACCAGTCCTAACCTCCCCATAGCGCACTTCCAGTTTTACCCCCATCACCCCATTTTCAGTCTTACCCCCCCCCCCATAGCCCATTACCAGTCATAACCCCCCTGCCAATAGCCCACTTCCAGCCCTAACCCCCATTACCCCATTTCAGTCAGCCCTTCCATAGCTCATTACCAGTCCTAACTCCCCCCATCAGCCCACCTCCAGTCCTTCCTAACCCCCACCTGCCCATTTCCAGTCCTAGCCCCCACCATAGCCCATTACCAGTCATAACCCCCCTGCCAATAGCCCATCTCCAGTCATAACCCCCCCCCTGCCAATAGCCCATCTCCAGTCATAACCCCCCCCTGCCAATAGCCCATCTCCAGTCATAACCCCCCCTGCCAATAGCCCATTTCCAGTCATACCCCCCCTGCCAATAGCCCATTTCCAGTCATACTCCCCCCCCCCTGCCAATAGCCCATTTCCAGTCCTACACACCCCCCCCCAAGTAAATTAAAAAAAAACCTGGCTTCTGCTGCTCAAGCAGCAAAATCAGCTGTCCTGCGGCCCCTTCCCCTGTGCCCGGAGATCCGAGTCTGCTCTATCAGCGGCGTGCTTTTCAAGCCGCGAGGAGAGTATTCCCCTCTCGCGCGGCTTGAAACCGCGCGAGAGGGGAATACTCTCTTCGCGGCTTGAAAAGCACGCCGCTGATAGAGCAGACTCGGATCTCCGGGCACAGGGGAAGGGGCCGCAGGACAGCTGATTTTGCTGCTTGAGCAGCAGAAGTAAGTTTTTTTAAAAATTTGACAATTGATTCTGCCGCTGCCACGGCGGCAACGGCAGAAGCCAGGGTTTTGGGTTTTTTTTGTTTTCCTCCGTCGCGGGGCGCGTGTTTGAGACCCCTGGTCTAATGGATGCTTTCTTGAGTTGTTGTGGGAGGTATCCTTGAGTTAGCGAGGATTCAACAATCATTTGTAGATGGGGTGTTAGGTATTCTTTTGTCTGCTAGATCCATGTAACTGGGCATGGATCAATAAGGGAGGTTGTTGTGTTTATGTTGGTTATAATGGAGTTGAGCTGCTGTTTTGATGGGGTGTGAAATGTAACCCATGTTTCAACCATTGTATGTTGCATATTGGATTTTGTTGGTTTCTTGGGTGGTGTCTGTGTGTATTTGAGTTGTATATAGTTGGCTAGGTCTTGAGGGGGTATGGAGTTTACTGTATATCATCTGTTCTTGTCGGTTCTTTCATGAGATTGCTCACTTTAAAGAGCTCCCTTGGTTTGTTGATTGATCTCATTATCAAGTTAGCGTGGTATTCCTTTTTGTGATTGTTTATCATATTGTGGTATGTAGCTTGCAATTCCTTGCATTTTGTTAAGATGTTGTGGCTTTTTGTTCTTCTCCATTGTCTTTCCAGTCTCCTTAGGTGTTTTTTGTGTTCATTGACGTCACTTAAATACCAGGGGGCATAGTGTTTTCTTCTGCTGTCATGAGTTGGTTTGTGTGGTGCGATTGATGCGTTGTGTAGAGTCTCGTTCCATTTGGCAATGGTGGTATTAATATCTGTTATGTTTTGCTCTAGTTCTGGCAGTACTGCTAGAAATTTTTCTTTGTGGAAGGGTCAAAATCTTCTTTGCTCCTTGAGGTTTGCTTCAGGGGTTCGGCTCTTCATGTGCTGGTTTATAGAGAAGTTGATGGTGGTTTGACCACGGGATAAGGTTGACAGTTATGTGTGTTACCATGTTCTTGCTGCAATGTTGGTTTGGTGTGAATACCAGGTTGAGGGTGCCTCCCATTTTGTGGGTTGCGGTATTTATTTGTTGGATGTACTGCAGATCTTCCATTGTTTCCATGAAGGTCTTTTGATCCTGTGTGGATAGTGATGGCATGTTGGGGTCCCTTAGAACTTTGAGTGGTTTGTTTTGGGTTGGCGTGGAGCAGATTTGTTCTAGTATAGTTGATAGTTCTTCTTCATTTGAGTTTGGAGCTCTGTATAGGAGACAGAGTGCAAGATTTTTATTTATTTGAGACTGTTATTACGATGCTTCCTGTAGCTCGTATGTTGGATGTAGTTTGGAATTGCAGATGTGCCTTCGCAATAACTAGCACACCTCTGCCTCTGCGTGTTGGTTTTGTGGAGCTATGTATTGTATACTGTTGGGAGGTCATTTGATTTATGAATACATTTTTTGTGTCTGAGAGCCATGTTTCGGTTATGCACATGATCTAGGTCCTGGTTCTGTATGTAGTCCATTATTGTGTGGAATTTGTTCCGTATGGAACAGGAATTGACTAGTGCGCAGGAGAGTGCAGTGTCTTGTGGTAATTTGACCAGTGGTATTACTTCATTGCTAGTAGAGGTTATGTGTATTATTCTTCGTGGTCTGTTGTGGTGTCTTGTATTTGTAGTAGCATTTATCTTGTAGGTTGCATATCTTCCTGTTTGTATAATTGGTATCTGGTGTGTGTGGGATGGCAGTGTGGCTTTTCCGTCGTACACATGACCATTTTTTAGGAGTAGGAGGAGAAGGAGGAGTGTGGCTTGTGTCTGGGTGTTTTACCACTTAGTTAATGCATCAGAACTTTCCTTACTTTCTCTAGGCTTCATTGTTCTCCTCTGTCTATAGCAGGTTTTATGACAGCTATTTGAATCAGATTGGGTACCTGTATAACTATAAAAGTGATGTTAGTTAATGATCACTATTTTCACAACTGCCAGAATTTCTAGTACTACTTTGATTCTACTCTCTCTTTCTCTGGCCACAACCAACAGACAGCTATAACATCACCAAAATTCTTTCCTTCCTCTCTACTCACACTACTAAGACCCTTATCCACTCAACAGTCACCTTCTGCCTTGTCTATTAAAACTTGCTCCTCACTGGTCTCCCTCAGAATCATCTCTCTCCCCTTCAATCTGTTCAAAACTCAGCCGCCCAGCTTGTCTTCTGCCAGTGTCATTATGTTCATATAACCCCCCTTCTCAAGTCATTTCACAGGCTCCCTATCAGCTTCTACATCCAGTTCAAACTTCTCCTACATACATACAAGTGCTCCCTATCAGCTTCTACATCCAGTTCAAACTTCTCCTACATACGTACAAGTGCATTCATTCTGCGGCTCCTCACTACCACTACCTTTCCTCTCTTATCTCACTCTACCCTCCTCCTCGGGAATTCCACTCCACTGACAGATCCCTTTTATCTGTGCCCTTCTCTGCCACTGCCAACTTCAGACTTCATTCATTCCATCTCGCTGTTCCATATACCTGGAACAAACTACCTGAGTCTGTGCATCGGGCTCCTTCTCTAGCGCTATTCAAATCGAGGCTAAAAATCTACCTATTGAAGCCATTTTTGGATCCTGATGCTCCTCACTCTTTTGTCCACTACTTATGTGTATCTTACCATACTTTACTCCCAGTTTCACTATGGGCCTCATCACAATCGGGGCACGTCCGGCCCATCCTAACATCCAGAATCTGGAGGAACCAGCTGCTCCCCGTATAACCCGCCCGAGGCTCCTGCATGGATCCAGTGCTGTGGCATCACCATGACACCAGGACTCCATGCAGGATTCTTGATTGCTGGCAAGCAGCAACCCTGCTCATTTCCCCACATCGATGCGTCTTCCTCATTCTGTGATCTCTTGTATTTTATGAAGCTCAACCTATTTTTCTTCACATTTTCAGCTATTTCTTTTGAGAACCATAGAGGCCTCCTTTTCCTTTTAGATTTATTTACTTTCCTAATAAAAAGGTTTGTTGCTCTTAAAATATCTCCTTTTATTTTTGCTCATTGTTTTTCTACATCCCCCAACTGTTCCCATCCTGCTAACGACTCCTTGAAGTATTGTCCCATCTTGGTAAAGTTAGTTAGTTTTTCTAATGTCTAGGACACCCATTTTTGAATGGACTTATTAGCCTTAGTCCTAATACTGAACTGCACCTTCTGGTAATCACTGGATACGAGATGTTCTCCTACTATAACATCAGAAACACTTTCCCTATTGGTAAGTACCAGGTCCAATATGGCCCCTTCATGTGTGGGTTCTATTACTTGTTGCTGGAATAATTTTTACTGTAGAGTGTCTAGGATCTCCTTACTTCTAGATGACACTGTAGCGGGGTTTCCTAATCAACATCTGGCAATTCTATAATTGTCTTCAACTAAATCTATGTCCACTTCTTCTGCCTGTGAAGGAGATCTGCATATCACACCAATACAAATGGCTTCCCCATACTCTTTTTCTAGTTTAACCCACAGTGCCACCTCTTTCTCTTATAAGCCCTGTAATTCTGTATCTTTAATATTATTTTTTATATATAGTGTCACTCTTCCTCCCCTTTTTTCTACCTTGCCCTTCTTGAATAAAGCATAGCCCATTATACTTACATCCCACATGGTTGTCCGTGAACCTATTCTTCGTAATCACCACTAAATCCAAGTTAGTCTCTTCCATTAAAACCTCAACATCTGGGATCTTATTTTCCATACTATGGGCATTAATGCACACTGATTTCTTGACACTGCCCCTTTTTAACCATTTCTACAGAGGAATTTAATGTTTTACTTACCTGAGGGCTTCTACTTACCTGGGGACTTTCTTCACCCATCCCCAAAGAATCTAGTATAAAGCCCTCTACAGTAGGGTAGCCATTCAGCTGCGGAAGACACTTTGACCCTTCTTGGATAGGTGGACACCATCTCTGCTCAGCAGCCATTGGAAAAACATTCCATGGTCCAGAAAACCAAAATGCTCTCCATGACACCATCCATGCATTCTAGAAAGTGAACTTCTCTGCCTCGGCCTTTGCTCTTGACAGGCAGGATTGAAGAGAACACCTAAATTGTTAGGTGCTCCAATAAACCAAATGTGCACTCATGAATGCACACCTCTAACATTTAACTATTATACTGTCCATGATGATTTGTTTATTGCATACTGTGCTCTGGTAGTATGATGGTAGGGATTTGCACAGGCAAAACATTTTTACTTTGTTTTCAGATTTTTCAGAATGTTTCCCAATTTTTGGGTGTTCATGTCGCACCTTTTTCTGAACATACAGTAGAACTTTTTAAAATATGTCAATGCTTGCATGTGGCATTTGTAGGTTAATGCACATTGAATCAATTTTTGCACTTAAATTCTTTTAGGTACGCTAATGAATTGAATGCACACTAGCAACACATAGCTCTATGGGATATGTCATCCTAGATTGCAGTTGCAATGGGCTTGATGTGTAGGTTTTGCTGCCATTTTTGCTGCAGATTTTTGGCCATTGCATTAAAAAATGTATTCCTACTTAGGCGTCATTGTCCTCCATGCTTGCCAATGCTTTCCTGCTACCATTCAAGGTGTGAGTGCAAATTTTACAAATTTTACAAATTTTACTGTGTTGATGTTGGACATGGATAAGATCTCACTTAGGGGAATGTTTACTAAGTTGTGCTAACAGTTAACCCAAGCTATCTGTAACTAGGTCCCACTGAAAAACATGTGGCTAGTGACAGATAGCCTGGGTTAACCATTAGCCTGGCTTAGTAGACATAACTTTTAATGTTTTCTATTCAGTTCGTCATTCTCACAGCTAGATGATGTGTCAATTTGCTTTGCTGTTTCTGTCAGCAAGCATAGGGACCTCGCTTTCAATATTTGCTACATGTGCCAGGAGCTGGGAATTTGCCAATTTCATATCATTTCCTGGAGAAGTCCCAGTTGTCAGTGCGCTGGCTCTTTCATTATGTCCCTTTGCTATCTTCAGCATTTTGGCAGACCCTCATAATTATTTGGTTCAAATAACACGCAATGTCAGACTTTAATGTGATAATCATTTGAGTCTGAGTGATTGCTTATTCGCTTGCTTTTTATTTATTTATTGAAGGGAATTTCTAGTCTACCAATCCCACTTTGTTCCTGGTAGTTCACAATAAAAGCATCTGTAATCAATAAATATATATAAGCATAAAAACAACCATAAAGCATGTAACACACTACCTGCAAACCCCAATCCCCATCCTTACATATCAACCTCTCCCTTAAATGCTTGCTGAAAAAAATATACTTTTTTTTCTAATTCTCATTTATTCTCTAATCTTAAGCCCTTTGGCAGTACATTCCACAACAAAGGATCCACAGAAATAGTTTAGGAATGAGCTCCCCTTATTTGGTCTCTGTTAGAGCAACCTGTTCCCTGTAGACTGGAGAGAGTGAGATGGAACACACTCATCCCAAAAGCCTTTAAAAAAAATCTGAGGTCTTCCCCATATATCAAATAATGGATTGAGCATAATACTTTAAATTTGATTTGATATTCCATTGGTAATCAATGTAAACTTTTTAATATTGGTGATATATGCTTATTTATTTATCTGCATTTATATCCTGCTTTTCACTGGGTCAAAGCAGTAGGGGGATACATTTAACACAAGGGGATATGAGACACATACACTAATACTTACAGGGAACATGGGCAATGGAGGGTTAAGTGGCTTGCCCAAGACCACAAGGAGCACCTATTGGACTAGAAACCCCAGTCTTTCTGGCCCAAGGTTGCTGTCCTCTAGTGGGATTTGAACCACTGACCTTCTGGCCTGTAGTACCTTGCCCCAACCACTAGGCCACCCCTCCCTCCACATCTTAGCCAGCTTCCACATCTTAGCCATGTAAAACACGGATGATAGCATTCTGAGCCAGTTGGATGATGAAAGCATTTTAGAAGTGCTGCTCCTTGGGCCATGCCCCCTCCAGGGCAGGATTAAAGCATAGGGAAACTAGATATGTGCCTAGGGCCAAAGGGTTTAGGAGGGGCCCTCTCAAATATGTAATTCAATGACTCCATCCATTTCCTTTCAGTTTTAAGCTCTCGGTTAAACTCAAATTCATCTCTTGCATTTTGTTTCTTTAAATAATTAAGGATACACTTTCTTTTAATGGGGTGAGAAATCCCATTCACATTCAAGGTCAGCAATTTAAAAAGATTAGTCATAAGACCACCAGTACTCTGTTTGGGAATATATAGACAAGGTCACTAGCTGGTAGTGGTGTAGAGGAGGAAGTTTCAAAAAAAAAAAAACAATCAGAGCAATTAACTTAAACATCCCTTCACAGAGAAGAAAGTAAGGTGAGTTTGCAGAGAAGGCAGCTGCTATACACAATGAAGCAACTCAATCCATCCCTGATCAATACATATCCAGTCAAACACTCAAACAAGGATCAATATTCCAAAACATACATCACCAAAGTTACTCTGCCAAAACATTCACATCGACAGCAAACAAACACCTGAACACACAAAACAGCATACTAACAGGTTATCAACTAGCCTTAACTACTGTAAATAAAGTTGGAGAGGACAATGCTTTAACTCCTGTCATCCAAAGTTCCTGATGCAGGACAGACGAAATGAAATGCAGAACCCCGTCCCAAAGTATTAATGTCTCCAGACCATCTAAATGCATAGTTTTGACATTAAGCAGAGAACAGTTAACAGGTATAATTCCAATACATGAGTAGCAGAGGTCACAGTCCACCTCTATTCACAATGCCAAAGCCACAAGCTATGGCAAAAGATAAGGAAAAGTCAAGTAGCATGAAAAACAGAAAGGTTACTCCATGCAGCTGGAACCCGATATTTGTTCCAGAAATTGATCCATTGCTTTCGGGTCCGTATAAAATTTAGTGAATTTATTATAAGTAACCCTGAGCCGAGCCTGTGCTCCGATGGACTTAAGGACAGGCCTGAAATTCAAAAAAGCCTTCTGCTTGTAATGGCAGAGAGAAAAATGAAACTACCTGCTATGTTTTTCTTTTGTGCAAGTTCAGCAGTTTTTTGATGCTGCAGGGAGGCTGGGGCAGATGCTTTCCGGCTCCCCAGATCTCCCATGGCATCAGGAACTGGCTGGGGGACATGGCTGCCATGATTTCACTAGCCTCGTGATCATGATGATGTCACCCGAGGCTCAGTAGTGGCTCCGGAGGCATCGAGCAGACATGGGGAGGTGAGTCTGACGCTCCTCGTACTGCCCCAGAGCTCGGCCACCTGAGAGATAAAGGTTTAATGGAGTCAGCCTGAACCCTGAAGCGCGCGAAAGTACTCTACCTAAAAAATATACATTAAATAAATATAAAAACACAGAGAATGCTTGTTTTGACCAGAATCAGGTCAGAAGGGCAAGCTTTACCCTCGGGGGCAAAAAATTAAAGAAAAAGACCAAAATGAAAGTAAATTTTAAAAAGTGACAGCAGTGTTAAAATGAAAGGAAAAGTATAGAAAAAGTTTAAAAAGAGACATAAACATGTACATATGTGAAAGAGTTCAAATATTGTGTTATATGTTGTGTGCAAAGGCAATCAGCTGAGAATATAAGCATGTCAGGAGACTACACCCATGATAAAGTTTAAATAAATAATACTGATACTAAGAAAATGGCTTATAAAATTACTTTTATGTGTGCAAAAGTCTGTTAGGGGCTTTAAAACAATAAAAGTATACTGTGTGAGTTGAAATGGAGCTAGTGAAAGGGAGAACACTTTTATAGTGAAGATATAATACTGGTGCAGGAATTTTAAAAAGGTTTAGGGAAGAAGACTTTGATGGGGGTAAGATGTGCCAGAAAGAGTGTCTGTGATGTCAGAACTGTGAGTAAATGAGAATTTATTACAGAAGAAGTGTGCAAGAAACCTGAATGAAAGCTGAAGAGAAAACTTAAAGTTAAATGTGAAAACTTTTTCGGTGACTGGAACAAGGCTGAAGAAGCTCTGTAACTCATTCAAGCAATTTTAAAACCAAACTGAATGATAATTTGACTTGATTTATTGAAAAGTGAGCTTAATTTGAGCACTGCTTTGATTAAAAGTTCAACAGTGTGTGAGAGTTGCTTTCACTTGCACTGGAGTCCTTCAAGCACTGAAAGAAATATAAGGCCGAAGGTATAAAACTCCCAGTGCAGTAAAAAGAGAAACTTTGATATTAAGCTGATTTTTTTTTAAATGCCTTATTTAAAGAACAAAATGTATTGGCACTTGGCAGTTTTGAAAGATTCTCTCTGGCACACAGAGACACAAAGAATCCCATTCTGGGAGGGGAACGTCTGGGCCATCTGGACATATCCGCTGAAGACGGGGCCATCAGGACCTGATTCTGGTCCTCAGTAACAAAACGTTCCTGTAGGAGCCAGAATTGGGCACAAGGACAGCCCAGCATGCCGCCTCTGCCTGCAGGAATGTCCTCTCCACAGGTGCCCCAGCATCTGTGGCTCTGGCCCCCTAAATCCCCGCTGCCTGACCCACGGCTGGCCTCCCATGATCTGTATCAGGTGGCAGAGTCCCCTCACACCCAGCCCTGGCCCCAAGAACATAAGAACATAAGATATGCCATACTGGGTCAGACCAAGGTCCATCAAGCCCAGTATCCTGTTTCCAACAGTGGCCAATCTAGGTCATACGTACCTAGCAGTTTCCCCAAAAGACACAGGTTCCATAATGCTTGTACTGGGTCAAGCATTGATATCCTGGGTCCCTTCTTAATAATGGTTGATTGACCTTTCCTCCAGGAACTTGTCCAAACCTTTTTTAAACCCAGCTACACTAACAGCTTTTACTACATCCTCTGGTAACAAATTCCAGAGTTTGATTACACGTTGAGTGAAAAAATATTTTCTTTTATTAGTCTTAAATAGTTTACCCTGCAGCTTCATTGCATGTCCCCTAGTCTTTCTATATTCTGATAACGTAAACAATCGATCTACGTTTACCCGTTCCACTCCGTTCATTAATTTATAGACTTCTATCATATCTCCCCTCAGGTGTCTCTTTTCCAAGTTAAAGAGCCCTAACCTTTTTAGCCTTTCTTCATAGGAGTATCCTTCCATCCCCTTTACCATTTTGGTGACTCTTCTCTGAACCTTTTCTAATATCGCTATATCCTTTTTAAGATACGGCGACCAGAATTGCACACAATATTCAAGGTGCAGTCTCACCATGGAACGATATAGAGGCATTATAAGGGTGGCTTCCCTGCCCCAATCTGGCAAATTGTGTTGCTTATACCACCTCTGAGGTGATATAAGCAGCATGTCCCAGCAGGCCCAGCAGCATGTACAGGGCCGTGACCTGAATCAGTCCTGTATGTGCTGCCAGGCTGCCCCTGCCCCCCACCAATCCCGCCCCCCTCTGGATCTCCCCGTCCTGATACACAGGACTTATAGGGAGAGCAGGTGGGGGAATAGGGTACAGGTGGCTTGCGAGGCAGCATGTCCCAGCAGGACGTGCAGCCCCACAACCCATGTTTGAGAACGAGGGCCAAAGGAAAAAATGTTTTTTTCTCAGAGATTTCTGTAGGAGGTAAGGATAGGGCCTTACTTATCTTTTATTCTTGGGGAATAACCAGCCTCACTAGTAGTCGACATACAAAAACAATTAAAGAAAAAAGGACAGGAACACTTTTCTAGATGTTGCACACAAAGTTAGGGAGATAGTTTATTTTATTAATTTTTAAAGATACTGTAGGTAGTGGATATTCTGAGGTATCCTGACTACAGATGGACATTGCTGTAATAGAGGGGATCCTAAGGCGCCCACCATTCAAGAAAGCAGCAAGACCTGGAAAAGATGATTAAGATAAGTGACTGACATACTTTTTTTTTTTAAACCCACTAATGCGCTAGTTATATTTTTATGAACAAAAGGCTTCCTTACCTGATTGGTAACACCCATTCACCTGCAAGGGTACAGATTAAAGACAGTGTTAGGATTTTTTTCTATTACAGAGTAAAGGAACTTCAAGCCTTTAATAGGTTAACCAATACTTGCCTGTTGTTGAAAGGGTCCATATTATACCACTGTTGAAAAATAGAAGCATTTTAAGAATTGTTCATAGAATATAGTTGACTATATTATAGTATAATGTACCAATGTAGTTGTGAAGAAAGACTGTTATAGAACCTCCCTGCTCCCCACCACCAAGGCCAATCAGGCCAAAGAACTAAGAGGCTTTTAAATTTAAAGTGAAGGCGCCATTGGCTGCGCCCACACCTGGCAGGCCTTCACCTGAGGGCCTCACCAGAGGGCCCTTTGGCATGGCCCTTAGGCATGGAAATTAGGCACCTGAGGGCCTCACAAGAGGGTCCTTTGGCATGGACCTTAGGCATGGAAATTAGGCACCTGAGGGCCTCACAAGAGGGTCCTTTGGCATGGACCTTAGGTAGGGACCTTAGGCAGGCACCACTACACAAACAATGACTGGAAGCCAACAATTTTGAGACAAACAACTAGCAGACCTACAGCCTCACCAACTTTCTTGGCCACCAGCAAACAAGCCACAGGATCCAGTCAGAACCACCATACCCACGCCATGCAACATAACAGCCACTCTCCTGTATCCTCCAACACTATTAAGCCTCACTGTAAATATCTCCTCCGTGCCCTAATAATAGCAATGCTGCTGCAAAGACATATCACCACTAGCCAAAACTATACAAAGACCTTAATACTTCTCCCACCAACTCGCACTTGATATGTAACCCCGTGGCAACCTCTTAATTTCCAAAATAATAGGAAAACTCACTCCCTTATACATATCAATCTTAACCCCCTGCAAACGTTCACCACACACCAACCCCTTGCTAGACACTCCTATCACCTGCATCCTTATAAATGCAAGGTCTATACGAAACAAAATATACACGATCACAGATTACCTAGAGATGTACAAAATAGATATACTATGCATCACTGAAATCTGGCTAAATGATACCGACCAGGTCATCCTCAATCAAATCACCCCAGCCACCTACTTCTCCTTCAACTGCCCTTGAAACCACAGGAGAGGAGAAGGAGTCATTATACTAGCAAGTTCTCTGTAATGTTTAAAGTTTTAATGTAAACCGCCTTGATTAAATGATAAGATGGTAAAGAAAAATTGTTAATGATGATCTAAGAACCCTAAGAAGACTCCTCAGTAAAATATAAAGAAAATGGAAGAAAACCAAAAGCACAGCAGACAAGCAACAATACATGAACTCACTACAAAAATGTAAAGAATCCATCTTTTTGATACAAGGCCAAGAAGGAAAACCACACGAAGATCCTTATGCACTCTCTCAATAGACCAAAAGAGCTGTTTCAGATAGTAAAATCTCTAACCAAGTCATCAGACACCATTAACCCCTCTACACAAATTAATCCACAAACACTGGCGGAATACTATAACACCAAGTTATGTTCTACCTCACAAGTCCCCCCAAACACCTTAATACATCCCTCCCTTGATTCCCCAAAACTAAATTCACTCTCAACAATCTCCATAGCACAACTGGAGAAGATTGTCACTACAATAAACACAACCACAACCCTAGGAGATCCATGCCCTGTTACCTGGGTAAAGATGGCACATGATGCCCTAGCTCCAATAATACAAAAGATTGTAAACCTTTCCTTAACTCAAGGTGACATGCCAAAATCACTTAAAGGCAACTATCCTTTATTAAAATCTAATAAGCTGGACAAACTACAACCAAGCTCATATAGACCAATATCAAGCCTACCGTACCTAGCAAAAATAATAGAAAAAAAAACAGTTCAAAACCATCTACAGGACCACCTAGATTCAAACTCTCCTCTTGATGCACAACAGTATGACTTCAGAACACACCATGGAGTAGAAACCCTACTCATAACCCTATTTGATACGCTCACCAAAAGTATTGAAAAACCCCAAAATGCTATCATAATGATTTTTCTAGATATTGCAGCAGCTTTTGATTCCATTAATCATAGCATGCAATTAGCAAGACAAATTAGAATCGGCAGAATAGCCCTGGCCTGGTTCAACTCATATCTAAATGACCGCACCCAAGTAAAAATTGACCAAACCTCATCTCAACCCTTTAGTCAGAACCAGGGAATCCCCTAAGGGTCAGCCCTGTCTGCCCTTCTATTTAATATCTACCTTCAGCCAATATGCAAAATCATCCAAAAACACAAAGTATTCTACCATATTTATGCTGATGATATTATGATGTACCTCCCAATTAGTACTTTAAAACTTAGGGGCATGTTTACTAAACATTCCTAACGTGCGGGGCCGCGCTAGTGTGCCTGTGCCATATAAGGAGTGGGCGGTTCAGGCAGAAAATAGAAAAAAAAACGGTAGTAAGCAACCGGACGTGTGTGCGTCGCGCTAATGTGCGGGGGTCGACATTAGCGCGTGGAAAGGCAAAGTGGCGCGCTGCTGAGTATACAAAACAACAGAGCCGTGGTACAACGGTGAAGACACTGACCAATGGTGCAGGGGCCATGGGTTCAATCCCCCAGTGTGCGCAACGACAAAGGTCAGCTGAGGCAGTAACTGTAATGATTAACATTGTTTTAGGAGGCAAATTAATTTGGAACGGCATAAGGCGGCGCACAGTTATTTTTGGGCAGCAGAAGGCGGCGCACTGGTCCCCTTGGGCGGCAGAAGGCGGCGCGCTGATAGGCACAAGGCGGCGCGCTGATGCATAAGCACAGGACCAGAGCCACAGCACAATGGTTAAAACACTGACCAATGGTGCAGGGATCAGGGGTTCAACTCCTCACAATGCCCAGTGAAAAATGCCTGCTGAGGTATTATGTTGTGGAGTGCTGTAGGAGGCTGTATAATTTTATTTTGTTATCACTACTAGCAAACGCACTCTCCCAGCATGTTAACATACGGCGGCCCATAAGGCACATGTTACAGTGCACTGTTCGCCAAGGCACCCTTGAATGACCCCTATAGGGCAGCATGTATGTTGCGACACAGGATAATGTATAGTGCACCCTATAGGGATGGCAACCATAAGGTGGCCTACAGGGCGCCCTATGAAGCACCCTCAGAGGCACCTAATGAGTATAGTAAGCTGAGGGTGGTCTTGCAGGCATAGACATATGTACAGTAAATAAAAATAAAGCTGTGGACAGCCCTACCAAAGGGCCCCACTGTGGGTTTGAACCCATGACCTCTAGCTGCACAGGCAGTGATGTAACCATTGCGCTTCAGCTCCATAGCTGTAAGCAGGCCCCTGGCTGGCTGCAGATAGCCTACACGTCACCTCACAGACAGTCTGCTGGTGTCAACAGGATGGGTTAGGCCACCCGTACCCATGATGCACTGCACATGCAAATTAGCTGTCCGCAGATGGACACAAGATGGGGAATGCACCCCCACAGCACCTCGGCCCTGTTGGGGGAAGTGACCGGGTGCACCCAAACAGCACCTTGGCCTAGTAGGGGGCACTGACCGGGTGTTTTACTGGCACAGAGTAGCCACACACCGTTACATCGTGCGGGTACTGTGCTCACCCTGAGTGTGCAATGAGGTGGCCAGGACCAGGTCAACAACACCTGCCATGGCTGATGGAGGCCAAGCGGGCATTCCAAAGTAGTGTTAATGTGTAAGATAGCTAGTTTATGCACAAACACCATGGATATCCCTGTCTGCCGCCATCAGGGACCCCCCCCCCCAGTGGCAAACATGGTCCCCATCAAGGGATCCACACTCTACCTCCCTGCAAAGGTGGCAGTACAGGGCAACAGCAACCCCAGTCCTGCTGAGGAACACCACCACCCCCCCCCCGGAAGCTCCATACACAGCCATAACACAATAGCAGACAGACATAAGCCCAGGGTATGGTAAGCTGCACTCCACCACCAGATATTCCCCTGCAGCAAGCCAACAGCCACTGCACCCTGCAAGCCATTATAGCAAGACATTTACCAGCTACAAACAGTCTGCTGGTTAGTCCATAGTGCATGTTCCCAATGGAGATGCATGCACACAGAATTGGGCTGTCTGCATACACAGCAAGCAGATATATCAGTGACTGGGCCCCAAAGAGAAACCCATATATATCACATGAGAGAACTACTATACAGCACTATGGGGGGGCCTAGCCATGCTGTGGTCACTGCACAGTCAGGGTGAGCGTGATCCCCCAGATGGACATGCTTTGGCCACCCTGTCTGTGTAGGTGGTGGCCGGACACTACAATATCCCAGCCAATGTCCCTGCCAGGGCCCTATGCCCAGTGCAGATGCATCCTGGCCACGCCACCCTGCCCTGGCTATACCCATGGTACCTTGCACCTCATTATGCACATTGACTGGCCAATACTGGCAACAGTGCTGGCAGTGCGGGCTGTTGAAGGGGCTTGCAGCCAACACCCACTGTATAGACAGACACACACTTCCACACCTCTGCCATCATGGTGCTACGATTGAGGGGGTAAGTAGCCTTGCCCACCAAACCGGTCCTGAGCACGGCAAGGCATGGATATGGTACGCATTACAGCTGGTGGTCACTCCCCAGGGTGGTAAGCACCGTCAGAGGCCAGGCCTGGAGCATGCCCCGCAAACACCTAACAGATTGTTTGGATGGGGCCAACTAGCAGTATGTACGTAACGTATGGATAACTGCCTGCCTGTGCTCCTAGCAAACGTCTCCGAGCTGTGTACCATATACCTCAGGTGTAGGGTGACATTGGTAAGTTATGCAAGTGCTCGTTTTGGGTGCTGCATGCACGGTCCAATGTTCTGCCTTTCCAGGTGACATTGGCCAATGGGGCCTGTGGGTGTGGGTGTGTCTGCCCTTGATGGCTGCTGCTTTACGGCACAGATTCCCAACTCCAGTCCAGGTGTGCATCACACTGTTCGGGTTTTCCTGCTATCCCTCATGAATATGCATGGACTACATCTACATGCCATGGGGGTGGTGCATAGATATACAGCACAGGCATTTGTATGAGTGTCAGCATGGAACCTGACTGGTGTGTGGCCCACCAGGACTGCATTTGGGTGATTCTGCTCTAGGTACTGCCCCTGTTCATGGTGTCTGTGCTCAGTGGGGTAAAAGATAGATGTCTTACCATTGCATATGTCCCCGCCATGAAAGGTGTGTCCTTACTATCACTGTTTAGTTGTGGGAAAAATATGTGGGCAGGATTGGCAGTAGCCCCAGCTGGGCTTTGAACCTGTGACCTTCTGTTCTTGTATGCATTGTCTGTGTGCACTGCACCACTGTGTAGCCACAGATTGGTTGGATTCCCTGGACTGTCCATGACTGTGGATCCGGCAGGACCTGTCTGTTGCAGTGGACTGTGCCAGCCTGCACATGGCTAGGCCTCTGTCTTCTGTGGTTAGCAGCCACTGCCCCCTGCACCACATGTACTTGTCCGCCAACATGCTGGCATGACCGTCTCTCAGAAAAAGCAGTTGACCTGATTGCACTGTGGCAGTATGTGACTGCATTTGGGGGACTTGGCTGTAGGTAATGCCCATTGTTGTGGTGTGTGTGCGGTGTTGGGTAAAATATGGGTGTTTTCCCCATGCATACAGGGGTGTCTGCGCTATCTTTATTTAGTGGTGGGTAAAAGATAGGGACTGGGCTGGCAGGTGCCCCAGCTGGGTTTTGAACCTCTGCCCTCTGGTTCTAGAGGTAATGACTCTGTCTGCTGTACCACACTTTGGCCACAGAGACAGTGCAGCCCCTGGAGGCAGTAAGCCTGGCAGGATGGAGTCACAAACCCTGCTCTACGCAAGTCTACTGTGGGCATATGCACCCTGTCTGGTGACAAACGTGCACATAAACCCCGGAACTGACCACGGGAAATGTGGGACAGAATATCACCACGCTGGGCAACAGTGATATTAATGGGCAACCATAGCAAACACTCCCAGGAAAGCTCCAAAACGTGGAAATGTTTTTTGGAAGAGTCTCCTCTCAGTAGACCCTTCCAAAATTCATTTCTTGTTTCTGGAGCTTTGCTGGGTGTGATTTCTGTATTTGCCCATCACTATAACTGTTCCCCAGCTGAATTACTATTTTTAATAGTTCTGTTGTGGTCATTTTCTATGTTTATTTTCACTTTTGTGCTGTGCACATGTATCACACTGCTCACGTTTTGCTGGTTTCCCCGGTTTTCCTGTACATTGCTGACGGAAATGGTTTCTCTTTCCCTTTTAAATGCTTTCTACCGCGAGTGTTTCACTCGCGGTAGTTTTTACATGGAAATTCGGGCCCGATACTGTGCGGGGAGCCTCTCCCCTCCCACTCTCCACCCATTGACCCCGTCCCTCCGCCCCTCCGGAGCCTTCCTCCGCCCTCCTTTCGCCGTTCCACGCCTCTATCGGACATTTGCGGGCCCGCACTTGTACGGGGCCCGTTAGTGAGCCGCGTACCTGTGCGGGGGTGACACGCACGTGTGCGGGGCGTTTAAACGCGTTTCTGCGCGTTTCAGTGCCGCGTTGCCGTGCGCTATTTTGCGGCGCGCTCTTTTGCGGATTTTAGTAAACATGCCCCTTAATCTAGAGCAAATCATGGCATTCTACCACGAAGCCTCAGAGTGGCTTAAATCTAACAACCTGAGAAAAAACATCAATAAAACAGAAGCCATATTCATAACAAGAGATAAAGAATTCACCCCACCACCTCAGATACACCTTGGAAGAGCAACAATCACAGTAAAAGAAGAGATAAAATATCTGGGAGTTATCACTGATAGATCCCTAACTCTCACCGCACACATAAATAATTCCACACAAGCAATATACAGAAAAATTAAAATGCTACAATGACTAAAAGTCCTCCTCAAACCACCAACTTTAGAACAGTTATTCAAGCAATGATCAATCCCCATATAGACTATTGTAATAGTATCCTCCATGGTCTCCCAATGGCACTATCACACCTATAGCCTGTGCAAAACACGGCCGCAAGTGTAATAATACATTCATCTAATTCTGATCACATCACATCAATCCTACACAGCCTTCACTGGCTCCCGATAGCCAGTTGAATTAAATACAAAAACCTGGTTATTATATTTAAACTGTTACATGACATAGCACCACCACACATCACCACATTAAATAGGAGGCCGCGGGCCCCCGTGCCCTGACGGCCGGCAATAACCTGGGGGGCGGGGTGGCTCACCCCCCCTTCCGAGGCGGTCGGAGGTGCGCGCCCGAGCGCGAGTTTTGATTTAAACTCATTGGCTCCCGCGGGCTCAGGTGGCCGCGGGAGCCAATGAGCATTTCGCGGGTCCCAGAGGGAGCGAGCGGTCGGATGCCAGTCCTTCTCAAGCGCGGAGAGAGGACGGGCATCTGACTGCAGCTCCGTTGCGGCGGTTACCTCGTGTGTGTGAGGGCAACTTGCGGCGCTGTTTCCGTGGTAGCGGAGCTGGCAAGAGAGTCGGGTGAGGAGCGTCGGAGCTGAACGGGGAGCTTCGCCGGCTTCCTGTGAGAGGGCAGCTTGCGGCGCTGAGGAGTCGGGATCGCTGAGGAGAGGCGGAGCTGTCAAGGCTGGCAGCATTGAGGAGCGGCGTGCTTTGGCCGGCTGAGGCCTCTTTCAGGTGTCGGGGGAATTAGGAGGGGGGTGGGGGGCTTCAGCCCGTCGCAGTCCAGGGCTCTAAAAAAAAAAAAAAAAAAACAAATTTAACTTCCTGTGGGGGGGCTTACATGATGGTGGGGCAAAAGGGTAAGGGGAAGAGGGGAGGAGGCACGGGGGGTAATAGGCAGTCCCCAGGGCGGGCTCCTAGGGGCTCGGGGGGGCAGGCCAGGGGGAAAGCAGGGGCTGGGCGCAGGGCCACGAGCAAAGGTGGGGAGACAGCGCTCCCGAGTAGTTCCGGGAGATCTCGGGGGAGCAGGGCTGGCCGTGCCCGGGGGATGGCCTCTGGGGTTCCCGGGGGGATGGTACCCGGTGGGGTTATAGGTGTTGGGGCCATCGGGGGACCGGCAGGCAATGTTGCTCCGCCCCCTCCGGTGATGGAATCCTCAGGGGTGGGGGGGGCTTCACAGCTGCCAGCGGGCTGGCAGTGTGCAGCTGGGAGTCAGGATGGGTGGGGTGAGGGAGGCTCTTGGTGTTGGCCTATGGTTCCTGGGGGAGGAGGCATGTCAAGTTGGGACTACTGGCGGGGTGGGGGGCAGGGTTCCTCCAGGGTTGATTGGTCAGGGCCTTGGCAGCTGCCCTGGGGCTTGTCGGGTTCCCCTTCTTTTTTTCCGGTGTCTCCACAGGTACCGGCAGGAGACGGGGGGCGGACGGCACTGAGCAGCACAGGACGGACTACGGCGGAGGTACCTATGGCGCAGCGTGAGGACTTACAGGAGGGGCTTCCGTCTTCAGCGTCTACCTTACCAGATGTGGTGCAACCTCGGACTTCGACTGAAGGTGAGTTACCAGAGACTCGGGTCGCGCAAGGCACGGAGTTTAGTCAGGTTGGGGGGGCGGGTGGCAAGGCGAAGAAGAAGAGTCGCAGCTCCCGTAAGCGTCGGCGGAGGGGTGGTTCATCGTCATCTTCGTCCACATCGGTTGGGGGAGGTGGCGGGCAACCCGTCGGGGGTGGGGGGACGGTAGGAGGGGGAGGTGGGGGTGCGACGTTGGCCGCCTTTTCTGAGCTGTGGGAGGGGGTCCCGCGTAAGCTTAGGCGCAAGATATGGAAGCGGAAATACATAGATATATTTTGTCTGCTCGAAGGTAGGAAGCGTTCGGGGGACAGCCGGCGGAAACGGAAGGCGGATGAGAAGGCGGGCAGGGTCAAGAAAGCGTCGCGGAACATCATCAACTGGACGAGGGCTTTTCTTCGGTTAGCTAGCGTCTGGGGACAGCGTTACGCGGGGCACTACGGGATGTTGCTGGCATACGCCGACTCGATTCTGGAGGCGGCTCAGAATCATGATGGTTGGGCATGGCTCAATTATGATGAGAAGTTCCGCGACAAAATGGAAGAAAATCGGGCTCTCTCCTGGGGGACCCAGGACATCGGCCTCTGGTTAACACAGATGTCAGCGAAAGGAGGGGCTGGTGCGGGGGGCGCAAAAAGGGGTCGCTGCTGGGTCGGGGAGTGTGGGGCGGCCATTTCGGAGCACCCCGGCTCCCGGTTTCCCAAAAAGCGCTAGTGAAGGGGCTGGGGACGTCTGTTGGCGCTTTAATAAGTCGTCGTGCCCCTTTCCGGACTGTAAGTTCCGGCATAGTTGCTCCTTATGTGGGGGAGGACACTCTGCTCTCCGTTGCGGCAAGAAGGGACCCCCAACTCTGGCCGCAAAGCAATAATAATAATTCAAGTGAGTTGGCCCCTACCCCCATAGATTTTTCGGCACTACGGCCTTGGTTGAAGCGCTATAAACGGGTTACAGCTCGGCGGGTCTTGGAAGGGGGGTTCCAGTATGGGTTCCCCATCCCAGTAGTGGGGGAGGGGGGCCCGACGATGGCGCGCAATGCTCCGTCGGTGAAGCGTCTAGCGCAGGTAGTTCGCGGTAAATTGGCCACGGAGCTGGCCCTCGGCAGGGTGGCTGGCCCCTTTGTGGACCGGCCGTATCGGAATTTTGTGGTATCTCCTTTGGGCATTGTGCCTAAGAAGGAGCCCGGGAAATTCCGGCTCATTCACAACTTGTCCTTCCTGGAGGGGGCATCGGTGAATGATCTCATTCCGCGAGAATTGTGCGCGGTGCGGTACGCGTCGTTTGACGGGGCTGTATGGCTGGTGCGCGACTGTGGGCGCGGGTGTTTACTGGCGAAAGTCGATATTGAGTCTGCTTTTCGCCTGCTGCCGGTGCATCCGGCTTCATTCCATTTATTGGGTTTTGCGTTTGAGGGCTGCTATTACTTCGACAAGTGCCTGCCGATGGGCTGCTCGGTCTCTTGTCGTTATTTTGAAATGTTCAGTTCTTTCATGCACTGGGTTCTGGAGGTGTCCGTTGGCTCTCGGAATGTGGTTCACTACTTGGACGACTTTCTATTTGTGGGTTCGGCGTCGTCCGGGCTATGTCGTGCGCTACTGGATGGGTTTAGGCGGCTCGCGCGGGAGTGGGGGGTGCCACTCGCGGTGGACAAAACGGAGGGTCCTGCCGAGCGCCTCACGTTTCTGGGAGTGGAATTGGATTCAGTCGACATGGTGGCGCGACTGCCTGCTGGCAAAGTAGAGCGTTTGCGGGTGTTAGTGGCGAACGTGCTGGGGGCAAGAAAAGTTACGTTGCGTGAGATGCAGGTTTTGTTGGGCTCCCTTAACTTTGCCTGCAAGGTTATCCCGATGGGTCGGGTGTTCCTACGGCGCTTGTCGGCGGCTACTTCTGGGGTGCGGCGGCCGCATCATCGCATTCGGGTCTCGAGGAGCATGAGGGCGGACCTCGGGGTCTGGGATCAGTTTTGCGAGATTTTAATGGCGTCACGGTCCTCCTCGAGCCGGAGGTGTCTTCCTTCGATTTACAGATTTTCACGGACGCGGCAGGTGGTTTTGGGCTCGGTGTTTATTTTGGGGGAGCATGGTGTGCTGCGCCATGGCCATCTGCCTGGCGGGCGGCGGGATTAACCGACAGTATCACATTCTTGGAGCTGTTCCCTATCTTGGTGGTTTTGGAGCTGTGGCCGGATAAGCTTCGTAATAAGCAATTGTTGTGGTGGTGCGACAATGAAGCGGTAGTCCATGTGATTAATCGCTATGCGCCTCGTTGCACACGGGTGGCGGCTTTGATGAGGGAGGAGGTTTTTGCCTGCTTGAGGATGAATGTGGTAGTGAGGGCCCGACATGTTCCGGGTTATGCTAACCAGATCGCCGATGCTCTTTCTCGTTTCAAGTGGGACCTGTTTCGGCGACTGGCTCCAGAGGCGGACCCGGTGGGGCGGTCGGTCCCAGAGCGTTTATGGCGTCTTGGCCTCCAGGTATCCTGAGCTTGCTGAGGGGATCGGTGGCGTCAGCCACCTGGAGTGCTTACTGCAAGGGTTGTGACAGTGTGGTGGCCTTTTTCGTGACTCGTGGATGGCGGTTCGGCCCGGTGCCTGATCACCTCATGGGTGAATATATTCTGGCAGCAAAGGCTGCGGGGGTGGCCCTATCCACTGTGCGGTCTCACTTGGCCGGCTTTGCCTTTTTCTCCAAGGCGGTCGGGTGGTCAGTGCATGGTTGGGGGTTTCTTTCTCGCTGGCTTTTACTGGGGTGGGAGCGGGCTACCCCCCCCCCCCCAGGTGGACAAGCGTCGGCCAATTACCCCCGATCTACTGGTCCGGATGAGCGCAGCTTTACCTTTAGTGGTGGAGTCCGAATACGAAGCTCTGCTGTTCCGGGCTGTATTTTGTGTGGCCTTCTTTGGGGCATTCCGGTCGGGGGAATTGGTGGCGTCCAGTGGGAGAGCGGGGGGGTCGGCGCTGCAACTCCGTCATGTGCGTTTGGCTCAAGGGCAGCTGAGCATATGGTTGTCCCGGTCAAAGACCGATCAGAGGGGTAGGGGGGTGTGGGTGCATTTAAGGCCGCTTCCGGCTTCGGCGATATGTCCGGTAGCGGCTATGGGGGCGTACTTGCGGGTGCGTGCTCCGGGAGGCAACCTGCTCTTTGTGCATGCGAATATGCGGTGTGTGACGCGTTTTCAGTTTGCCGCGGTGCTGCGGCTGGTGGTGCTACAGATGGGCTTATCACCGGGTGACTTCGCGCCGCATTCCTTCCGGATAGGGGCCGCTACTAGCGCGGCGCTGGCTGGTTTGCCGGGTACCGATATTCAGCGGATCGGCCGCTGGCGCTCCAATGCATTTAAGGGATATGTACGTTGCTGAGTTGGGTAGTCCGTCCATCGGGTACTAACTCTGTTTTTTCTTT
Organism: Ichthyophis bannanicus; assembly: GCA_033557465.1. Classification (NCBI taxonomy): domain Eukaryota; kingdom Metazoa; phylum Chordata; class Amphibia; order Gymnophiona; family Ichthyophiidae; genus Ichthyophis; species Ichthyophis bannanicus. The sequence continues at coordinate 1,811,939,894 of CM066031.1, read as the reverse complement.
TAGATGGGATTCGGGTGCCGTTTGCCTGCTGGATAGTCGGCCATTCCTTTGTGCACTGGGCCGGCCATCAGGCAGCTTTACGGCCGCTTGGTGCGAACTTGGGACTGCCTGCTGACGGAGTGGTGTTATCATGGCTGGATGAGCGCGGCCTGCACTGGTTACAACTCTTACCCTTGCTGCGGCACCATCAGCGCGTCAGAGGGTCCCCGGACTACTTGTTGCTGCATCTAGGAGGCAATGATCTGGCATCATGGACAGTGAAGCAGCTTATCCGGGCGGTTCAGCGTGATTTGGGGGAAGTGTTATTAATGTTCCCCGGGGTCATTTTGCTATGGTCTGATATAATTCCTAGGCCTGCTTGCTGGGGCCATCAGCGGTGGTCCCGTGGGTTAGTTAAGATTAACCGGCAAATTGGCCGTTGGGTTTTGAATAATGGGGGGTATCAGATTTTACATTCCTGGGTGGAGGTCGAGTGCGCAGGCCTGTATCGTTCGGATGGGGTACATCTTTCCCCGATCGGGGTGGACTTACTCCTGAATGATTGGCAGGAGGCCTTGGAGTTGGGGCTGTCTAGAGCGGGTTAGCTGGTCGCAGCTTTGATTTTGGTGGGGGGGCTCAGGGACAGGTGTCACTGAGCCTGTGGCGGGATCCCGGAGGTGTCCGGGGTCCGGAGGCATGGCAATATGCAGGGCGGGGGTGGGGGTACCCCCGACCCGGAGAAGCCCTCGGTTTTTGCTAGTAATATGGCGAAGCCGGAAGAGGGGGATGGAATTGCCAGGGACGGTTCTCGGCGGAGGCGGGAAGGAACTCACTTTGCTACCCATATGGCTGGTGAGGGATTGTCCCGCTGCCGGAACCGTAAGTTAACAGTTTTGGGTTGTAATGTTATATTGTGTTTGTTTAATAAAGCTGCGACCAGTTATTTTGCCAATAAGCGATTATGTGGTGGTTATTTGAAGGAGGGGGGGATGGGGGGTGGAGGGGGGCTGTGGGCCATGTCCGCCTTACCTGGTTAATAGGAGGCCGCGGGCCCCCGTGCCCCGACGGCTGGCAATAACCGGGGGGGCGGGGGGGCTCACCCCCCCTTCCGAGGCGGTCGGAGGCGCGCGCCCGAGCGCGAGTTTTGATTTAAACTCATTGGCTCCCGCGGGCTCAGGTGGCCGCGGGAGCCAATGAGCGTTTCGCGGGTCCCAGAGGGAGCGAGCGGTCGGATGCCAGTCCTTCTCAAGCGCGGAGAGAGGACGGGCGTCCCCACCCTCCCTCCCTTTGGTGGAGCTTGGGGTCTGGGGGACGGGGGGTTGCAGCTGGTGGGGGGGGCGGGATCCCGGAGGTGTCCGGGGTCCGGAGGCATGGCAATATGCAGGGCGGGGGTGGGGGTACCCCCGACCCGGAGAAGCCCTCGGTTTTTGCTAGTAATATGGCGAAGCCGGAAGAGGGGGATGGAATTGCCAGGGACGGTTCTCGGCGGAGGCGGGAAGGAACTCACTTTGCTACCCATATGGCTGGTGAGGGATTGTCCCACTGCCGGAACCGTAAGTTAACAGTTTTGGGTTGTAATGTTATATTGTGTTTGTTTAATAAAGCTGCGACCAGTTATTTTGCCAATAAGCGATGGGGGGTGGAGGGGGGCTGTGGGCCACGTCCGCCTTACCTGGTTATATCCAAAACTCCAGATACCAGACAGAGAAGGGGCTGTACACAAAATTCACTATGTCTACTGACTGACTTCTGTAAGATAACCAAAACGACAAAAAAAGAGCTCTCTCACATTATGCCCCAACACTCTGGAATGCCTTGCCAGCAGCAAGAAAAGAAATAAAAGACCTTACTGATTTCAGAAAAAGATTAAATGCATTCCTTTTCAATGAGCACAATGGACATCCCCACCCAGAATCCTTTATCACATAGCAGAAGATGCCTTAACACCACTTCATATCCTGTTCTTACCTTCTCTCACACTGCCCATTTCAACCAATACACATTTCCCCCTCAGCTTTCTTCCTTGAAGTCCTGAATTGTCATTGCATCCCCTATTCCTGTCAGACCAACCTAAATGTAAATAGTTTTACAGTTAACTCTGTTATTGTACATAGTTAAATCTGTTCGATGTGATGTTAATGTTGTTGATTGTAAACCGCTTTGATTGCCAGGTAAGGAGGTATATAAGAATGTGAAATAAAATAAACAAATAAAATAAAATAAATAATTGCAGTCAATGAATCGCTTTAGAATTATCCTGTATATGCCATGTGAAAACCTCCATGGTAGTGATGCGTTGCTCTGCCTGCTTGAACCGTGAATATGAAGCCTGTATTTTGGCTGAGAGATTCACAAGTTCTGATTTTAGATCTTGTATCAAACCCAGTTGCGATACGATAAGTTCCCGTAGACCACGAATCTCAGCCAAGACAGCACCATCAGAGTCCGCACCATTTTCTGCAGAGTTATTGGGTCTGTCTTGTGTCTCTTCAAATCCAAATTTACAGAGAAGTACTGATCAGTTTTACTGGGCTTTGAATTTGCCATGAGTCTCAATGCTTAGTAAGGTGACAGGATAAATTAGAATGTAAATTAGACTACACAGCTCCAAGGATGGATAAAGATGCTGAAAAGAGCAGCACAGCTCTCACATTAAGTAGCCATCTTGACTGAATCCAAAGCAACACCCCCCCAGTATTTTCTCTAATTAATCTTAAATGTATTACTTTGTAGCTTCATTGCGCATCCTGTCTTTGTATTTATTTATTTATTTACAGTCTCTTTTATACCGCGCTATTCAACATCAGCGCGGTTTACATGGAACATAGAAACTTACACATTTCATTGGCTGATCTGTGTTTACAAGGAACAGGTACTAAAACTTGGATAACCAGGGGTAGCTATTTACATCTAGGCGACATAAGTCATACCTCACCAGTCGTAGTCATGGGTGCTTTGAGTGGTATGTACTGCACAGGCTAGATAATGGAAGAGGCTATTGTAGCACTGTCTACCGGGTAGTACAGGAGGAAGAGGTGGTGCTTCAAGGCCTTCCTAAACTGGGCTAGGTCGGGGATTGCCCGGATGCTGGGTGGTAGGGTGTTCCAGCATCTGGGCGCACAGAATTTGAAAGGAATAAAAAATCGATTCACATCTACTCAAACACTTTGCTCATTATTTTATAGACCTCCCCTCAGTTTTCTTTTCTCCAAGATGAAGAGCCTTAACCTTTTAAGCCTTTCTTCATAAAAGTATCCTTACATCCCCTCTATCATTTTGATCACCCTTCTCTGAACTTTTTCTGATTTCACTAAACTGTAAGTGTGCTATGTGCCCAGATAAGAACTAGCCTACCTTGGGGAGTGCTAAGCAAAATGATTGTTGTCATCGTTTTTGTAAGTTTTTATTCTGGAAAAGATTATACAGATATATCATTTTGTATGTGTTTATGAGGTATTCTATAGCTATGACTATCTAAGGGGATCTTTAACTAAAGTACACTATGCTTTTGTACCTCACATGTAAATAGCACAAAAATTAATGTGTGTTAAGTTTAAAACCTCCACATTAACTGTCAGGGGCATGGATAGAAGTTAGCACAGCACCATATCCTAATGCAGGGTGCTATTATCACAAGGGCACTTAACTCCACTTATTGAGGTGGAGATAAGTGCACCTGCCCCAATTGTAACAGTGTTTACCCCCGTGCTGACTGCAATGTGCTCACCATGCCCACTCTCTACCCCTAACTCACCCCTTTCATCACCCCTACACGTTAGTGTATGAATAGGAGCATGCTAGCTGTCCTGCCCCACACTAATAGTTACCGCGGGTCCAAGCAAATGGTTAGCACGCACCTAAACCCACTCTAACTGCTTAGTGCACTTTAGTAAAAGGCCCCCTAACATAAAGAACATCTTTCTTCCTAAATATGTGAATATCACAGTCTTTGTTAGGGTAGAGGGGTAGTAAACCTGGACATGTTGAAGTCACCAACAGAAAACTGAAATGTCACCTTAATGTATGATTTTAAAATATGAAATAAATTGTCTCTGGAGTACCAGATTCCACTTGCTCATGATCTCTGACCAGGAAAAGACCACCCTTTGCTTCCAATTCCAATTTTATGTGAAGTACAACCTAATAATTTTATTCTCATAAAGGAGATCATTTTAAAAGCTTTAGACGTGATTTGGACTTTCAAAAATGTGCATGAAACCATCCAGATCAAGAAGATGTCCACGGAACCATTTTACAAATGGTTTTTAAAGACGTCCCCACACCAGTGATGTCCAAGTAGGCAAGGGGTGTGGCAGATACATGTCTGGGTCATGCAATGGACTTAGATATCCCCGATCAATTTCAGAAACAGTTGGGTCATTGATCAAGTCATAGGATAGGAGGCAGTGTACTATTGTGGATCAGGAACTGGTTAAAAGATAGAAAACAAAGAGTAGGTCTAAATGGCCAATTTTCTCAATGGAGAAAAGTGAATAGTGGAGTAGCTCAGGGGGATCTTTGCTGGGCCCGCTGATTTTAATGTGGACAAGTGCAAAGTTATGCATTTAAGACAGAACAACCCAAACTATGGTTACATGATGCAAGGTTCCATATTAAGAAGCAGCACCCAGAAAAAGGATTTAGATGTCCTCATGGATAATATGTTGAAACCCTCTGTTCAGTGTGCATTGGCAAGCAAGAAACAAATAGAATGCTAGGAATCAAGGAAAAGAATGGAGAACAAAACAAGGATATTATAACGCCTTTGTATCATTCCACAGTGTGACCACACCTTGAATATTGTGCGCAATTCTGGTTGTCATATCTTAAAAAGGATATGAAAAAATTATGTCTTACCTGCTAATTGTCTTTCTTTTGAGTCTCTCCAGTCCAGCCCACAGACATGGATTATGCCCCATGACCAGCAGATGGAGACTGAGAATCACTGGTTTGATGATGTCACACTATAAAGGGTTCTGTGCCCACTCATACCAGCCAGTATTCTAGTAACAAAGCAGACTCCACAAAAAAACAGAGATTACACCATCTCAAAAACATTACACATTTGATGAGAAAAGGAAAAATAGAGATAAAAAAGAGATAAGTCCCCATAGAGAACCAAAACCAGGAGAAAAAACATCTTGCATGAACAACTAATAAAAACTATCAATAAGTATCAACAAGTTTTGAAAATGAATACAAATTATAGAATCCAGACTGAAAACATAGCACACCGAATCTCAAAAATCTGGGCTCGCCAAGAACATAGAAATTGGGCAGGGACTAGACTGGACTGGAGAGACCCAAGGAAAGACAATTAGCATGGAAAACCAAATTTTGCCTTCCTTATCATCCCTCAAGTCCAGTCCAGTCCAGATGCATGGGATGTACCAGAGCAGTATCAACCTTGGGAGGACCCATGAGCCCAGCTTGCAGCACTCAAGAACTGAACCGGGCATCCCTACAGGTTTGGACATCAATGCAATAATGACACACAGACGTATGAAGCAAAGACCACGTAGCCGCCTTAAAAATTTCCATAGGTGGAACCAGAGTACACTCAGCCCAAGAGGCTACCTGAGCCCTAGTAGAGTGAGCCCTCAAACCAGCCAGCAGGGCTCATTCCGGATTATATAAGCAGAAGCAATGGCCTCCTGCAACCATCAAGCAATTGAAGCCTTGGAAGATGTCTCATTTCTGTGAGGACCAGCAAAGAGAATGAAAAGGTGATCTGACCTCTGAAAAGACAGGGTACGTTTAAATTAGTGACAGATAACCTTGTGGATATCCAGCAAATGAAGGTGCCACACCTCAGAGAGAAGACAGGAAGAAAAATGGACTAATTAAGATGAAACTCTTTTAGGCAAGAAAGAGGGAACAGTTCTCAAGATCACTCTCTCCTTTGAAATCAGCAAGAAAGGCCTCCTACAGCCTGCAACTCTGAAATCCTCCTAGCCAAGGAAATGGCAACAAGAAAAACATCCTTTGGGGTAAGATCTTTAATCGAGGCCACCGAAAGAAGTTCAAAGGGAGGACCTGTAAGCACTGACAACACCAGATTAAGGTCCCAAGAAGGAACCACTTGATGAACTAGAGGACAAAACTGCTTAATAGCTTGGAGAAAGCGGACCACATCAGGATGAGAAACCAAAGAAAAACCTTGCACATGGCCCCTGTAACATATCAAGACCACCACCTGAACCCAAAAGGAATTGAGCACTAGTCCCTTATCGAAACCAGCTTGTAAAAAAGCTAACAAGTCTGGCAACAAAACCGAGAGACCCTGAAGCTGCCTTTCCTCACACCAGGCTTCAAAAACCCTCCAGATGTGAATATAAGACAAAGAAGTGGATCTTCTGTGAGATTTAAGCAAAGTGGAGATCACTTGGGTAGAATACCCCCTCTTCGCTAACTTAGCCCTCTCAAGAGCCAATCCATAAGCGAGAACTGATCCACTTGTGGCATGACAATTAGCCCTTGAGTCAGAATATTGGGAACCAGAAAAAGACGCCACGGATCATCCAGTGACAGGCGCATGAGATCTGTATACCACAGATGATGGGGCCAATCTGGAGCCACCAGTACCACCAGACCTTGGTGCACCTTGATCTTTTGTAGAAGATGACCTATGAGAGTTCATAGAACACTATGGACACATCACATAACCTAAGAGAATGTATAACAGCACATATTGCTGCCTGTACAGATAATGTTTTACAGCACCACTGTATATAGCCCACACTGTACATAGCTCAAACCATTCTAGCACGCAACACACCACACCTTGTACATAGCTCACCCTAATCTAGCACACGATACAACACACACTCAACTAAATTGCACCCTCACTGCATGATTAACACACTCACTTTACCCGATTGTTTGCTGTGATACCACCTTGATTAATAAGATAAGGCGGTTTAAAAATACTGTTAAATAAATAAATAAAATAAATGAGAGGCCACAGAGGAAACACATACAATAGGCTGTTGCAAGGCCATGCCTGAGTCAGCACTTCCAGCCCCCCCCAACGTTGGTTCCTTCCTGCGACTAAAGAACCTGCTCACTATGGCTTTGGAGAAGGTCACCATCAGATCCATGACTGGTTGATCCCAGCAGCATACAATCTGAAGAAACAGTGAATTCTTGAGTGACCACTCTGCTTGATCTAACTGATGACGACTGAGAAAATCTGCTTGCATATTTTATTTTCCTGCTAATTGCACCACCAATAAAGCCTGAAGATTGCACTCCACCCAGCAAAGGAGAGGAGATATCTCTGCTGCCAGAAACATACTCCCCATGCCTCCCAGATGATTGATGTAAGCCACCATGGTCGCACTATCAGAAAAGATCTGAACTGCCTTGTACTGAAGCATTGGAGAAAAGCACTGAAGCATTAGAAGAACCATTCACATCTCCAACCGATTGATGGACCACAAGCTCTCCTCCAGATACCACTGACCCTTAGCCAACTGAGCTTGACAGTGCACCACCCAACCCAAAAGACTCGCATCCATGGTGACCACTATCCACATGGGAGACTCCAATGGCATCCCTGCCTGTAACTTCTCAGGATCTAACCACCAGCGAAAATTCCTTGCCACATGACTGGGACATGGCAACCTCTCTGAGAGGGCATGCTTCTGCAGCAACCACTGAAATAATAGTGCCCCCTGCAATGGATGCATTTGAGCTCTGGCCCAGGGCAGAAGATCTAATGTCGCTGCCACGAACCCCAAGATTTGGAGATAATGCCAAGCTGAGGGAGACTTCTTTTTCTGAATGGCTTGACTTGCCCTTGGAGCTTCTTCATTCTGTCCAGGGGAAGAATAACAAGCCCTCGATTTATGTCAAACTAAGCTCCCAAGTAAACTAGATCCTGCGATGGAACCAAGAAGCTCTTGCTAAAATTGACTACCCATCCTAGAGTTTGTAGAAAGACCACTACACTCTGATGAGCCAATTGTCAAGGTACAAGTAAATCAACATGTCCTGCCGATGAAGACCAGCCACTATAACTGCCATTACTTTTGTGAATGTTCACAGAGTAGTAGCTAAACTGAAGGGCAAGGCCCAAAACTGATAATGTCCCATAGGCATAGTGAAACAAAGATAACACTGGTGGTCCTGTCAAATGAGAATATGAAGATAAGCCTCAGACTTAGAGACATCAAGAACTCCCCCTTTCTCAACACCGTAATCACTGACTACAATATCTCCATATGAAAAAGCAGAACCCTTAAAGTTCAGTTGATATATCTGAGATTAAGAACCAGACGAAAAGAGCCTTCTTTCTTGGGAACCACAAAATAAATGGAGTATCGACCAAGACCACGTTGGTCTAATGGAACTTTGACTATCAGTTGAAGTCAAATTAACCTGTTGAGCATTTCTGTGACCACCTTCACCTTGGCTGCTGTTTTGCAAGGAGACATCATAAAGGTACTGACAAGAGGACAAACCAATTCCAGAGCATATCCTTCATAATGATACAGCTAATCAAATTGATGGAGGGGTTGCGCTCTATGTTAGAGAGCGCATTGAGTCACAAAGGATTAAAATTTTGCAGGAAAAAAAAATTTGCGGGCTTAACAGAGACGCGAGGGAGACACTCTCCCTTCGCGCCTCTCAAAGCCGGCACGGAGGGACGGATTCAGTCGGGCGGAGGGGGCCCCGCGGGACAGTCCATGCTGCCACTGCCACAACGGCAGCGGCAGCAGCCAGCGTTTAATTTTATTATTCAATTTTACTTGAGCCGATGGGAGGTAGGAATGGTAATGGGCTGGGGGGGTTAAGACTGGAGGTGGGCTGATGGGGTTAGGACTGGTAATGGGCTGTGGGCTGTGGGGGGGTTAGAACTGGTAATGGGCTATGGGGGGCTAGGACTGGAAATGGGCTGATGGGGGGCCAAACACTGGAGGTGGGCGGAGGGGGTTAGGACTGGAAATGGGCTGGGGGCTGATGGGGGGTTTGGACAGGTAATGGGCAATGAGGGGGTTAGGACTGATAATGGGCTATGGGGGGCTAGGACAGGAAATGGGCTGATGGGGAGGGGTTAGGACTTGAGGTGGGCTGATGGAGTTAGGACTGGTAATGGGCTGTGGGCTGATGGGGGGTTAGGACTGGTAATGGGCTATGGGGGGGTTAGGACTGATAATGGGCTATGGGGGGCTAGGACAGGAAATGGGCTGATGGGGAGGGGTTAGGACTTGAGGTGGGCTGATGGAGTTAGGACTGGTAATGGGCTGTGGGCTGATGGGGGGGTTAGGACTGGCAATGGGCTATGGGGGGCTGACTGGAAATGGGTTGATGGGGTTAGGACTGGAAGTGGGCTGAAGGGGGGTTAGGACTGGTAATGGGTTATAGGGGGGTTAGGACTGGTAATGGGTTATAGGGGGGAGCTTAAACTGGAAATGGGGTGATGGGGGGTTAGGACTGGAAGTGGGTTGATGGGGGGCTAGGACTGGTATTGGGTTGGGGGGTTGCTAGGACTGGAAATGGGCTGATGCAGGGACTAGAAGGGAATGGATGCTGGGTGAGGCTGGAACTAGAAGGGAGCTGATGTTGGGGGAGGATTAGAATGGGATGGGGCTGGAAGAGTAAAATGGAGAAGGGAAAAATATTTTGTGTGGGAGGGATAAAAAATCTACAATTGGCAGGGTATTGGGAGAGTAAGTGGGGATTGAGGATGGAGGGGTAAAATTTGAGTGGATGAAATAGGAATGAGGAAAGAGCAAAAGGAGAAAGATTAGTATGTTAAAGCAGATGTAGAGAGAGAATGGAAAAAAACTAGAAGAGAGAAGAAAGGACAAATGGACAGCAGACGATGGAGAGTTAGCAGAAGACACAAAGAAACCAGAAGAAAGTGGCTGGAACAATTGCAGCTGAAAAAAAATGCACAAAAGGTAGAAAAATCTATCTTTATTTTGAATTTATTAATTGGAATATGTCAGCTCTGGTAAATGTGCATCATTAACGTCTGCGCTTTGTTTAGTACAAGAGCAAATTAATGTATAGTTTTATTTCTACAGTGTTGTACATTCCACGTTTGGCTTTTGGGATTCCCAGTTTAATTATGACGTCAGGGCCAACAGCGCGCAGCTGATCCGGCGTGCTTGTTTTTATCTTTTCTGGGGGCCCACAATTTTTGTTGGCGTAGGGCCTCACTCAAGGTAAATCCGGCCCTGTTGGTGACTATAGACTAAACAAGCTTAGTGTGTTGGTGACTATAGACACTAAAAAATGGCAAGATAGCTTTAAAGTGCTCAATGTCAAGCAAAGGCAGGGCAGCTTTAGAAATGCTTAATGACATCATAATTTATTTATTTTTATTTATTTATTTATTTAACAGTTCTTCTATACCGCTCTATTTTAGATCAGAGCGGTTTACATTTAACATCATCTATACAACGCAAGGAACTTTGAGTTGTATTTACAATAAACAGAGAGATCAACTTGGAAGTAACTGGGGGAAACTATGTACATTCTTAATTCTATACATTGTATCACACTGGTACCTGATTTCAGGCAGAACATATCTACATTTTATTTACACTGGGGTACATTCTGAGCGATCAGTTGATTATCCTTTTTCATGCTGAGTCTGAGTATTTACTTGTAATGAGAGATTGTCTGGGGGGCCATATGTATGGTTACTAAGGCTAGATTCAGGGTAGTATGTAGTGAACAGGTGCTGCTTTATTGCCTTCCTGAAGTGGGTTAGGTAAGTGATGTTCCAAATATAGGTAGGGAGAGCATTCCATGCTCTGGGAGCGTAAATCGTAAAGGCCCTATTTGTTGTTGTTCTCGTGCATTTTGTTATTACTTTTGGGACCTCTAGGGTGTTTTGCATTATGGATCTTCTATTTCTGTTCTGTGGTACTTTATGTATCATCTTGCTGAGGGCTGTGGGGGTCAGAGTGTTTGAGGCTTTGAAAGTTAAGGTTAGAACTTTGTGGAGGGTTCTTGCTTGAACAGGTAACCAATGGAGGTTCATCAGTACTGGCGTTATGTGTTCTCTCCGTGAAGCCCCTGTTAGTACTCTTGCAGCATTGTTCATTGCAAGCTGGAGGGGAGCTAGCGTTGCTTGAGGGAGACCGTGTAGAATTACGTTGGCATAGTCGAAATGAGGTAATATTAATGCCTGATAGATCAATCGGTAGTCGCTGAAGTCGAGTAGCGGTCGGAGATGTTTTAAGGTCTTTATTTTCATGTATACTGTTTTTACTGTGTTTTTTATGTGAGTTTTCAGATCCAGGTGTTGATCCAGTGTAACGCCAAGGTAGCGGATTGTGGATTTGGTTTTCAGTTCTGTGTTGCCGATTTTTAAAGAGAGTGGAGGGATGAAGTCCTGGTTCCTTGAGATGAAAAGGACATCTGTTTTACTGTAGTTGATTCTCATGTTTTGTGTGCTGAACCATTCTGCTACTGCCTCAAAACATCTTGTTAGAGGGGAGAGGTCCGGTTGGTTAGTCCTGAATGGGATGTATAGGAGGATGTCATCTGCGTAGGCTAAGCAGTTGACCTTGAATGAACGTGCTAGGGCACATATGGGCTGCATGTAGATGTTAAACATCAATGCAGATAGTGACGAGCCCTGTGGTACACCCTGGTTTTGTAAAAATGGTTCGGAGGTTGTGGAGCCTGACCTTACATCAGGGGTCTCAAACTCAAATTGCTTTGAGGGCCAAATGAGGACTTGTAAAGTAACCCGGGGGCCGCATAAGACGTGGGGCCTCATTTGCATAAGGGGCCTCATTTGCATAAATATTTGCATAATGTTACCATACACTAACTTTTAGTAAACATGCCTCTTAATGAGTATGGATAAAGAAAGACTAAGGGGCATGTTTACTAAACATTCGTATCGTGCGGGTCTGCGGTAGTGTGCCTGTGCCATAAAAGGAGTGGGCGGGTCAGGCAGAAAAAGGAAAAAACCCGACCGTACGTGTGCGTGGCGCGCACATTTGCGGGCCCGACATTAGCGCGTGGGAAGGCTAAGTGGGGCGCTGCTGGGCACATATAGGAACAGAGCCGTAGCACAATGCTGAAGACACTGACCAGTGGTGCAAGGATCAGGGGTTCAATCCCCCATCGTGCGCCAGGAAAAAGGCTGGCTGAGGCATGAATTTTCATGGTTAAAACTGCTTTAGGAGGCATAATAATTTTGGGCGTCATTAGGCGTTGCGCTGTTAATTGTGGGCGGCAGTAATTAAGTTCGTGCGGCATTAGGCGTTGCGCTGTTAATTTTGCGCGCTGTCCATCTTGTGCGTTTTGCCCGGCATCAGGCGGTGCGCTGTCAGTTGTGAAGGGCATAAGGCGGTGCGCAAACATCCAGACACAGGAACAGAGTTGTAGCACAATGCTGAAGACACTGACCAGTGGTGCAAGGATCAGGGGTTCAATCCCTCATCGTGTGCCAGGAAAAAGGCTGGCTGAGGCATGAATTTTCATGGTTAAAACTGCTTCAGGAGGCATAATAATTTTGGGCGTCATTAGGCGTTGCGCTGTTAATTGTGGGCGGCAGTAATTAAGTTCGTGCGGCATTAGGCGTTGCGCTGTTAATTTTGCGCGCTGTCCATCTTGTGCGTTTTGGCCGGCATCAGGCGGTGCGCTGTCAGTTGTGAAGGGCATAAGGCGGTGCGCAAATGTCCAGACACAGGAACAGAGCCATAGCACAATGCTGAAAACACTGACCAATAGTGCTGGCATCATGGGTTCAATCCCGTGCTGTGCACAATGAATAAGGCTGATTGAGCCATTACCTGTTATGAGGAATAGCAATCTAGGAGGCATGCCACATTTTATTGTAATTTCTACTGTTAGCAAATGCACTATCAAAAAAGCACTGTAATATAAGGTGATGCATAAGGCGCCCTACAATGTACCTTAAAGATCACATTTGAAGGTGCACTCTCCACCAAGGCACCCCACAATGTTGCGTATAGGGCGCTTTACAGGGTGACGTATGTGGCAGGGCAAGGTCGAAGCACTGTCTGTGCTGGCATCACTGTGCATTGTAACGCATCGAAATCATAGGTAGGTGAGCAGACGTGCAAGAAGGAACAGCAGTGTAGCACAATGGTTAGGACAGTGACTGATGGTGCAGGCGTCATGGTGTTAGATGAGCAGTGATTACCGTTGGCTCAGGTAAGTCTGTCTACGTCATGCACCTGTACATCAATCTGTGCTGCCACCTAAACAGAAGCCCACCAGAGAGTATTGCACCTATCAGGGTGCACCAGAATGCACATCATAAACAACCACGTCAGCAAAGGTGATTTATAATGCTATCCATCGTCCATGTTCACATGTTGGCAACTCCCAGGGCAGCATAGTAGATCCCCCATAAACTGACTGAATGGAAGGTGTGCCATAAGATGCTCAATCATGTATAGGTCAACCCAAAAACGTTTCCCAGAAGCACTAAGCTCCCCAAATGTGAGGGGCAGCAGAGGTATGTGGCAAACACATATGTAACCTAAACACGTCACAGAGCTGAAAGGAAAGGCAATGCAGAAGTAAAACAAGAACAGAGATCACAGGTGCTCAACTACAAAAAGCAGCCCCAGTCCATGTGGCAGCTACACAAATGGACAAACATATTGGAGATAGGTGTAGCTATGTACAGAGTGATGGCAATGTACCATGCTGTAATGAGAGTGTGTGACATAGGATGGGAAGATGTGTCCAGCACAGGAGACTGAAATGGCAGGATAGGTGAAATATCTGGATGACAGTGGAGTAGCAGTGCTATGCACAGCACACACACGAGAGGCAACCATGGGGACATGAAATGCAGGAAGGTGTAGGAATGCAGGACGTGTCGTAGCAGCATGCACATCAGGGTAGGATGGCACAACAGCTGGCAGACAGAAGATGGACAGAAGCATGGCTCACAACTCAGATGAGGGTACAATGTGCTCACAACACCAATCTGCTGACATATGACCGTAAAACAAATCGAAACCACATCTGCAGGACAAGCACACACATCCAAGAGAACAGAGAGGGATCACACCTACGACCACTACCACAAATGCAAATGGAAAAAACGCTAGGACACACCACCAACGTGAGCGCAGTAGCAAAGGCTGCATACAGAAATAGTCCAAGCCATCACACAAGATGCATGCTGGTTATAAGGACAGGAATCCCCCCAAGAAGAAACATGAACAAATGCACATGCAGATCTGGTGTTTACAGATCAGATCCCAGTCTGTATTTGGCTCCATGGGCACATGCACACACACACAATGAGATGTTATGCAGTCGATAAAGCATGCAAAAGAGGAAAGAAAACAAACCCCAAGGGTAGCAGAGGATGCCTGGTGGAGCTGGGTAGCAATCTCGGGCATGACAGGAGACAACTCAACATGACGACAACTCTAACACACACCACCAGAACCGCAACACAACAAAACCCCCAGGTGCACTGCACTGTAAAGACCATCACGAAAGAGGCCTATGTAACAGATAATATATGATGGCTAGGGAGCACTGAGTGCACACCTTGCTGTACAATGACGACAGACAAGGGTGTGTGTATAGGTGATGAACCTGCTGCTTAATGATGGCTCAGTTATCATAATCGAAAAACTATAAATACAAATGTGGGGATAAAACCTGCAAACCAATGAGTTCAAACACATGCCTCCAAACACACCCACAAAGAACACAATGAGCACAAGGCAGAAGTAATAGTCCAAAGGGAGGGTCTATATGGGAACGTATCATACCCAGTGATGTGCCAAACAGCAGACACATACACAGCTGCCATTGTACAAGGATGTGAGCACAGGTGGGCTGTGGACATGACCAGCAAATCAGTAGACACAAGTGTAAATGTGCACAAAGAGTGGAGGAGTAGCCTAGTGCGCACAAAGCTGTCTTGGACACAAACCAAACAGGCCTCATCTCACACTGGCACTACATGTGCCTTGTTCAAGTCACTGCAGGGACACCGTCAAGGAAACCATGGAGTCCCTGGGGCACAAGGAGTCATGATTGAATCAAAGGCACCCATTGTGTTGCATGATTGTAACCATGATCAAGTAGTAAAAGAGACAAATGTCTGTCAAATACACATATTTATTATGGTCGCTCCTCACACATACGTTAGACACTGCAATCATAATATCAAGGTGAGTCCCTCCATGGTGAAAGATGGAAACATATGTAGCAGGTTAAAAACCCACATGCAACATAAAGGTCACTGCCCTGAGCACACATGAAAGACATGAGACATAATGTGCATCAGGTGCATGCTATGCCCTGGGTAACAGGCCCACACACCCCACTTGTTGCAGCATGGCTCAATTGTGTGTCGCAGATATCAGTGCATGGAGACTGTAGGCGTTGCATGATGACAAAACGACAAAAATCACCGGACCCCCGAAACATAGCCATCACCCAACACAGGAGGCACACAAATGAAGAAAACAGATGCTGGGGCAATGTTGTAATGTGACAAAAAAAGCTCTGAACGTAATGTTCCAGAACCACATAATGGCTGATCCTCAAGACAGATATGCTACAATGCACACCCCAAATATCATCACAAGCAGAAATGACCCTATGCTAACAGGTAGCAGAGGCACATGAACACAGAGAGACTAGACATCAAAAACCCTTCAGAAAGCTACAGACATAATACGATGCAGGAGGTACACCCTGCATGTTTATGTGGGTAGACAGTGTCTGGACATATATAGCATGGTACATGGACTGCAGAAGTGCAGGAGGACAATGGACACCCACACTGACACACACCAAATGTAATGGTGCAATGAGATTGACGTTACTGCAGGGGACAAACAGGACTGTGCAGACGTGCAATGCAAGGTGTGTACACACATGCAGAGTGTCAATAACCAGCATGTTCATAAGCAAATGATGGCCAAACATCTTAAAATGAACCACACAGAGCCCATAGATCCACATTCTGTGTCTCACAAACATAGTTAGTCACAAGCACAATCACCATTCGCACACAAACATGATACAGTGATGCCACACATGCATGTAATCACCCTTGCCCACCCCAAACATCAATCAAGGATGGTGGTGGCCATGAACATGTGGTTGTGTGAAAGCCTGTATCATGTCCAGGTGGAGGGCAATTGGACATAGACAAAAGGACTGCTCCATCTGTGCCTCTATGCCACAAACATGCCTGTATGCTTTAGTTAAAACAAACAGATGAGCGTATCCTGTGTGCCCTGTCACACACATGGCCAAAACCAATACACCAACCAACTGTGGAGAAATGTCCAAAATACATAGTGAATGTCAGTCCCTGATGCGCACAGTGTCCCAAAAGCAAGGTGTCTCTGCAATCCAACTGAGCAGTTCAAAACATCCCTTGCAAACATGGGAATGCATAATAAGGTGGCACATTCCAATATGACACACTCCGTGAAAGGTCATCTGTGTCCCTGCAATCAGCATGACTCTCAGCCACAGCATGGCACAAACTGTGTGTTGTACAGGTCAGTCATGGCCAAACCAGCAGTCCAAGAGGAAAAATGTCCATCACAGGCCTGTGTTCCACTCCCAAACGTCAAACATCCAATGGCAGATATCTCCAGAAACACGTACATGGTGGTCTGTCCCACAACAGGTGTTGGATGGCGAGCCCAGGTGCACCGGAGGAAAGGGGTCCATTATGTCTCCTGTCCTGTGTCACAAGAGGATAAGTATGGTCTTATTAGACACTGTGCAAAAACACCACAAATTGCCAAAATCCAAAACGCACAAAATAGGGAATAAAGGGATGCAAAGGCAAACATTACAGGATATGGACATCAAATCTAAATCAGATTATAGCCATCAGTAAATGTCAATGCATACACGGGTCTTACATGGCTATGGTTAGTTACAATTCCATGTCACACAGCCATTTCACAGCAACACACTATATGCATCTGTATGTGTCCACAGAGATGCAACATGACATGTCCATTAGATGAAACGAAACCCAACAACAGGTACAGCCAGATTTAATCCCCAAATAAGAAAGGTACAACATACCCCGTTTGTGCATCATGTGTATGTCATCAATTCCTTCAGCTACTCCATAGCCACATCTGGTCACAGTGAAGGGAGACAATGTCAGCCAAACATGTAGAATCAGCATGTAAAGTCACTCGTGATGCATCTCCACATTATGCCTATATATGAGAGAAAGAAAAGTTGTTCAACACTCGTCCCACCAAACACACAACAGAGTTCTGCTCACAGCCCACAACACATGTTGACCATGATGACAAGGTAAACAGCAGTACGGTAGAGGTAGCATACCCAACAATGCCCCCCGGGTACCCATACCCCTCAACCCACATGATAATGTACCATGCCAGGACACTGCATCACCACTTAGTTAACCCAGAAACACACCCCCACACAGTATGCGTAGGTCAGCGGGACAGCTGTAATATATGGCCTGTATGTGCACAAGTGCAACATTGTGCACATAACCGCCCAGTCACATGCATAGATACCCTATTGATGTCTGATCGAACTATGTTGCTGGAGGCAGCAAGTGTTGGATTCAGCAAACAAGATTAAACACACACACATGTAGCTCTGCTGTAAATATGGCTGAACAAGTTGTCCAGTGGATATACTGTACACAAACACATGGGGAGATGTGTGACAACAGCAAGATATGGGTCAGGGAGGCTCAAGGAAAATAAATGAACAACAACATCTGCACAATATGACACATCCCAGATGACATGTTCTCCCCCTGACCTCACACACATACAATGTAGCTGAAGATCCACATACCCTGGACCACAGCATCTTGGCTGATGTACCGTCACGTGCAAATGCCACACAGGAACAGCATCCTCAGGAATGATGTCCTGTGGAGTGGACAAAACACCAGACAGAAACAATATGACATGTTCTAGCTGTGAATCCCACACTGCAAATCACTGTCCCCAGCTGTCAGACACCACAACATGGCCTGCCGAATGACTGTTCACTCTCACACTGTACTGATATCTCACATGGGAGGGCAGCATGTAGATGTCTGATGCTAAGTGACGGTCCCCAGAATCCCACTTTCGCCTCCCCTCCCCCTCTGTTGTTCCGCGCACTGGTCCAAAGACGTGTCTGCACCCACCATGTTTGGGGCGCATCCCAAGGTGACACTATTTGACTGTGTCACCCATGTTGACACCAATACCCCATCTCCATGTGTAGTGTTCTCCAAATGTTGTGTCATCCCCGTCTAAATAGCTGTGACACCCGGAAATATGCATCAACACCTCCTGTATCCACTGTGCAAATGCATCATCTGCAGTGTACATCTCCTACACCAAATAATACTGACAGTTGTGTGCTGCGCATGTGTTGACAAACATGACAATGTAAGCACCATGCCTGTCAAACAATACCCCCATGTCTGTTTGTCACCTGACCATGATGGCTACATCTCATCCCACTGTGTGACAGTGAGAATGTTAAACCATGGATAGGCTATATGTGCATCTGCTCTAAATAACTCCCATCTAGGTCGGGGTGTGTATGCGGACATAACATCCCTTGCTAGTGTCCACAAGGTATCTGTGGATGTGGACTGTGCTATCCTGCCCTACACACAACATGTCCCAGAGCCAGGAGGCAAATGTTGAGATAGTATCACCTACATATGCCATGCGGCAAATGAAAAAACTGCAAACCGCAAACATCACCCCCACATGCAGTGTCACCATTGGCTACAGTCATTCACCCCTTGGTGATCTGACCCGCTGAACCTCTGTATGTGTCGACATGTAAAATACTGCAATGAATGACTCATCTCCAAAAAAACAGTAGCAATGATATGGACCCCTGGCTCCACACTGCACATGTCCACATGACTCACCATATCCATGTCTGTGCTACGTGAGGAGGTATTCCGTACGGGACAATGTGTGTTTGCACCAACACCCGTCCCAAGTAAGCAATCACATCATGGGAACGTAGTCATGCGCATGTGTACTGGGCTATGTCTGACACGTTGCACCATACCTAACAAACATACACACATAGCCAGCGCACCGGAGCATAACACACACACAAGCACCTACAGATTGTAGGAGATGAACAAAGAGCCCACAGGAAAGCTCTCCACAAACATGTGCCTCCCTCCCACAGTGAACCCCGTACCATATGCCTGACACCGTGCTCCACACACACACGAAAAAGACATAACTGGGTTAGCACAGCAGTTGTTAACACAAACAGCCACTGACTGGTACTGTCAGCCCAAAAAGATCCGAAAGGTGTATCCACACCGACCCACACAATACACCAACAGCTGCTGTTGTGCCCTGTGCACAGTGTCCATCACACACTCATGGCTATATGCTACCATTGGATGTTCAGTGTAATGACAATGCAGTGTTGCAGCAGATAGCTACATGGTCAGAAACATCACCCGTGATAACCATCACACGCACACAACAACACATATATGTGGGAATATATGCAATACATACCAGTGAATATCTCTGCAATCAACCTCCGCCTGACCGCTGTGCCCGCCTGTGTCACCACTGCCATGTACAGGGGGGCACGATGGATCCTCCTCCAGATCCTCATTAATCTCTGCAGGAATATCATGCCTGAGAGCAATGTTGTGCAGGATGCAACAGGCTAGGATTATCTCTGCAACAGTCAATGGCTCATACTGTAAGGCCCCACCTGTCCTATCCAGACACCTGAAGCGACTTTTCAACACGCCAAAGGTGCGCTCTATGACAGAGCGGCTGGAGGCATGGGCCTCATTGTACATCCGCTCTGCACGTGTCCGTGGCTGACGCACAGGGGTCAGCAGCCAGGGGCGACACCCATACCCTGCATCACCTGCAAAACGAAATGTTACAGGTGAATACATGGACGCATGCCAGCACAAATTGACACAGGTATAGACGTAAGAAACAAATGCATAACACCTCATGACAGAAAGCTCTGACAGCAGAAATGTACATTTGCCAAAATAAGACCTCTGGTGATAGAAATGGAACAAAGGGCCTCTTGATTCTGTGCAGACATGCCAAACAACACCACAGTCCCATTTGTGCCTCCACAGATACGCTATGTGTAGCACATGCGTCTTGTTATGCAGTTAATGTTATAAGCACTACCACCACCAAGGTTAGACTAAACCACCAATACACAGATAACATGTGAAATGTATATGTTAGCAAACTAAACACCACAATAATGTGTTGTGAGGCAATGTAGGTGCCAACACACAACATGTCTGACCTGGAGGTCTGACAAGATCAACACAAGCTCACCTCCACACCCCGTGTCCTGAAAGGTCTACATATCTACATATAGCAGCCTGACGCCATATGCTGTTGCTTGTTGACCACCAACCATGTTAGTAGACACCCTGGGCATTGTCCCCATCATGTTCCCATCCGTGTTGATCAGCGCTCCACAGAATTGCACACTGTAGCCCACATGAGCCTACCAATATCACAGTTACTGAGTTTGACTACATTCCTGTGTATGTGCTACCAATACCTCTCTGTATGGCCCCAAGTTGGCCCCTTGCCCTTGCTGTCACCCTTACCAAATGCTGAATAACAGCAGGATAATCACATACAATGATGCCTACGTACCACACATCTGCAGTGGCCCAAGGTAATGCAAACCCTAGACTATTTGCCCCCCCCCCTGCCATGGCACAGGCCTAAACCATTAACATTCCGATGCAAACATGTACTCCCATTAGCAAAGGTCAGGAACATACATCATACGTCTCAACCCCCCCCCCCATTAGCTAACATGAAATGGCTAACAACCACAGTACTGAGTGAGTGTGTTGCCGTCACACACACATGACAAGTGTTAGGTGCATTGATTGTCAAGGACATAAATGTTACAGGACATACCGCAGTTCTAATCCAAAGCCACGTATGCACAGCTGGGTGAGAAGGACACTAAACCCCCTCCCCCTCCCTGTGGCCACATGAAATACACACACAGGTAGCAAACTACAACCAGGATACACATCTGCACAGGTGCATAGTTCCAACACCACCATCAGCACGTGTATCACAGATATTGTTTCACAACTGATGTTACATGTCCAATCATGTCCCCTGTTACTCAACGTGTACAACCCCCTAAGGATGTAAACTCAGAACATTCCTCTGTCTGCTGAATGTGAGTTCAATATCCAACTGCACATAGAGGAAACGGCGCACTATATGAGAGATGTTACTCAAACATACACATATATGCATGATGTCATGATATATTTGGAAATACTCACCCAGCAATATACAGTCCCCATACTGTCCCTCCTCAAATTGCTGAAATAGTGCTGAGCGATGCAGGATATAGGAGTCGTGGGTGGACCCTGCAAACCTTGGGACCACATTCAGAATATGCAGATTAGCATCACATACAACCTGAACATTCAGGGAATGGTAGTGTTTGCGGTTGCGGAACACCACCTCCCTGTCTCTGGGCGGGACCAGGGCAACATGTGTGCAATCAATAGCTCCCATCACGTGTGGTATCCCGGCTAACGCCGCAAAGGCTTGGTTCAGGGTCCCCCACTGTTGCCTTATGTAATTCCCCACCCGGCTGACCATGGCACGCAGTACCTGGTGAAGACAGCGTGAGAAGGTGGGGCGGCTCATGCCACCCACTGCGGCCACAGATGACTGGAAACAGCCAGAGGCAAAAAAATGTAAGGCAGCAAGGAGCTTGACTAAACCCGGTATGGCATGGGACCGTCGGTCAGTCAGGGGCTCCAGGTCAGGTCTAAGATCCTCATAGAGCCCCCTAATAGCCCTTGTGCTTAGTCGGTAAAGGGAGATGACCTGGTCCTCACGCATGCCCTGGAGCTGGGCCCTGGGCCTGTAGAGGCGAGTCTGCCGAGCCTGCACCTCGGCACGCCGTCTGCGCCGTCTACGCACAGCACATCTCTGTGCCGCCTCCACAGGAGCAGGTCTGATTTGCTGCGGGTCCACACCCATGCCCTGTGCCACAGCCACATGGACACCATATCCCCTGTCCAGCAACCGCAGCATCCGCCCACGTCTTCGGGCACATGCAACAACATATATCTCCGCCATCAATCCCTCCACTGTGGTCACACACACACACACACACACACACACAACACACCTCCCGAAACACTGGACACCTTACAAAACAATACAGACACTAGCCACACAAGACCAGACACTACAGACAACACAACAAAGAACACTACAATGAGCACTACAATCACTACATACCACAATACAACACTACAAATGCTACAGAAACCACTACAATCAGCAGTACATGCACTACAAGCACAACAGACAACAGCAAAACACTACATACACAACAAACAACACTAGTAACAACACCTGCTCTCAGCTCTCTCTATCTCCCAAACAACACTCGCCGCGCCTACAAAACAACCCTCAATGTGGCCAAATGTTCGGCATCATTTTATATAGGTAAATGGATGTCCGTAGAGTGCGCATGCGCCGTTGTGCGACTTCGCCGCTTGTGCGCGGCGCCCCTGTACAACAGTTTGCGCATGTGCAATCCGTTACGCATGGGCGTTTGCCTGTGCGCGCCGCACACGTTCAAATTATAGCGCATGTGCGTGTGGATGTGTGCGAGGCGCATGTGCAATTTGATGCTTATGTTTGTTGGTTTGTGCACGGCGCCCATGTGCATCTCGTTATGCCTGTCCAGATGCGTTGCCTGTGCGTGACGATGCACACACAAACGCACATGCGCAAAGAGTTGCACATGCGTGCCTCGCACACAACCAAACCCACCAACGAACGCCTATGCGTAAGTGCAGTTACGCACCGCGCACAAGCAGCACCGTCGCACAATGTCGCATGCGCAATGTAACCAACGTGCAAAAACAAATATACAAACACTACACGCCTGGAAAACGTTGAGGGTTGTTGGAGGACGTATAGTTTTGTGAGAGATAGGTTGTGGAGGAATAGGTTGGTGAGGGTTCATAGTAGGAGGTGTGTTGTATCTGTAGCCAAATAGTTTGTTGTTGTCATTTGTCTCTGTACTGTTGGGTGTATTGTTCCGTTTACTGTGTTGGTTTATTGCTATTGAGTATATAGCTGTTGTGTCTGTGTTGTACGTGGTGTAGGAGAGGCAGAAGGGATGATGTGCGGTGAGGAGGGGAGTGGGGAGCGGACATGTGAGAGGAGGGTGATGGATGAGCAGAGTGAAAGGGATAGAGAGGGGGACAGAGAGAGGGAGAGGGGGAGGGATAGAGAGAGGGATAGAGAGAGGGAGAGAGAGAGGGGGAGAGGGTGGGATAGAGAGAGGGAGAGAGAGAGGGGGAGAGGGAGGGATAGAGAGAGGTATAGGGGGAGGGCGAGTTTGGGAGAGGGTGAGGGTGAGGAAGTGGGCCCACCAGTGCCACTGGGGCCAGGACCTGAAGGCCCTATGGAGGGTGAGCCATCAGCAAGGGCCATCCTGCTCCCAGCAGACACACTGGGAAAAGGAAGAGGGTCCCTGTGCCTGAAAGCCTGAGAAGGAGGGCCACACGGTTCACAGATGGGGAGAACCACAACCTCCTATCCATGGTGCTAGAGCAATACGAGGTTCTCTTTGGCAGGCTGAGCACACGGACATCAACAGCAGGGCGGAATGCGGCGTGGGAGGAGGTAAGCAGAAGCGTGGCTGAGGCAGGGGGACACCCGCGGGACATAGAGAGCCTCAAAAAGAGGTTCTCCGACATCAAAAGAGGTGTGCGCCAGCACATGTGTGAGGACGAACAGCATGCACGTGGCACAGGTGGCGGCGGCCCCCTACCAACCATGCTCAGCCCCCTGGAGCAGCAGCTTGCACAGAGACTCGGTCCTTTCTACACATATGGGCTGCCTACGGCCCTGGACACCGCACACACACAGGCAGGTATGTATGCTACGCATATCCATTACGACTCATGACCCCCATGGGATCACCATTATGTAGATAGTTATGTGAGTGCAGTTGGGATTGTCTGCTATCTGCCGAGACGCATCTACAGGTACAAGCAGGAATGAGCCATCACATATGTGACTGTCAGTACCGACAGAGCCTGCACGGGAATGCTGCCCAGCTAACGATCATAACGTATTTGGCAACATCCCTTGTGCCTGCGCGCTGAACTGCCTCCTTCTCCAGAGCCTCCCTTCAGTGTTTGAGGCCTCCATGGAGCCCGAAGGACGTCCTCCTGTCACCGCAGAAACCTTTGTGTGCAAATGATGTCAACACCTATCTCCCTTGTTATTGTGTGTGTGCGGCTGTATGTGCCACCGACACAGGTACCCCTGGGGGTGTATGTCCAGAATCGTGATAAACATTTTCCGCATCCTCATGTCCCAACCTCTTGGGGCACAAGGCCTCTGCATCATGGAGCCAACGTCACTGAGGGGATGCTATGACTGTGGAAACAACGTTTCCTGCTTAAACTCCATTTACTGTTGTCCAACCAGTATAGGTCATGACCATTTCCCGCCTGCATTGCCTTGTCCAAACACGGTGCTGGAAGCATGACGTCCTCAGGTCTCCCTCGATAACATTTGTCCCATGCCACATGGGGTACAAGCTGTCCCCACTCTACAGGATCAGGTAACCCACACAACATCTCTGAGGACTAGTTAATGCTTGCGTGGTACGCCTCATGGCCAGCATGGGGATGGCTCCGTCCGTACCCTCAAACAAACATGCCCTCACATAGGCTGCGGGAGCCACCTGGCCCCAAAGCATCAAAGGGGTTGCAGTTTGTTCCAGGGCCTCACCCCTCACAGAACATACCACAGCCATGCTTGCCGTAGATATCCGCTCCGAGCAGTACCGATATCGTGTCACTAGCAACGGTATGTAGTGCCTCTCCCTCCCCGACGCATGTCATTGCATGTCCTTGTTACCGTCCAAAACAATGTATAACACTCAGACCGGGTTCTGTGTGTTGGCATTGCTGATACCGATGTCCGTACCATCAACGCATACTTCGATCGAGTCACCCTCTTAGATGCCTACTCCATGACCGATATGTACTCCTGAGGATTGGGTCACGATGTGTTTTGAAACTGCACATTGTTGTTTCAGGATACGCACGTCTAAGGAGACTTGCTATGCCACGCCAGTTGTCCTGGTGCCGCTTCAGCAGCCACCGATGACAACATCAAGGGCTGTACTATTGATACCCAGTGTGGAGTTGATACCCGGAGTGATCAATGCAGTACCTCCTGCATTGTCTCCTGATCGCAAGTGCCTCCACACCACCACTAGGTGTTGTGTTCATAATCAGTCTGCACCCTCTGGTGCTGAGGCTGCTACTGCAAACCTACCTTTGCCATGGATGTTTTCCCTTGGATGACCTTCGTCTCAGACATTCCACCTTGACATGGCAACCTATCTGACTATTCCCATCCCTGACCTTCCGCTTACCACTGGCGCCACTGCAGGAACGGACAACCTAACGTCTCTTATAAATCCTTCTTCGCAGGTCTGCCTCCTGGAAATGTGGATATCACCTTGGAGGGCTCCTCCTCCCCCTGCCTCAGCAACTGATGCTCTGTATGAGGTGGCACCCTCTCCAGGATCTCATAATACCCGACCCCCACCATTCCTTGGTAGTGGAATCAGCAATGCGGAAGGTCAGACGTTAAACGGAGCAGTCATCCTGTCTGCCAGGTCGTGCTTCTAAAGCACATGATGCTTTTGGACGTCACAATGTCCAAACGTCTATGCTGCCATCCCGGATGATATCCCATATGTGTTATATGAGTCACGCCCTCCAGGAGGTCACACAACACCTGTCCCGTTTGAGGCCCTTCGTGGCAGAGTCAAAGGTAGCTGACTACTCATAACTTCTAAGTCCTAGGCATGGTATATCATAATTCTCTCACGTGCTTATGTTGACCCTTGTGGGTCTGTAGGCATATCCACTGGTACTCCCATTGTAGCACGTTGCAAGGGTTGGCTCGAGGTTGCAGGTCTGAATAGATGGCCTCAACCTACTGTGGCACAATCACCATGTACTGGAGAAAGCCTCATCAACAAGGAGGTTGTACGTCAGTTTGCCCACTGTTCATCTGACGTCCCTAGGGCTACAGGCCATTCCAATCCACCATCAGTGTCAGGGGGTAGGAAATGTCCCACCTGACCCTCTTTCTTTTGGAAATGAGGAGTTGTCAGGTCACCTGCCCATCATGCAGATGTAGCACAGCGAGGAACACCTCAGCATGGTCTGATGTTTACAAAGTCTAGGCAGCCGCAGCATTCACACAAATCATAGGTGTCGGGGAACTGTAACATACAGTTAGTGTATTCTCATAGGTGCTGCCGCACTGGTGTTCCCCAGGAGACTACACTGCATACCCTTTCTCATGAGGTTAAGATGTCGGGATATCCTTGTTTCTGGGTTATAGATCTGTCTTCCTCTCATCACTGAGAGGAGGGGGTACAACTATCCCATAATAGTGTCTGTCACAACATGAGCACTGTGCCATCAGCTGACGTCCCCTATGGGTACGTCACCCCTCCGTTACCTACATTCCACACCCTCTCATCCAGGACTTTCGTAGGCTGAGGGTTACCTTACTAAGATGCTCCTTAGCCTCCTTTTCAGGGTATTGCTTGTCCTGCCATGAACATATGTGCTGGATAACTCAGTAGACAGGGACAGGACCATCCCCTGTCCTTTGTTCCATTGCCCATGTCTGCCACCCATCTATTTCTACAGCTGCTGTGCCTGCAGGAGGCACAGTGATTGCCTTGCAGACACATCCCACATGTTCCAGTTTCTCTATCTCACAGTTCCTGTTCAACCGTAGTAGTGGTTTCCAAGCTAGTCCATGGTTATTTCACTCATTGTAGGCTGAACACCTCTTATCTCTGGACAACTCCTTCCAGGGGATATGGCACTGTATCTGCTTACAGACAGTTCATTCAAATTCAACCTCCATATGCTCTCTGCACTCTCAGAGAGCTCATCCACTATGAGGGCCCTGATATAGAGCGAACACCATCCTCATAGGGCGACGCTATATGGCTAGACAAGGTTTATGACCCCATCAGAGGTCTGTGTGGGTTTACTGCAACCTCTGGTTTTGTATTGTATAGAGGGTGGAACGTTCATGCATGACTATCCACGGCTTACTGGAACGCATAGTACCGCCATATCCCTCCAGTGTGTCCCCTTGGTATCCGTCGGCTGGATTTCTGTACCTTTGCCATGTTAGATATCTAACAGATGTTAGCCATGTCCGCACAGACTGGGCTTATCCCCTGTTGTCACCCAACCATCCTGGTGATTCGCTGTTTGCAATACTGCATCCCTGTATGCCATGGAGATTGATGATCATTGTATCTGTCAGGTGGGCTTGGCCTCCTGTTACGAATAGAATGTCTCACACTCACATACCCCATCCCAAACTAACTGTGGGGCTCAGTGGCAGACATGTGTCGTCAAGACTATAGTCATGTATGTGAATAGGTCCTCATAACTCTACATACATATGTCAATTTGCTGCCGGTGCATATTCATGGCCCACATATATATAGAGATAAATGTGTGTATATATAGATATAGATATAGATCTAGCTATACATAGATATATATGGATATAGAGATAGAGATAGAGAGAGATATAGATAGATAGATAGATAGATGGATACATATAGATATGTGTTTTATTATGAACATTATATACAAACATATAAATATAGCTGCCTATGTATATATGTCCACACATGTCTCCAAACATATCCTGAAATACAGATATGTGCGTATATCTGTACCTAGATATGTGTCTGTGGGGATACCTCGTAGGGATTGATATATGTTACTACGTTCCACCTCACTGTCCATGTAAGAGAGTGAACTGACTGACGTATCAGACAGTGTATATCCCCATCCGCACACTATTCTTCAGTCTGAAGAGCCTGTTATGCACTATGATGCAGTATGATGCTATCAGCATCCATGTCTACTTAGGTTCCCTACCCTTGAAGCTTCGTGCGTATATGTCTTTCATATCTCTTAGCAGCTTGACAGACAGTGTACATGTATTCCCTTTTGAT
Source organism: Ichthyophis bannanicus (assembly GCA_033557465.1). Classification (NCBI taxonomy): domain Eukaryota; kingdom Metazoa; phylum Chordata; class Amphibia; order Gymnophiona; family Ichthyophiidae; genus Ichthyophis; species Ichthyophis bannanicus. The sequence continues at coordinate 1,811,911,847 of CM066031.1, read as the reverse complement.
GACACATCTATGTTACTAGGGAATGCGGTTACCCCCATAACCGCTCTCCCCGCAAGGACTGGATAGGTGTCTCAGTCGGTCGGTCTGCGTCTGTCATACCTAATTATTTCGGAAGATGGGTCTCCAGAAGGTCCCAGATGTGTCCCATAATGCTTGCCATTGGGGACGTGCCATCACAATCCAAACCAGTTGACACCTGGATCACCTGCTCGCTCCAGGTAGGCCCGTCATCCCCACTGCTGTGATGTCGCCGTGACAATCCCGTCACTACGTATCCAGCAGACCCCATCCTGCCCCCACCCCTAAAATCCAGTCCGTAAACATTATATATGTGAGTTCATATGATATGTGTAATGCACTTATCATGCATACTGCGGACTCCCCCCCCCCCCCAGTAGTCCTTCGGTGAGTTGTTTGTCTTTCTTTGTAGTTACATTCATCCAAACTCCCCCCCTCCAGCCCACAGTGGATGGTGGAGATACGTGAGGGACTGATGCCCACCTGTGCCTCGGCACTGCAAATCTCAGGGAGCTTCCCCTGGCCTCCATAGCTAGGGAGTCCACATATGTGAACACACATTCCTGCTTGTTTCCGGAGCTAGGTGTAACAGGTGATGTCTGTGAACAGCACGTAGTAGTCTGGACAACCCTCCCAGCTCCCCATGAGTTTATCCTTTCAGCTATCCTCCTATTCGCAACTCACCCTTGTCTCAGCTTGGGAACCCTAATGGAGAGAGGCTCTGGAGAGGGCGGGACGTCAGTGTACAGGCCCCAGGTATGCTGCCCAAGGCTTACTGTTTGGAAACGGGTAGGTATGCCTGTGCAGGCTCCATTGGTTGCCGATGTACCCATATGTGGAGACTGATTCCTGCTTTTCCCAGAGATCACCTTTTACAGGTATGTAACTGTGCTAGGCATTTTAACTATGCTGCTGTCAGAGGTGTGTGCTCTACACCTTCATACCCTGTTCTGTGAAACAGACACAGAACACTCACACCCCAAAGGTTACAATCAAGCCAATACCAGGAGGTGCAATACACAGGGGGACAGCTGAATAGTGTTCTCAAAGACATATGTCAAGTAGCCAACATAGGCTGGGTTGTGGTGTCAGCCACGTGGGCAATAGGTGTCCCTATAAGGTTCTCCTCCCCCTCCAAAATACCAGTGGGACTACACCTTGCCCACTAACGTTACACAGTGTGTGACAGGGTAGGTCACTCCACAATATGGAGCAGTTGGACACTGCAGATCTGGCAGGCGTAGAGGTCATGCACATCACACGACGCGTTAGATCTGTGACTGTGCTATCGCCGTCTGTCACCTCACAGTCACATGTGCACACGGCAAGCAAATGTGGACATATGTGACTGTTGGAAAGGACTGAGAGACCACAGTGTATGACATAAGGAGCGTATCTCAAGAGCAGTGCATGTACGCCTGGCATCACAGCAGGTACCGAGTGCAGCATGGTGTCTGGTAACCTTCCCTATCACATGTGTCTGACAATGACTTGTCAAGGTGCAGTGATACACGTATGCCCATGGGGTAAGGGCAGATGTGTCATACAACACCTGACCCTGTGGGGACATGAAAACATGGCCTGTGTTGGGACGATGACATCTGTCCTGAGTTAAACATGTTGTACATCTTCAGAGCTGCAGACATCTGTGTATTGGCCTGTGTCACCATGTTCTGTTGCCATGTTCCAGGGACACATTCAGCATGTGTCCCTCATCCTATCAGTCCCCAACCTGTCCCAGACATGTCTACGTCTAACAACCCCTTACCTCCACCCACAACACTGCCTCTCCTCAGCTGTCATATTGCAGTCGCCTGTGAGATGTGAATGTGTATGTGCCATACTATACGCACAGTGCTGCATGTGCCTGTCAATGGCCCAGTGTTGATTTACATTGGTAGCTACCCTCCATTGTATGTTGGAGACAAAACACATGGAGCACTGTGATGACAGTATGTCCCAATGTGATATGCCCTTCAAGATGGCAGGCACACCCACACCGGTGTATGCAATTACAGGTGTACCTGTCAGTTATGTGCATCCGTGTGTGCACATATGTTGGCCAGGTGGTTTGAGAAATGGGGTGGGGGCTAAATGCACAATTGGAGCAGACTCAGAGGCATGGCAAACCACAAGGTGTGCAGAGGGTACACACACACCTGTTTCCCTGGTACAGGTACATGTTGCAGAGAGACAGGTATGTGAGTGTGCAGGGGGCCCTGTCTGCAGCACACGTGTTGGGTCCCCACACCAGCAGGTATGTGTATTCTGCAACATACACGTATACGTAGCTGTATTGCACAGTCATATGTGTGTTGTCATCTTGTACCCACAATACAGGTGACTACAGTACAATGATGACACATGAGGAGGGGGGAGAGGAGGAGGAGGAGGAGCAGGAGGAGGTGGCGGAGGGGCATGCGATGCGTGCGAAACACATCATGGAGGATCCAGAGGTTGGTGTGTCTGGTGACAGCATAACCTCTGCCGAGGGGCCCGTGGAGGCAGACATGATGCGCGATACGACGATGGGTTCTCATTCACCAGCCGCAAGACATCCAACAAGCCAGGAGGTGTGTGGGGAGGATGTGCTGCTGCCACAGCTGAGAGCACATGGCAGATCTGCACGTCAAGATGCAGAAGGTGGGTGCAAAACTTTGTTACCCCCAATGTTTTGTATGCTGAGTGTTCATACAATATCAGCTGTGCATCGTATGGGAGTATCTTATATGTGATCCACTCCACACAATGGCCGGCCTACCTACATGACATAACACTATACCACATGTCAGGATTCCGCATGTGCAACACAGTAACTTCACTGGGACATAACCTAGCACCTCTGCAATGCTGACATACAGCATAACATGTACAGTTTAACAAATATGTGTTGATGTTGATCTTAATCAGAGAAACAACTTCTGTGCACTCAGTCATGACGTGGTGATTCAGGCGTGCAAAGATGTGTCCCCACACCCATGCGCACAGATGAGAGGCACAGTGGTGACCAAGGTCTGGCACAACCACCACACACAAACCATTAGACCCTGTTGGGGGGGGGTGTGGTGGATGTCAGAGAATACCATACACAGTCTGGTGACATGTCTGCCTACCGTAGACTGTACAAATCCATATTTGTAGGGGGTTTATATATATTTATATATATATTATATATTTTATTTATTTATTTATTTATTTAACATTTCTTATATCCCACCGCGCTATTAAGATCAGTGCGGGTTACATTGAACAAATATACAACAATGTATGAAGTAACATTGAGTTTACATAGAACATGGGAATATATAACATGGATTAACAGGTAAAACTATATATATATTTGTAGGGGGTATATCTTATATATATGAGCAGTTTATTGGGTCACTCTTTATGATCCTATTTAAGTGCATAAGAATAATATATATCAGCATTTTTGCAAGTTTTGGAGCAATATTTTTATAATTACCGTAGGACTGTAGACATATTGAACAACAGAACGGCACAGTGTATGTTAGCTTATCGCACTGTGCCGCACAACATAACAGCCTATGGTACATTCAAACCTACAGATGCACACATAAGTGAGATGTTGTTTATGTTGCAGCATGTTATGGGTTCATAACCTCAATACGCCAATTGGAACAGCAACAGCCAGCCTCATCACAGCAGCACAGGCGTGTGACAGGTGAAACAATGCCCAATGTCCCCTGGTCAAGTGCGAATCCGACCTACCATATGCAAACCTGAACAGTGTGATGTACTGCTATGTCACAACGACCCCACACCCTACAGTCTGTGTTTCTGGTGCAAAACAATCATACGATGTGGCATTAGCAGTTCAAATGTGTGTTGACACACATATTGCACAGTGTACAGAACTGACAGGGCGACTGGTCATGTCGGTATGGTTTGGGTGGCCTACAGGTCCGTGCAGACTCACTGTATGTACAATACAAAGGTATGCTGCTAGACATCCCAGACAGGGCTATCCCATGTGCCATTCCTCTCTAGATCTAGCAATGTCTCTCACAATACCATGGGTTGGGACCCACACACCTGACCACACAGCTCAGCTCCTGGCCCCTTTTGTTCTTGGAATGAATATACACCACACAGGTGATACCCCTGCTGCCAACCTGGGTCACACATCCCCCCCCCAGCTCTGTCCTCAGCACACATCCCTAGTGGGCTATCATGTGCAGGTGTTTGCACATCATAACCATGGTGTGTTCAATCGTGGCCGTCTGTCCCCCTGTGCTGCATCATCTGGTGCTAACCCATGCTCTGTCCACAACCTCCACATGTGTATGGAGGTGTACGTGCATTGTTATGAGACCTTTTTCTCTGTTGGCCCTAGGTGCAAGTAAACCTCTGTGTTCAGAACACATGTGTCATCAGTGGACCTGGCCATGTAAGGCTGCTAATGCTGGTGCTGCCAGCGCATCTTGCAGAGTCACATCTGCTTGATTTGTGACCTGTCCATGCTGCACATATTAATACAAGTGTGGCGCCACCTGGCCTAGTTGTCCCTCAAACAAACAGCATCACCAATGCAACTCCCCAGGTGTGGATGTTGTCCAGCGCACTTGCTGATGCACCCCCGTACAAAGTGGACATGGGTCTGCTATCTGTTCCTGGGCCTATTGTAATGTACGCATTATGTGGGCGTTTTTGCGCATCCAGTGTGTACCTGTGTTCACCCCCACATCACGCAACTGAGCAATGTGCTGTGTGTTGGCTGGGACAGTATAATTTCTGACAAGGTTTTTTCTGCTAATATGTCCATGTATTCAATATGGAATGTCCACTCACAAGGAGAATGTGGTGCTACATACGTAAACATTGTTGTATGTGATGGTTGTTTACTCGGGATGTGTCTCATGGCCACCCTTTGTTCCACCCACAGGCAATCGTCAGGCAGCTGCAGCTATTTGCAATTCTGTGGACCTGTTACGGCAGGAAACTTAGGGGATTGCCGTGATGATGTGAGAGCCATGCCGTCAGAACGAATTGCTGTGGCCCTGGAGAGCATCGTTGGTTTGCTGCAACGCTCGGAACCACCTCCACCACCACCACATGCACAGCAGGGGCGTGCCCCAACAGGGGAGGGGGAACTGGGACGGCCCAGACGTGGGAGGCCACGGCGGAAAAAGTAAATCTGTGTGAATAATGTATATGATTACATAGCTGCAACGTGTGCATACAATCATTGTCCCTGTGCTCCCCTATGTAGTGTGTGCATGCATGTTTTGCTGCTGAACATCTGACCAGCACACAAGCAGTTTTCCTGTTGTCCTGTTTGCAGTGGCAGGTACATCTACACAGATGGCACCACTTGTCGTGTGTCACCTGCACAGAGTGTGTTCATTGGCCCTTGGCTGTAGCATGCCCCGTTACACCCCCCCCCGATGTGGTGGCTGGGGAACTGCTCAGGGTTTGCATGATGACTACTCACACCCATCAGTATTTGCATTACCCTTATACACCATACATTGATCGCATATGTGTGACCATTGCCCCTGGCTGGAACACTGATAACATGGCTGCGCAAACAACAACAGGGCTTGCATGTGGCATTGACAGAACTGGGTGGCATGTATATGTGTTTGCCTTATGACCACTGACAGATCTGTGTATTTCACGCCCACCAATGTGAAATGGATGTTCCAGTGAATCCCTTCCGAGCGACCAACGCATAACGCCTATTAAGGTGTCACACACCCGCACACATGGATAGTACCCCATGAATGCATTTAGAGCAAGTCCACATATGACATCCATGTCAACTGTCAATGAATATCCTGTTCCCACATACATATCCCATGCTTACATCCATGGTGAGTGTGTAAGGGAAACACATGACCATTGTGTCCAGAAAACAACGTCCAACTTTAATTGGACTAACGTAGAAACAACATGGCAACATGCCATACAACAAACACCCACAGCCTGTATGGTTCGTGTAACACAGCACAGCACAGGCCACTATGTGGCTGTCACAGGTGCCATCAATGCTAGCCTGTGACGGTCTCCAGCAGATGAACTTTCGATGTTGCAGTCTGTGCACCCCATCAGCGTTCACCTGCTGGAAAACACAGCCCCACACAGTCAGACACTGCAGTGCATTGAAACCCCAAACGGATGTCGCGTCTCACGTCCATCCAAACTGACCAACAAACACATTTCGTGCATACACCTGCCAGCACACAGAAAAACAGTATCCCGGTGGTCTGTGTGCTGGCATGTGCCATGTGGATATGTTGGTTGGCAGTGGATTTGACCGCGGTGACACTACGATGTCTGTCAACAAACCATGTTTCCTGCCTGTGGTGTCTGGCGGGGGGCCACAGAGACCTGTGGCTGCCTGCTGTGGTTTCCCCCAAACCCCCCGCCCTTAGCCTGGTCCCCCCCCCAAACTCCCCCCAATACCCCCTCCACCCATGCTAACACCCTCCGCCAGGGACTATCCCCACCAATGCCCCCCCACCCCCCCTCCCCCGCATCCCCCACACCTTGCACAACATTGCCCATCCGCTTGTGGAATGGTGCACCACATTCCCATCCTCCCCAATCTTCCCTCTCCACGTCAGAGTCCTGCACCAGCACCACATCGTCCTCATGTGGCCCCTCCTTCCCTCCTCTGCAATCCTCATGACCCCTCCACCTCCCTCTGTCTGCAGGATCCGACACCTGCCGCCCTCCTCCTATCTTCCTCCTCCTCCTGCACCTCCCCGCACCATCTACTCTCCACAATCGTCACCCCTGCGTTGTGGTGGGCCGTCTGAGGGTGGCGGTGGGGTCAGCGTCTGAGCCCCGGAGGTCCATCAACCTGCTGTGGTTATATATGGGAAAAGATTACAGTACAGTACAGGCAGTCCATGTGTGTCAACATAAACAACACCTGTACATATGCAAGTGAACACAACCGTCTGGTAGGTCAATGTGACATTTGTTCGACTTGTCGAAGTTATTCCTGGGATAACTCACCATCTTGGTGTTGTTCCGGCAAAACCCTGCTGAGCAACGCTCAATGAAATACTCCGGGTGGCTAACAGCATGAGTTCACGGGGCCTTGCTTCTCTCAGGTCCTCCACTGTGTGTAAATATGCAAACATAGGTTGGGGAAACCAAAACATTCCGGCCTAAAAAGGTTGATGGCACTGGACATGGACATTTAGAGTTTAACATATTTGTGAAAACCATCTGTCCTCTTGCCCTATCCCCAATGCTGCTTTGTGTTGTGATCTAATCTGCACAAGACCCCAATAGACTCACGTAAATGAGAAATAACAAATGTAGGACTAATCCAACATAGCTGATATATCATGTTGTGCCAAGACATACCCTCCGTTACAGTCCGCTTTCCAGCCCCATGGGGTGTTGTGTGTCCTAACAGCACCTTAGCAGGGAAATGCATAAAAATCATACGTAGGTCGTTTAAATGACAAACAATACACAGGTGTCAGGACTCACTGTAGATGGGGAGAATGGATTAAACAGATAGGCACACTCCACCATCTCAC